>OZ023156.1:19659560-20259560 GCA_963678695.2 Diplodus puntazzo
AAGATGATTGTGGATTGCTTAAGTTGGTTTAAGACCTATTAATCCTTTACAGCCCCCCACCGCTGCCTCCACAAGAGCAGGAGGACTGGGAAAGTGAGATCCAAGAGGTGACGGTGCCCGACTGGGAAAAGATGTGTTTTGGGCTCAGACCCTATGGTAAAGAAAGCTTGTTTGAATATCACATAATCTCCCTCAGCAGCACTATATAAACTGTTTTGCAGTGAGGATAATTGCAGCAGTGTTGTTACAACTGCAGTCAACTGAAGGAAAACTTAGAAACGATAAAACAAAATCTCTATTTAATCTACAGAAATTGCTGTTGATGCGAGATACATTAATTTTCAGTCTTTCAAAAGAGGTTATAGTTTTCCTTCTGATGGAAGTTGACGTTTATTTCCTTGACCTGCTTGAACCCAGTTGAACCTACCGGACTGTTTTACCTGGACAGCTTGAGATCGAAAGGCAAATTTCATCTTTTTTTGAAGGTTATCTCACAGCAAGCTATTTCTCCTCCAGCTGAGGTTGGCTTTCACAGCTTTAGGATTTAGGCCAAGAACACGTGTCTGACTCTGTTATTCCTTTGCCTCCTCCAGGTCCACAGGATGTGCTCCATTTTGCTTTGCGGGATTTGAGACTTAAGCAAACGCAAACCGCTGACCTGCCGTTGACAGCCAATTACAGACCAGCATTACACCACCCACACCCTGTCAAATGGTCCTGCTACAGCATCCCCACTGAGCCGGACCAGTTTGCAGACGCTGACGAGTAAGCCAGACTTACTCTGTTTATGTTAGGTTATGACTGGAAGAAGTCTACGTTCACATTCCAACATTAACTGAGGAGTTCTGCTGTGAATGTAGTTAGCCCTTAATGGCGTTGTGAAGACTATTTTCTTGGGTTATCTGTTGAGTCAGCATCTGTGTTTTTTTTCCTCGCCAAAACATTAGTGGAAGAAATTAGATTTAAAACTTTAGCATCTACTCAAAGTTTTAAAATCAAATAGGTTTGATGCTTTCCTGGGTCAAATATTGTTGGGTGGAGTGTAGGTTGTTTTGTTTTTTTTAATCATGGGTTTTATTTTATAATTTATAAACAGATTTTATATTTGTTTTATATTGCAACATATTAATTTGTTCGGCTTCTGTGCTCTTAATGATTTTAGCTAACTTCCACACATTGCTGTTGTACCACTTCATTGACTGTTGTTACTGAAAACCGTCATGCATTTGTCTTTCTTCCGTATCTCCAGAATTTCTGTAGTTCAAAAGTCTACTTCCAAAAACTGAACTAATGTTTTATATCTAAGTTTATCTCAAATGGGTTGTGATTAGAAGTTGCGCTTTTGAGGCAGCCGGCCCAACCAAGAAATTATGGTTTGATAATATAGGAACAGCAAACTGTTATCTCCCTGTTCAGACCTTCATTTTTATTTTCACAACCACAATAAATCTAATTTCCTTCTAACTTGTGGTCAAACCGTGCATACTTACCTCCACTACTCACGTCTCCAGTCAAAATGAGCTTCTCCTGTGTACCAGGGCCGTCCAGGACGAGTTGGTCCTTCCCAGTTTGGATCCCTCACTCCTGTTTTTACCGCACAAACCAAAAGAATTACTCATGTCGCCTGCTTTTTATTTTATCTGATAGATTTTTAGACGCAATGACATCTTTTGGCCACTAGATGGAAGAGTTGGTGTCAGATTTTGTTTCTCTGAGTTATTCCACACACCTTTGGGGGTTCAATGGGTTCATTCCCAAGGACTTGGGATACATAAGGCACTTTTCTTGCAGACTGCTCAACCCCTCTTTCTCCCTGGATTTTTATTCAGAAAGCACCTAAATATGGAGGCAACTGTTGCTAAGCTGATTGTCGTCTAATAATAATAAATCATTCATGTTGACAGACACCATGTCAATAATAGATTGAGGTCGTAATCTGTGGAAAAATCCACCACCACAGTGTGTTCTGATAGGACTTTGTAGTTGAATTTTAAGTAGATCTGCAGGTTTGTTTTTCAAGCAAAAGTATGCAATATCAGATCCATCACTATCAAAGAGATGAAGTAGCGTTTGATGTTCCCCAGCCGCCTGCGTGAATTTCATAGTTGATTGTACAGGGCAAATGTGACTGGAGGAGTGACGATGAGGATTGTGAAAGATGATGTTATTGTCGCCCTTTTCTGACATTCGCAGACGCTTCAGGCGGGCATTGAATGGTCACTGAGCACCTGAAGCGCAAGTCCCACTGAACTGTTAATAGGAGTTTCAGACAGACAGACAGACAAAAACAAGAGAAACACAACATTTTGTAAATATAAGAAATACACAAATACCACAGGGGTGATTGTATCTATGTAAAACACAAAATATACATACAAACCCCCACCCTAAACCCCACAACTCTTCAATGCCACACACACACAATTGGCCATGATCCTCAACATAAATACAAATGCAGTTGACACAGATATTTAAAACAAGACAACACTCAGCAAAAAAAACAAGCACATACTTTTTCTATTCATTGGCTATGAAACCAATGCAAAATATGCAACTGCCAATAGAGATTGGCACATGGCCCCGCCAATAAAGAGAAAGTATTTTCCTTGTATCTTAATATATACATCCAATCATCCAGACCGTTTATAGTATGCTCTGAATGTTCATTAATCAGTTTTGTCTTTATCTGTTTGAAGCATTTGTTTCCAGAAGGCGGACCCACACTGACATGTCATTATTAATTTACTCTACCAATGATCATTCTTTGGCCCTCAAGTCAAAATCGACTCAAAACAGAAATCACACGTTATATGTTTGATAATAGACAATTCAAAAAAATACTCTCGAGCATGAGTAACTCTCCCAAATACAGAAACCAGAAATGTCAGAGTCAGATCTGTCATGTCTTGAGACATAGTCCTGCTGCTGCTCCTTGACAGAAAATGTCACACGGTCAATGTTTTCAGTCCCGTGGGTCCTGTCTTGTTTAGACGTAGATGCTGTTCATATAAAACATGTGCCCGTTTCCTCATTTAAAGTGCCCCTCAACCCTATCAATCCGTTCCCAAAGACCCATCTGTTATTCATTGCCACTGGAGCAGCTCGCATACCACGCTTCACTTTTAGTTTTGTGTGAGGCTGCTTCACAATCACAATTATTGACTAAGCCGGCCTCAGTTTCATTGTGTTTCCTTTGGACTTCCCCTTGAATGCTGCAGTAGCTTGCATTATAATTTTATGGGGGTTGTATCAGAGTTACATTGTTAAGAAATAGCCTCATGTCTCATAAATGCTGTAATCCTGGTGAGTGATTAATGCTTCTATATGTCTCAGTGGGCCCTTTCTCCACATCCTGTGTTTGGACAAATAAGCATAAGACGTGTTGGAGGTCTGCACTGTAACCAGCTCTGTGGGTCAAATTCGGCTCACTGCTAATACACTAAACCCACCCACGCTGTATTATTACATTAATGACCAGATAGACTCTGATTATGATACAAATTACATTTCTTAGTGCCGAGATGGCTTTGGGAAATCAGCTCCAGGCCTTTAGGCCACATTTCTCAGATGTGAATCACCACCAGTAGTTCCATCTGTTTCCAGTGCGACCAGTCATTTAGCATTCAGCGTCTTGATTGATCTGGCAACATAATGATTTGTTGGCCTGGCACAGGAAGAGACCCATGAGGCGACAGGAAGGAAGATTGTGGTCAGTTTAACCCCCTGCAGCTTACTAAAGCAAACACACTGCGGTAGCGGATCCAGTCGCCCAAAAATCACTGTTATTCAGATCTTGCGGGCCTAAATGGTTAATCCTTCCTGTGGCGGAAGCCTTTATTATACCGCTTATTTTTCTTAATGTAAACAAATGCCATGTAACGGCCAAAACCAACAATGAACTGCACTCACCAACAAGTATTTTCTCTTGTCTAAAAACTCTTGTCTTAAAACACATCAATGAAATGCATCTCTGCACAATGACTATGTTTATTTTGAGTCAACCCTTCATAAACCGCCCAGCTGCCGCAAATGCTCACTAGAGAACCAAAGGTATATTCATCCTCCACCTAAAATAATCCCTGATACGTATCCCATTTACAGTGCTCGAGTATGAGTATATTTTGCCAAAAACTACAGTGCCAAGCATTTAAAGGAGACACATGATGCTCATTTTCAGGTCCATAATTGTGTTTTGGGTTACTACAAGAATAGATTTAAATGCTTTAATGCTCAAAAAATCACATCAGTTTTCTCATTCTGTCCAGTGTAGCTACTCTGTTTTCTCCGTCTGTCTGAAACGCTCTGTTTTGGCTCCTGTCTCTTTAAGGTTGTGCTAAATCAATTCTTGTGTGCCGAACTAGCCACTAGGCATAAATGTCTTACATGGTGACGTAACGTGATGTCACAAAGTCAAGAAAGTAAAGGCGGGACTTCTCACAAGGTGTTTCACAAGTTGTGTTTTCTGTGGGAGAGAGGAGCTCCTGTGGTGTAGACTTTGGTCTTTTTAACCTGAAGAAAAACAAATTAAAAGGCATTAAAAGTCTTTAAGCCCTTTAAGGAAATTACTGAGCACTTTAAAAAAAAAATCAATCAATTTATAAAATCAATTTATGCATTTATGACTTCATAAGGAACCTGTGGACATTGGTGAAAAGTATTGAAATACATGCTTGATCTTTTAATGGAATTTTGTTGGCAATACCAAAATATTACATTCAGTTTAATTCAAACAAGCTATCAGATATAACTATGGGTATCCTAAACGTGTACGTTCATATAATTTTGCGCAGTTTTGACATTCACATAACAATAGATGGATTTTAAACCATTTGTTGAGGTAATTTTGGCTTTGTGCTGTTAATGATCTCGTTAGGTTTAACATGCATTTAAACTAATATCTTATTCAAGGTGGGTGGCCACAAATAAGTATCTCATATAAGACACTGCACCATATAGAGTGTTGTCGTCTAAACTCAGCTCAAATAAATTCACACTACACCATTAAGCCGAAGAATATGCATCAGATTTATCAGCTCTAAATCCAAAGGGCTTTATTGATGCAAGGTGTAATAAGGTCTCCGCTGGGGAGAATGACCACCAAAGACATTCCTCTGTTCTTGCACATGTTTCCATGCAAACAGCAAGCGATATGTGCTGTATCAATAGGATCCTGTCCCCCCATCCATTTCTTTTAAACGACCTCCCGTCCTGCGTGATAAATTGTACATCCAGTTCAGACAGGCACTCAGCTCGCTTTTTTCCCCTCTTTGTGACTCACCTCCAGTCACGGCTTTTTCCTCTCTCCTCAGTGTGTCCGGTCATTTTCTGAGCCCGCTCTTGGTTGATCTTGTAACGGTATGTTGGCAAGGACAGGAAGATGCCTGTGGTGAGTTAACCACAGCCAGAGCTAACCAGTACAGAAACATAAATGAATTGGCTGTTTTGGGGAGCAGGGATTCCGGTAAATTAGAACAATTATCTCCAGTCCACTCCTGAAAATTGGTAAAAGATGGAAACTACAAGGCCCTCCTTGGAAAATTTGCCTCACTCAGGCTAAATCCATGCCAGTGTTATTTAATTTGGGGATTTTTTTTTTTTTTTTTTTTGTTCACAGAAATTTGGCAGCATAAAGTTTAATGACTCCTTGGCACTTTAAATTCTCTCAACTTTCTGGAAGTGGTAGATGGTATTTTAATGGCTTGTTTTAGGCTGTGAGGATGTGAACATGTTGATTTCTCAGATGTTCTGTGAAGCCCTCCCAGAGAAGAAGGTTCATGGTTTCCTGTCATTGTGACTTGACCCAGTAGGAAGACAGCCAGGGTTTAGAGATCTGGGTGACAGACCATCGGGGAGGAAACAAATGCACATAGATTGTCGAAATAGCTGGCAGCAAAGACTGTAAACGTTACAGTGCCTGATGACCAAACGTACTGTTTCTAAACTTTGTGATGAAACAAAAACATGCTGCAATTCTCCGCACGGTTCTTCCAACTAGGTTATCTTCCTACAAACCAGTTCTGGGCCTTAACCCGTGGTCGTTGGTGCTTTTATTTTAGAACTAAGGGGGGTGTAATTACATTTTAGCATATTTTTGGATTGCTCTGAAGGAATGGTTGTCACATCTGGTGAACAGAGGAAGGGTAACAGATTTTGCTGAGTCAGAGTGATTGGAATCGGAGGGCGTTTGCCTGGACTGAAATCTTCACCATATGGTGAAAATGGAGCAGTGCACCAATGCAACACGCCTGCGTCTGGTAAATTCACTTCCTGACTGTCACTGTAATACTATTTTAAGACATTTTTATCGTAACGCGATGGCTTTCATTTGGGCACTGTAACGGAAATACATCTGCTCTGACAGAACTTCCTCCTGACTTGAATTATTGCAACATATTTCAGCTATGCTCACGTCTGAACGACTGTGACATCCTTGGACGTTTATCATCACATTAACACAGACGTTAAAATAAAAAGGAAATTTTAATTGTGATGGATAGTTTCAAGGGTTATTATGGCTACATTTTATGCTTATAAAGTATTTAATAATATGTATAGATAGTTTGTCTCCTTTTACAAACACAGTAGAGTTGGTTTGTACAGCCTAAGAATAGGCTTGCTCTCGTTGAGACTTCATTCTCCTGTCATGGCCTCCTGAGGTGTCGACATTTCGTAAGAATTTCATTTTAAATTGACTGTTAGGTCAGACCCCTATAGGTTTTGGTTTTGGAAGCTGCTGGGTCAGTTGATAGTCGATTCTGTCTATTCTTTAAGGAATGTCTTTAAGAATTAAGGGGGGCATTGGGCACTTCCCTAAAAAGTCTTAAACTGTCATTAATTCTCTTTTTTTTAATATATTGCAAATTGTGAGGTCTTTCTCAGATTTTTCATTTACCCATCTTTTGATTTTGTTTTTGTGTGCAAATTCACACTTCTGGTGGTACAAATCTTCAAACTTGCTAATGTGGTCTAATATTGTTTTTTTGAAAAGGTCTTAAAAAGCGTTAAATAGAAGTGTCTGAGACCTGACGGCACACATATTGAGGAAGCTTGTTTTGTCAGACAAACAGCCCAAAACCCAAAGGAATTAATTTTGTTATCACAGAAGACAGCAAATAAGCACAATTATTATTCTAATATTTTTAATGTTAGGTACAACTTTATTATGACCATCATTATTAAATGGTATAATGGTTAATTAAACTTGAGTAATAGTTATATAACTGTTAACAATTAATGGAATGCTTTGTAAACCATTCGTTAAGCAATAGTTTATTGTAATGTCGCAGGTTATGATTTTAATACTTTTTAAATGGTTGATAAATATTGTGTACATCCATAAACATTATATGGATGGCTATTATAAAGTTGCAACTCATTTTTATAAACCTTTACAATTGCTACAAGTTTACACTCTAAATGTACCAGTCATTATTAACGATGGATATGATAACATGTTGCTGAATGTTCTACGTTAGATGACGCCCAACGTCCAGATTGACCTTATTGTTAACTGTGGTGTTCTCCAGTCATCTGATAACCTTCCCCAAAGCCTCTCATCAGTCTTTTGAAGGACGTGACATCTTCATTCTGTGTCTCTGGCTGAACATGCAGTAATCAAAGGGTTGTTCGTCTCCATGCGAGCGTCATTAAATGCAGTACCGTGCCAGCCCCAGACAGAGGCGGTGTTTATCAGCCATGCGGCTAACTGACCTGCTGGCCTGTTGGGATGCTGGGCTCGTAGTGCGGCTGGCTGCTATGTACCGGGCCGTGACGACCTGCTTGTCTGGCTGCTCTGCCTACCTGTCTGCCTCCTACTTGCCTGCCCTGTATATGTCTTCCTACCTGTTCGGCAGTCTCTAACTGACAGCCTCTCTGTCTTCCTGTCAGACTACTCGCCTGGGTGTCTCAGTGCTGCCTCTCTAGACGTCTCCCGTCCGGTTACATTTTTTTTCTTTTTATTGCCTTTCCTCGTGCCTGTCAGTCTAGCTGCAGTAGCTGCCGGGCTGTCAGTCTCCCCTCCTCTCTCTGGTCGGCTTTTGTCATTCTGTCTGCCCGGTTGCCTGTCTGGCTCGTCTGGCTTCCCAGCTGAGGGATGTCTGGATAGGTGCCGGATAACAAGGACCCCGCAGACCCACCACTCACATACAAGAAAGGAGGCAGGGAAGGGAGGGTGAGAGAAAACGGTGGGGGGAGAAGGAGGAGGAGGCTGTGATAGATGAAAGGAGAGGTAAATGGAGAAAAAGAAGGAGAAGAGGAACAGGGAGGGAGCATACAGTCAGAGAGGGTGTGCAGAGGCAGGGAAGGAGTGAGCACATGGAGATAGACTTGCATTAAAGAGAGCAGATGGATAGGTGGGAAAAGCGAATGATGGAAGTAGAGAGATGAGAGATGGGGAGACAGAGAGACGAGACGTGGAGCTTATTAAGAGGCTTACACTGCTTCTTTATTAAATTAACATGCAGACGCACTGTTAGTCTGAGGAGCAGAGCTGTGACTTTATAGGGACTTCATATGCACAATAACACACAAACACACACACACACACACACACACACACATTGGGTCTGTCTCACCTTCTCGCACACGTGCACACCCACACAGGCTGTGCACAGTCATTGTGATGAGACCTGAATTGCAAACAAGACCGTCTTGTATAAAGTGCTGTAGTCAGAGTCACAGATTTGCAACTCATTCATTGCTTTGACTCTAGTTAATCAGGCAACCTGGACCTGTCTCTCTACCTTTAGTATTATTATTATTATTCCTACTATTATTATTATATCATACCATTTCTCATTTTGGTTTGCACAAACTGGGCAATTTTCATACCCATATTTATTATCTATTAATAACATTACACTGCAACAGTGTTTATATTTCTACATACTGTGTATATATGAGTCTACTTCTATTTCTCTATTAGATTGTTTATTTTTTACTATTATTATTGTTCATTGTAATATTACGGTAATTGTTAATATTACTCTACTGCTGCTGTGACACTCAGATTTCCCCATTTGCGGGACTAATTAGGGAATTTTGATTTCTGATTATTATTATTACAGATTTGATTTGCTTTTTTTGTTGTCTTTTTAATCCTTTTCATCTTGCTTTAAGTTTAGCTAGTTAAAATATAGATAATAATAGTTTTAGTTGTTGTTAGGAAAATATCTATTATTAACTATTTTCTAAGTATTATTTTACGTTTAAAGCCATTTGATTGTATTTCTCCCTCAACATTTTGAGGATGTTGTTTTCATCTGAGAACAGCTTGTTTATTAAGTTATGGAAAGAGTTTGCATTATTACCTCATTGAATTTCTTTTCCAAAAACTAAATAGTTCCCCATTTAAAGTATCTAATATTAAATTTACTTACTAGGATGTAGGTATTTCTTGTCAATAAATGTAGTTAAGTATCACAATTTCAAGTAAAAGTAAATTAAACATATTTATGTGTACAGTATGTATGGGCTGTATACTATGGGTCGACCTATTATCAGATCCAATATAGCATAGCATTTTTCAAATTATGTGAATCACAATCATCATTTTTAATCCAACTGCAGGTAAAATATATTAAAGAACTCCAATTTGGCTTTGATGCCACAATCTACAAAGTAACTAGTAACTGAAGTTATCAAATAAATGTTGTGAGTAGAAGTACAATATTTTGCTCCAAAATGTAATGGAAGTATAAAGTACCTTAAAATTGTACTTAAGGACAGTACTTGCGTAAATTGTACTTAGTTATGTCCCGTCACAGTCTACACCTCTTTATAATTCTTGTCAGTTTTCTGTGATGAACCTAAAACTGCACTAACTAACTATAAAAGGTGCTATAAAAGCAAAGTTTGATTGGTTGGTTGATTTGTTCATAACGCTCTGCTCTGACCATCAATTTATATTACTGTAAATTGAATGTCTTTTTGTTTTCCACCATTGGTTCATCAGAAAATGAACTGAATACATGACCTTAGGCTCAAGGAAGAAATTGCATTTGAAATTGATTTTTTATAGATTTACAAAGTAATTGACTACTCGAAAAAATGAAGATGACTCCACAATGAGAGTAATCCTTAGTTGAGCTCTAATCGCGATCACCCTTCAACATACAGTACAGTTCAATGGACTCCGTCGAGGCGCACGTCCAGGAACAGGTGGTGTTCATCATTAAAATTGTCCAGCTCACATTTAGCTAAACTCCCTCTGCCTTTTATTCAGCATTGAGTCATTGCTCATAGCATTAGCCTACATGCTGTTTGCTGAGCTTGTAATTCTGTGTGTGTGTGTGTGTGTGTGTCTGTGTGTGTGTGTGTGTGTGTGTGTGTGTGTGTGTGTGTGTGTGTGTGTGTGTGTGTGTGTGTGCTCGTGAAAGAGCTGGAAAGAAAGAGGGAGGAGGGGATTTTGTATCAGCCTCTGTGTGTCTTTGATCAGCAGGGCAGAACCCAGAATCCTCATTCTCTACATTGCTCTGTGGAGCGATAAGAGGAGTTGTAGCTCAGCTAGCTTGCGCCTCCCACGCCCATTCCTATAACACACAAACACACACTCTCGCACTCTGCGCACCATACATCACCCAGGAATCTGCCCTTTTAAAGATGAATTACATTCACTTTCCTGTCTCTGTCTGCCTCTCCCCTTTTCTCTCTCACACACACACACACACACACACAATCTAAAAACTGAACAGGCTAATTCATGACAAGTCCAAGGTTCCTCAGCTCCCCTGCCATCCATTCAGAAAATGTAACTTTTTTTTCCACCCTCCCTCCTCCCTCTGGTCCGTCTCGGCCCATGTGTTGTCTTTCCATTCCTTTTGTAGCTGTGGTCAGTAGAGCCATCTTTGCAGCTGCATCCACAGTTATAACTAGCTTTCCGTAGGGGAAGGCCCCGTCGGACAGCACATAACAAAGGAATGTGACCTGACTGTCACAGCTGATGGAGATATCTGCAGCCTCGTGTTTTAATTTGCACCCTAGCAGTAGCCGGTGGGTCAGCTGTTTCCTCCTTTATTACAGTACAGGGTAATTGTCCTGCGATACAAGTCAGACTTTGTAGTATCCCAGTTCATCTCTGAGTGAGCCTTCAGTAAACTTTATCTACCTCTCAGCTCAGAGTGGGTGAGGACTGTGTAGTGAAAATGCATTTTTTGGCGATGAGAAGCTGCACCGTTCATTGAGCAATGACATGCAGAGTCGTATGTTGCATCCTGTTTGGGGCATCTGCTGTTAATTTCTATTTTTACTTTTTAATCAGAAATGCCGAAAACCAAAAGCTGAAACCAAGTAAACAAAACAGGTAATTTGACTTTATAAACTTGGTCTTTGGAAAATAGTGATGGACATTTTTCATTATGTTGGATTAGAGTGGTCGATTGGTTGATGAACAGGCAATCAGCAGCTAATGTTGATACAGAAAGTAGAGCCCCACTGATGCTGGATATTTGCTGATACTGATATTGGTGTAAAATATTATATCGATATATCTGCTGATAAGAATACTTTTTTTTATCAAACACTTGACTTGTATGGATATATGTTAGAGTTTAACAGGAAACATAATTGTCTAAAACAAAACTGTAAACTTATTAAATCATTTTGAATCAGAGCATGACCAATGCTCAACTTTTGGGGCTGATACCGATATAAGAGAGTAAAACATTTTGATATCGATAAACTGGCCGATATACCCACTTTTTTTGCAATGATACCTCAAATGTGCTGGAATAAACTTTTTGGTCCAAAGTGACATCAGTTAGCTAAAAGAGTATGGCTCACTAGTAATTTATCACCCCAGTCAAGAAAGAATTATCCCAGGCATTTTTTTTCTGCAATAAAATCGCTATAAAATACATTTTCAAATCGGACAACATATACACCAATATATATCTGTGATAGGCCTATATCAGCCGATAATATCTAATAACTGATATATATCGTTCTGACTCTATTCTAAATGACCCCAATCATCATCTTCTGCATTATTTCACATAGTCTAGTGTGTAGGATTCATGTCACAGCCTGGAACCAGCACCTCTTGCCTCACCCTTCACTACGCTGGCCAAGGAAAACTTTAAAAAAAAACATGAAAGACCTTCTTTAGAGTCAGTGGTTTGGTTTGTCCCGTCTGGGCCACTGTAGAACATGTTGGTGGACTCTGCAGGAAAGGACCTGCTTAATCTAGAGATATAAAGGGCTCATTCTGTTAATTCTGATTATACACATAATTAGTACATATAGTATTCTATTCCATTTCTGCCCCTGAATCCCCCTTAAACCTACATACCAGATGTTTAAAATGACCTTTAATGGACTGAACAATCAATTGATAGTGGAAATAATTGTTATTTACAGCCCTGATGTTGCATGCACCAAACTATTCATATCAATGAGGAAAAATGATTAACATGTTAATCAGTAATGAAACATGTTGTCGGGCTGCATGACTAATTTTGATTGATATATTTGTTTCTGAAATCTAATTTCCGGATGGGTCACAGCAGATTATTGTTGAGTTGCTGCATCAGTTCCACTTGGTTTTTTTCACTAACTGAATGTGACTGTGTAATACAAGGATTTCCTGGATGATTCTTAATGCACCTGTCAGTTTATTCACAATGCTGTTGAGGAATGACTCACGTTCATTTCCTCCATTTCACTTTGGCAAGCGTCCACTTCACCAAAACCGTACCTTCCATAATGGATATATGATTTTCCAGCCGTACATCATCACCACAATTAAAAAGGGAAAACGTCTCCCACATGCTCATTAACCTGGTCATGTTTTGTCGTGATCCCTGTCAAAGACTCCTCTTAACGTGATTCACTGACGTAAAACGGAGCTGACTGCCATCGCATTTTTGGCACAGCGCGGGCAGGGAAAAAAATGGGCATCTGGTGGAACGGCACCTCCGCGCTCGTGGCGGTGTAACCTGGCACCGGCTGCAGAGAGATGGCAGCGGGACGGCGGCGTACGAGGCAGACAAACAGAGGGAGCGGGCGCCGTATCCAGGACGAGCAAGGTCGCCGGCAGGTTGATTGAGTGCTTATAGGAGTGGGTGACCTCCTTCGCTTCCCCTCAGTGGCAGCGGAGAGGAGGAGGAGGACGGAGCAATTTGAGAGCTTGTATCGCTGCTGTCTGTCCCACTTTCTCTCTCCCCTCTCGCCTTCCTTCTTTCTCCATCTGTGTCCCCGTGGTCACACACACACACACACACAAGACTCGTCCTCTGTTACCATACACTCACATGTTTACACAGCACATTACAGTATACTTCCATACACATTTTTCAAGGCACAGTTATATTCTCTCCCCCCTACATTTCTACATACAGTGTACATGTTCAGTGTATTTAGGTGTGCCTACACCCCACACATAAACACCTTGGACCTTGACTATGCTCATTATGTAGCATCAAAGCGACGCCCTGTAATTTAGAGCCTACGTGAAGCTGATGTGTGACTTTCTCTTTGTCTCGGGCACCTAATTCATCTCAGCCAGCTCCTTCTTGTACACACCGTGTTATTTTACATTAGCACAGCCGTGGTCGCCGCGCAGCATTGATCACACTTAATCACCTTGACAGACAAGCAGGTTGGTGAGTCAGCAGGCGTGCACGTCCGTGTGTGTCAAGGGGGGAGTCTACCACTGAAATGTAACAGGCAGGCTTAAAACCTGGCCATTTTGTGCAAATGTGAAAAGCACCACAGGGCTGACCTGTGGAGGGCAGAGATGGGAGAGGTGGAGGAATTTAAGGAATAGTTTCGCTTGTTTGCCACACTCGCCTCTATACAATAAATGTCAGGCTACAGCAGCCAGTTAGCTTAGCTTAGCACAAAGATGGGATACCAAGCCCCCAGAAAGTAGAAAGTAGTTGGTCGTGGCCAAACTGTGTTTACAACGTCACATGATGCACTTGGGCCCATAACACTTTTTCCCATAAGCTCACATAGTGAAATAAGTGGCTGTAAAAGGGCGGATAGTTTCTTTTTTTCCCCTGCAGTTTGACTCATATTACCATCATAAATTGAGCCATTCTGTGCGATATCATTTGGAAAGCCTAAAGGCCTCTTTGGGCCCCGCAAAGACTCCACCCCAAAGCTGTATCAGGATTTTAATTGTTAAATCCATGTGGTAATCAGATTGAAACAACTAGCTTAGCTTTGTCTGAAGGCTACAAAATCAACCCTCTAGCACTTATGTTATATGTCATATCTTGTTTGTTAAATTTATACAAAAAACAAAGTGTAAAAAAATGACAAGATGTGGTTTTACAGAGTGTTGCGTGCTGGACTATTTCTTCACCAGGTGTAGTGACTTCCTGGAGACGGTCTGGCTTCCTATCAACTTCCCCGGTTTGAAGATTAGTGAGCTGGTGAGAGGTCTTCACAGGGTCCAAAAATTCATGGCTTAACCCAAAAAGACTTTTAAATGTACAACCAGGAACTGAACTGTAACCGTCTATTGTTTGGCTGCTTGGCCCCGGACTCACGCAGGACGGAGAAGCGTCGGACCTGATCTTGGTTGGACGACGCAGACTCTCTGTTTCATGCCTCCTTTGCCCTTTGATTCTCCGTCTTTAGCCCTTTACTCCTATGTTATCCGTCTCTCCTCCTCAGTCTTTCTCCAGTCTCTCTACCTTCAGGCCTCGGAGCGAGCCTTGAAACTCCCGTGCTCACGCTCCTTGTCGGCCTCCACTGCCACCCGAGCTCGTTTTATCTCCCCATGCGCGACCTCACAATGCATTTCAGAGGCAAATTGCTGTGTTGCGGGTCTCTGTCAGCTGCTGGATCCGAAGAGCATTTCTCGCTCCTTCTCCCCTATCGCGCATCCACTAACACCTTCCTCCAGGCGGGGTTTTTAGTGCTCGTCTGGAATCAAGCCGTCCGGATGTTTCTAACAGGTGCCCTTAGACCCTCTGTATCTATGTCTGCTGAGATATGTGGCTTGAGTGATGTGTGTGTCCGTGTGGGTGTGTGTTGGCAGCGACTCCTGCATCCTCTTGGGGGTCATCAGGGGCACTCACTGTAAACAGATCTTTGTGGGCATCAGCAAATCCCCTGGCTGGAGCACGTGCTCTATACCATTCTATCATTTTCTCTTCTCTCTCATGCACACACACACACACACACACACACACACACACACACACACAGGCAGGCACATAAACACTCCTACCCATGCATTCACACATATTCCTTATCTGTTGACTTGGGGTTTCAGTCTCTCTCGCTCTGCTCACTCTTTGTCACACAGTCTCTCTTACTCTGCCCCTCTCCCTGACAGTGGGGCCTCCCGCTTGCTTTATAGTTTCCAGGAAGCGGGTAAAACCAGTCTTGAGTTTCCCTGCCCTCCATTCCAAGCTTCCAGGTGGAGAAAATAGACTCCGCTGTCACCCCTTGTCCAAATCTGTCCCCACGTCGGAGTGGAAAACAAACAGTGGAGCTGCCTGACAGGTCCGGGGGGGGGCCATGAGAACCTGCGGAGTGTTTGAACAGAGCCCAAGACGAGAAATGAACGGTCGCTCTTCAAAGCTTTCTCCTGTCATGTCATTCATTTGTCATTTCTTACAGCCTCTACCTTGTTGCCAGACCTACAGTGCAGTAAGTCTACCTCCATAGCTGAAGCTCCTCTTGCATTACAGCCGTTCTGCATCATTTTTAACCTCATTAATAGTCACTCATACCCGCAGCTGTCAGATGCTTTAGTTCTTTTTTTAAGGCGTGAACTTGATAACATGCTACTGACATCAGTATAACTCCTCCTGTTGAAAAATATGCTGCGGTGATTCCTAGAAGGAGAGCAATGTTCAGTCATCATCATCATCAGTCACATAATAGCACTGACGATGAAGTGTCATAACATCACCGCAAAGTCCTTTTCAGGTATCATTTGTTTTCATAGAGCTGCGTGTTGATTGATTATTTTAGGTTGTCACACCCACACACACACCCTTTTCCCAGTGGCGCACAATTATCTGTTATAAGAGAGGCATTGATTTTTATAGGTCATTCCTTTAAGCGTAGCAGAAAAGACTGTGCACCACTCTTTCTCGTTGATTTCATATTTTTAAAGATTGTATGGAGCGTATTTTTGTCAAGCTGCAAGGCAAAGAAAACAACAGATTCTACGAAAGTCCTTGTAAACTTCTCACACAACAGCTTTCTTCCATTTTGGCAGGTCTCTCAGTGAGCAGTGTTTTGGCAGATCTCCCTCGTTCGCTTGTGTGTGTGTGTGTGTGTGTGTGTGTGTGTGTGTGTGTGTGTGTGTGTGTGTGTGTGTGTGTGTGTGTGTGTGTGTGTGTGATAGTTGTTTGCTGAGTTTCAGGAAGGTGCACTTTGCCAGCAGGGCCTGAAACAATAGACCACGGTTTTCTCCGCTTGTTGCTGCTCAGTGTAGGCCTTCGCCTGCAAGAGCAAGAGGGAAACTCCAGACTTGCCACCTCCTGCTACTACTCCTTCCCCCCCTCCTCCTCCTCCTGCTCCTCCTCTTCTTTCTTCTTCTTCTTCTGCTTCTGCTTCTTCTTCTTCTCCACCTCCTCCTCCTCCCCACCACACTGATGACTCAGAGAAATGTGCTTGGCCCGGCTCCCACTGCCAAATCGCAAAGAGTTTGATGAAAACGGAGTGAAACTGACAGAAGATTCCTTTATAAGAATTTTGGCTGGATTAGGGCCTTAAGCTATTTCAGATGTACCGGGGTTCAATAAGTGCAATAAAATAGAAAGATTTGTTGAGGAAAGACCAAATGGGTTCATGTTTCTAAACTTATTCATACATGTTTATGTGCTGCACTATCGTGCTGGAGCTGGTTGAAGGCAGCCACTTGCTGCCAAGCACAGTTGCAGACATCATAGCAGTGTTTCAAGGCTGTGAGTTCTTGAGAAAAAAAAAATGCTGATAAGATTTTACTGAGCATAATGCTGATTTATGTGGTCTGCTTTTGATTTAACGGACCTAGATTAAATGCCTTCTTGACACAGTGATGTCTGTGATTTCAAGTATCTCTCTGCAAAAGAAGATATTTGGCTGGAAAAAAAAAACATATTGAAAGATTCTTTTATTATATTTTACAACAAAAAAAGATCTTATCTCTGGTAAAATAGATGCACGTGCTGCTTCGTTATAATTTATACTTAATTTATCAATGATGGCATTACATTTTTGTAGGTATTCTCCGTCTTAAAGGTTTGACTGGACAGGAGAAGCTAATATTCATTATATTCACCATAACAATATTATTTTTTGTGAAACACTCTGTTTAAAATTCAGCTCAAAAATTATTTCACATAAACATTTCAGATGACTGAACAAGAAACATGGATTAATGTTTGAACTGGTTCAGCAGAATCAATTAAAAGCTGTACTCATAAATGGCACAATCCAGTGTGAGGGGCAGAATTTCAAAATATTTTCTGTCATATAAAACAGTGTTTTTCTCATATCAATCCAACAATTGGGTGTCCCTTATTAAACGGGAATGATTGCAGTTTAATAGAAACATTAAATTCAAATAGCAAAGATCAGAAAATCGTTTTTTTTAAAAAGTGATGCTTAATAATATGTAAACTGGGTCAAACGGGTTGGTTAGGTATAATTGCATTCACTGTTCTCCGACAAAATAGACAAAAATGTGTCTCAAAATCCATTTCACTGTTTAATAAGCTTAACACTGTGTGTTATCAGGTACAAGTCTCCATTTTATTTTCACAAATTAATCAGAATGAACAGATAAGTTATTTTCATCACGTTAGCCAATATATACATACAACACAGTTTTACATTTTATTTACACAAGTAATATAGTGTTTTTGCTCTATTCGACAGACCAAAATGGTCAACATGTTATGGTCGTTCAGTATTTAAGTAAGTAAAAAGTCATCAGTGTTGTTTCTCTACATGAGATGGAAAGTTCTTTCTTTCTTCCAGAAAGGGTTCATGGGTGTTATGATAGTAAAGGAACACATTTATTAAATATTTTTTATAATCAACAACATAATTAGAGGTGAAATTATAAAAGTGGCAATCAAATGTGTTATTTGTAGTTTTGTTTTTTAATCAGAATAAACAGTACGTATAACAGTTTAAAACACCATAAAAATACAATGCAATAAACAAAGTCCATAATCTTATAAAATGAATAATATAGCTGAAGCTGTTTGATTGTGATGTGGATAATTATTTAAACAGATTTACTGAATGCCAGCCGGATTTTAAATTATTTTGCGGAGTGACTCACAAACGTTTTTTCTGGATGACTTATCATTCTTGTTGTTTCTTGTCTGACCACTTGGCTGTTCCATTCAGACTTTATGTGTCATCATGAAGCTTCAAAACTTTCAAATGGTAGCTTTGGCATATTTCTGTCCAGTCGGCCTTCCATACTTGGCTTTTCTCAGTGAGGTATTTTTAAGCATTGGGACTGTGTGTACCATTGGTGGTGTGAAGGTATGTGTGTGTACCTCTGACAATGCATAGTTTCTGCTCTTGTTTGTCTTCGATGTGTGTTTTGTGGAGACCCTTTCCTCGTCCATCATTCGGTCTCCACCTCTGTCCTCTTATTTTGGTTTCTTTGGCTTTATCTCACACTCCATACTCTTCAAATTATTTATCTATCACCATCTCTCCCAACTGTTGCTCTTCGAAGACGCTGACACACACTTGAGTTGTGTCTCTAATGAGAATGACTGCGAGTAATCTTTTATGATCTTGCCTTCTTTGTCTCTGTTTATTTTGTAATTCTGCTCTGCTTTATCATTCCTTTTCCTTCTTTATTCATAGCATGCTGTCTGCGCGCCAAAGATCTCTCGCACGACATAAACCAAAAGTCCCTGATAGTTTCTGTCAAGAATATTAACTCCTTCCCACATTCCCTCGGGAGGGAATTCAACTCTATGACTGAGAAATTGAGACAAAATGCCCCAAAATATAGTAATGGAGTGCACTTCACACAGATGGTTAAATGTGTTGATAATAGCACAGCAGATTTTCTTGGCAGCGCTTTATAGTGTATTAAGTTTTAACTGTTGGCTCTAATATATTTGGCCAGCTACAATAGCCGCTCTAAAGCTAGCATTGTGGGGGGGGGTCCCTCAGGGCTTGCATGTTGGCCCTACACAGTTTCTCCTCTGCAATAGCATCTGCTTTGTTCTCGGCTCTGTAGTGTCATCCTTCAGATCACATATCTAACGGCTATACTGATCTTAATAGCTTGAGCCTACAGCCTTCTGATACACAGACACACACAGACACACTAAGGAAAATACACACAGAGACACTATCACAGAAGCTCCCTTGGTCTCTTACTTACAAAGGGCACACACACACACACACACACACGCATACAGTCATGCGTGGAGCTAATCAAATGGCTTGTGCAACACTGGTGATAAATCTGTTTAAGGAAATGGCCCGTGTAAAGGAAGGAGCAAGATCCCCCCTGGACTTTGTGTGCTGTTTAAATGTGTGTACGTGAGGAAGAGAATATACTCACTTCTTTATCTATTTACTTGAGTGTATGTATAATTAAACACAGTTGTTCCATATATATGTATGTATGTGTGTGTGTGTGTGTGTGTGTGTGTGTGTGTGTGTGTGTGTGTGTGTGTGTGTGTGTAATATATACATATATATGTATGTATATACAATAAGTGTCTTTGACCGGTAGAAGTCCCTGTGTGAGCTACAGAAGCAGCGGAAGACAGCTACAGAGTGTCAGTGTGTGCGTTTGCATATGTATATGTGTGGGTGTTTGGACCGGTGTGTATGTACAAGTTAGACAGCAGCACAGCGACAGTGTGTTTGAAGCCTGCCACTGAGACTAGCATCAAACACCACCTCAACTCCGTGCCCTTCAGCCTGTAATCACACACACACACACTAACACTCGCACATGCTTGATCCATCTCGGGCTCTCTCTTCCTTTCTGATGCACTCAGAAACACACAATTCTATTCTTATCTCCCTCTCATATTAATATAAAAACATCTAAATCAAACAGTCCAGCTGCAGGTATTGCATTTCCTCATTTCTTTCCAGTTCAGGCAGTTATCTATCTTGTCCATCTGCCAGATGGACAAGAAGACAAACACAGGTTGTCTTGTCAATCAGACTCCACATTGGCTTGTTAAGGCTCACATGTTGCTTCCATCTGGATTCCACTGAGGTTAGTGTATGTCAGGTCTGGGAAAAGATGGAAGGGAAGCAAAAATCATTCAGTGGAATGAGACCGAAAGAACCACCAGTAATTATCACAGACATTCTCTAATTTTAATAAAAGCTAGCTTCATTATCATGAAGAAACAAGTGGAAACAGATTTACACATATTTAGGTGGTTGCTAATGTCGATTAAGGTGACGCTGAAACTTGCAGGCCTTGGTGCACATGACCTAGATTACTTGATGCCACACATCTCCAATAGGAAGTTGAAAGTAAGAAAGACTGTCTTTGGTTAAAAAATGTGTCAGGGAAATTCCTTTGTGACTCACACTCGGTCGGTGCAGGCTTGTTCTGAATCTGGGTTGGTGCAAGGTTTGGTAAAGTCCACCACCCTCTGGTCTCCTCCTCACCCTGTCTGGGGAAGGGCGGATGGATGGAAGGTGGGCGTCAGGAGACAGGTTTTCACCCCCGCCCTTTTTAGTCAGATACAGTCTGGGGTTATGACACTGAGTCATCTTTGCTTTCCAAGCTCTCTTTCTTATTAGTATTCTCCATCATGGCTGCTGTTCTCACCACACCCTATCCTGCCAGTGTTACACACACACACACATTGTACAGCATGCTGTAGGTCTACACAGTCCCCCACAGGCTTTTTTTTTCTAAATCTGGGTCAGGACCCAGTTGAGAGTTAAGGGAAGATTAAAATGTGCCTTGAATATTCAGAGAAAATTGGCATGTAAAATCGCCTTTGCTTTTAAGAGACTCAAAGTCTTCCTGTATTCCGTGCTATGTAAGGATTGAACACACTGTAGCCTGTAGATACGTCTTTTTTCATACCAACGGAGAGAGTTGCATCACTTGTACAGTACGTTACTCCAAAATGATGCAACTCATGCTGAAGATAAGCAAACACAATGGTCTGAAAAATCTGTCGGGGGTCCACAAGGAAAAATATGTTGAAAATGTGTAAAGTCAACCACAGTCTCTCTGTTTGCTGATCACCAGCCATGGTCAAACAGTGCTGTGCTGCCATTTTACTGTGTATACATCTTTACTCCAGCGCAAACCATAGGTCTCCTCAGCTACAAGCTGCTCATTTATTCGGTTCACAGAAACACTGAAAACGTGTTGTCTTGTTAGCATGGCTTTGGGTACGGCAGTGTTGGTATGTCAGCCTCTCTTCATGTCGATGGTCCAACACTTTGCCTCAAACTGAAATATCTCAACAATTATTACATGGTGTGGCATGAAATTTTGTAAAGTTGTTCATGGTTCTCAGATGTTGAATTCTATTGATCTTGGCGATCACTTGACTTTTCTTCCAGCACCACCATGAGATTCAAATTTGTGGTTTAGTGAAATGTCTCAACTCTCAGATAGAAAAGTATTTTAGCATTGATGAATCGTTAAAGATTATGAATCACTAAAATTTCCTCTTGTGCCATCCCAGGTCAAAATTTTAGTCCGTCCAACACTTTTTATGACTACAGGTGCAACTATTTTGGTCGCAAATGCGCCTTCAAATCTGCCAAGCGTGACTTAACATTTTCATTGATTTGATATTCAGCAGGTCAGATTTAAAAAATGTGGACTATGAAAATATTTGTATAAAATCTCTCTCTCTCTCTCTCTCTCTCTCTCTCTCTCTCTCTCTCACTCTCTCTCTCTCTCTCTCTCTCTCTCTCTCTCTCTCACAATACCCCAATAATATCTGAGATTGATTTATCTATTTGAGCTTCTCAAGCACTAAATATATCAGCACAATTGAGTTTACTATAATTTAAATGAAGAAGAACATCTGCAACTTTATAAATGGTTACAATCAGAACTTAAAATTAGATGTATAATTCGGTGCACCTCAATTATGTGCTGGTGCACCTAAATGAAAAAGAGGCGCACCAGTGTAAAACATTATTCTGGAGCCCTGGACTTAATACTAATGTCATCCCCTGACACCTTCAGGGGTGCATTTTTAGGTCCATGAAGCAAATGTTAGCATGCCAAAACGCTAAACTAAGATGGTAAACACTACCTGCTAAATATCAACATGTTAGCATTGTCACTGTGAGGATGTTAGTGTGCTAAAGTTAGCATTTAGCTGAAAGCACTGCTGTGCAGTGTTGAATTCTGCCTTCATACTGAACATGTGAGCTTGTGCTTCAAACATGGGAAGTCATGCCAGGGACACTGTAAGAGAGCAGACAAATCCCTTCAGGCATTTGAACAGAGAAGTTAGTTACATCAAGGATGGCGGTCGTAGGACACATATCTCCTTCATCCCAAAAGCCAGTTGTATTCTGTACTGACGACGTCACGGCACGCTGGATTGAAATGAAGTAATAGATGTCGTTGGTGTTGATGTCGTGGAAATGTGTGCATGTGTAGTACCAGTGTAATGTGTCACTGAAAGTTCTTTTTTTGTGTCCTGGTGGCCATTGAAAATGAAGTTATGGCTCACTCCCTATTCATTTAGATAGGGGCCTGGTCTTGTTAGCCTGAAATAGCTGCCAAGATGACTGCTAAGTGGAAAGACTTGCGTGAAAGCACTAACACCATATGTTTGGCATTCAAGTCCTAAGAGCACCGGTGCCAGGCAACGGAAACACAGGTATCAAAAGACTCAACCGAGGCTACCAAATTAGCAAGCTAGCGAGGACAGAGGAAAAAGATGAGGCCATTTGGGAATACAAACATGTTGCTCTGACATATTTTTGAAAGTATGAAAATGACTGAAATTACAACCATCAACAATAAAGTGTGCCAACGTTATTGTTACAGACTCTTCTCATGAATAAGGTAAACACGACCCCAATTGAAGGCAGCACAAGCACAGCCGCACACACCATGGCCGGAGACTTAAGCTTTTTTGACCAAAAAACCTCGTAGTAACATCTGGACCATATTACATAAGAACACACACTCCCGGCACATACATTTTTAATTCCATCTACAACATTAAGCTTACATTTTCCCGAGGAAGATCTCCAGGGATTGAAAGTTTCATTTCTGAAAAAGATCTGCAAACAGTGAAAGGTAGTCGCCCCAGGCAAGAAACATCATGAGGTAAAATGTACTGGCTCGCTATTCATGTCCATAACTGTATAACCTAGATCGTGATTGTAAGGTTGTGCATACACAGGGGCTTAGCCAACTTAAATATATGTTTGGCTGTGGTGCCACAGTTCACTG
This sequence comes from Diplodus puntazzo, assembly GCA_963678695.2. NCBI lineage: Eukaryota > Metazoa > Chordata > Actinopteri > Spariformes > Sparidae > Diplodus > Diplodus puntazzo. The sequence continues at coordinate 19,682,908 of OZ023156.1, forward strand.
AGCTGAGTCAGAACTATATAACTAATGTACATGATGGGAATTTGATCTGCAGAATGCTAAACTGCTGTAGGGAAACTTTACACTTCATATGCAAATGCTTGACTTGAATGAAATGCTCTTTCATATTTATCATGATTATGTGCAGCATATGGCCCGTATAAGAGTAGATGTATATCTGCCAGGGTTAATTTTTCGGTGGGGGTATGTATGTTTTTTTGTGACGGCAGGTGGTGAGAGAACATGCACAGACAGTCACCCTGCTGGAATGGATGTAGGCGGTGGAAGCTTTGTGTGTTTAAATAATTGTCGAATATCTCACAGGTAGACCGTTACGCTTGGGGATCACTCCTGCCCCCAAGCCCTCATCCTCGCAATATCAAAGCAAATGTGCTGAATAATCTACTTTTTAACTAGGAACTCGACACCCCAATGCTCGGAGAGAACAATCAGGATCAGAGGGAAGCTTTTCCAGGCAAATTAGCTCAACTGAACGCAAACGGAAGGTATTTCTTTGAGAGGTCTTTGACTTCGACCAAATATCATTGCTGTCACTCATGGGAACAGACTTTTAGTAGTTTTTTTTAAAAAAAAAATGCAAACACACAGACACCCTTCAACATCATTATTAAAAACAACAGAAGAATAAAACCTAGACCCTAAAGCAACAACAGGCACTGCAGTATATAAAATTACCTTGAGAGAGAGAGAGAGAGAGAGAGAGAGAGAGCATATCCTAAGGAAGAATGCAAAATATTGTTAATGTATGGATCTGAGGGACATTTCGGAAGGATCCAAAGTCCAATCTGCTGGACTTTGACTCAAAAACTGAGCAGCAAGAGGCAAAAGTTACCATTACACTCAAATGTTAAGATTAACATTTAACAAACTCACATCTGCCATAATTCCTGCTTGAAAAAGAAACTGTTGCAAAACTGTTAAAATACGTTCAAGATCCGGACCATCATAAGATCTAAAGACCATAAAGCTGCCAGTGAACTAGCACCTCATGACCTCACTCCTTATGAACCTATTATCACAGTCTATACACAGCACACACACTAGTGTGTGAATCAACTCTGTGACCTGCAGTGAGATTCCTCCTATATAGACTGCCGGTGTGAATACTGGCACAGCGCCTAGAGAAAACATGTTTTATACTGTTGTCATGATGAATGACTTCAGATGATGTACTGAAGATCCCGATAATCCCTTTAAGTAGCACATTACAGAACACAGTGCAGGTCTGCACATGAACTACTGAAACTACTTCTTAAAATAGACAGTTTCTTATTGTTTTTTGGCAGTTTAAGATGTTGTGCAGATGTTCATAAGGCAGTGGCAGAGAGTAAGTACGCTTTTTTTTTTTTAACTCTATCACTTCAGATACTTTAGATGGACGTTCATTTCATGCTAGTTTATGCTCAGGATTATATTGTAGTTTTGAGAGGTCACTTAACAAACCAGAACTTTCAAATGATGCTTCCAAGTTAATGATTCAATAAGTAATCAATATAATGTATAACAGTTTGAAATGGGCCATTTTGCATATGAATACTACTGACTCTTAGTAGAAATTGCTCAAATTACTTTGATCACTGACATTAACATATGTTCATGTTTCAACTTTGTTTTTTCTAATGAGTTCATCATTTTCATTCTGTTGCACTTGCAGGTCAATTTAGGATAATATAAACTATATATATAAAAAAAAAAACAACAACAACAGAAGAAACAAAATCAACCATTACATATACATTTTGGGGCAGCTAATCAAATGTTGTCAAAGTGGGAAAAAAAATAAAACAATATTTTAAAAAGCATTCAGGCCATCTTTTCCGTTTCCTTACTCTGGTGAGTTGCAGAACTGAGCGTAGGTCTGTCAAAAGGCCAGTGAGTGACCGTGATGGTGTGTCATGTGGGACAAAAAAAGGCAACTGAGGCCTTGTTTGAGGAAGGAAGTCATAGTACTTCAAAATAGATTTGGTTTGCTCGTATGTTTTTTATCTTTAAGTCCTGCTTTCTTTTCTCAGCCTCACACACACACACACAGGCAGCAGGCCATGTGATGTGGTTTCTGGGAGCAGCACCAGCATGGTGGTGACTCTACACTCGCCTGGCAACTGGATTGGCTTGATCTGGTCTCACCGCAGCCATTGCACTCTGGTTCTGCCTGGAGATTGAGAAGGCGGGATGGAGGGGGGGGTAACTGAAGAAGAGAGGGAGTTTTTATTAAGAGGCAGGCTGGCTAGAGTTGATCAGGAGTTTGTGTGTGTGTGTGTGTGTGTGTGTGTGTGTGTGTGTGTGTGTGTGTGTGTGTGTGTGTGTGTGTGTGTGTGTGTGTGTGTGTGTGTTTTGAATAGGGCTTTTTGTTCCAACGTGACTCACCACGCTGTAGCCACGGTTGGTGCCTGGAGGCAGAGATGGAGGGAGGGTGAACAGCGCAGAAGAAAAAGAGTTGATGTGGTTAAGTCATTAGGAGACTGCATGTTGGGTTGCTGTGTCAAGCTTCGGCCTACTTCTCTGATGAATCAATAAGCCAAACGCCTGCCTGTGAAAGGGACACACACAGAGGAAGATGAGTTCTATCTTCTGGTTTGCCTGGCCCTCAGATCATTTTAAGTTTGGGTAAACTCCTCCACAGATTGTGCGTGCTGGCACGGCACAGAAAAAGTACCTCAGATACGTAACATCAGTCAAACCAGATGGTGCATGTGATTACTCACTACTGCCTATAAATTTGTCAGCAAAATGTTATTGAGTTGACATTCGTAATCCCTTTTGTCATGGTTCTGATTACGCTGTCAAAACACAAACAAATGGAACCAGAATGATGGTATTGTTTGCAGTGTTTGCAGTTATTTATTTATAAGTGTCGATGCTTTAACAAACAAAGCCATAAGTGTTTTTATCACAGGTTGTCCATGACTTTTTTAGCGATGTGTTACAATTGCTGCAAAGTTTTTGCACACCTGAAAGACTTACTGACAGGTGTGTCTGATGAAGAGCTCAATTTGTGTTGGGAAAAACAAAAATCCTCAATTACATGCACGTACTTGTACTTTACCCAGAGAGCTAAAATGAACCCGGAACATTCAGGTTCCGTTCCAGATATAAGAAAACCCCATAATAAAATCTATAACTCTAACAACTACAACCTTAGAACAGAACCAACATTATGTTGCGTGGCTCATATAAGGGTCATTAAAAGAAGATCTTATATTGTGAATTCAATATTTGTGGACTTTTAGGAACACCTTTCCTCTTGAGCCCTTAGACCACAGTGGGTTAAAACCTTCTCACTGCTTGACAAAAGTGCAGCGACAAGTTCAGGTGCAGACAGCAAAAATAACACCTCCATGAATATCAGGTGTTAGTGAATATCAAGTATACGCACAAAACCGAGTCATGGGAAACGTAGATAACCGCTCTGTTGCACTGGCACATTTGCTTTGTAACAAAGTAATGGAACACATAAATCACAAAGGTTCAAATGTTTAATGGCAAATGTCTACTTGCACATTGTAGTGTAGTGTAGACACAGGTCTATTGGTAGTGGCATATACTTTGGCAATTATCCGCAAATATGAAAACTTTTTGAGAATATAATGCAGGCAAAGATGCTTTGGGTAATTTCTAATTGTTTAATTCCCAGCGAAGTTTGTTGTTTCATTGTACTGATTGTCACATGCGTTCAATACCCATATAATTTGAGCAATCGTTGCAAAACAGTGTATTTAGGTATATATTTTACCTATAAAAGAATGAAGGTCGATATTAATTGATGTCAGATGTCATGTCAGCATCGGTCCCAAAAATCAAGTATCAGTCAGGCTCTACTGTTTATTTCCTGACAGTAGCCGAACGTTACCTTCGCCTCCAACCTCAGTGATCACAGTGCTTTTCAAGTTTTTTAAGTGAGTTACTTCAACTTTAACAGTAACAAATTGCATTAATTAATCATTGTATTTAATAAATTAACTGAATGTATAGTATTTTGAATATGTTGATAATTTTGATAATTGTAACGATTGTAGTTTTGAACAGGTGGACCCAAAAGTGACGCCAAACAGGTAGAGACCTGAAAGGTGAATTTATTGATCAAATGGAGGAGTTTGCTGGTAGGAAGAGACGGTGGCTCCCAGGGTGGTACAGGTCGAGGCTCGCGGTCACGCAGGAGGCTGGCTCAGGCAGTCGGGGGTTGTGAGAGGGGGCCAGAGGTGCGGGAGGCTGGGTGGCGAGTGGTAGAGGAGCTGGTCCACAGGAAAAGTCTGGTCACACTGAAAGAGGAAGAAGGCAGGATTTAAGTGCTGGCGAGTCAACAAAAGGAAGCTGTCCGAATACATAAACTCTAGAGACACAGAGAGCGATCAAGTACCACTGGAGCTGGCCAAAATAATCTGGCATCGTGCAGAGGGGAGGTCTGGGTACAGGAGCAGGTGCTGATTATACTCAGTGCGCTGCAGGTGTATGAACCGGCACAGCTCTGACCAGCAGCAAAACCACGCCAGGCCTCACCGAGCACCTCTGAAACATAAAGCACAGAGAGAAAAAACACAATCCGGCCACCACACGGTGCAGTCACAACAATAATCATCTCAATAGCGAGGTTAGCCAGTCAGCTAGCCTAGCTGGCTCCTAAAATGGAGAAAAAGCACCTTTAAGTTCATGAGCAATGGGGCTGTAATGTTGCTGCTCGCTCTCTCAAGGCAGTGACCATCTGTCACTATAATACAAAATAAAATTATTGTTTAAAAAAAAAATTTATGTAACACTGTTGCTACACTGAGTGATTAGCTAACATTACTTATGGAGGTGATTAACAAAATGATCAAAAGCACTATTATACCAAATGAAAGGTACTGTAAATACTGTGAACAATATAGTAAAAGCTAACTGTGAAAAGCAACGCACATAAGGATGAAAAAGCACTGCGATGACAAGGGTTGGAGGCTACCAGTAATGTTCGTAAAACAGATGTGCGTCATACGAAGTTGTGCAACCGGAGAAGTGCTGAGGTGGATGCTGATTTGCTCATGACGTATGGAAAGCAATCCCCGATGTGACCATGTCCTCACTGTTAAAATGTTCTGAATCAAATTGAATCCACCTGTTGCTTGCAAACGCGCACGTACACAAGCGCGCACACCACCCGTCTTTCTTAGACGCCCCTCCTTTTGTTCCCCGGCACTCATTGTCACCCAAGTGTGAAAGAAACCTCCACTTGAGGCCCACCCATGACCACCTCTCTGGAGCTCTCCAAAAGGTAGTCACACACTCGTTGGCCCCTCCACCCCTCCACTCCAGCACCGTTTGCCATGGATGTTTCAAAACCATCTGACCTGGCTGTGCTAACGGGTGGCTATTTTGGGAGCGGGATGGCAAAACCGTCTGCTACTCACGACGGCCATCGGAAAAAAAAAAAAAACGAGGGATTGCAAAGAGGGAGTGATCGCCAAAGAGAGTAGAGGGTCCTCCTGTGTATGCGTATGTGGAAAACATGTGTGTGTGTGTGTGTGTGTGTGTGTGTGTGTGTGTGTGTGTGTGTGTGTGTGTGTGTGTGTGTGTGTGTGTGTGTGTGTGTTCGCAACCAACCATACCAGCGACAAAGTGTGGTATTGGGGTCATGTGTCGCTGGTGACCATAGGGATCGCTGTTGAAATTAGAGATTTCATAGTCTTGCAAAACTCAGACGGACGCTGAAGTTCATCCTGTGGCAACTGCTCGTCGTCGGTTCAGCCTTTCACCCACATCATTATCAACATCTCGGTTTCATAACGGCAAAAAATAAGTTACTTGTTCGGCTGTTTCTGCTGTTCGAATTCATGTGCAGATTTGCACAAACTTGCACATGTAGCTCGTGCATAATTTATGCTTCCATTGTGCCCAGCTTGTGGAACTTTTTTTTAAATCAACGTATCCATTTGGCTTGGAGCAGTTGGCAGACAAAACCGCCTGCGCTTGGTGCCGCTTCTGACAGAAACAGCCCATAGTGAAATTAGCTCTCGGGCCCTTTGGGAATGAGCCTGATCAACAGGTTGAGCAATGGAACATGCCAGCGAGCGAGCGTGGCATCTCTGTGTGTTTGCATCTGAAACATCATCTCCCTCTGTGGAGCCTGACTAATGCAAGCAAAAAAAACATTTGCTGGTCAAAGGCATGAGTCATCATAGTGCTTGACACTTATTAAGGTAGCATGAAGAGTTGAGATGCCCAGTACATACGCTAAAGCTCCTTTCAGCATTAGGATTGCTCTAAAGTGAGCTATACAGTGTGACATTTCCTGAGACGCTTTATTCGTGTTCAGTGTTTGAAAATGGATCCCAGTCCTGTATTAGTTAATCTAACATCCTTTACTTACTTTAAGACTTTGCAGTCGCGTTGCAGTCCTTTGTGACTTGCAACAATATTTTCATCCCACTCTTAAAGATGAGGACATTTTACATTAAACACTCACACACACACACACACATTCACTTGGGACTGGACTGTAGAGTGAGTGGGCCAGTTCCTCCTACTATTTCTCTTAATGTGTCCCTTGTGCTGAAGGTGTGGAGCTGCCAGCATTGTTCACGAGCTGCACTGGACGCTTACAGCTGTGTGTATTTACCAAGATAAACACACAAGTTAGTGCGGACATTTTAGCCCCGCGACCACGCTAAGCTATTGTTAACAGTGTTTGTTGTGAGTATAGGATGTGAAGAGATGTAGTTAAAGTTCCTCGGTGTTCGTTCATCTGGGTCTGAGCCTTTGCTGCTTTATCTGCGTGCGTCTGTTCAGCGTCTGGCAGAAACGCAGCTACAGATAAGGAGTGTCTGCGTGTTTGCAGACTGGTCCCGCTGGACTATGTAAGCAGTTCCTCCGATGCAGCTCCAGGGTGTGGAACGCAGGCTGTGTGACCGGGCCTCCTCATGCAGCTTGAGGCGTAGAGATGCAGCTCCAGGGTTGGGCTCACTGGCTTTATGAATGGGCCACATGGTGCGGCTCCTTGGGCGGGGCGTGTCACCAGCTCCACAGTTAAACTGCTTTTCAGGTCTTTTGGCGGAACCTCAGGTCTTTTGTAAATATTGAATAAGTAGTAAAGCTGGCAGGTAAAAGACCTTTTTTTCCCCCCTTTTGTCTTTGGATTTATGAAGAAGGTGTTTTCCCACAGCTCAGGTGTGGCATGAGATTTCATAAGGTTTAATAGCAATGAGCCATGATGCAAAAATCATAGTCAAGACAATGAGTTCCTGCCTGTCTCTGTTTTATTCAAACTTCATGTGACATTTCCAACTAGTTTACGATTTGCTTTGTTCAGAGTGGTTGATAGATTTGGCAAGGGGGGGGATTCGGAGGAATTTTGTGGTTAGCCAAATTGTGCCTCGAGATCTCAGACGAGCGCTCACCACAGATTCTTCAGACATGAACAACAGTGATATCAACACATACCAGATAACATACTGAAAGCTGCTGCAGTTAGAGTGTGTCTATTTTAAAACGCCTCAGAGTTTCAAGTATTTCTGTCATTCCTCTTTCTCTGGGAAAACACAAAACCTTTCCCTCTTTTAAAGTGAAAGTCAAAGTGTTTCGCTGGCAAACAGCAGCATGCAACATACCGCAGAAAACTTCAACACAATGATCTAGCTTATCAAACATTTGTGAGAAAGAGCAGCGTATTTTATATGCACGGAATGTCTGACTCATTAGTGTGTGTGTGTGTGTGTGTGTGTGTGTGTGTGTGTGTGTGTGTGTGTGTGTGTGTGTGCCAGAGAGAGTGACCGTCGTATCAGCAGACTGGTTGAGCTGAACAAGTTTATTAGATCATTTACACGTTTCCTCTCCACACTGAGTTCAGGTGACTGTCTTTATATCTGCTACTTTGCATACAGAATGCTGTCTGAACTACTGTTTTACATACATTTTTACATAGCAGTTGAAGCCTGATAACACGCTTTATGATTTCAAGAACTGGATAAACTTCTTGCTTTTACATCAAACACGGCTGTGTGTGTGTGTGTGTGTGTGTGTGTGTTTGTGTGTGTGTGTGTGTTGTACTGTCAGTTTTTGCAACTAAAGCATGTGTTCAAACAGTTTGTGACTCTTCAAAGTAACGTTAAAGCTGTGTGTGACCCACACTCAGTAAAAAGGATGAATCATGCTTGTCGTCTAAATGTATTTATTTTTTAACATTTAACATGCACAGCAACTAAAGAGGCCATGTATGGACCGAAGGATTTATACAGGAGAGCCTGTCACAGATAAATCTGGTGACGTTTTATTTATTTTTTGTCAACAAATTCTATAAAAAGTAAATAATGTTTGAAAAAACGTTGTAATAACCATTATCAATAAAGAAAAAATAAGATTCCCATGACACTGTTTGAAGGTAGAAAGGTGGCAGGGTCCGACAAATATAAACGAAGTAAAACAGTATGAAATCATGTTGTCCTTTAAATTCAGTTTGTTTATTCAGTCATAAAAACGATACAGGAGTTTCTTTATTTAGTGGTTAGGGTTCAGGTTCGGGTTAGTCATTTGATTGTTAGGAGAGAATTTGATGCTTTATTAATCATTTATTAAACATTTTAAAAGGATTAGAAACATCAGGTACAACTTTATGGCCATCCAAATAATGTTTTTTTTCAGTATTATAAACATTTACAATAAACATTTGCTCAGCAAAGGGTGTATAAATATTGTGTTGTCAATCTTTAAACAATATTTGCATGATCGTTATAAAGTTGCAACTGATTTTTATAAACCTTTTAAAATGTTTAATAAATGATTAATAAAGCATTAAATTCTCTCCTAGCAATCAAATGACTATTAATTGACACTAAATTAAAGGTACAATATGCAAGAATTTTAGTTGAAAACGTTCAAAAATTAACTTCAATTATCAACACAATGTGAAGGAATAACAATTTTGTTATTATAACACAATTTGACGCTGATGTCTTTGCATTGTGTTGCAGAGATATCTGCCTATCTGAAGCTAGCATGCTAACCAGCTCGCCCCAGCTCATCCCAGTCCAAAGCTCCTGTGGTGGTGCTAACACAACGGCCCCACAGTGCTCCGGACTGCTAGCTGTACAGCTAACTAGCTAACAGCAGCTACTGTTGGCAGCAGTTAGCACACTGTGTGCCGATATAATGCCCTGTTTGGAGTGTGAATTTGGCAGGTGGCCAACTGTTACATATTGCACCTTTAACTATAAATGAACCACTTATTACAGACAGTTTTTATAAAGTGGTCCCAAAAAAACTAACAATGAACTGCCTAATATAGCTCATTCCTCTGTGCCCCAGAGATCCATTGTTGTCCAGAAAACTATTAAAAACACACATCAATGAGCCACATTGTTGCACTGGCTGACAGGCTCCTTCATTAGCATGAACTTATCGGCAATGTAGTTTACTTTCTGTCAATCCCACATACACCCTCCTGCTGCTATTAGTGCTCATAAGAGCACCGAATGTGTATTACTCCACTGCTGAAAGTGGTCCCAAACATATGTACTACAAAAGTACTACAGTACCCAGCTCTTTCAGAGGGGTATGTGTGTGTTCAAAAGGTCACTGGGGTACAGCTGAATGACACAAGTAACTGTGCATGCGGTGCCATCCCTCATGTTTTAACTGGTCCACTGGGGCAGCAATTACTGTTAGTGGGGTATCATTATGTGGATGTGCACGGATTTTAATTTGTTTGTTTTGTTTTTTTAAAGTCTTTTTTTAGGAACCGAAAACAGACAACAACACAGTTCATCTCATTTTGAACACAATCTTTATTCATCATACTGACAGTATACATAGTCCAACAATTAGAATATTTTACAAACTGTACTTTAATCCACTCATTCCTTTATCACTGTGCGCTCCATGTGATGGCTCATGAAGGTCACCGTCTCAGCGAGGGCCAGCAATCGCTGCATCTGCCTTTACATCCCTCGATCTCTCCTTCGGTTCTTCAATTCACTCCACAATTATCCATGGCCACACACTGGATAGACCTGCAATTCAGAGCTCTCTCACTTGATTTTCATGCAGCCATCAGCACTTCGCCAGACAATCGGCCCTTTTCATATCTCGACAGTGGATGAACCCAGTAAACTTGTGTTAGCGAACACTACTCTAATTTAAAGTTCCCTAAGTGGACTGCTGCTGCCTGGGGGCATTGCTTTTCAGTGACGCTACCTTGTCATGGGACAGCCAGTTTTTACACAGACACACACACACAGACCTCACACATTTCTGCCCAATTTGATTTCACCCTTTTGGTTACACTCTGCCGGCTTCAGCCATCAACCAAACCATCTGAGAGGATGTTCAGTTGTAAACTTTTATAACCCTCATCTCCTCTCTTCACCTCTCCTCGCTGGCCCCGTTTCACTGATTTCTGAAGATACCTCGCGCTGGTTGTGAAACAAGTTGCTTTATTAGCAATTTTAACACCTGCAGAAACACTTGAACTACCTGTCTATGAAATCTACCACAGAAACATTAAAATATATGGTATGTTTGTAAGTATCGGCCTTATTAGGGTCCAAGATGGTTGTTGAGGTTTCGGTGCAAACATTAGCACTGATGGAAAATGATAGAAACTGATACATAGTGAGGTGTGACTCCCAATGTTGAGGAGGCTGTCAAGAAATGATCCCTGTAAGATATAAGGCACACGATTCATTACTTCAGCATGCAGATCATGTTATCATTATGAGAACAGTTAAATGATAGGAGCTGCTCAGCGAGACAGTGAAGAGAGATCAATAAATGCGATAAAACAGGACACAGCTTCTGTCATTGGAATACATGCATTTAGTTCTGCATGACAGCATGAGCGCGGAGAGGCTTCGGGGTGAACACATGAAATACAAACTAACCACATTCACAGAGAGACTTCAGGCCCTCTAGGTGCGACATTTCAAGGACACGGACAAAGATTCAAAGGCTTCATTCTTGCTAAATATGCCTGAAAAATAAGTCTTTTGCACTTCCTCCCCCCCTCCCCACATCAATGCCACTTTCCTCAGGCTAAGCAGCTGATTTATTGACAAGACGCCGCCAACATTTTATGGTCTTTGAACCACGAGACACGGCATGGAGACCTCATGACTGCCAACAGGCGGGGAGGCACAGTCTCCCCCATCAGCTCTCTCTGTGGAACGCTTTTGTCCGATAAGGGGTCATGCACCACACCCGATTTAAGTCATGTGCTCCTCATTGCACGACGAGCAACACAAGACAACAGGGATGTGTTTCGGTCGTCTATGTGCGTTTGTTTGAGCTGCGGGCACATCCACATCTGTGACCGGGTGCATTTTGCGCTCATCTTCATCAGACCGTATGTTTGTCGAGTTCATATCTTTCTTGTCTTTCTTCTGCATGTGCTCTTCCTGTTGTTTGCTGCACAGCCAGAGTATGAAAGCATGTGCTGGGCTGGAGGAGCAGTGCTGTGTCCCTGTGAGTGGGTGTGGAGGGTCTGGGTCAAGGCTTTTTAGTACTTTAAGACCTTAACTCAGCTCAGAGGGACTCTTATTCCACACCCACGCCTCGTTCTATTAAACTCTGGACCGCATCGACATTCCTGGGATTAATGTAGACACAAGCTCCAGGTAGTCATGCACACACACAATATATTACTGCTGTGAGACACAATAGTACAGCCAGAGGAAAAAAACGTTTGTCAGCCCTCAAGTGAGTGCTAAATATGGTTTCTTTTCTGATACAGCTCCCTGATAAACTTGGGCACAGACATGTGCACTCACTGTGTGCTTTGGTTTTAAACGATCAATATTGATGCTGCAGAACCAGAGATATCGTCTTTGTTATTCCACGCTTTTCTTCCTCGGTGCCTACGTTGGCATGACATGACTGTTGGGTTGAAGATTTGGGTGTGTTGTGCTCCCAGCAGCTAGCGTCTTGAGCCACCTGCCTCAAGCAGAGATGCGAAGCGGCCTACAATCGTGCGCAACAGTCCCTCATTTTAACATATATTAATGCTGCCTTTCCTCCCTTTGATAGCATATGACATAACTAAAGTAAAGCAAAGTTGTTGAACTTGGTACCACTCCTCTAATATCAGGGCAGACTGGCAACGTAATAGCACGGGTAATGTTTGCCTAAAAAGCAGGAATTGTGACTAGGTATTGAAGCGATGTTGCAGCAAGCACCCATGCTTTTCTATCTCCATCAGATAAATGGCATCGTAATAATAACAGGATTGCCGCAGCAATGCAAGAGAAATCACCACAGCTGAAGATGGCACATTGGAAATGTGTGTACATTAACGGCAAGACTACTGACAACGTGTCTTTGGGAGGGATTTTCCCATTTCATAGGAGGAGACATCAACCACTACCCCTGTAAAATCTGTCCTGAGGGGCAAATGGTGATTAGGCATAACAGGAATACAGTTTCCACTTGTCGATGATGGAATAATGAATTGGTTGAAAACTGTTGGCACAGAAAGTTCCAGTTAATGCTGTCAGAGAGAGGCAAATGTTAACAGTGGATGATCAAAGACTCCTGAGGTCAACAATGCTAGTCACATTATCGATGAAGTTCAAAGACCCAATGATCGAGCCTCTGGATAGGATGGACACATGGCTGGGTGACGTCAGTTCCTTACTCCTTACTAGGAACTGTGCCCTCAGTTATCTAGATAGTACACTGTCCTTAGTAAATACGGCTGTCAGTCACAAGTACTGGCTGTATGAACGTAGCCTTAGAAACATTTTACCTCAAATTCTATATGAGCTAAGAAAAACAGACCACGATGCCCGGACACGTGATTCATTATAAAAATGTATTTGTAAGCGACACCATGGAATGTTGTAACTGTTCTACAATATAATCAGAGAAACGACCAGTTGTGGGATCAGTTCCCATCTTGAGATGCGATGTAAGTGATCCTGTCTGAGCCATGATGAAAAAGATACATTTAGAAGCACATACTAACACACCTATGCAGCAGACATGTCAGCACATTACTCCCTTCTACACATTATACAGTACATGCAGTCACATATTGATGCTGGGCCTCACTCCTGAACACACACACACACACACACACACACCTTCTGCTAAGCCCTTAATCGTAAGCATGCCCATTTTCACTTTACATGTTTACCCAGACGGATCAATTCAGCTGATCAAGCAGCTGCCGGACCTTGACCTTAAACTAACCCTTACAGATAGCGCTCCTGTAAGAGGCCATGCTCACTTTGTGCATGTAGCAGCTATCCTCATGAGTTTTGCTGGACAACCTGGCCAGTGTGGTAACATTCTGTGGGTGCATTTGCATGTGTGCATACATTTGCATTTGGCTCTCAGCTTTTTTGGCTGCCTTTGTGGTCTATGGTCAAACACGTATACTGCACTATGTACGTGTGCCTGCATGCTGTACATATTTAAAGCTATCTAAATGTGTGTCTGTATTAACATGTGTGTGTCAAGAGCACTGTTATAACTCACTTCGACTGCGAGCCGAGGCCCTGGCAGCAAGCGCTGTGGGTCTGGCAGGTCTCAGCAGGGCTCTAAAGCAGCTCTGCCGCTCAGCTCAGCTCCGCTGGTGGCTGAGGGCCCGTCTCTGTGTCACACTAAAGAGCTACTCAACAGAACTCCTTACTGGGAGGCCTCCAGCATGAAAACAGGACAGTGTCACCATGTCTTATTGTTGGCAGCCATCTTAGCTCCACAATAGGTTCTGAGGCACTGAGCTGAGAAGAAGCACGGACATTTATGCCAGCTGATTTGCACAGTGTTTGCCATTCTGCCATGATGAATGGTAGCAAGAGCACTGTTGTAGTTGCCGCAGGCCTGCCAGGTCTGCCTGAGAGAGTAAGCATCAGTGTGTCATCTCCTCAGTCTTAAATCAAACTCCATCGCTGGCTCTTTAATGGTTTCCGAGGGGCATTACTCAAAAGCATATGCATGTGAAGGACCCTAGTATTTAAATCACAATTTCATGGATTAAAGGAAAACTCCTGCCCTTTGTCAAATAAACATGCATCCTGTAACCAGGATCAGGGTTTGACATGCCTCTGTCTCTCCCTCATGTCTGAAAGACAGGAAGAATCAGGAAGGATTCTGAGTATGAGTAATGAGTAAAACATCTGTTTACTCTTGTTACTTTTTTGTGATTAAGTGATTAAGTATTTAGTAATTAATGAATCTACTTGGTATCTACCCAGTATCATGTATCACTTTACTTCAAGGTTCACAAAAAGAGTAAGTAATGTTTAACACTGAACAACTCATTAAGAAAGTGATCCGTTTGTCAATTTGCAAATATTTATGAACTAATCATTACCTAATGATTAATTAATATAGTATCAGTCTGCCCTCTAGTAACTCATCATTATAAAGTTCTTAAATCACAAGTTATTCAAGAATTACTCATTCACACGCCATTAATTATGGAGTCGTCGCGCTCGCTCGCTCCATAGTAACTCCTTCTGAAGTGTTACCAAAAGCTATGCAGAGGAACTTTTTACGTTGTACCAATAAATGCTGATGGAAGTTTGATACTTTCTATTAAGAGGCAAACTTTTCCCCATTACAGAGAGTGAAAGTCAGAGACATTCATTGTGTAAGCCTAAATGTTTGAGTATTTCTTAAAAATAAAGCTTATTACTACTTTCTGATTTTATATATATATATATATATATATATATATACATATATATATATATATATATATAGTAAGTAACTGAGTTTGAGGTCCTGTGTAAGTACTGCAGCAACAGCTGTGCCTGTTTGTTCTTAAATGTAATGAAGTAGAACCGAATAAGCTTATTGTAACAGTCAAAACTTATCTGGTTGCCACTGGACCTGCGTATGAATCATATGGCTGTTCCTGTCGCATGGCAACAATTTGCCAAATTCCTCACTGGAGAACAGAAATGGTTAAAATCCACCATAGTATTCTACACAATTTAAGATTAAAGTGACATTTTTATATTATTATGTCCCATCTTATTCATTTACAACTCAGCTATTGTGATCTCAATCTGAAGATGCCGTCTGTGAAACACAACGCAGGCACACAACAAAGCTGCTGCCCTGCTGACGGCTCAGGCAGCGCATGCCAGGCAGCACGGAAAGACGAGAAGGAGGAGAGAAATCAGGAGGAGTGAATGAAATAAAGGAGAAGAAGAAGCTGTGTGGAGAAGGAGTAAAGACAAAGAGGGTTAGTGGGACGAGATGAAGGAGAAATGGGGTGCAGAGGAGGGAGTGTAGAGCAACGGTGAGTGATCGAGAGAGGTTACGGCTTGGACTCTGACCCAGATTTTAAATATGGTCTCTGACAACCTGATCTGACCAAGCTGCTGTGTGGTCTTTCTTTCTTTCCACTCGTTACAGATGCATGGCGACCACACGCCTCTCCTCTCTGCACCCTGTGCAGCCACTTGGCGATTCCGAGCACGTTCATTTAACGCAACATTAAAATGACGACAAGCTGGAGGTCAGAGCGTCACCAGAGTCCCTCTTTTCAAAAAGAAACCAGATCACCCCCTTTCAACTTATGCATGTGCCCATCAAACACGGATTACACCTCGGGCTTAGAGAGGGAGAGTGAGGGCTAGGAAATGTAAGTTCATGTTAATTACGTTAGACTGCATGGAGCTGCTTTTCAACAGACTTTGCAGGAGTGTTGTGAATAAAATATTTTCATAAAGGCATACAAATTCTGTAATTCTAAGAAGTAGGCAGAAGAATTTTCTCTATGTACGGGTAAGAGAACAGTGGGTGCAAGCTGAAGTCTTTGGCAGAGGTTGTTGGCATTTGTCTTCTGCTGTTTTTGCTGGTTTGCTGGAAAAGCACTCGGCTGTTTGGTTATTTTATGGCCAAGCAGGAGCTGTAACTAAGCCAATTCCTTTAGAAGAAGAAATCAAGATTTTTCAGTGTTTGGCAGGGCTAATGTGATTATTTTTTTAATAGCTAGAATTAATAATTCATAATAAAATCATATCAAAGAAACACTATATCACAATAGACCGTTGTAAAGACGCAATTAATATTATTCAGCGAGGCAAAAAGAGGACGAGCATATCCTCACATTTGGGGGATATTTTAGTCTTTGTAGCATGGCAAAGTGTCGGTGTACATTTCTTGAATTTATAACCCGCCTGCCTGGATAAACATGAGCGCACACACACAAACACCTCCTGTAATGTGTGTTGAGATCGCTGGGAGTTAGGTGACAGATACTGAGAATGCTTGGACCTAAATTAAGCCCACTGCTTCATCAAAAACATCCTGCCTTCCTGCTTGGACTGAGATCGTGGTGACTTCTCACAGAGAGGGCAGGTAGACCAGTGGGAACAAACGCGCACTTAGTCACACACATGTCACCGCAGATACTGAATCATTTATTCAGTATTTCTGTGACTAATGAAACCAAACATGTTTTGTCGCAGCTTCACAGAAAAGTTGTAGTCATGCCTCACGGATTATTTTTAGTAAAAGAATATCGCATACTGGCAATTATAAATGTGAACTAGCACGGTGATTCATTTTGCTGTAGCAGAGTTGCAAAAACTTAAAATAATCATAGTTTTTTTTTTTCTTCCCCCAAGTAAGTTACTATATTTCCATAACCACTGCATTGTCCTTGTGCTGTGACAAGAAACTTCAGGGAGGAACTGCACCACATGAAAAAAAAAAAAACTGTAAAGCATGGATTCTATAGTGTAAATGATTACATAGGGTTTAAGGCGTATTCATGCATAGACACACACACACACACACACACACACACACACACACACACACACACACACACACACACACAGATAACAGATGTGGAAAGAGCAAAAGTAGAGCGTAGCAGAGTACAGTTTCTCAAGCTCATAGCTAATTTTGAGCACTTCAAAGTACTTTTTCAATACCGCCACAAGTCTTTAGTGTGAGGTTGGAGAGGAAAAAAGATTTAAGAGGTAAAACATGATGCTGTGTTTGAGTCGATCTATATCAACGCTGTGTTGTTAGACCAGCTAAAACATTAGAAAAGCATCTTACTGGTTAAAGAATCAATTCTGAAAGGCATCAACTTTCGCAACGAGTGCCCTCTTGACCCACAAGTACGCTTGATGTAACACTTACATACATTTACGTAAGTACGGTAAGTTTAAAAGCATGACCTTCACTTTAAATACAGCATTGTTCCACTGTGTAGCAACTTGTACTGAAAGGTAAAGGTTTGAGTACTTCTTTCCATATGCTCACTGTAAAAGAGAACATATTTACCAGCCTGTACACACAATTGCAGTATGACCCATATACAGTAACAGAGAGTAAAAAAAAAAAAATGGGTGGGAGCAGAGGAGGCGAAGGAGGCCTGGAGGGAGGAGGAGGAGCGCTCTGCACCACTCTGCTCCAGCTCCACTTCCAGTGGTGACCCCATGGCTGTAAATCTGAAAGTAGAAGACCATTCCTCACTTCTTTTTTTTTTTCTTCTGTCTTACTTTCCAGCATTACACATATCACTGACAAGAACTGACTGTCAGTATTTAACGTGGACTCATTATAACCTTTTGGCAAGTCCAAGTCAGATGTTAATCTGTTTGACAAGCAAGTTCAGAGGGTGAAATCTCAACGTTTGGTTGCAGATGTTTTGGACTTGTTCATAGAAAGTATGAAATTAAACAGATAAGATCTGTCTGACGGAACAACAAATGTCACTGCTGCTCTCTGCGTGTTAACAGACAACTTAATTAAGCAATTTCACTGACTTGACATTCAGTTAAATAAGCAGAGCGGCACTGCTTAGAGGAGCACCATGTAGTTTTGGAGAAGAAATTCAAACTTAAATTCAAAAACAAAATTTTTATACTTACAATGTTGATGAGGTCATAATACAAACTCGGAAATATTCAACTTTTCCATAACTGAATAAACAAGCTGATCTCCGAAGAAAATAAGGTCCCCAGAACACTGTTGGAAGCTAAAAAGGTGGCAGGGTCCGCCGAATATAAACAACATAACAGTATGAAATGGTTTGGTCAGTTTGTTCATTTAGGTTTTTTTTTTTTTTTAATCAATTAATAAAAAATATTTAGCTTCTGACAAAAATGACTTCCCCAAAACTACATACTGCACCTTTAAAAACATAATTATTGATCATTTTTTACTCTTGCTCATTAAGCATCCATGCCTCATTTACACCCACTCCCAAGCTTTCTGACAGTTGCCAGTAAGAAAAAAAAAATGAAAGAAGGTGAGAAAAAGGAAGGATCGCTCTAATACAATTAACTTCCAGAATAAAAGACTGTGACCGCTTAATTGTCTTGATGCCTGCAACATAACATGTCCCTCGGAGTCCGAGCCAGGCAGATCACTCAAACAAAGTAAAAGTGGTGGTTAGCAGCTGAAGAGAGTGAAGTTTAGTTGAGGCCGGTAAGAGATTTTCATACAGCTCCCGCTGGCTTTGACAGCCTGGAGTGGATCAGGTTGGAGTTGAAATGGCTCCCGGAGTGACACTAAAGATATTAGTATCTGCAGCAGTGTTGCAGCACCTTGCCAAAGTCTACCCAAATAAGTCCTCGCAATGTAACATAGTCAGGAAAAAATACTGATGGCCTCTAGATATGCAGCCAACATACAAATTTGATGTTTGCCTACCTAATTGCCTGCAACATGAGCTAGGGACTGAGAGGAAAGTAAAAAAAAAAAAAAAAAAAACAAGTGCTCGACTCTTCCAAAACTTTAATGAGTTGCTCTTTTGGTTAAGAATTCTGGAGGCTCTGTGCACGACCCATCCACCTTAACTATAACAGCATTTCTGAAATGCAGTCCTTGGAGTCACAGTCCAAACTCTGTTGCATTATTGAACCGAGTATCACGTTCAATTGAGCCATAGCTCCACACAAAAATAATCTATATATTCTGTAAACTAAGATCTTAGATCACAGCCCTGGCTTTACATGCTTGAAATGTGTGTGCTACTCTTCATGTAATTGCTCCTCCTTCACTCACAAAGAACAAAGGACGCGCCCAAAGCTGCATCACAAATCTCTCTGCGTGGTAATTGCCGACAGCCACAAGTTGGACAGCAACACCTCAGCAGGCGAAAGAAAACAACCCATGGAAAAATCGCTTTTCTCCGATTTGGAATAAATCATCGATTTGCTGATTCTTCTCTGCAATTGCTTTACTCCGACCAAAAGCTTGCAGAGACTGTTTGTGATGTTTGCAGCCAAAAATAAGTTAATCCGTGGATACTTTCCTCAGAAACAGAGAGCGATTTTATTACCCTTTTTTGGCTTATTTTGCAATAAATTGAGATAATCTTTAAAAATGATGACAGGGTTTTTAAAAATCTGACAGAACTCACTGGTAATACATATGTATTTGTTCCAATAAGTGTGTAAATCGTCTTCAGATGTTTCTGCCGATGCCTCGTGCATGTATGCCGGGATCAGGCTCCAGGATACAATAATGGCCCAACCCAACAGATGTGGGGCGTAGAGAAAGAAAATGAGTTTTGTGTGCTCCACTAACTCATTTTAAATGGTTAATGGTTTAAAATATATACAGTATAAAACGCAAATACAGTACCAAATTAAATCAGATCATTCTATGACACTGTGTGTGTCAAAGAAGGCAACTCCCAACAAGCTCCATTAATCAGCAGGTTGGTTTCAGGGATCAACAAGTTGATGGTTAAGTTTAGGTATGAAGTTACAAATGACTGGCTTGCATTTCAGTTGGTAGAGCTTGCTGAGGTTTATGCGCGGTCTGAAAGGAAACCCTGCTCGAGAAGCCTGGCTCAAGAAACTGATAATCCTCCGGGCATTAGCGCTTTTAAATTTAAGTCTGTTCAGTTCGTGGTTTGATTTTAGTTGACCTGTGCTTGTTGTGATGGCTCTGAATTGGATTGTTTTCTGCCAGAAAATGCAGTCACTGTCTCCGTTTCTCTTCAGATGGTAACCGCACACTCTCACAAAAGAGGAATGGGTGAATTTGTGTTAATTATTCCTGGCGGGACTGTTTAGTGTGTAAAAGTGTGCTTATTCAAGCTTGTGACATTTCAGATAATAAGGGAGTCACTCTGCTTCATTAATAGCTTTTCAGACACAGCCTGTGTTAGCTCTGCACATTGCACCAGAGCAGGTTCAAATGGATGGGTGGGGAGGGAGCGGGGTTGTGATAAGGGGAATTTGGGTGCACTGACAAAGTTAAGCCGAGTTCATCCTCCAAACTCCATCACCCTCAGACCCCACATCCATCCTCCCATGCAGCCCCAGGAAAAGGGAGGGTTTATTTTGCTATACATTTCCCCGTTATAACAAATTGGTAAATGAAATGACTGCAGCTGTTGCTAAGGCGCCGATGCTCGTTGCATTAGTCTCTGTCTGCTCGGCTGATGTATGCTTGAGAAATCTTGAACCTCCGCTTGCTTCATAAAACCAGCAGCAATTTGACAATTAAGCGCAGAGAGATCATTCCGTGGTGAAGGTGGTCAGAGTCCTCCCAGGGTTGTAGTTTAACTTCAAATAAAGTTGAACAGTGCTAATTACTTAGCTTTAGAGGTACTGGTAGGCGGATTTAATTAACTTTAGACTGAGCCAGATGAGCCGTTTCATTTTGTTTCCATTCTTTAACCCTAAGCTAAGCTAAGAGGCTGCTTGGTTATTGGGTATTACACCACCGGAAATACAGTCCTTTTGTAAGAGCTGGCCTGTCTATACAGTAGAAAGGTGCAAATATTTTTTTAAATTGTGCTACATTACCAGGGAAAACAGAAAAAAGTAAGAAAGTATTCACTTTTGCTCAAATGGTAGAAAACCTACAACAACCAGAATGCACTGCCTGATGGAAAAGCGAGTTTGGCAGCGCTTGATTTTGGCTCGTCCATTTTAAAACATGTGGCCAGCTGGTAACAAAACATCTCGTATTACAGCTAAACAGTACACTAAAACATGTTTCATTCTGAAAACATTTTAGGCAATGCAGAATCTTGGTTCATATTTGATCAGCATTGCCTAATTTACAGTTTGATCAGAGTTTGTTGAACCACCCATCTCTCGATCCAAGAGAGAAGCTGCTTTTTCTCTCGACTTCCTGAATCTTTTTGTCCGAAGAGACAAAAGTGTGCAAGTCCAATCTGTAGTTTGAACAATAGCCCAAGGACCAGCACTCAGGTGGGAGACTCAAACTCTGTTCCACGTTGCAAGTCCTATAAGGGTACGGAATTGTACGAATTTCATTGCTCTGACTGATCAGCAACTTAATGAGGAATGAGGAAAATCTGAAGGGACGTCGGTTCATATTTCCAAATAAAACAACATATTTGATAACCTGTACCCCTTCTGTTGGAGAACAGCTAACGTTATTATTCAATCACTTCCTTACTAATGTTTCTGGTTTCATAATGTTACACGATGAGATAGGACGCATTTATTTAAGCCTAAAACTGAAGCACATTGGATGTAATCGGATGGTAAGGTTAGCTAGGAAGTAATTGAACGATAACGTTAGCTGTTGTCTATAGTTAGCTAAAGGGCATTTTTACATTGAAATACGGACCAATGTCCCCCCCAGACCTTTTCGGTTGCTGTTCAAAGAGGTGAAATGGTAACAATTAGTCAGGTACATCTATACAGCTTGCAACCTAGAAAACAGCAGCATAACATTATCCCAGCATTTGAGCTTCCCATCCTGAGCGTGACGGTAGAAGAAAATGGGTGCTATGTAAATATGGCTCAAAACTGAACGACATGAAACACTCTTTGTAAAAATTCCCAAAAGCTCATGTAAAGAATAAACAAGATGCAAAATAGAAACATTGACAGGAAAAAAGTCTATGTCGAAAGTGTTGGCCTGACATGAGGAGGGCAAGTTGTCACCATCAATCTGACATTAAAAAAAATATATACGCACACACTATTCCTGCATGTAGTCATACTGTATGTCACGCGTAGTGCTAATTTGACACATCAACACTGCCCGAAATAACCCGTCCTCTTCTACCACGTAGATGAGTCAAGGCAAGAACAGCCAAGTATAACAAGAAAACACAAGAGGCAAAAAGGAAGAAAAATAAAACAACGTCAAATAACATTGTCATGAAATGCAGATGTGAAATTTTCCAAAACTGTTGGTTTTGGAATCGGATGGGCGCAGCACCGCTTGTCTAATACCCAAGGAATGAGGTGGAAGTCCCAAGAAGGCACGTCGCCGGGCTTAAGGTCGCCTCGGGGCCCGGCTGTCACACTGTGGCTCCCATCACTCTGGTGCCAACATGAAACAGCTTCTCGTTCAACACTTTACAACGTGCACTCCACAGACACGGCCAATTTATTCATGTCCACATCGGTTTCAAAGGTTACACTGAAAACGAAATGCAGATTCTGATATTTCACAGACTTGTCTGCTGCACATGTACTCTGCAGATCAGAAACACACCCAGACAGCCCCAACAAGAGTATCAGGGGGTACAAAAAACACAAATCCCCCTTTCTTCTGAAAACCAACTAGGGTAGGATCATGCTGTACCCGTGACTGATCATTTTGCCAACATTAAGACCAAATAAAAGCAGCAATCGATGTTTTCCAAGTGGCTTGAATAACTTCCATTGACAGCTTCGATAGAAGCGGAAAAACCTCTTTTCTGTAATGGAAGAGGGTTTTTGGGAAGATGGGTTTTCTCTTTTTGTAATAACCTTAGAGCCAAGCTTGGCACAGAGGCCCTCTGGACTGAAGGATGTTGGCCCGAGCCAGACAATGGGACTTCAAGTGAGCCACAGCGAGTTGAAAGAAAAGATCAGAGCAGCCATGAGGCTCTGTCATGCCTCTGATTAACTGAAAATGTTTACTTCATCCCCTTGTTAACTTCAGACGCTACATGGAAGTTTAGGGAAGCAGCCGCTTACCTCCACTGCCGTCTCTTTTTATTTTAAACAAGCAACACCACGCTGAAAAAAAGGCCTACCGCAGTTCACCATTAGCCCTGTCAGCTAACAAAAGAGTAGTGAAGAGGAGGGCATGAGGAGTAAAATGGCCACCTTTCCATTATCACTACTGGTGGAGAGGTCGCACAGATAAAACACTCACCGCCGCAGGTTTGTTTGGTGAGTTTTGGCAGTGAAACCACTTCTTTGGCAAATGATATTTCTGCCAAAACAAACAGCTGCTTTTTCCTCACCCCTTTTTACGCATACACACATAGACACACACACACACACACACACACACACACACACAACCACACACACACATTTCACTTGCTGACTCCACACAATGGGCATGACTGTATCTGCAGCATCAAACAGGCATCTGCCAATCGCCCCGCGGAGCTCATTGTTACTCAACACTGGGGCACACAAGCGCTGAGCCGAGTTCAGCCTCCAACAAATTTTGCAATGCAAAGAGAAAGTGCCGATGAGGTCTGCCAACATGCATCGTTGACCCCAGATAGCCAGAAAACAACTGGAAACCGACGTGCCCCTGTCTATGGTTGGCAAGGGATGGAGGAGAAGGGAGGAGGAATGACTTTTCAAAATATTTAGGCTGAACTCAAGCTCAGGCTCTGGAGCACCTCTTAGCTATGAGGCCTGCATTTCTCTTCACACTGTAACAAATAGTTTCACACAATACATACAGTACATCAACACTAAGTATGAAGCAGCACTCCTCTCATGTATACGCAAACATCATCACAAAGACTCACAGTGGAAGATGAGGCCCAGCTGTCGACTTAAACTGAACGCAGGAAAGTTTAATACCTGCGAGCAGGTTTGAGATTCTATATGAAATGCAAACAGAAAGTAGAGGTCAAGAGTGTGTGACTGAGTATACATATGTGTGCACAAAGCACTGACCCCTGAGTCCAAACAGATCATTACGATATATGTGTAAGATACACGCCTTCTATGGCTGAAGCCTGGGGGTCGTATGTGATGTTTGTTTTGACCTGTGTGTAAACCTGCCGCCTATACTCGCTGCAGTGTGCAGCACAGCCCCTTTGGGTTTTTTGTTCACTTTTGCAGCTTATACTGCCAGACCTTTTCAAAAGGATAAATTGGAAAGAGTCTAGAGTTTGTTTATTGATTCTAAAATCTGTAAGTGGATCTCACATCAAATAGTTTCACAGGACCAGGACTCAGTTGGTCCAGCCTCGTAAATCTAGTGACTGCTAGCTAGGGTTTTACTCAACTGGGATGCACTAGTAAAAATAAAGAATTTTCTCTCAAAGAGTAAAGACTTTAGTGATGTATAAATTGGGAAGGGAAACATCTGAAGCCCTATCTGATCGAAAGCAATCAGCTATGTAAACAGAAATCGATGTGATGTCACAAGCTGTGGCATGACTTCCAAAAAACTGTTTTCAGGGGCCTATGTAAGAATTGACCACCGGTCTAATTCATGTTCAGACGAGTAAGGGGCAGCGTATCACCTGAGTTACCATTATCTGCTGATAACTGCAGCTGCCATTAGCTCGTTAACTCAGTTAGCCGCGCAACTAGCTGTCTAAACTGGGAGTCCGGCGAACCAGGGTTGGTGTTTAAACCGCTAGCACAGGAGCTTGAGATTGGAAATGGTTGGGGCTTGCTGGTCAGCATGGTAACTTCAGTATATATCTTTGCAACACAATAAATAGACATTTAACAACTTTAAATGTAGGTACCGCTTTGTAATTTGATACGTGTTTTGGATTTAGTATTCATGCAGCTTAAAATTAGTGGGAAATAGCACATTATGTTAACCTGAACTGAAGTTATTAAGGTCATTTCAGTAGTGTTAGCGTGGCGTTTCAGCTACGTTATTTAGCTGTCCGTCTCGTTTGTCTCCCGTTTTTAGTCTTCATGACTATTCTTCTGTTTTAGGTGCATTACTACAGTGAGTGGTTTTTGCTCAGCTAATTGTAGGTGACCTGCGCTCGCTATTGTGACCCAAACAAACACAGATGGAGCGCTGAAGCTGCTGCTCTGCTAACGTGCTGCCTTAGCTAATCAGGCTAACTTTATTGGCGTAACACTTGCAATTTTAGGTATATTGAGTCTTCTGTTATCAAGCTAGCGTTAGCTTCCTGAGTTAATTCAGTTAGCGACTTAGCAGTGACACGGGGTTATACACAGTAAACATTCAACATTTTAACTAGGCAAAGTTTCGACAGCCTCCAGAAGATCCACAAAGGCAGTGGACAGCATCAGCAGCATCACTTTGATTTAAGGTATTACTAAGACGCAGGGAGCACCATCACAGATATGTAATGGCCGATCACCCTCCTCTCTGTTTACTCTAGTCATACCGAAGCCCGCTCTCACAGGCTGATTGGCTAAAAGCAGGTCAGGAGGGTTCATTCTCGTTTTTTAAGAGGGGAGCTGGAGAGATCCACACAGGGAAGGTCTGCTCCAGTTTTTCTCGCCCTCTCGCCTTTGTCTGCAGTGTTTGCTCTGGATTTGAGTGGTTTTTCTGGTGTTGGAGCACTGTCAGCCCACACCCTAATGGCAACCTGAGTTAGAGAGAGATCTGGGACCGTGCCGGCACTGGTAAGAAGAAGGGGGGGGGGGGGCCTAAACTAACGTTATGGGTGTGCCTCTTTCACCTGTTGAGTCATGCCACCACGGTGTACTCATCAGCATCTTTTTTTGGATGTGTGTGCAAATATTAAAAGTTGTCTACCAGAAATCTTACTGAGAATAGGACACATGAAGTCTGGGTGAATGAGTTTCTGCCCCCCCCCCCCTTGAGCTTTGTGTTAACGCCTAATTCAACACCACTCACATTCAGGGACGTCTGCAGGTTCACGCTGCTGAGTCTCAAGTAGATAAAGAGGAGCCGTGGTGCATGTCGCGCCAGTAGCCCTTTCCCCTACTTCTATTCTCTGACTTGTCTTGTCATCACTCAGTACGACTTTGTCATCCTCAGGCTTGCCACAGCGGCACATTTATCACTGTAAAGATGGATTTACACAGTCATGAAAGAGCCGTTTTGTACTCCGAACGACTCCAAGAATAAAAAGAAGCAACCAGACTTAAATCGTCGCTTCTTGTTCAATAGATGCTTTTTCATTAGGCAGTCCTCCTTTTATAAAAAAAAGCTCCTTTGATTATATATTTTGGCAGTATTGCCTAATTCGGAGCAAGAACGGAGAGACCTGACTTGCAGTAATTCAAAACGTAAATATAACCAGACAGGGAACTGAGGAGAAGCTCCTCTTTTTAAAAAAACCTCAATATTTACACTTGATAATGCATCTCATTCATGATTCAAAAACAGTCTAGCCTCCCACGCGCAGGTGTTTCTAGAAACTGTAGTCGCTACCCCCTCTTTGCCGAGCCAAAATTATTCTCTTACACCCAGAATGACCCTCAGAACATGAAGCTCAAACATGCTTATCAGGAGGGCTGTTGGAGAGCCTCTGCTGAAATTTAAATGGCTTTGTCAGATAATGATGCAGTATTTTCAACATGCACTCGTCAGGCGCAGAGAGGCTGCGGAAAGCCAGGTGACCAGGGGACCGAGAGAGAGGGGAACAAGTCGTGTCGATGAAAGAGTTAAAAGAAACTTGCTTGTCGTCAGTTTGTGCCTCATGATACCCCGAGGTGCCCGGACTGGCTTTTGATGTGATTTTTTTTAATATAACGCTCTCTGTGTGAATCTGACCCCTGGCTTACCCTGACCCCACCTTCGCTCCGTTCTCGGGTTGGAAAAAGCGTGGCTGACTGGCGTTCGGCCGGTGCCAGAGGCAGCGATGGCGGCTGGATGGCGGCTGAGCAGCAGCCATGGGGGGAAGCACACTGTCAGTCCTGTGATAGCCATATGAGATTCCACATGCTCTGATGAGTAATTCCTCCCTCCCTCCTCCATCACCATGTGGTTCGTGGCCCTGAGTCATCGTCCACACTTTCCCTCACTCCCTCTCCCCTTGTCTGTCTGTCTCTCTCTCTCTCTCTCTCTCTCTCTCTCTCTCCCTCGACGTGAAGAGGATTCTTCCTTCCTTCCTTCAGCGGCGGCCGTCCCACAGGGAAACTCAACAGAATAGCCTCCCTCCGATGACTCACTCACCAACATTGAGAGCTCTGCTCCACACCACCCGCTCTCAAGCCATGACAGCCCACCTCACCACACCCAGGCCTGGATCTCAGTCCTCCACGGCCTGCTTCCCTCTCTTTCAATCTGCCTGTATCGCTGTATATCTCTTTCTCTGTCTCTTACAGTCTGCCTGGTTGCCATTTTCTAAGTCTCGCTGTACAGTTGCTGCCTTGTCAAGACATCTCATTGTTGACCTGTCTTTATACCCCCATCTGCCTGCGTCTCTGTATATCTTGACTCTCTCCAGGCCTGCCTTTACCGTTTGCCAGCCTGTCTTATTTGTCAGTCTACCTGCCTCTGTGTCTCAAGCTGTCCCTTGGCACTCGACTGCAAAGTCAAAATACAGAAGGACAAAGAGAGTCGACTCCCCCGTCTGCATTTTAAACTACCAACACTTGAGCGAAAAATATAATGATGGCGTAATTCTTGAGTCTGCCAGGCATCGGTATTGTTAGTAAAGAGACAATTTCATTCTGCCAGTGCAGCTCCCAGATAACAGTTGTTAGCATTTCCAACTTTGTGCTAATCTGCATCAGCAAACGTGTTGTGAAACCTGTGACGCAGGTTACTGTTGTTACTGCTGGATTTCTGCAGCTCCCTGTGGGCCGGGATCCTTCCATTCATGTGCTCTGCGATTCAATAAGCGCCGTGACTTCTACAGTTAAAACACCAAAAACCCGTGCAACCAATACACGCAGGATATCTGTATGCGGCCCTGCACTGCGACAGGTTGTTGAAGTGAATGCCTGCACGCCGCTCAACATGTTGTAACAGGAGATTTGTTGACCATTGCAAGAGCAATAAGGATTTTTAGGGGCATTATGACTGGGTTAATAAAACACAGCTGCCCCTAAAAGTCCCTCACTTTTCTTGCTGCCTTTTCTTTCTCTCTCCCTCCCTCCCTTCCTAATCTTTCTATGTCTCATTCCAGACTTTGGAGATCAAACTACAACATTACGCCGGCTCCCTGAGTGCAACTCGGTACATGACTTTGGTATCTGTTAAGCCGTGGCTGAGGAACAACCTGGAGTGACCACAGCGTCTGAAGTTTGACCTTTTAAGGGGAGCCTGGGTCATATATTTCATGAAAAAAGCGAGCATGCTTTCCATCCAGTCTTTATGAATTGTATATTTATAATGGCAAAGTTTATTGGGTTTTGCAGTGACGTTTTTAAAGGGAGTTGAATGAGTTCAGAGCAGAATTTCCGAGAAGCAGCACTCCGTGTGTTCATTAGAAGTTCAGCTTTCACGGAAAAGGTAAACACCATCTGAAGCCTGAGCAGAGGTTTTTCTATATGATGCTCACAATGTGATGAACCTAGTGACCCAGAGCAGATACGACCTGGAGAAGCCTATTTAAAGTAAGTCTCACAAACGGCGCAAGGAGAGAAAATAACACAGCCACGGTGGAAAACTAAAAAAAAAAAAGATGCAAGCAGCGCCGTGCAGCAAGTGGCGGGACGGGTCCGATTGGGCCTTTTAAACAATGTGAAATGCCACAGAGAGAGAGAGAGAGAGAGAGAGAGGGGGAGAGAGAGAGAGAGAGAGAGAGAGAGAGAGAGAGAGAGAGAGAGAGAGAGAGAGAGAGAGGGAGGCTTGGCAGGCGGCAGCAGCCAGCACTGTTTAATATCACAACTTTAATCAGCACACTTGGTGACTATCCCAGAGCTCCCCGTAGCCATGCTGCTTATTCAAACCAGGCCCATTCCACCAAGCCTCCCTTACTAGGCCCTCAGCTCTCATACCCGCACTGGCTCGGACTCTCCTGCAGCATATATGGAGAGCTTTTGGCCGGAGCACTTTTTTATCTGCTTTCTGTGATGTGTCATCGTGCTTTAGTGGGTTACGTTGGAGGGGAATCAGTAATGATAATTGAGTGCATCTAGACCAATCTGAGGGCGCACTGCGAACACTTTCCTGCTCTCTCTGTATTTGATTTTTTAAAGGTGCAATATGTAGTTTTTCGGGAAGGATTTTATAATAGCGACAAAAAAAAGATCTTCATCGGCTGATTTTTAATGCTTAAACAAGCTAAATAAACAAACGCTCTTGTTTCCATGACTGGATTTAGAAAGCGACCTTAAAGTACAACACAATTTCATACAGTTTTATTTTGTTTATATGCGGCGGACCCTGCCACCTTTCTA
Organism: Diplodus puntazzo; assembly: GCA_963678695.2. NCBI lineage: Eukaryota > Metazoa > Chordata > Actinopteri > Spariformes > Sparidae > Diplodus > Diplodus puntazzo. The sequence continues at coordinate 19,712,079 of OZ023156.1, forward strand.
TCTTCTGGTATTCTGGGGACCTTATTTTCCTCTGAGAACCAGCTTGTATATTCAGTTATGGAAAAATACAATATTTCTGAGTTTGGATTATTACCTTGGCAATATTGTAAATATGACCTTTCTGAGTTTCTGAATTTCTTTTCCAAACGTACATAATGCACCTTTAAGTATTTTATGAATATTTTACAAATTTAACTTCAGTTAGCAGAAGTATATCGTCTAGAACCGAGAAGAAAAAAAAATTTAATTAGAGCTTAAAAAAGTGTCAACTTTCCTCACGAAAACATATTAGAGACGTAACGAGAAATAGCAGGCTTGTAAAGAAAACGGATGACCTGCCAGTGATCTGTTATACACGGTCTACAAATAACTTATGATGGAGTTTTAACATTTTCAGAAATAAAACTGACAGAAGAGATTGATGTCACAACCCCATGATGTCAACAGTTTCATTTACTGGGCCTGTTTTTAGGTGCGTTTTAATAATCACCGAGGTCTTGTGTTTTTAAAATAAAAATCCCATGCTTCAGCAAATGTCTTACCTATGTGTCACTTGCAGCAAGGGGATGCCACCATGGCCCTCAGCTCTATTAATTACATAAAGCATCTAGTGTCAGGATGCTAAATTCATTAGTGAGGTATGTACGGCATGCTAGGGTCAGGACAGATATAGAAACGGGCCTCCAAAACAACTTCTTTCCCCACTTGACACACTTGTCCGACATAATAGATCACTGGCACTCAGTCTGGTTTTATTCATTTCAATACGTTAATCTAGAGTTCGAGCTGCGAGCGTCAACGGTTAAATTCTGGATTAAATTGCTCGTTTTAACGAAAGCAGGAAGTGAGTGATTTGCTTGCAACGCAGCCAATTTAAGTTTTTATCATGTGTTGCTCTTTGAAGGGAGATTAATTCAATAACTTAACTGATTTTCCCTTTGACTAATTTCTGTTTTTCTTGGCTTTTTAGTTTTTTTTTTCTATTTTGGCGTAGTTTGGAAGCGGGCTCAAGGAGGAAAGAAAAAGCCGGGGAAAAAATTATTTGTTTTGAAAACAATGTATTGAGAGCTGTGCAGCAGAATGAAGCCAGCTGAGAAAATGAAGTTTTATTTTCTAGGAGAAGAATGGCATATGAAAAGTTGCTCATCGTCGCGTGCATCAGATAGAAACCTCTGCTCTGGTTTTCTGTCACACTCTTTGAGCAGCATGCTCCGCTGTCACACGGCCATAAAGTTCAAGTTTGACTAATGACGGGTTTAGTACTACTATTAAGCGTCGACACTCAGAGTTTGACTCTCTGGGCTGTCAAATAGTTCATTTTAAACGCCTGTACATTTCCTCGTGTGAAGTACCTGCAGCTGTTTCCTCTTTGGCACTTCAGTTCCTTGTATAGCTCATAAATGAAATTAAATGTAATGTTCCTGCTATAAACCTGTGGCCTTATTAATTTTTGCCTATCACTGTTTGCATCAGCGGTATTAAATGATGCGTTTACTGACCTCAGTGAGACTTTATTTCCTGAGGTAACACCATTTTGCCACGATAGCCTGCATGTCCTCTCCACAACACTCCCCGTCTGCTCCCTCTTTCCTTTAGAAGTGCATTTTTCTATAACTTGGTGGTCACATGAGCCAGAAACTGGGACTTTGTAGGCCAGTTGAACAAATTGAGGACTCACCTTGCCCGCAAAGACCCAGCCTCTGACACACACCATTATCATCATCATCATCATCATCATCATCATCATCCCCATCGCAGGGGACTCTATGTGGAGGAAACTCAAGAGATTGATCTATATGGATTCTGGACCACCAGACTTCTACTAATGAAGGAATGTTAGGGGTTTTTCCTCTGTGAACCACGCCGATACATACCCGCTGAGCTGCTGCCTGGAGAGGAAGGTGATGCTGCCCGGGTGTTGTTACCTGCGCACCGGGCAGGTGTCAGCATCCCGTAACCATATGGGGACTTTGCGTAAAAAAAAAAATTAAAAAAAAAGCGCCGACCGTCTGGTTGGCTGTCTGGCTGCCTGCAGGAGATCGCGTCTGCGAGCTAAGTTGAACTTCACCGTCCATCCACCCGCGCCAGTGCCACCACCACCACCGCCCCAGTCATATCTGATCGCCTGGTGTTGCAAGCATCCCAAATTTAGCAAGATTATCCTTTATGGGGGGGTTACGAGAGGGGGGGCCGAATTGTCTCTTGGAAGTAGTCGGACAGTCCCCCCCCCCCCTCCGGCCTATCTCCCCCTCCTCTGTCCAAGGAGAAAAACATGCAGACGCAACAGTGTCGCCGCTTGTGTCAGTCCCCCCCCCCTCCCCTCCCTCCTTCCCAGACCTCCCTCCCTTTAATAAAAAAAAGAAAAAAGAAAAAAAAAGCTTCTGCGTTTCCCACCGAGAGATCCCCGGTGCGCACCCAGCACCCTCACCACTCACCCAGTATCCATTCTGTGCGGAGACGAGTGGGGAGACGGAGGGACGACGAAGCCCGCTGGTTCCACTGCCATGCTGCTGCAGCCTCGATATTATGAGCAGGGTATTCCCAAACAGCTGGAAGGAGCTGATATATGGTGCTGCGCCCTCGTGTTGGGCCCTCCCCAAAATGGACCGGTGCAAAGTGGTAACCTGGTTATTTTCAGCGCGTCACTGGCAAGTCTCCAATTATAGGTTTTCCGTCGGGGGGGTCGCGCGGCAATGTGGCCCCGTATTTCCAATTATTCTGAAAGAGGACTTGAAATCGGCCAAAGAGCACTACACAAGAGTAATGTCCGAGCGTGTGTGTTTGCCTGTAACTGCACACATTCCTGCGGTGTGCTTGACTGGCTCGCCCCGTCCACATGCGCCACATAAACGCCCCGCGCCGCGCCGCGCTCAGCTGCGTCTCCGGCGGCTCCGGGGCGGCTCGTCTGCGTCTCTCTCAAGGTGTTCCCCTCTTTTATCGATGCTGCTCAGGAGGCTATATACATCCCAGGTTCATCACACCTCTTACGTTACCTCCCCGAGCAGCAACATGTTAGCGCGCTGCGACCCCCGGTGGCAGCGACGCGCCAACGACGCCTCTACTTCAAACGTGTGTCAAGTAAAACACAAACCTGTATTGTTTGGTGCGCGAGATCTCCGGGTTCGATCACGTGAAGCTGCGCATCAGGGCGTGATCGCAGCGTGACAGCTGGAATCCGTCGGACGCGTTTAATCAGTCAGCAAGTTTTCTAGTCTGCACTGTGTTGTCATGGGCTGCTTGTGCTGCACAGGGTAGTTTTTTTCTACTCCACAGTTCATCACAGTCTTCATTTATTCTGTGACTTAATCTTCTTTTTTCTTCTTTTCATATATATTTTTTAATCTCATTCTATGTATTTAGGCCTATTTATAATTTATTTGCGTTCTTTCCGACTCTACTGTGATCTTTTCTATTCTATTCTGGAGGTCATGCTCCACTTTTAGTGCCTGTGGCGACGCTCTCATGGTTTCAGTCAGCTGCTTCATTGTGGACAAGTTGCCCAGAGCCACACCGGAAACGGAGCGGTTCTCTTGTAAAAACAAATAAAATGAAATGACCTGACGCTTTGTCCCGAGTGACTCATTATTTATTGGAACAACATCTTAACTGTTGATATGATGTGTTTTGACGTCACACCCCTGCACCCATGCACACTCCCCCTCCCTTAAACGCCCTTTGTCAATAACGTATGTCGCATTTTGGTGTTTTATTTTGTAAGGCTTTGACCGGAAGTGCTTGATTTAGGCTGTCTTGACATCAAACTAGCAATGTCCGACTTTGAACCTGACAGGAGCAGCCCGGCGTCTCCTCAACAAGATACGTGGTTACTCCGGCGACAGCAGGACGGATGTTCAGCCACATCTGTATCGTCACGTTAACATCTGTCAGCCGTCGGTGAGTTTTGAGCTCAGTGATCAATATCATCACCACACCAGCCTGGGTGCTCTGATCTCTGTGGAACAGCATATTTCCTGTTTTGTTGCTCATTTTGCTAAAACTCAGGCTGCTCTTGTGACTGTGCAGACTCGGTGTTTTCCGATCTTACAGGACCAAGTGGCAGATCATGTGCTGGACCAAGTTTATTAATACTGTAATGACGTCAGCATGTGTTGAGGGAGGCAGTCAGTGAACTAATGGAGCAGAGAGTGGGATGGAGAGGGCTGTGAAGACTCTTCAAGAATGAAGACAGGATCACAAATGATGTTTGAAAGTTTTGTTCCAGCTAAAACAAACCTCTCTTTAAAAATGCACCACTACAAGTCTTTATAACTCACAGTACTAACAGCAACATGGACTTAAAATAGCAGCAGTAACAGCAACAGTAAAAAAATTTTTAAAAAAAATTAAAAAAGTGAATAATTAAATATTTTTATATATATTAAACTGGATTACCAGTGATCAATCATTGTAATTATATCTGCTATTTAATATTAAAGCAAGGCCAGGTGACCCACTAGATAGTTTCATATATAGCGATACATCATGTTTTATTAGCAGAAAACAGGTTTTGGAATTAAAGATATTAATGATTATTCAAAAATAATGAAAATGTGTTATTAATAGTTTAGCTAAGTATATATTTAGTGACCACCATTCAGAGTTGGCCAAAAATACATTAAAAAGTATCTTGTCACACATTTCTTGTCAAAATCAAAATCAAAATACTGGCATAAGAGAATGTGTTTAATTGAAATACAAATACAAAAAGACATCCTGTACAAACTAATATTATGACATTTCAGCCATTTAGTAGCCTCATAATTAAGGAGAGACATATTATCTGTCTGGCCGATTGTCGAGGCCAATAATCAGCATTTTTCTGATTACCGATATTGCTGAATTTTCAGATTGCCAATAAAATAAACACATTTTAAAATGTGTTCCTTTGGCCCTGATGTGACATTTTCTCACACAATGTCCCAACAAAAATGAATTCATTCAAAATGAATAGCCTATAAACAATAAAACAGTATCAACTGCAAAGTAACTTGTAACTAAATTGATCAAATAAATGAGGTAGAATTAAAAAATACTCAACTAAAGTACCTCAAATTTGTACCTAACAACAGTACTTGTGTAAATCTTAGTTATTCCGTCACTAGCTGTTCTAAATTCTGACAATAAGATTTGTATTATTTCTGCAAATTAATATCAGTTGTATCACTTGTTGCTTTTAAACAATTGGTGTCGGCCTTGAAAAAGCCACATCAGTTGATGATTACTCAACATGGGTTGAATTTGTGTTGGACCAGTAACAACAGATTGGAGCTCGGCGATTCAAACAAAGTCATTATTTTGTGTTATTTAGTTAATCAGTTGGTATTGACTTCATCAGTACTTTTAGCTCCTCAGACTCTGCTTTGAACATACATCAGGTCAGGTCAGGGGTCAATGTACTTTGTCACTCTCCACTACTGATATACATGAATAGATACATGAATGAAAAATAAAACTGTGGTCAGTTAAACACAATCAAGACAGAAAGAGAATAAAGATGGCTGCGTCTTCCTACAGACAGAATCCTTCACAATCTTCTCAGATAGAGTTCTTCAGGACTCACACAGTGTGTTCCTGGTTGTAGATGTAACTGTGGTTGCTGTTTGGGAGGCTGTCAGTTTGCCCACTCGATGCCTCCTCTTCACTGCACCGTGTGTCACCCTCTTCTCTCTCTGTAGTGCCGGGGGGCCAATAGGCAGCGGATGCGGCTGGCACCCAGCTGCAGGCGGCCCTCTCAATGGTCTCTCCCACTATGAAAGCGTTGGTGGATGCTGTATGGGCGGTGTGGAGCATCGGGGCCTCCATTTATGACTATATCCACACCAACGCCATGGAGGAGCGCATCCACGCCCTGGAGAACGTCATCACCATCCACCAGTGTGTAATCGGCCTGCTGTCCGCGGGCGTGTTGGTGCTCTTCTCCTACATCCTCTTCAAGAAGCTCTGAAGATGTGTGAAGGGGTGGACTGTGTGGGACCGACCTCAAAACAGACATTTCTGTCCAACGTGTTAAAGCAAACGCTTACCGGACAGATAAAGGGGAATATTTACACTTTGGGTACATTTGACAAGCCGTAAGAGCTGGAGAGTACATCCAACATGTGAGAGGGCACATCGTCTTTTAGGTGTTAATCATGTGAAGAAAATCACCACAAATGATCAAGAAATGAAGTAACTTGTTGAGTTTTTTAACATTTAGTGCCGCATTTTTACGTACATTGTTGGGACAACACATGGAGATCCATGCCCTGTCAGTAACAAAGTGGTTGTGGAGGAGGTGAGCGCGTGGAGCTTCAGGGTACAGCTGATTTTTAAAGGCATGTATAGATTTAGATATAGTTTTTGTACTGAAGATGACAGATTTTATGTGCCAGTATTCAATATCCTTAAAGTTTAATGTTAAAGGTCCAGTGTGTAGGATTTAGTGGCACCCAGCGATGACATTGCAGATTGTGTTGTGCTGTGAGGCAGGTGTCTATGTGGGTTACCTCTGTGTGGTCGTCGCTTAAAGGTGCAATATGTGAGAATGTTTATGTTGAAAACGTTGAAAGATTATCTAAAACGATCACCAGAACACAAAGAACAGACGGTTTTACCTTGTATGTGTATCGTGTTGCAGATATATCTACTGAAGTTAGCATGCTAACCTGCTAGCCCCGGCTCATTCGTGGTGCTCTGTGTTCCCAGTCAGGACCATGAGATGCACGGCTAACTGAGCTAACTGAGCTAACTAGCTAACGACTGCTGCAGTTAGTCACAATCGCTGCCCGAGCATGAATACAACAGGTGGCCAATTCTTACATATTGCACCTTTAAGGTTCAGTTTCTGTCCAGCGGCCCAGTTTGGTACTTTCAGATATCTGTGTTACTTTACCGTTTCGTCACGTTCATGCTCAGCTGGTTCGGGAGTCGCTTAAATGCAACACTTCCTGATTTAGCTGCTCAATAGTGAAAGATTTTAAATAACTTAATGACAGGGGACTTAATTGTGAAAGACTTGTAGGAAATGCAAAGTGTTTGTGAACAAGCTAGCGGAGCTTTGTTGGTATCTATTATTCCATTATATGGCAGGTACATTTTATTTTACACCTGCTCCATTTACAGCTATTCAAGACATCATTTAGAGGCACACCCTCAAACAGGAAGCCCGGTTGTTACAGAAATGCAAATCCCTGCCGCACTGGGCCGACATGCCGAGTCAAATGAGGTCAAAATGAACCAGCACATGAGTTTGGAAAAGCCGTACTTGTCTCAGCTTTAGCAAGATACTTGAAAGACCCTCTCTAGAGCCAGTATTTTGATTAGTCAGAGCTACAATAGAAACATGGCAGTGCAGCATGCCAGACTCCAGCTTCCTCTGGTAGATAAAAAAAAGTCTCAATTTCAGGTAACACACACAGCAATTCTTAGTTTCAGGTGATTAGGACTAAGAAAAACAAGACTATAAATATTCTATTCCACTTATGCCCCTAAATCCTCCAGACTGATCTTTTAAAACAGCCTCCACAAGCATTTAGAGCATCATGAGTTATTGTGACTCAGCAGCTCATTACGAGCTTTGCAGCCTGCAGCTGTTTACTAAGAGATGTCCTCAGCTCACTTAAACTATTTGACGGATAAAAATACCCAATGTCAGCACAGACGCTCCGTTATATCAGCAGCAAACAACTGGCCAATTTGCAATGTTTTTGAATAGTAAATTCATCTATCAGCAAACCAGAACGTACAAAAAAAACAACATTTTACACCAACATTTACATAGACCTCAGCTGACGGAATGTCTCTGGGCGTTGCTTTGACACTCATGTTCTAAAGGGATCATTATTGGAAACGATGAAACGCCATGACAACTTCTGCCTTAAAGCGCATTGTTTTTACTCTCTTCGTGTTCTTATTGTTTGCACTCATTTCCTAAAAGCCTGACTAAGATATCAGGAGAAGCTACTTGCCAGGAAACTAGAGGCTGTGGCGAAGATGACTGGAGAGCGCAGAGGTACTTAAATATCTCAGAGTGTAATTTCTGCAAATGTGTTTGTTCGATACTCCCCTAGAACTGGCTCCATGGATCTTTTACAAACATGTCTTTAAATGAGTAGAGATCTTTTACGTAAGCTGGTATCAACTTAATCCTTTCCATTTTTGTGTGTCAGAGAGAGGACATTGTTAAATCCTCTTTGATACAGTGTTACAGGTCTACGTGTGTTATCTGGATTATTAGACTTTTAAGAGCCACATCATGGACCATTTACATGATGCTTCTTGCATTTATGTTTTGTTATACCTCACAGAAGTATAAAACAAGTGTCCTTAAAGACTAAATGTTGACATTGTTTATGGACAGTTTTTTTTTAGCTGTCATACATGTGCAATTATCCCCATAGTATTACTGCTGCTTCATATTTAAGTTTTTGTTTGTTTTTTTAAAACAAAGGTGGGAATTTAAATGAATAGGTAGTACTGACTTAAAACAATGGATCTATGTGTGAAGTGAGAATTTATAGAGGATAAAGCTTGTTTTTAAACTTGAATGTATGTTTATAGGAACCTATTGTGGTATGAGTTCTGAGTTTAGACAAGTGTGTTTATCTGTATACATCTGTTATGTCACTGTCTCAGAGGGACCACAGCAGAGAACACGAAAGACTGTTTTAATATCAATTTAACAGCATCAAAGTTTGTCTTTTCTCAAATAAAAGCCAAATAAATGTGTGAACTGGACCAGACTTAGAATACTGAATGTCTCCAACATCAGCAATGCAGCACAAACCACTATAAATGAAAGAGAAAAGTAGGTACAGGTTGTAAATAGTCGCCAGAAACATTTCTCCTCAACGATGCTGGAACCTCTTGAAGAAGAATCGACAGGCCTTTTCTCCTGCTGGGCAGCAAACAACACCAGCTTTTTTAAGTTGAAGGTATTGAAACAATTCGTGGATGGACACGGCACCAAGAGAAACAACTTCTCCGAAATCGTGCAGATTCTTCAGCTGATAAACGTCTCCACAGTCGTTGAACACCGGTTGAACTGAACGGCCTTTAACTGAAGCGACTCGGTCTACTCATAAGTGTCCGGTTTGCAGGAGAGTATATTTGGAAGTGAACCTCTCCACACTTTCCCCCTCCAGAAACTTCATGGCTCTCCAGTGGACCTTGCCGCAGTTCTCCGGCTGTCCGAGTGGTCCCAGCTCCTCCTGGATGTACTGCAGCCACAGATCTGCATGGAAATGAAAGAGACAGCTTAGAGTTACAGCTGGGAGGTGTGCGAGGATGTGCCGATTAAATTACATGACACTCGACAAAGGCTCTTCAACCTTTGATAACTTATTTATTTGGCCTAGAAACCAGACTGGTAGTGAGTGTGAGATCCAGCCTTCGACTGATATTCTTCATAACAGATCTGAGCTTATCCATAATATCTATGTTGTTGCAGTTGTTTTGTTAGTTGGTAACTTATAATTAAATCTTTGATACTTGAATAACAGGAATAAATATTAATAATAACGAACACTACTTTACCCTTTGACTCTTGTTTCTTTAAAGGACAAGTTCACCCAAAAATGTGCTATTCAAGCTATTTGATGTGTTATTAAGTCTCCATCTACCTCAGTTGCTTTGTGAGAATGCTGCAATGTCCCTCAGCTGTGAAGCTCCAGAAATGTTTCTTAACATGACTTTCGATCAGTGTGAGGATTAAACTCTGCTCACCGTCATCCGTTGTGCCAAACTCCTGCAGGGCCCTTTCATAGTAGTCTCTCAAATAGTTCATCTTTGGAGTCTCCTGGGAAATAAAAAACATTGTTATCGCAGCTCAGGATCGTCTCGATTTATCAGTAACAAACTATGTCATCCCTAATCTGACTTAAAAACCTAACCTTAAAAATTTCCTATTACAGGTGCAGTTTTCACATGTGATTTACAGTGCAGTTGCTATACTTACTTGCTGCTTCTCGATCTCAATCATCGCGTTGAAAAAGGCCTTGGACAGGGGACGGTTTTCCTGTAAGCTACAAAAGAACAAACCCAAAGCTTAAAATCAACAGTTTCGCAACAAGACACACTCAGAATCTCAAGACTGTATTTTGACACTGGGTCACAGTGATTTGGGACCAATTAAATGTTTTATCACTTTTGTGTTAGTCTTCATTTCAATTAACAAGCAGACCAAAGTTATTTGGTTTCACCTTGTAAAGGTCTTCCTGGCTTTCTTGTAGCCTCCGGTGGAGTACGACCAATCCAGGTAGCTCTCTTTCATCTCCATGGCAACAGCCGGGACTGCAGACAGCAGGCCTCTCTGGGAACAAACGAGAAAACAAAACTGTCTGCGAGCCGTTCTCATTTTGGAGGACAAAACACTGTGCCGACGCGAGGGGCTCTAAATCTTTTGTGCTACATCTTTAAGTTTTTATCCACAGGTGCCATCGAGAACAGCACCTGCACACAGTTCTCTACATGATCACTGCATAGATTATTTTAATTTATGGTGCCGTTCTTTTATATGTTTCCTTTTGTAAGATATTCCGCATGGGTAGAGACTGAACTGCTTTTCCTGTAAGTAATGTACACAGGCTTCTCACTATGTGCTGAATGTTGACAGGGAACAGCTCTCTCTGTCAGCTATCATGAAGAACTCCAGAAATCCAGATTCATGTGGACTACCTTGAAGACGGCTTCGGTCTCGTCAGGACTCTGGTTGGCGACGCTCCACTGGACCTGCAGCTGCCAAAGTGAAAGACTCTCCTGTGAAAACGTAACGGAGAAGATTTAGATATTAGTCAATCTCTAACCAGGACCTTGCAAACGTGGAGACCACGTGATGGAATAAAAAGTAAAATTTGTGTGTAATTCTTCTTTATTCAGGTTATAAGATATTATACTCAAATACCGTACTTTTCACCATGCCGCATTTAGTTGACACTTAAAACTTAGTTTGTTTAACACTTTTTAAGTTTAACAGTCCAAATCCCTGGTGACTGTAAAGTTGACTGCCCTGTGAGTGGTCAACTGCAGAAAATGTTTTTTGGGTTACTAGTAGAATAGGTTTAAATGCTTTATTGCTCAAAAAACTGTTTTCTCAGTGCTGCAGCACCTTGTTCCCCCCTCTGTTTTAGCTCATTCAAGCTCTCATCTAAGCACCGTAGCTGCTATTGGGAGCAGCTACAAAAGTGAAACGCTGCTCAAACACAGATGCATGATTAGTAACAAAAATATCAGTCGCAGGCTTTTACATGCATTCAGCTGATGATACTTTTGTGCTTTTGCTTTAGTAGGATTTTGAATGCATGACTTTAACAGAGATCTTCTTCCAGCATTTTCAAAGTCATACTATATCTTCATCTACCTTTAGTCTTACGCTTGCAGATTAAGCTTCTGTTTTCCCGTTACATGCAGAGATTTTAAAAATGGGTAATGAGTCAGCATCTAGTACAACATCTGAATGTCTAATCACCTTGCTCCACCCCCGACAGCTCAATATGTCTTCAAAAACGGCATGAGAACACAATGAAGAGAAAACATCAACATTTTGTTTGTTCAATTATCTATTCTTCGGCGACGTACAATGAGGGAACATTTTATAGCTCGGCATACCAGACACAACCCCCTGGGGGTTTACACCGTTTCCCAACACTTACAGTGTTTGTCTTGAGAGAAAGGACTCGCCTAATCAGCAGCAGTTTAGTAATCCTCCTCACACAGCTAGTTCTCAGGGCAACAGTCTTGTGAAACGCACACCACAACAATAACCAGCTATTCTGCTCACTCCTATAAAAAGGGCCTGCGGCTGAGTGAAGGCATTCAAAGTCAGACAGCATTATACCGTCATGTACTGCCAACGATGTGAAAGAGAGAGAGTCAGGGAGACGATAAGTGAGGAGAAAATGTGAGTCCTGTGTTCAGATTGTTTTACTCATCGGTGCTAGCTTAATAATCAAGAAAAAACATTATGGCTACCCTCGAATATCTGAGGTGTTGCAGGGGATTTTTTAAGGATTAGTTCATTCTCTATCCAAAGCTTATAAATCTGTCAAGAGTGTAGGGTTCAGCATTAATCTTACTCATTTACCCTTCATGTTCAATTAAGCTCAAACATGACTCTGGCCTCAAATAACCAACAATCACACAAATGATGTACAATGATCATAATATTAATCTCTGTAAGACTTTTTATCAAACATGTCTTCAGCTCTCCTCGTGATGGAGAAAGGGGTGGAGGAAGCAATCTGAGGAACTTAATATAATGGAATAAAGACTAATTGGGCCAGGGAGATGGCCCACTTCTACAGCAGTGCTGGTGGCACTTGTGTGTGTGTGTGTGTGTGTGTGTGTGTGTGTGTGTGTGTGTGTGTGTGTGTGTGTGTGTGTGTGTGTGTGTGTGTGTGTGTGTGTGTGTGTGTGTGTGTGTGTGTGTGAGTGTGGTGTGTGTGTCTCTTGATCTCCAAGGAGAACAATTATACTTGGATCTGAGGAGAACGACTGATGTGGTGTCGGTTTAAGCAGTGAAAGTGACCAAACAAATTATGTAGAGTCAAAGTGTGTGTGGGCTCTGCGCACCTTGGGATTGATGTGTGCGAGAGCCTCCTGGAATAGCCTGCCCACTTCTCCACTCCCCAGCTGCATGAGCGTTTGCAGACTCAGGCTCCACGTTGACACCGATTGGCTGTAGCGCTGCGTGGCAACCATGGCAACGCTGGCCGCTCCCTCAGCATCCCCGGATGAGAGCAGGATCTGCAACTTTATTAGAAAATCAGAGAGGACGTAAAATCAAGAAGATTTCTACTTTTTATTTTGTTATTTTAGCCACACATCTGAAGGGAACTAAACACAGAATATAGGAATGAATAAATTAACACCCACATAGGGACTAATTAACACTATTCATATTGACCAATCACCAGTGACACCACAACGAGCCACTGCAGATCAACCCAGGTGCTCCATCCCAAGTTGTGACCACACTAAATTAAAAGTTAAAGGGAAAGTCTCCCACATTTTTTGTGGATTTTATAATAAGTGTTTGATTTTTATTGACTGAGAAAGTGGAGTCCTCCTGCGGCAAATTCACTTAAATTGAGGTGTTAAGCAGGGAAGTGGACTCAAGTCAATGTGTTGTGTCGTACTTTACCGTTAAAAGTGACGAGAAGAACTAAAAGTTAGTTTTTGTCGCTTGATTACGTTCATTTCACTGCATGTCAAAAGTGACAAAACTGTGTGAATGTACATAACCGCCATACTGATTCACAAATAACTTGTTTTCTAAGAGGAGTTTTGGCAAAATGTGACTTTTGGACGCAAGATGGTGTCAAGTCATTGTGTTACTTTATGGAATTATGTCCTCTTAATTAAATGGTAAACACCAGAGAACAACAGGAGGTGTGGAAGGAAACAGAGGGAGAGCATGAAGGGATCTTTGGCTGCATGGCATGAGCTTTAAACCACCAGGACATCCTCTTTTGTGTGTGTGTGTTTTAAGTACCACACAGTTGTAGCTCCTGATGAAGACGACCAAAACTGACGAGCATTCAAAAACATTTGTGTTTTTTGTATCATCGGCCTCTCAAACAAACGTCTTAAACATGCTTTCTGTGAACAGACATTTGATGAGTAATTATTCAAATGAAAGGAGACTGAATCATAACGGCTTAAGGGCCCCTATGTCTCTGGTAACACGTTTAATGAAGCCATTATCTTACCCAGTTCTTATAATAATCCTCCTTCAGCAGAGAGGAGTCGTGGGCGCGCTGCAGCACTCCCAGCAGCCTCTCCTGCCTCTGCCATAAACAAACACAGAAAGCCGTGTCAGGATTTACCGATTAAACGCACCTACCTCCAAACACACTGAAGCCACTGACATTCTTCTGTGTGTTCTCAAAAGGTACTGTCATAGAAGCAGAGTCCAATTATGTTCATTGCAAACTGAATGGATATTCTACCTTTTCCTTCAGCTCTTGGACGTTGGTCTTCCTCTTCAGCCTCTCCAAGCAGAAGCCCGCATAGCAAGTCCACATGGGCTCTGGGGCACAAAGCACACAAGCACAGCGCCGGTTTCTGATAGTGACACATAATGTTGTCGGGCAGTATGCAACCAGTGCATTAAAATCCAAACGTAAAGCTAAATTCAACAGGTTACAGTACTTTTTAGCATACCTAGATAAGATATTTTGATGTGAGTTTGGCAAAACGGGGCTTATTTCAAATTTAACAATGGAAAGAACACTGCCTGTATGTGCAAAATGACTATGGGAAGGGATTTATTAAGTAAAATTAAGTCATTGTTGGGTAACGCAGGGACCACTACACTGTAAAGAAATATTTGTTTTTCATTTTGTAAAACTAATGCTGTGTTTTATTCTAGAGCTCGTGCAGCAGGAATAAATGTGTCTGTGCAAAGTGGCAAAACCTCAACTGTAATTAAAGCTTTTGTTGTTTTAAACTCTCTAGGCTGTTTTCATACTTTATAAAATCCACAGGACCTGGTATTAAAATGATAATCATAACTACTCCTCAGATTTCAAACAAGGCCAAACCACCACGTCTCTTCTCTCTGTGTATGTATGAGCTCCTACCCGTGTTAAGGCTCTTGACTCCCTCCTCGTAGACCTGGCAGCAGCGCTCCTCTCGCCGGTTCATATCCGAGGCCCGGCCTTTGGCTGTCTGGAGCTCCTCCCCTGCTGATGGAGCCTCCAGCTCCCTCTTAGCCATGAAATCCCACGTCAGGCTGTCTTCTGTGTAGTTGGCCTGTAAGCTGTAAACGATGAGGAGGGGAGAAGGTAAGAAGTTTGAGTTAAAGAACCCGGACTGTGGTTGAGACAGAGCGAAAGAGAAATTAGCTGGTGTCTCACTCTTGCAGGATGAGGTCCTGGAGTTCTTTGGTGAAGTCAAAGATAGCTGCTATGTTCAGGAGCGAGATGACGAACTCTGCTTCTGTCAGACAAAAAGATCAGTAACGCAAAGGTTAAACTACCTTAAATGTTCAATTTTGGCAAACAAAAGCTGATGCCTGGTCGCTAACCTAAGCCAGCCTTCTCCAGGGCATCATTATTGCGAACTTTTCTTACTCAAAATACAAACAGACAACATAAATTCAACTATTATTATATAAACTGGGACAGATTTTATGAGTGAAAGATACCCATTCTTAATGTTAAAAGACATAAAGAAAACAGGCGAAAAACTGCAAGTTATGTTACCACTTTCTCTTATATTCATGTTTTTGCACAGAACTGAAAATCAAATCTTTAAAAAGCCCACCTTTGATTTTGCCTGTAGCGTCTTTGTACACAACCTCGGCCAGTTTAGCACTCAGGATCTCTAGAGAAAACTCATATTCACCCTGGAAGGAGTGAAGAATGGGTATTTAAGCACTTAATAAAAAGTGAGGGTTAGGGTTAGGGAACATGTGTTTCCCACAGTTTGTTTTCAACACTCACCAGGTCCATCTCAGCTTTCTCCAGCTCTGCCTTCTGCTTCCTCAGTTTCTCACAATGCAGCAGCTCCATACGGAAGTACTAACACAGAAATGTTGGAAAATTCCCGACTCTTTCAAAACCCCTTTTCAGTACATTTCAATCATGCAAACATAAGAATCTTGAGTTGAGTTTCACTGTCTAAAAATGCAAGATACAGTCACTGTTAAAAATAAAGATATATTTTGCTTGTTTTACCTCCTGGTAGACTTTCTTGTTGTTTGGGTGGAAGCGCAGCGCCCTCAGAAACAAGTGTCGGGCACTTTCAGAGGAACTTCTATCCTCCAGCTCACTCTTGGCAGCCATGATCCACAGGGCTACAGGTGAGGCAGTATAGAGTTACGATCAACTTGTTTTTGTAGGTGATAACCTCTTCCTGGTTTGCCTGAGCATATACTTTTTACATCCCTGAGGGTGGGATTATTGCGTTGAAGGTGGTGGGTTTAAATGGGATTGACGACAAATGAAAAGAAAAAATCTTCTGTACCTGGCTTGTCAGGATGTATTGCGAGCATGGCCGAGAACACCTTGCTGATCTGGCCTTTGGTGGCCTGATGAGTAAAAGACGAAGAGGATCGTTAGGCGCACGTAAAGACACTGTGTTTGACGTGTGTTGTGCTCAAAGCTCATGATAACATCATTACATACCCATTTCTTACAGAAAGCAACATGTGAGAGCCACAGCTGCACATCATCCTACGGGAAAAGAGGACATTGGCATGATGGATAAAAATTGCAATGATTTCATTGATACGCAACAAAATAGAGTATATATGCTTCAATACAGTACCTTCCACTTTTTTGTTGCTCTTCTGAAGACGCTGTTTATTCTGTGGATGATGGGGAACTCAATCTCCTCGATTTTGAACTGGTAGTGTATGTGCTGCAAAAGAACAATAGGCAGTTAAATGACCGGAGTCAAGTGGAAGACACTCAAGCTGCTGGCCATAAAACAACATTTCACTTACCGCTCTTCTCTTCTTGATCAGCTCCAAAATGTTGATTTCATACTGTAATTAAACAACATTTTGACGTTAGTGTTTTAAACATATCTAAAAATGTAAGTGAATGTTAACAAGATTATGGCACTCTACCTGAACGTATGCAACAAAGTCCTCTTTGTTCACAATCAGCCTATGGAGCTTGTATTCCAGGGCGGTCGCTCTCTTAATTATGGATCTAAATGGGGTGAGTAAAGAAAACGCATTTGTTAATCTGAGAACCAAAACCTAAACTGGCCAGCTGTGCATGAATTATAAAGTAGAAGCACTCTAGCTGTGGATCCGAAAATGTATTCATACATGCTCTATAGATTTGCGTATAGGCTGTTCCACTATTCAGCAGTGGTTGAATAAGTATTAAGATCCTCTGTTTAACTAAAAGTGCTGATACCACACTGTAAGTAGAAAAGCAACGGTTATTTTCTCAATTAGTTAGAGTAATTAAAGGGAACCGTGGCAAATCTTCACATTCATGAAGCTGGAAGATTGAACTGTTTTGCATGAAAAATTGACTTAAATGATCAAAATAGTTGGCAATTAATTTTCTGATTTCAGCTGGTTTCAGCGGTACGCAAAATTTTAATTTCTAAATACAAAACCACATTATAAAAAGGCTCTTCATGCATGTCTCATGCTATCAAATGGGGCATGAAAAGAAAATACTCAGGTAATGTATAAGTACCTCCATGTGACCTACGGTACTTGTACTTGAGTAACTTAGTTACATTCCACCACTGCCATCCAGCACCTGTGGAGCAGCTACAGCATTCATTTTTCTTTACTACACAAGATCTGTAATTTTACTCAGCTGTATCTAACAGAGAACCAATTAATTCATAGAATTAAACCTTTGATGTATAGTTTTAGGAAAAACTGTGCAATTTATTTGAGGGTTTATTTTTCTTTAAGATCCACAAATACTGCACTATTACAAACTGCAGTATACTAGAATGATAAAATGTGTGTTCTTGCCATACTGATGTGTTGTTTCTCTGAGTGAAGGCATCTGGAAACTGCTGGTAGGTTACATGTTGTCTTACTTGACTTCCTTCTTGGTGAACAGTCCCACTCTCTCCAGCTGCTCCAGCTCAGGGATTCGGTCCTCTATCCGCTGCTGAACGATCTCCGCCATCTTGTCCGCGCAGTCGTTACCGGCTCAGGTGCGACTGCTTTTTCTGTGATATCACAGCTATCGATGTCCACTTCGAGTCGACGTTAACCATGAGACTGTTCGCAACGGGCCAGAAATTCTACTCCACACATGTGTGGAAGTTGTGATACGGTCGCTCTTCCGGTTCCGTCTGCAAAAGCT
Source organism: Diplodus puntazzo (assembly GCA_963678695.2). Lineage (NCBI taxonomy): Eukaryota > Metazoa > Chordata > Actinopteri > Spariformes > Sparidae > Diplodus > Diplodus puntazzo. Next base: position 19,729,850 of record OZ023156.1, read on the forward strand.
TCCGTCGGGAAACGCGCACCAGAGTGTGTGACACCAAAGCAAATTCAAACAGGTTCATGCAGTTATTTACTGATTTACTGTACAAATTGGGAGGGCTGACACGTCGACTTCACTGTTGTTTAATGGCATGAAATAACACATTTGTTTGGTCAAATACAAAAATAGATATAGAATTGCTCATGGGGAAACTGTAATGGAGTTTAGAAAACTACTTGAGAAATGAATTAGAAAATGATCCATCTCCACATTGGTTATTTTTCAGTGCGAAGTAGGCCCTAATTTGATATAAACTTCTAAATATCTCCGCTTCTTTAACGTGGAAAAACAGGGTCTCTTAACCACACAATTAACTTCCTTCACTGGACTGAAATATAGTTTTTCCTCTTAATTATTATTTGCCGTTTTGCTATCAAACTTTAAAAATCATCATTAAAGTATTTTGCTTTAATCCCCATTATACTGAAGTTGATTGTGCAGTATGCATAAACAATGCTGTCGTAAAGTTGTTTGACTGATTGTTTAAAATACGAATACGACGCAGCGAGTACCAAAACGTATGAATATATAATTTGATAGATATTCAATAATACTACAAAATGGCATTTTGTTTTTGTTTTGCTGTTTATATTCAGTGGCGTGCTGGGTATACCATAAAATGAGTTAATGTATATTTATCAGTGAGTACTTGTACTTGAAGCATAAGAAGTTCTGCGAGTAAAAGAAATAGAAGTTGATAATATAAGTTAGAACTAAAAAGTCCTGACTTTCAGCTCTTCTTTGTATCTTGCTGATTTATTACAGATCAAAGTACCACTTTTGCTGTTTAATCCATGGAATAATCTCCTCTAACAACATACAATCAGAGAAAGGACATTGATGTCTTGCTTAACGGGATTTACAATAAACAGTAGGTTGGAGCTGCTGGATCGTCTTGATGTTTTTGCTGATAAACTCGATTTCCCGCAAAATCGCAGAAAGCGAGAGCGGGTTGTATGTCATCTCCGGAGGTCAGCAGCCAATCACAGCGCCGAATTCTCTTACTCCGTCTCCCATTGGCTGACAACTGCCTAATACTCTGTTGTTCAGTACAAATTGAAGGAAACCACACCGACAGTAAATTACAGCTACATAATAGAGAATTTGGTTGAAAATACTCCCACCTTCTCTAACTTTAAACGAAATTTGTGACAGCTGAATGCGAAAAGACCTCGGACGTACGACGGGTTGTTTTCTAGGAAACCATGCTAGCAGTGCTAGCTAACTAGCCAGCGTCTCGTCGCCTCCTCTTCATCTTCATGGGTTTCTGCTGTTGAGTCTGCCAGGCTTGTGCTGGAGGCAGCGAGGCTAACAAATTAATGCCATCGGCCAGGGTGGGTAGCCTTTATATGTGCGCTATATCTACCGCATGCCGATTTGGGGGTTTTCGTTAATCGTAGTTTGAATACTGCGCTGAAATACCAAGCCAACTAACATGTTAGCATTTTGCTTTTAGCCGAGCTAGCTAGCTCGACTGCTAACGCGAGTATTTGCCTACTGGCTAAGCTAGCATGTTGTATTGCCACCGTGTGTTCTGTAATAATTGGTGTGTTAACATGTGTTGTCGTCTCACACGCAGAACTCAGGTCATATTATGAGTGGGGCGAGTTGCAAAGCTAACGGCGCCGTGTACCCCGCCTCATCAGCGATGATGAACTCTGTGAAAAAGCCGAAGATGGAGCAGATTCAGGCCGACCATGAGCTGTTCCTACAGGCCTTTGAAAGTGAGATTTCACCACTCGACTCTTTGTATCGCGGCTTGTCTGTTTTGGTAAACACAGGGAGAACTTTCTCGTTCTTTCAATCAACATTTAGCTACCAGATAAACTTTAACGTGACTTATTTTGTTTTCCGTATTTGCTTTTGGGCTGACAGGCCTCCATTGCTTAACTGGTATTCTAATGGAGGAGCCACTGATTTTGTTTGTCTCTAAACTTTTCTCACGATCACTGCATTTAAGTGGCAGTTGTCAGACTAAAATGAATAAAATAGCACATGTATTATTTATTGTCTGGCTTGGATGTTTTGTCAAATCAGACACCACTAGTTAACAACCCCTCTTTTGCCATGTGTTGGCAATACATTGGATTGATTTATCAGTTACTGATATGGTGAAATTGAGTGAGCAAACACACTTTCCAAACGTGTCCATTTTAATCATCACTATAACACTTGTCTCCATTTACAGAACCAACTCAGATATACAGATTTCTCCGCACAAGGAACTTGATTGCAGTGAGAAACTTACAACACATACATACACATACTGGCCTACTCAAAATGAGTGTTTAATTATATTTTTCCCCGTTTTCAGCCCATATTTTTGCACAGGACGCTTACCTTCATGTCTCACAGAAATGGTCGAACAAATGCCAGAAGGTATGAAATCTGATGACGTGTTCACAGCTACGATTTATGATCAGAGACGTCAAATACCTGATATGTTTTTAATATAAACAGTAATTCATGTTCTGTTACAGGTTTAATTCATTTTTAACCTGTGCATCTTTGAATCCCTCCTCCCCAGGAAAGTGTTCAAAGTGGATGATATGTTGCAGACAGTGGAGAAGATGAAGGGAGAGCAGGATTCTCCAAGGTAACAGAGCTATACAAGCGATGATGTGTCTTTTTGTTGCTGGGTAATTTTTAGGAACCAAAATACCAGCAAAACTGTATCGACACATTTTCTCACCATTCATAGAAACAGTCAGAGTGCTGGATGTGACCCTATTTCACATGTGAATTTTTTTCTTGCTTCTTTAGTTTGTCTTCGCATCTACAGTTGACCTTCACTGGGTTCTTCCATAAGGATGGTAAGCAGATTTTATTCTTTGTCTGGTACTTGACTTGTGTTTAGTGTAAAGGAGAATGTTCACAAAGGCTTGAAAAGTTTGCTGCATATACATTTTTTTAAAAACTTGTATACCTGCTCTGACTGGCATCAAGCATTACCACAATTATAGTTGTCACTGAGTGCAATTATATGCTCACTAGTATCTTTAATGGGAAACCTAGTTCTACCCTCTAGCTCTCCAATAGAAACTGTGTTACTGTGCTGTGTAAAACACCTTATCCAGGGCATTCTTTTTCAGTACAGAACATGGTTGCTGAGAAATCCAAATATGACTGCATACAGATGGTCAGAATCTTAGAATTGCATAAACGGTGATATTAAAAACCAGGTTTCCTTTGTTTCATGTAAACATCATGTTCAGAGTGAGATTAAACAGGATACAAGTGTGCATGTAAACAGTCATTGAAAGTGGTAAAGATTTGAGTCAAAGCAAGTGGTTTGCCCAAAAAATACTTGCAAGCACACACGCACCTAGACTAGTGACTGGAGGAGTGAACGTAGACGAACATGGTGTCCTTCACTTGAATGTTTTGTTGTGTGTCACCAAATGGGCAGGAAAAAAATGACACTCAACTCTGTTTGTTTTTGACACACAGAAAAGCCATCTCAGAATTCAGAAAATGAACAAAATTCCGTGTCCTTAGAGGTGCTACTTGTCAAAGTCTGCCATAAAAAACGCAAGGTAAGGTAAAATATAAATGAGCCAGACTTATCATTCATAGTGATCATGTTTGTTGACTAAATGTTCGTACTTCTTTTGTTTCAGGATGTCAGCTGCCCGATTAAGCAAGTGCCTACAGGTAAAAAGCAGGTGCCTTTGAATCCTGACACTAACCAAACCAAGCCTGGCTCCTACCCTTCCTTACTTGTCTCCAGCAATGAGTTTGAGCCCAGCAACAGCCACATGGTCAAGTCCTATTCACTCCTGTTCAGGGTGTCACGCACAGGGAGGAGGGATACTAATGGTCTGGTTAATGGAGAGGCCAACGAGAACATCGGTAGGAAATCCACCTTAAAGCTCTTTGTGTTCTTTTTTTGTCCACGTACAGTTTTTTATATCAGGATGAATGATTGAACAGAGCATATTGTTATGAGATCAGAATAGGGAGGCTGATAGCTCAGCAAGCGTCTATTTGCCAGGAGCCAGTTTTTCTCTTGGCAAATAATCTAGAAACTAGTGTTGATGCAACTGTACGGGGCTGGTTATGACATTTCTCACTCTATTTTTGCATTTTTCGTACGAAGATGTAACAGATACCCCTAGTAGAAAGAAGAGAAGTTCGTCCCACAGAGACGAGGGGGAGACCACAGAAACCTATGTTGCACAGATGACTGTCTTTGACAAGAATAGGTAAGATCTTATCATTGAAGTTGTGAAATCATGTTTTGCCTTTTGACTACACCTACACTAAATCTTTGCTTTTGACTTGTTTTCTGCAGGAGATTGCAGCTGCTGGATGGGGAGTATGAAGTGTCAATGCAAGGGATGGAGGACAGCCCTGTTAGCAAGAAGCGGGCTACATGGGAAACTATTCTTGATGGAAAGGTATGTTGGGGGGGGGGGGGGAATTGTGTGTAATCCTAACTAGGGCTTCAACTACAAGCCATCATTAACACAGTCATTGCTCATCACAATTTCCCAGAGCCAAAAGTGGCACCCTCAAATGTTGTCAGCTAACAGTCTATAACCCAAAGGCTCTTCATCTACTGTCTTAAATGACAAAGAAATCAGCAAATCCTTACATTCAAGTAGCTGGAACCAGGAAATGTTTGACATTTCTGGTTGAATAATTTACTCAACAATTAATTTATTTTCAAAATTATTGGCAATTCACTTTATTTTCATCAATTAACAGACTAATCATAGAAGCTCCAAACCTAAACTCCTTCTCACCATCATGCCACTGACCATCACTCTTTATCACTCTCTTGCAGAGACTGCCACCATTTGAGACATTTTCTCAGGGACCCACATTGCAATTCATGCTGCGTTGGACAGGTGATGCTAGTGGAAAGTCCACAGCCCCCGTGGCCAAACCCCTTTCTACCCGCAACTCCGACAGCTCTGGCCCCATGGAGACTAGGACCAGCAACCACCGAGCTGCACTCATGGGTAAGTACAAAACGGCAACAGGTCAGCTTTAAATTTTGTTATAATTTGAGGTTGATTTAAAAATATACTGCATTATTGAAGATTTGTATCAATATTGTTAGTTTTCACCGAATCCCTTTTATTACAACTTGACTTACATTTAATCCTGTATTACATTCAAGAACAGCGGGCAGAAATAATTCATAGATGAGGGGTCGGAGGGGACATAAACGGTTTACAATTTCATCTTCTCCTTTACTGAAAGTACTGTAAACGTGTTCCTAGAGGACACTGAACAAAAAGCTGACCATCATCTCTGAGCCAAGCTGAATGGGCCATGGTTGCGGATTTTTTTTTTTTTTTCTTTTTTCACCCACTGTGATGTTGGTGTGGGATGGTCTATTTGTAGCTGAAACTGGCAAAAGGCACTCTGTGAGTCATAACTGTTAAGTCCCTTTCAGACATGCACTTCACTCCATGAATGTACTGGCAGCTTAACATTTTACTCATTGAATAACGCTTGTTTCTGTAGATGTCATAAATTGTGTGTGTATGAATATCCTCCAGCAAAATGCTTGCATACTGAATCTGAGCAAATGGGAATTAGGTGAGTAATTATTTACCTCGTTCAGGCTGTGTTAAATGGGCAGCAGATTCTAGATGTTTATACATCAAGACATTTATGAAAAATGTATTATGGTGTCTACAGGGTTGCTTAGGAATGTGAGGAATGGGGCCGAGCCTCCCTCCAGCACTCATGATGCATGATGGTCATTAATTAAGCCACAGCAAGACATTAATTAATTCAGCTGTAGAATATGTTTTTAAAATCCAATGCTTATGCAACCCATGAGAGAGCTGTAAACACTATTCTTCCCTCCAACTGTTTTGGAAGGAAGAAGTGGGGCTTTTTGTCTCTCATGTATGCCAAATATTGCACAAACATTGCTGCTCCAATGTTCCTATTTTGAACAGAACCATAATGCAACATTTTCATAAGAGACCCATGGCTGAATGTCAAAAAGCCATTTCAACAATTGGATGAAGCAAGCAATTTTGTCTATTCCTTGTCTGAAAGGGGCTTTCAAAACAGTCTTTTTCAGGTCTTGACTTTATGGGAAACGTTGCAACTTCTACATTTTTCTCAATTACATGTTGAATGTATGAAGTCAAATTCATGATTTGGTGATTCTCCAAGAAATAACCTGTCCATCTGTTCCCGGCAGCAGTGAAAGAGTCAGTCAGCACAGACATTCAGACGAGGAAAGAGCAGGTCCCATGTGAGCCGCGGCAGAAGCTACGTATATTTTATCAGGTACACCACACAACAGTAAGAAATCACACAACTGGGCCTGGGACACTGGTTATCAAGAAAATGTTGGTGAGGTGGCTGAAAAGCAAACTGTTTTTTGTTTTCTGTTATTTTTCAAAAATGTTTGGAGCAACTGACACATTTTGAGACATTGAACATAGCTTAAATGATCTATTATTTTGGTAGGGATGTCCCGATCCGATCCAGATTGGGGCCGATATGGGCATTTTTCCACTGATCGGGGGTCACAATTTTGAATGTGATGTTATTTTCATTTTTTTTGTGGCAGAACACAGACACGCACTTACCATTACTCTGGCAAACCTGTGGATAAAATGTCTGCAGTGTGGAAGTAACTTGAATAAGAAAGTCCAACGGCGACATTTAACATCTGCAATACGACCGTTTCGCGGGGGGGAAACAAAAGAGCTGCATTTAATACTACACATTTGGTATGATAAAATATTAGAGAGAATGTAATTTAATTAATCATTCTGGATAACCAGCTCATCTCCGTGGTAGAGGATCAGGATTATCTTCGTCATCTGGAGTTTTTGAATCCCCGGTATGCCCGACCACCATTACATTACATTGACTCCACTTTCGAGCTACAATGTGCCGGTATGCGCACCAGTTTTGTGGGTCTCATACAGCACAGCATGTAAAACAGGCAACTGAGGAGATGCTGAACAGACAAGCAACGCGTCCACATCATTTTACATGACAACGTAAGGAATATGAAAATGACAATGGATGATATGGAGGTACCAAGCGTGGGCTGCGTCTCTCACACACTTCAGCTGGCTCTACACGAGGGTCTGCTGTCACAGCGCAGTGTGACACAAGGAAGGTGGTAAGTTCAATGTTGCAATAGTATATGCAGAATAAGAAAGAGCCATATGAAAGTATATACTTTGTTTCAAACCTATTAAGGAAAAGCTTGGATGCAGGTACTTTTTTTTTTTCTTAATGCAGCTGTGTTATCCAGGAAAATATTAGTTATGTATCGGATCGGGACTCGGTATCGGCATTTACTAAATATTAAAGGACTCGGGTTGGGATCAGGGTTAAAAAAAAAAACCTGATCGGGACATCCCTATCTTGACACTTGGTTGTCAAGGTTTGTGTACCAAAATGTGACAGTAACTCTTATGCTGTACTGTTAAAATCACCCATTTATATCTTTAGTAGGGTTGACCTTCTCTGGTTTAGCTTGTATTTAATGCGATCTGTCCTTGTTCAGTTCTTGTACAATAACAACACACGGCAGCAAACTGAGGCGAGAGACGATCTTCACTGTCCCTGGTGTACCCTGAACTGCAGCAAACTCTACAGCCTGCTCAAACACCTCAAACTCTCCCACTCCCGCTTCATCTTCAACTATGTGGTAAGGAACAGTTTGTCTTCAGCTGTGTGGTTGACTGTCACATGTCTTTAGAAACCACCTGATTTCAAGCATGTCTACAATTATGAAATAACTGAAGACACTGCAGGAGCTCTAGTTTGCATGTAAAGCCATATTTTTTACTTGGCACCATTCAGAAATAGTGTTTTTTGTAACTATAGCTCATAAACAGAGCTGATACCAAGCCAGATTTCTTTCACAGACGTAACTGGCGCAACATCTACACACTCTGATACAGTACAGGTAGTTGTATGCTCCACTGGTTGGTTTGTGACGACCAATATACATTGAAGGAGAGGAAGAATAAGCAAACACTGTTGTCATGACATTAAAACTGCTACACCTGGGTTAGGCCACGCAGCTTAGACTAGAGAGTTAAAAATGTCAAAGAAATATTAAAAAATATTGATGTTGCCTTTTAAACAGCCATTTCCTCTGGCACTACATTCTGCCTGTGCGTTGTAATAACGACGTGGTATGGTTGAGGGAGTGACGTGCCATGTAGGGAACTATGCCTTTTAAAGACTCGCACGTCAACAGAATGACCTTGCTGATTCTCTCGGTATGTTTGTTTGTGCATGAAAAATTCTGTTGGAAAATGCCACTTGGATACTGGCAGTATGCAGACAGGAATATGGTACGACTGTTTAGTGTTCTAGGGAAACTAGTCTATTTCCACATGCTTTTTTCATATTCTTCGTCTTTCTCAATCTCTGCACTCTCTTACAACGCTCCTAACGTAGAGCACCCTCTGTTTTGTCTGAATATGTACTTTTATCCAAAGCATAATGCTTGAACAAACTTGAAACATCACACTTATAACCCTGACAGATTGTGCCAGGTCCCCCTTGATCAGAATAAGCACCAGGCCCTCTGTGATTTTGCTGAAACGGTTCCCTCTGGAGTTTCAGTAATTTCTTTACTTACTTTACTTTAACTTTTTTCTACCTGCAGCCTCACCCCAAAGGAGCAAGGATAGACGTGTCCATCAATGAGTGCTATGACGGCTCGTATGTTGGCAACCCTCAAGACATCCACAGCCAACCTGGCTTTGCTTTCAGTCGCAATGGCCCAGTCAAGAGGACGGCTGTAACTCATATACTGGTTTGCAGGTAAACCTACGACCTTGCTTCAAAAGCAATGTTCAGATTCAAAGGCACGTGTGAACACATACCGGGGAACCTTTAACCGTCAACAGAAAAGTCATTTTTACTCAAAACGTTGTCGATGGCCTTATTTTGGAGTTTGTGTAAGGTTCTGAAAATACATGTGGCAAATATGAGAATATATCAGAAAAACGGAATGTATAAAATGAAGAATTGGGAACTAATTTCCATTGTACATAGTGTATATGCAGAATTTGTTTTCTCTCCCCCTTCCACTAGGCCTAAGAGGACCAAACCAAGTTTGTCCGAATTCCTGGAAACGGAGGACGGAGAGTTGGAGCAGCAGAGGACCTATGTCAGCGGACACAACCGTTTGTACTTCCACAGTGACAGCTGCATGCCCCTGCGGCCCCAGGAAATGGATTTAGACAGTGAGGATGAAAGGGATCCAGAATGGCTCCGAGAAAAGACTGCAACGGTGAGAAGCTATTACTCATTGTGACCTTAAGTGTCTGGCTTCACTGTTCAATTAAGATGAACCACTTGCCTTTAATTCAGACTAGATATTCTAGAAGTTGACCTAGTGTAGTTCTGCAAATATTGGTATTAGTTATGATAACATGATTATGAGTAACTCATCAGGATAGGGGAATGGTCAACTCACCTCTTTGCAAATGCTCCACCTGCCAACTCTGCTACATTGGTGGTAAAAGTATTATAATGTTAACATGGAGAAAGTGATCAAGGGGATAAACACCAGCTACAGACCGGACCACATAGACAAGCAAGACCATCTCTGCATCTGTCTCAACAGCTCTACATCTCCTCCGCCAGGCATCTTGCTAACCAATGTACAGTCGTTGGATAACCTTAGGTTGTGCCTTATTTCTTATTAACTACATCATAGGGCAAACAAACACTCTGCTATACCCCATCGGAAAAATGGCTACGGAGTGGAATTGCTGCCTGCATTCAGGAAAACCATGCAGCCATCATGCCGGACGTGCATCTCCACAGGAAATGGTTTGGCAAATCAGTCATTCCTACACTGGACTTCATGAGGCTGTCAGCTGCTGTTCCTTCATTTAGTTTTGTTGAAACTAACTTGAGAGGCAGTGATTGAAGTCCGTTGTAATGATCTCAATTTTGAGTTTGTGGTGTTCGGACAAGGAAAACTAAAAGTTCTGCTTTATATCTTGTCAATATGCAAAAAGACATCTCGGCAGTTTCGCTGGATCAATAATGCAGGTGACCTTGTGACCAAAAATATACTTAAGCTTTGCAAAGATCCATACTTGAGATTGAGTGGAGAGCTACTTTCTCAGCATCTTGCGTAGTTATTAACCGTCATAGATTCAGATGGACATGAACTTTTCAAACAAGTGTCACTCCACTAATGGAAAGAGCACAAACCCAGCAATGAAATCAATCACAGGAAGAATTGTGGTAACTTTGACTGGGGCCTGTAAACAACCACAATCAAAGTCCCAGAATCTTCTGGAGTACGAGTGGTTGTGTGCGTATGAGTGTTTTCTGACGTCTTAAAATGAGAGGAAAGCCATTGAAATGAGTCTTCGGAGTACTGATTTTGGTTCTGAATTACCATGGCAACAAAGACTCAAAGCATTTGGGTCAGCCCTGCTCCCCATAAATAACTTAAAGGTGCTCGGAGCATAAACAGTTGCCAACACGGAACACGTCTTCAGCCTGCTCTTATATTTTTTTCACTTCAGTATTGATTTCCTGAAGCTGATTACATTACTTGCCGTTATTTCTATCACATCGCCGACAGGACTGAGAGAAAATGCCTAAAATTAACTGACTAACATTAAAATTATTACATTGCTGTCAAAACAAACCGTGTTAGTAGGAAATACATTGCATTGCTAAATGCCATTGTTGTAGCTTTTCTCATAAATATACCAAGGTAATTGGCTACTCCTCAGTGTTGAGGGGTTTTACCAAAAGTGTTGGTAAAGCATCATCATAGTAAAATGTTACAAAGGGAAATTAATACATTAATTTTGTTTGTGTTTTTCTTTTTTTTACTATCAGCAACTGGATGAGTTCACAGATGTCAATGAGGGAGAGAAGGAAGTGATGAAGCTGTGGAACCTGCACGTGATGAAGCATGGGTACGTTCAATGGTAACTACTGCGGCGTGGTGGGCATTTTTTATCTTCAAGCAAAAATATCATACATCATTTACTTAGTTTTGATGAGTCAATTTCCTACACTGTGAAGGAAATGTATTGAATTATTTTGCTATGGAAAATTATATTGCCAAATTGTGATAAACAAGAGGGCAATGGATTTAAATTAAATCCAGAGCATTAAAGAATTACTTGTATTATCTCTTATGTACAGTCGAATCTTAGCTCTTCTCCATTTCTCCTGCAGCTTCATAGCAGACAACCAGATGAATCAGGCCATCATGCTCTTCGCTGAGAACCGTGGTGCCCACATAATCCGCCGCAACCTTTGCCGCAACTTCCTCCTGCATCTAGTCAGCATGCACGACTTCAACCTGGTGAGCACGGCCACCATCGACCGCGCCATGGCCCGTCTGCGACAGATCCAAGAGGAGCTCCCGGACACAGAGGAGGAGCAACCAGACCAGAGTCTGGTATCGACAGGAGCCTGCAACGGCACCGCCGTCACCTCCACTGGGGGTAAACAGGGCAAGAGGACAAAAAGCGCACTAACAGACTGATGTTGGATGGATGGATGGATGGAACAATGATTGTCATCTTTTTTTCTTTTTTTCTTTTTTTTTGGGTTGTTATTTTTTCTTCTGCAATGAACTTTACCAACCCTTTGGTGCTTAGATAGGTGGCAGAACTGCTCACTGGAGGATCTGACCTGAAGCAGACCAGTATACAAGGTAAACAAGTTTATGGAACTTGAGAATTGAACCAAATATGAACAATATACAAGTGAATCACCCACATCTACACAACCCAGGAGTTTGAGGACTGGATGATACAAGTTGAGCCTACTCAATATGCGTTTTTGTAGGTACCACTGATGTATCTGTCTTTTTGGGGGGTGAGAGTGTGAACAAACTGAGAGTCTTCTGATGTGGCACGACTGTCTTTGGTATGTCCTTGATCAAGACAACTGTATCAAGACTACAGTTAAAACTGTACTGGTAACATTGTCACTCTTGATTATTTGTACACATACACAATAACCTTGTTGAGAACTTATCCTTTTTAGCTGATTATTTTAGCACTTGGTGTTTTTGTATTTAGAAAGCTTACCTTGAATTGTCTTTTTTTTTCTTTTTTCTTTTTTTTTTCCCAATTCATGCTGCGCCAAATGTTAAATGCAGCTTTTCCACTGTCATCAGTGGAGAAACTTTAGTGGGTTTGATTTCACTGTTGTGAATGACATTTAATTTGAAGGGTCATACAGTAAAAAAAATCTACACTTGGAGCCCATGTCTAGAGTATATGAAGCTTGTGATAGGACCCCACAATGGATCGTGGGTTTTGCTGGTAGATTTTGCCATGACAATAGTGTTTTATTGTAAAGCCTTTAGATCCTTTTGAAGAGAATAAATTCAAAACATCCACTTCATCACCTCTAAGCCTTTTGGCCTGCATTGATAATAGCTCAAGGAAAGCCAGGGAACTCAGCATGACTGATTTATTCCTCTTTTTTTCCTAAGATATACTGAAACAACCAGCAGCGCATCACTTCATGTATTGTGTCAAGTGCAAAACATTTAACACATGAAATTCAACAGTTTTTTGAACATCATGTTTTGTTTTTTTTTTACGTGGGTTGTGAATATCAGTAGCTGACTGAAATGCATATACATGTGATCACATCAAATGTTAAGCTGTACCCCATCATGAATCCAATAATTAACAGATTGCAGTCTGTCTCTTAAAGCAATATGCTGTTTATTGGAGGTTTGGTTTTCAGGTTCAAGTCAGTTGTCTGTCCTATTAGGTGCAGTTTATGCCAAAGGGGAATATTTCCATCAGTCTTTCTTAGTTCTGTTTTTTTTTTTTTGCATAATTTCCTTTGTTTCATTCCATGACAAGTGTTGTGTTTTTTTGTTTTTTTGTTTTTTTTTTAAGGCAGTAGTAGATCTGTTTTGTAGTGTGCACATAAATTGGTGATCATCACCATTCATTATTTCATCAGACTTCCCGTGTGGACAACCAAATTTTACAATCTATTTTCCTCCCATTCCAGCATTTGTGGAGGGGTTTCTGTATTCATTTGGAAAAAGGGAGACATATTCACCATGACTGTCAAAACACCCCATTTAAAAATTGTGAACTGTACACTCTGGCTAAGGGGATTTTTATATTTAAAGAAATAAAATACATTTGACCTCATTTGTGTGTGCAATGTTTTGATGGCTTAACAATTCGTGCCCCAAATGGTCAGCCTCAGGTTGTGTTACAGTACTTTGTAGAGAAAGAATCAAGATGAGCAAAACAGTTGCTGCTTGTCATATGACCGAAATTTGCTAACTTCCTCTGGAGTTTTTGAACACATCAGACTGTCTTCATCACCAGATTGAGCTTGATGAGTGTACTTGAGATTTAGGGAGTGAACCTTGAATTGAGACTATTTTGTCAACTGCTGGTTCAAGGTAGAGAGTGGACAAGCTCATAGTAGATGTTGTACTTTGGCACTGAAATAGCTTCATAAAAAATGGCTCAGAGAACTTGGATTTTGCTGAGGTTTCAGGAAGTCAGTGTTGCATTTCATGATGTAAATAAGATGTGAGGGTGCATCACCGTGGCTGAGGTCCAGTCCTAATGAGCCTACACGATCAGACCTGTTCTCATAATGAATGTTCACAGGAGGAGATACAGAATACAAATGACATGCTAAATAGAGTTTTGGTTAATCTGTTGTTTCTCTTGGTATTCACCAGAGACATGCAGACTGCATATACTGCAAATTATCCAGATACATCAAGTGTCCTCAGAGAAATAATTGCAGACTCCGATCTGCCTCTCTTCTGCAGGGGAAGAAACCCACAAAACTATTTGGCATTTTACAGTGTCCTTTATTTCTGTTACCAAATCCCCTTCTGAGAATATCCCACTCCCTACAGGTGTCATAAAATATTGTTTTAATATAAAGTCCACGCTGAATATGTGGCAATATAGCACAGTTTGTCTTCCATTATCCTATTCCTAGAACCAAACAAGGGAACAAAAAAAAAAATAGGTACCAAAATATTTTAGAGTTGATGTAATTATAGCCCATACTCAGTATTCTGAGCTTTTTTTTGCCTGCCATGTCCTCACTGATACCATTAATACATTTTTACGAAAAGCAAGCATTGACACGCACCTTGTTTAACTCATATTTAAGGTTGTCTCACCACTATGAATCTTCCAAGTAAGAGTGTTCTTCTCAAAGGACATTAATCCCAATTTAAGCCCCTGGCAACATGACACCTACAGACATAACGAAGAATAAATGCTCAAATAAAGACAGGAATTGCATACAAACTTTAACTTTACACCCAAGGAGGCTCTTTTGGGCTTATCTTCTTGGAGCAAATAAATTAAGTTAAATTGTTTTTTTGTTTTTTTTGCATAGAACACATTTAGCAGAAAGACATTTGAGTGTGGGTGTGGAACCGATATCTAGTATTATTGCACCTTCTGTGAATCAGAAGAAGAAATAATTTTTCACTTGTGAAATCACTGTTTGCACATAAAAGAAGGAAAACTGGACAAACAATCAAGTTTTGTGAAATATGTATATATATTTTGTGTGTATATGTCTTGAAATCAATGAGAAAAAGAGAATTTTCTGTAGCTACAGTTTGGCAAAGGACAATTACAAAATGTAAATGTGAAAATGACAGCAGAAATACACAAGCTTGCTGATTTCATATATCTGAAAGATGCAAATCAACTGAAAGTCAACCAGAAGTGACTGCTGTTGTTAGCACGTTGTCATACTGAGGCGATCGGGTCTGCTGGACACCAGCTGTCTGAATATATGAATTAAATGATTTATAAGATGAATTCACAGTTGACTCTAACAGTAGCAGCCGAGTAAAGGAACATGCACAGATCAGGTTACACCAGCAGGGGATGCCATTCTGCACGTTATCCTGGGTGAGGTAAAAAAAAAAAGAAAAAAAAAAAAAAAAAGAAAAAGTTTTTAAAAAGTTGTTTTTATGGCTTTAGACGAAAAGAAAAGTGTCCTATATGATCTAAGTAAATCTAGGCCGCCAACATTATAAACGAGCTTGTGTGACGTGTAGCCTTAACACATGTGAATTCATATTTCAATCATTTCGGTTCACTCGCTAAACTGCACGAGAGCCTCCGTGTGAGCTGCGTGTAACACATACGATCTTCGGCTACACCAAACCTCGCGCTCGTTTTAAACGTCACGTCACGTTCTGGTCGTGTTTACGACGCAGCACAAACCGTCACGGTGTTCAGCTTCGGTGTGTTTACGTGGAGTGTTGACCCTGTTACACTTTTTTCCAGTGAGTTAGCTAAAACACACAACTAGCTCGCTTGCTCGCTCGGTGTAAGACATGACGGAAAACTGACGCTTTTGCTGTTGACGTTGACGTCGCACAAACGAACGTTACCTGACGCATCATGCGTGGCTGCCGAGCGCCAAAGCCGAATCATCTCCGGAAAGTCTTTAAATGTGAGGTTCTTTACGATGCTAAACAAACTCAAACGGAACAGGGTTTGTAAAGATGCTTTGTGTCCAAGTAAAGACCCGCCGAGAGCCGCCGAGGTGGTAACGGTGGACTCTAATTCAACCCTGCTGGCTCCAACAGACACACACGGGCCAGATGTTGCTGCTCGAGGCATCTGCAGCATAAAGGTCAACCCACGTCAGGAGCAGACTTTTTGCGCAAAAGGCGTTAAAACTGCACCAATTTTCTTGCGTGCAAAACAGCACAGAAAGAGTAAACACAGCGGTGATGGGAGGCTGCATCAGTCTGCAGAGACGCCGCGGACATCAGTGCTCCTCCCTCCTCAGAGTCAGGGTGTGCAACAGGTGAGAAGTCAGCCCTCTCACTCTCACCTGGCGGGCACAAAGTGGTCGCCATCAGCTCTGCAGGGCTGTCTGGAGGAAATCCGAACAGCTAACCCTGCATTTCCTGTCCGAGCAGTGTTCAGCACTTTGCAGAAGAAATCAAATCTGCATGATTCAGGTGAATTTGAGGGACAGTGTGTTATTTAACTTACTCATAATAAAAAAAAGAGTTAATTAAAAAAAAAAAAGCTTGGTGGCATTGACTAGTTGTGTCTCTCTCTCTGCTTTCTTAAGCAGAACACTCCCTGAAGATAAGCTCCCCACAGAACCACCTCAAAGAGAAGAGGAAGCGGGAGAATGAAAGCTCTGAGTGTGAGCCCAAGCGCCCGAAGTCTAGTCTTATCACCGCTGAGGGTGTTGCTGCCATGGGTCACTGTCACATGTCAGCACAGGGTGTCCAGGGTAGTACTGTCCCGCAGGCCAGGAAGCAGCCGAGAAGCAACAAGCTCAGCCGCTCCTACAGACTGAGACAGCAGAGTGGGAGCCCAGCAGGCCTGGTGATGAACTGTGAGCCAAAGTCTGAAGCGATAAAGGACATAGAGTATCACAGCCAGTCACTCAACACTTCCAATATTCTCCAAAGAGGTATATACGTTATATGAATGACGTGTTTTATAGCATCTGAATTGAAGGATTAAAGGTTTGATCCCGTTTCTTTTGTCTAGATTCCAACGTTGAGGATGTTCTCTGGACAGACAAATACAGCCCTCAGCATTCAAGCGAAATCATCGGCAACTCTGCCTCCGTGAATAAACTACAGAAGTGAGCTTTGAATGATGAGCTCCCTTACCGTCTCAATGATACCTTGGACTTAGAATCAGTGTGAGCAAAATCTTTTGTTTTCTTTCTGTGGAATTCAGATGGTTGAAGCAATGGAAACTAAGAGCCGACCGTGACAAGAGGAGAAAACCGGATGAAAGGAAGGAAGAAGAAAACAGCAACGGTATGAGCTGGAGTTTGTCTCACTTTAATCTCAGCCAAGAGTCACATTTTTAATGTGGGTTTTAAATTTGTAACTTTTGGCTGCTTATTTTTTTTGGGTATCCGCATGACTAAAGTTTTATTTGAACAACTCAGGATTTCACCGATTTCTTCATGTGTGGGGCTTTTGGTTGTTTAACTGTCCTCCCGTGCAGACTCATGGGACTGTGGTGACTTCCAGGGTGAGGCTGGGACGGAGGGCGACAGAGAGGAGACATTGTGTAACACCATGCTGATCACAGGACCACCAGGCGTGGGAAAGACAGCCGCAGTGTACGCCTGCTGTCAGGAGCTCGGCTTCAAGGTCGGAATCAAACTGCACAAGTAGTAGCTCCCCAGTGAGAACTGTGTAACAGGCCTCAAAAGAATAACATTTGTGGGAAAAAGGTTGAAGGATTCCAAAATCTACTACCACGTTTTCATACCTCATAGGACCCTAACCTAGAATGTTGAAAGCGATGTGCCTGCTGGAAATAGTAATAAAAGTTAAAAGCTAAGAAACAGGAAGCATTTCACTCATCACTGTTGACATCAGTGTCTACGCCACTAAGCCCATGCACACATGAAATATGTACGTCATGTATATCTAGTTTACCCGGGACCATCGTGATTCTTGACGGTCTGCTTTGTTATTCACTCCTCGATCTGCAACCCTCTTTTGGTGTCTTTCACCAAACAAGATTGGGGTGTTTTTAGGATGCATGGTTTTTGTTATACACAGAAATAGAAATGGGGCTGAATGATATAGAGAAAGAATATGTGTATAATGCAGTTATATCGACAGATATATGAAATGTGATGCGAGTCACGCTTTAAGTGGGAATGGACATTTTTGCATTTGATTTTTACAGAAAAAGGAATATACAAATGATTCGGAGTGGCTTGTGTGCCAAACAGGCATGTTCCCTTAGATCTGGAGAATATGAATTGTAGGTTGGTATCTTTGTATCACCAAGAAGCTTTAGTTACCTTTACCAAAAGAAGCTCCACTGATTGGGATGTTGCAATTGGCCATATTGCAATTTCAGTGATATTTTGATTATTTGTTCAGCCTTACACAGAAATATGTAACTCACAGTTAGGGGTTGGGAATCACAGAGTAAGTAAGAGAGTATTTTCGGGGCAAATAATCATCTGCACATCACACTTGAATAAGAGAAATTATGCTGTACATTTTCTTTTCCTTTTAAAAAAGGTATTTGAGGTGAACTGCTCCTCACAGCGCAGCGGTTGCCATATTGTGTCACAGCTGAAAGAGGCTACACAGTCCCACCTTGTGGAGATGTCGGGGAAGGACCCACTGAAACCTACTTACTTCAACCACTACAGCTCCACTCCGAAATCTGAGAGTTTATCTGGTGGGACATTGTTCAAATATATCACTTGCGTACTTGGATAAGCTTACAACAAAGACTGTCTTCTGAAAACGCTAAAAAATAATTTGAGAAAAACGTAAACTGTCAGGTTTGTGTAGTGTTTAAATATCTGTAGACAGTTATAGAATATTTCAGTCATATCAACACATTTTTAAGGCTTTTGTAATATTTTCTTTAACAGGAAAAACAGTACCTCCAAAAATTGTCACTTCTACCTCAAAAAAGAGAGCAGCCCAGAGTTTTGTTCGCTCCAGCCGCAAACTAAAAGCTAATCCAGCCACAAATACTTTGGCCAACTACTTTGGGACGAAGGCCAAAGCAGATCACTTACTCGTCGGCAGCCTGTCTGAAAAACCAGACTTCAAGACATCAGGCAGCCCCTCACCAGCCTCTGATCAAACAGGGGCACAGAACAAAAAGACAGCCACATCACTCATTCTGTTTGAAGAGGTAAACCATTCGGCAGCGACAGTCTCTGAGATGTGTAATTTAATGGATATGAGACCGCACGAGACCCAAGTTTAGTCTGGGATGATCCTTTTGCAAATTGTCTGCTCCCACAGGTTGATGTCATATTCGATGCCGATGTTGGTTTCCTCTCTGCCATCAAGACTTTCATGACAACCACTAAAAGGCCGGTCGTTCTGACCACCAATGGTAAACGCACACACACCGCGTCATTTAGAGAAGAACTGATCCGTGGACGAGCTCTGATGCAAATTCAGTGTCTTCCTCAGACCCCACATTCCGAGAGAGATTCAGCTGCAGCTTGGTGGAGATCATTTTCAAAACCCCATCAGCTGTAAGTTTCTATCTCTGCACCCCTGCATTGTGAATGTGGTTGGGTAGTAATGGATTACATATAATCAGGATTACATTTTTAACATTACGAAAAAAATGCAAAATGCACTATATTTGCATGGAAAACATTTCCAGATGTTTAAAGAGAAAACAACAATATTTATGGACCACATTTTTTTGTGGTTGCATCGATTTGTCTTCGATTTGGTGCAATTTTTTCAGTGTTTGACTTTGAAGTAATCCAAAAGTTTTCAGATAAGATTACATTTCAAAGTAATTGAACCTAACCCCTGGCTGTGAAATGCACGCGTGTTTCCTGAAGCAGCTCACGCTTGTCTTGTACATTCGTGAATTCAACGAACTGTGCTTGTTGTGGGTATGAGCAAAGAATGACCCAGTCCATCTATGTCCAAGGTGAATGTCTGCAGCTACCTGCAGCTGGTGGCCTTGGCTGAGAATGTGCGACTGGAGTTGGAAGACGTCAGCGGCCTCCTCAGGCTGTCTGGAGGTGACGTCAGACGCTGCCTGCTGCAGCTGCAGCTCTGGGTGCACAGTGGTGGAGGACGGGCATCTCGGAGTGGAGGTTTGACTAAGGAGCTGGTTGATGTTCAGCGTAAGTGGCTTAAAAATGAATCACAATCAAGCCCCCTCACGAACGATGTTCATATCAATACAGATTTGCAGGATCTTTTTTCAATTTTCCTACCTAGGCTCGGATGTTACAAAAAAAGGAGATGATTTAGACTCCAAGCTACCTCAATGTGACACAGGCTGCACTGCTAGCATGCTGGGTTTGCAACCTTTGACCCAAAACCAAGTGCTAAACCTTCTAAAGGTGAGTATTGAAAAGACTCATCTAGTAAATATGAACTTTATATGATTTTACAGAGGAAAATTAGTTTAGTCTGTAAATATTTTCTTTCTTCAATTCCTCTGTGTCAGTTGTGGTCTGAAACGGACATGATGAAGCTCCTGGGGCTGCTAGCTGAGAGCTGGAGACGAGGTGTGCCTCTTTTGTACTGCAACCTGGAGCTCCTTCTACCCATCAAGGAAACTTCAGTTCACTTCCTGGATAAGGGGACATGTTCTGAGCTGCACAGTGAGTTGGCAACCCCTGATCCTCACATCCAGCAGCTGGATGGAAATGTGAGTCTGAAGGCGTCCAACACTGACAGCAAATCTGTTCGGAATATCTCCAGGCTTAGCAGAAGGAGATATATCTCACAGTGTGACATCATACCATCTTCCAGTGTGACAGAAGCTCCTCAAAGAACATCATCATTGTCAAAGAGGGCTTGTTCAAAAGGCGCTAGTTTGCGATACGGGACTGAACAAAACGCAGCCAAAGTGGAATCTGATTGTTTGGGATCATTGACCGACTACTTTGACCTCATGTCATACCTCGATGCCACAATGCCGGCTCCAGCGCCACTCGGTCCGGGCTCACGCACACCCGAGGCATTTATCTGGACAGGTGTTGAGATAAAGGACGGTTTGTTGGATGAGATGATTGAGGAGGAGGAGGGCAGAGGTTGGAGCCAGGAGAGGCTGTTGGATATTCACGCTGCTGTGGAGGGCCTGGGGTTTCACAGGTACCTGTGGAGAGTTTTTGAGGTGTGGACTGAAGGCCAAAAATACAGAGAGGGACTGGGAGATATGAGGTGGGGGAGGCTAGTGGAGAGACTTACGTTACCTGCACCTTCCAAAAGCCTCAGCTTTAGTTTTCCACCTCTGTGTGCACCAAGGTGAGTGTACTCTCCTGCTGATCCTCTTATTCAGATTCAGATCATTAACGGTGTTCACTCTGTTCAATAACTGAAGGAGTTTTGTGTTGCATATTTCAGCTGTCCAATCATAAACTTTTTTTTAGCATCTAGATGTCCGATTTTGCGTGTTCTTCTTTTTCTTCAAATAAATTAATATTTGAATATGATTTAAAATTGGATCCAAAAACCTCAAGAGCTAACTTTATTTTTCTGGAATCTCCAAAAGTCAACCAAAGCTAATGACGTTGTGTACATCATTATGAAGCAGAAAACAAAGATTGTCTTTTCCCGCTGCAGAGTGTCCCAGAGACGGTATGAGCTGAGCAGGACAGTGCTCTGCAGTAAATCCTTTTACCTGCTGGGGAACAGGCGAGCTGTCAGTGTGGACTACATGCCGGTCCTCCGCTACATCTGTCGCCTTCAGAGAGCTCAGCGGCAGAAAGAGGAGCCAGTCGGGTGAGACGGACACAGTACAGATTTATATTCACTTTGACTTCAGGAGGAAGACTGATGTCGTTTAGAATGATGGCATTTTGTTTTAGGAAAAACAGTCTTCTCTTAACTCTTCAATTTGAATGAATGTTTGATGAATTGCTTCTACCAAGTATTAAACCCTAATTTGACTAGTAATGTGACATTTTACATCCAACTAATACTTAACATTTGTACTAAAACCTAACGATTTATCCCCCTTATTAGGTGTCTGAACTACCTCAGCGGCACACAGCTGGGTCTCTCAAAGAAGACTATTCATCTCCTGGCAGAAGATTTCTCTCAAAGAAAAATCTGGAAAACTGAAGAGCCTCACTTCCATTAGCAGTCAGTATTTATTTAACTGTGAATCAATGTTACCTGACCACTGCCTCCAACATGAAACATGTAAAATGAATTTAATTCAGTTCAGCTGAGAAATCATGTTTTGTTTACATGTACTTGCAACCATGAAAAGTAAATAAAATATTCTATATTCTTTTTAATTATGTTTCTTTTATTTCATAAAACCTTTTGAACCCAAAGCAACAGGAGTGAAAATCCTGGCAGACAGTTATTGCTTTATGAAAGTGTCCATATCCAACATCATCGACAGAAACAAACAGACATAACAAAACTCTTCAGCAACTCTCATGCTAACCCCCAAAAAATCATTTTAGCGTGTTTTATGTAACATTCAGAATAGACAATACTTTAAATAAGGGATGCACCATTTTATCGGCCACTCTTTACCTTTTTTTTCCTACTATCGGCAAATATGATAACAGATAGCACCGGCTGATGTCTAACTGTTGTGTCACATTAATTTAGCACCAGCACATTCGTGGGATGCTGGCTCAGGAAATCTCTGTCTTCAGTTTTTTTTAAAAAAAAATTTAAGGTTATGTAAGTTCTGAAATTTCTTATCATTAATGGGTAGAAGGCTAACAAAGGTCAAGCTAAAAGTTGTTTGGTACATATGTGTGATCGAGTTTGGGCTCTTTCAAAGTAACGTTATTAGGAATTCAAAACTATTGATATTTTTATAATGAAGATTTCATTGTTCATAGGCAAAAAACGGAATAAATAACAACAAAATAAACGACAGCAAGGACTTTGTCATGCTGGCCTACAGTTTCACAATCGGTGCATCCCTAACTTAAATCAACCGCCATTAAATCTGTTCAAAGATGTAAACGTTTGCTAAAAGCCCACAAGGGCTCAGGATGCCACTCAGGTGGTTTGTTGTGGTGGATGTGCACAGTTGGGGCAAGAGGTCGGCCCCTGCGGTGGCTAACTGGAAGATTCACTGAGAAGCTCATAAAAAGCAACCGCCTGAAGCAGGGCGTCACACAGTTCCTCTCCTCCCCTGCCGATTTTAAATGAATTCCTGTACTTCACCAATAGGTCAGAAGGAACATTTATCCTGGGGATCTTCTGTGTAACAGACTCAGTCATCAGCTTACGGACCATCTGTGCCCCGCTGGTCCGAGACTCGCCCACCATGAGTCCAAAGTGACGTCCCACAGCGGTACGCATCATGTTCAAAACTCTGCAAAGGAAGGAAGAAATGGAGGAGGGAAGTTAGTTTGTGAACCTTCACTGACTTTGAGACAGTTGACAGAAAAGGGGTGAAAGGCCAAGAAAATTTCTAGATGAACGGCATGTTTGTTGTACAGTACTTTGGTGCATTTCATAATTATCATCAATTCCCCTTTTTCCTACCTGGGAGGAATGTTGGCCTTGGCTGGGGGGTTTCTGGGCTCCAGCAGAGCGAACAGCATGGCCTCCACAGTCCTCATGTGGGCCATGACGGGGAACAGAGTCGTATTCTGGACTGAGATGGAGGACTTCTCTATTATGTAGAAGTCAGCTGATGGGAGATGTGACACAACTGTGGAGACCTGAGGGCAGAAAAGAAAAGTACAAATTGTTCTCCTGGTTCAAATTCCTTACTGTGACTTCAACCCATTGTGTTAAGTTAAAACACAAGGACAACTGCCATTTTACAGCTTCTACAGTCAACTGGTCACTGTGGAAGATTTCAGTAATAACATGGACTCTGACAGTCATACTCACATCATTCAAGTAGGCAGAGGCCATGTATGTTCCCTTCAAGAAATTTGGACATTCCAGCTGTTGCCAGTCCAGGACTGTCATCCCACGGTTCACATGGGTCCAGGCGATTTTATTAGTCCCACATACTAGTGACACAATGGAGCCGGCATCCTGAACAAACACATATATAATCAAGACAGGATGTCATTGTGAATTATCATTTTAACATTTAACAGTCTGACAACTGAAATGAGGTTAACTCTGCAGCTAATGCAATCAGAGGCCAGTTTGAATGATCAAACAGGACTGTCTTCTTCTACACAGATTTTACATGGCAATGTATCAGTTGCAGGGAATCAACACATCATTTGAAAACTTGTTTATGTGGTTGAAGATGAGCTTTGTCAAGGACGTTAAATGGACTTGCGTCAACTGACTATTCAAAGTGCTTAACGCCCTTTCATACACTGATGGCACATGGCCGATACAGCTTTGATACAACCAAGGCGTTTCTCAATAATTGTGTGCTCAGCCATCCTGTTGATTTGAGTCCTGCAACTTTATAGAACTGCAATACTAAACCGTAAAAATTACACCTTCGAGCATCTCAGTAGAGCCAGATCTCTGTAATACAAGCCTTGTATAACCTAAGACAGAGCAGAGCAGCAGTGTGAGGGTGATCAGGCATCTCCATCATCCTCATGCAAGGTGGATGCTTGTGCACACTGAGACTGCAACTTAAATCTTTAAGATAAAGACTGTCTCTCCTTGGCCACTCCACTTAGATCCAGGTTTAAAACTCTTATAGGTGTGTGAAAATGTGGTAGTTCTGACCAATAAACACATGATCAGCATCTCACCTCCAACCAGGACCTGTCGACCTCTGGCCTGATAAACTTGGCCAGCTGAATCCTCCCTTTCTTCACCATCTTCACCGGGTTGAGGATGGAGTTGAAGACCGTGACAGCACTTTTGTGCTTCAGAAGCGGCACATTCACCACACTCTCCAGGGTTTTAAAAGGTCCGTTTTTAGTCCTATACTCCACAATGTTGAGCGACTTGCGGCCTCTCAGGAGCTTGACGCCGGCCAGCTCTGATGGCGCGGCGTTGTTGAGCAGCCGGAGGATGACATCTCGCTGCGCGGAGGTGTAGAAGTCATCCAACGGTCTGTTGTCCTCTTTGCAGGGCGCGGAGGTGGAGGTGGAGGTGAGGACGGCGTCCAGGGTCTCAAAGCCAGCGACGGGAACCCGGCTCCGCCAGCAGCATGTGCACTGGAGATACCGCAGCTCCAGCTCAGGGAGGGAGCAGTGCGGAGGGCGAAGGAATAATCCAGGCTGACCCGAGTACTGACCTGCAGAGGAAGTACAGGAGGGAGGTGATGTCCAGACATTCAAAACTGCTGCAAGTCCACAACGCGTGAGCACCTGGTGTGCGTTAATGTTGACACCATAATATGTCAATATTATGAATGACTTAAAATGTGTAAAACAGATAAGAATAGTAATATAACCACTAACAGCAAAAGTTAGCATTTAAAAGTAACATTAGCTTAGTTAAATTAGCTTGCTAGCTTCGTCGGCGAATGCATTTTTCTGCAAAAGGTGAGTACAAGACAGCCAACAAACACCTACTTCTATAAACCACCGATGATAGAAAGCGCCTGGCGAACCACATCATCGTATTATTATAAATACATTAACTATCGTTTTGGTTACAACATCATACAGACTGAAAAACTTTGCCCTTTCGTTGTGGTCCGGCGGTTTTCAACCGACCGGCGTGGCACAACAACACAACTACGATTGGTTCCGGGGTGCTTCTCCTTCTACTTGGTGTTTGCTGGCGACCTGCGAAACGACTTTTAATATGTATAACTCCACCTACTGTAGGACAGAGTCATTGCACTCATTCATCTGGTGTTGTGTTAATTACTGAGCTACTTCAATATATATTTTCTTGTGTTTACATAACTCATTACCGTCAGTGAGGGTATAAATATTAGAAACACCTCTGATTGAGGTGGAGTGCAACCAGGTATATTTCTCAAGACCTGTACACAAGTCACGAGTGCTGCTTTGACGAACTTCATTTGAGTATTTCTATTTTATGACACTTTATTCTTCTCCTCCACCACATTTCAGAGGGATCTACTGATTGCACCTTTAATGCTACATAACAATTTATTCCACAGCTTTAGGTATTTTGTGATTTTTGTGTTCATAAAACATGTTGGACTGACATGATTGGATTATGCAACCTTGTCTAAAGCAGCTCAAGTTTACTTTACGTTCAACAGCTAACATATGTCATATATCACTCAGTAATGCAGCACTGAGAAGGGCATTCTGCTGAATAGTACTTTTAATAGGCTACATTAAATTCATCCTGCAGATAATTACCTCCTGTAATTGCTTTCGTCCGTCATTATTTTGAACGCTGGACTTATACTAATAAACTATGAGATAACTATGGTACTGCCTCCACCTGTTGCAACTTGAAGCCTCCAATGTGACCATACATTTGAATCATCACCTCTCTACAACATGTACAGTAACATTCACAAAGACAGAATTTTATTTGCATGTGAGTTATGTTACACTGTAAACCACTGGGTATTGGTGAAGAATGTAAATAATATAATGTATGAAATATCTACGGAGCTATACTAGGAATCAAAAGGTCATCAGAATCTGTGTTCATGTGAAGCGGTAAAGGTACATTATATTGTATTATGTGAGAAGTAATAGTAATATTTTAGTGTTTAATGCTTCAATGCTTATTTATCTATTATAATAAAGAAATGATTCTGTCATGTCTACCCTGTCTGTGAATTAACTGCAAAATACGCTGAGCTGATTCATCTCAGACATATACGGTGTAGCTCCCCGAACATGATAGTACGCCACTAAAACCAGTTCTATGAGCTATACGAACGAGTCAATCACCCTGTTATACGGTGACGTCTGTTTCACTTCCTTTCTCTGTTATTCCTGGACCTCTGCGTTTGTGTGCAGAACAATAAACTTCGTGATGCTGTGCTAGTAAGAGGAAATGCTGGGCGGCTGGCCAATGAGAAGAAATATGTTTTTCACCTGCTACTGAACTCTGTGTGCCATTCAATGGGTAGAATCAATATGGAGTTTATACCCAGTAGCTCTTCTTTTGGGACTCTACTGTTAGTCTGACTGAGGCAAACTACCTTCACCTATGGCCAGTCTCGAGAGAAACAACAAAATCCTGCTAGATTTGGTGCGACAGCCAGGTAACAACTTGTGTGCTGACTGTGGAGCTCTTGGTGAGTACGCTGATAAAGCTGCATAGCCACAGTATATTAATTTTGAAATGATACATACATCTCTCTGACTGATTTACAACAACTCATGTTTAGTTTAAGACTATTGTACCTGATGTCTGTGAGAATTTAACATGTTTTCTTTATTAAAGTTTAAAGAATGGTAAACCATAACTTGTGCCATGAGGCCATGTGGTGCTCTTTGTTAACATAAGTTTTATTATTTTTTATCAGTATTGTTTTATAGCCAAGTCACGTTTCTAATCAACTTTCATAAGGGGGAAGTGGCTGCTGCTATATTCTGCTGCATGATCTCACTGTTCCTCCTCTAACAGTCTGCCACCATCACTGACGAGAACAGCTCATAAAGTTCATTGTGTGAGAGTGAAAGACGAGCAAAAAATCACTGTCACTGTCACTGTCAAAGTCACTGTTCAACTTACACAGATTGTTAATGCTCAAGGAACTGTAATTGTCACCCCCAGTTTATTGTGTTGTGATGTGTAGTTGCTGCTTATACACCGAAGTTCATAGCGTATTTAGTTCCTTCTTACGGTGTAGATGTTGTTATATGCTTCTGTGCTCACAGAACCTGACTGGGCCTCCTACACTCTCGGTGTCTTTGTGTGCCTGAACTGCTCAGGGATGCATCGTAATCTGCCTGGTGTCAGCAAAGTGAAATCCATTCGTCTGGATCGCTGGGAGGATTCACTAGTAGAGGTATAGCATGTGTTTGTAGTTTGTATCAATTTTATATGGACAGCTTAAAACAGTTTTTGATTTTTTTTGTTCACCTTACATTTTTATATTTTGAATTTACGTTTTAAGTCAAATTCCAACCCCAACATATTTTTTTTTTTGGGACCTATAATCTTTTCT
This sequence comes from Diplodus puntazzo, assembly GCA_963678695.2. Taxonomy (NCBI): domain Eukaryota; kingdom Metazoa; phylum Chordata; class Actinopteri; order Spariformes; family Sparidae; genus Diplodus; species Diplodus puntazzo. Next base: position 19,757,335 of record OZ023156.1, read on the forward strand.
TGACATGAACCGTTTTTCTACTTTAGAAAAACTTAAATCTTTGAGTTTTGGAAACAAAACAAAACATCTATACTTCTAAAATTGCTAAGTTTAAAGGTGCATTAGGTAATGATTGTATTTGAAAACCCTAAAAAGATGAACTACAATCATCTAGAGACTGTAAAGAAATAACAGTGTTGAGATCATGATTACTATGTAATATGTAGAAGAGATATCTACTGAAGCTAACATGCTAACAAGCTAGCCTCTTTCTAAATCTACTGTGCTAGAGGTGCATGCCCTGGTGACTCCGAGGTCATTGTTCAGACAGCTACCTGCACGGCTAACAGAGCTAATTAGCTAACAGCAGCTACAGTAAGCAGCAATTAGTGCTTACTGTGGTTACATGCTGCTCCCTGTGTGTTTTGTCCTGAGCATGAATTTAACTTTTTTTTTTAAATATTGCGTCTTTAAAGTGAAAAATTTCATATTTTTAATCGCAACCTTTAATTTCTAAGCATCTAAATACTGACAAATCTTGTTCACAACTTGATATGAACAAAATTTGTTTTGTTTGTTCGTTCCTGAAACTCAAAGTTCCCTGTTTTTCTGTTTTTCTTTTTAAGTTAACTTAACAAAAGATTTTAGTGTGGCAAAAAGTTAAGAATTTGAGTTTGATGTAAAAAATAAATAAATTGTGTAGACAGCTGTCTTGAAATGATGACTTTTCTCAACATTTTCTTTTACAGCGTATATATATTTTTGTCTGTGTATTTTCATAGTTTTAATTTTTTTCTCTTTTCCTTTTTTTAATTGTTATTGTTCTTATTCTTTATTTTGAGCATTGTCTTGAGAGGCATGTGGCCTTATTACGTATTGTATGAGCATGTCACAGATAAAACATATGTTTTGTTTATAGTCTCATGTGGGATGTGTTGGGTAAGTCCACTCTGCAAGACAGAGACTTACAAATGAAAACAGAAGATAATGAATTATAATCGGATTGTGTGCAGTTCATGCAGAAGATGGGAAATTCTGCAGCCAGAGCCATTTATGAGAAGTACGTCCCTGCCTTCTTTTACCAGCCACAACAAAAAGACTGCAAGTGAGTGACCGCAACACATTCACATCATTAGCTCAGTGAAAATGTAGAATCAACCAACGGTCTATTTAGTGAATGGGAGCGGAGAGGTTTAGAAAGAGGAACAGACACCAAAGAGCCGGGTGCAGAAGTGGAGGTGCTCCAGACTGTATGAATCACACTCATTCATCAGTGACAGGTCCATATTTGTTCAGTCGCTGGTATTTACTTAACCGTTCATGTTTTATCCATGAGGAAAGTGTAATGAGTGTTTTGCTTTTCTTTCAGTGTTCTTAAGGACCAATGGATCCGTGCAAAGTATGAAAGAAGAGAATTCACAGGAGAAAACAGCTACTGTCAGCAAGCCTATAGTTCTGGTGATTATCCTTATCATGTTCTTCCCGTCAGCAAAATATTCAGAACTTTGCATTCATTTCCGTGCTTAAGATGCAGTTTAGTTTCTCCTCATCTCTTTTATTCATTTGACGCTACAGACGTGTTTGAGTCGACGCTATGGAAGAAGGGCAAAGACAACAAGCAGTTTCTTAAGAGGGTCTTCCTGCTGTCCCGCAAAGACTTCACCCTCAGATACTTCATCAAAGAAGATGTGAGTAGCTCTTTTGCCTGTTCATCATTTACTCTGCAGTGTTAAATGAGCACATACCAGCTATGTTTCTAATACCTTCAAATGCTTCCTCAAAGTCCAAGGTCCCAAAAGCGGTCATCTCCATGAAGGACCTGAATGCAGTTTTCCAGCCAGAGAAGATCAGCCACGCTCACGGTCTGCAGATCTCCTACCTGCACGACGAGCGCATGAGGAATCTGTTTGTGTATCATGAGAATGGACAGGTGAGCTCGAGTGCTGTTGTGTTTGTGCTCTACGCTTTGATACAAATATGTCTTAACTTGGCAAACGCGGCATACAAAACCTGCAACATCTGTCTTCGACCTTTTGATCCTAAACTTGGTGTTCGAGCTGAGAAAGATGATATGATCTATACCCAGTTCCATTCCGGTTTACTTGCATGGTTGCAGTTTATGTGTTCCTGATGTGCTCTTTTATATTTAATGCCTCACAGGTAATTGTATCCTTGTTCAATGCTATCCGGGCAACACGCTTGGCATACCTGCAGAAGAAACATCCCACTCTTCATGTTAATGACGTGAGACACATTTTTAAACTATACAAATCTCAGATGGATTGTTAAAGTCACAGAGTCACACGTATCTGCACCACTTTTACACATTAAAGTGTGTTGACAGGTTTTGGGGAGTACTACAGAATACATGATGAAGGTTGAATAAAGCCTTTTGTGGCTTCAGAGGACGCTGCATGTAATCTGATAAATTACCTCAAGTAATTTCACTCAGTGGCAATGTTGCATTGTGGGTAATGTAGGTTCCAGGTTTTGAGAAAAGCAGCCCACTGGTCTAATATTGTCCTCTAATATGGCAGAACCACAGATAAACCCTTTTTACTCCACGCATTCTTCCTTTTCAAAATCTGGTGCCTACATTGCCCACAATGCAACTAAGCACTGAGTGACATCAGTGGAAGCAATTTGTCAGATTAAATGTAGCTTCCTCTGGAGTCACAAGAGGCTTTACTCTACTTTTTTCCCCATTAAACACACTTTAAAGTGTAAAAATAGGTGGATTTACCCTTTGAATTCAATTTTTGCTCAGTTAACAGTCTCACCTGTCTGTCTTTGCACAGTTAATACCTCAGATAACAAGACATTGCCTGAAGGAGGGGTACATGGAGAAAACTGGCCCCACGGTCTGTCAAGTATCTGAATCTATTGGATTTGTTTACTTTTGTTGTATCTGTCAAATTCATTTGTGCATTTTTTTCCCTTTCTTTCTTTCTCTTTCTGGTCCTGTTGTCTGTGTGTGTTTTTTTTTGTGTACTTGTGTGTTTTTAGCAACGGGAGCCTTTCAAGAAGAGGTGGTTCACACTGTGCTCAGGAAACAGAAAGCTTCTATATTTTAAATCTCCACTGGTAATTAACACATAATGCCACTGTGTCTAGAGTGTGTGTGCGTGAAGGGTGTGTAAAAAAATATGAAAATAAAAGCGTAGGAACATTTACAAAAAAAGACACAGTTATGAGAAATACAATGAAAGATATTGCATTCTTAGTAGACAACATTTCCAGGTTTGAATCAAATGCAGATATTGGCCTAATGCGACACCATCGGTAGTGTTTGCAGTTAATTAAAGTCATGCTTCCCTTTGTCTTCACTGTCAGGACGCCACAGAGTTGGGTGCCGTCTTCATCGGCACAGAGAGCCACAGCTACTCTGTCTCAGAGATCAGCGGCCGGAGCACGAGGGGAGGCCGGTGGCACTGTGGCATCACGCTGCAGACTCCAGGCAGGCAGTTTGTGTTCATGTGTGAGCAGGAGCAGGAGCAGAGGGAGTGGTTGGAGGCCATTACAAAGGTCATCTCTCAAGCCATGACCCCAGAGGACTACGCTAGTAAGACAATGTTATTATATACCTGATATAATACTGCACAGCTTCCCGTGTTTATCAGATGGTATGAACACAAAGTCCATATGTGAATACGCACTTTTTCTTTGATATACTGTAGATGAAGCCAACCTGGGACGGGGGAAATAACTGGAAAAGATCTACCTGCTGGATGTAATAACTATCTTTTTGGGGACTTATAAGACTGAAAGGCTTTTACTTCCAAAGGACGTCCTGAACCTGTCAGTGGTGATCAGATGTTCAGCTCTCACTTTGCACAGACTACAGTTTCCGTAATTATAATATATCACCTTGGAGAAGCGGTATATCATGGATTTATTGTTGTGATGTGACATAAAAAAATGTTTTGCAACCAAATATTGTATTTATTGAAAGGACTAGGCTAGATTGCATGTATAATTTGCCTTATTTGTGGTAAGTTTGTTATGGCAAATGTTTTGCACATTTTCAAAAGATAATGTTTATCTCTCTGACACGCTGTTTCATTTTTAGCTGTCTGTACAGTTCTCTTCATAAGTTTAATAAATATGCAACACAAATGATTCCTGAAATTCCAGAGTTATGTTCCAAATCAGTAACAAAGGTAGAGATGTACCACAGGAGACCACTGAGGATGATATCAGCCATTGCAGAAGTGCCTGTATTTCAATGTCTTCTTTGTCATGTTATTGTGATTACCAACCAGGCCAAGTGGATACTCCGGGTCCACCACATCCATATGGGACTTGAAGACTCTGCGCTAACCATGTCGCAATTAGTTTGTCGTAATTTGATTTGCTTATTTGTTACTAGTGTAAATTACACCATGAACTGAAAAATCAGGTCCATAAGGTAACATCTAATCAAATCAAATCAAATCAATTTTATTTATATAGTCCAAAATCACAATCACATTGCCTCAGTGGGCTAAATGTGGGCTAAATGTAAATACTAAATGTCAACCCTTTTTCAGGTCTTAATCATTTCAACTTATATTGTGTTTACATGGTGAACATCTTTAAATAAATGTGTGCTTAAAACACATGCGATTTATATTGTGTAATAAATATGTACGCTGCGCTTTATCTAAATAGCTTCTGCTTTAGTGGTGAAAGTACATTTACTTAAAGGATGAGCTCACCCACAAAACAAAATTCAGTCATTAAGCAGTGCACTTAACTACAGCTTTAATGTACTTATACTGTAGTATTTTCTATTTTGAGCTATTTTCTATTTCTACTCCACTACATTTTGAAGGGAAATACTAAAGGCTACTTTTTACTCCGTGTATGTAACAGGAACAAACAGTATATGAGGGATGGTATTTAAAATTAGCAATATTATAATAGTTTAATAATCAGATAATAAGCAGCATTACAATGACAGGGGCCGTTCTGCAGCCTAAATAGTACTTTTATTTTTATATGTGAAATACGTTGGTAGATAACACTTTAATAATTTGACTTAAGAAAATACATGAATGCTGTTTTGTAAGCACAGTGTTTTCACTGTGTGATGTTGCTCTTGTCTTAATAGTAAATAAATCTGAACTGGATTTTTTAACGCTGCAGACTTAGAAAAAAAAGAACTCTCACTCTCACAAAAAGTTAAGACGTCTACCAGAAATGTCATCGCGTTGACCAACCAACGGAGCTGAGTCTTAAAATCTTAAACTTTGCAGTCTGTATTTTCAGTCAGGGGTTTTCATTATATTTCTTACTTTTAAAAAAGACCGAGCATGCCCCCAACAAGAATACTTCGGTACTTGGCAACTTTTCACCCAACGTGAGCTCTTTCACAATATACGATCTTTGCTCGCCCTGTCAGCTGAACCACAGGGGCGTGGCGGAGAGCACGCATGCTAGCGCCCGGTAATGCTGTCGTAACAGTCAAGTTAGTGTGAGGATTAGCAGGCTGGACAGCGTAGCAGCAGCACTGTGTGACTTTCTGAACCTGACAGGTGGAATATAGTACAAACAGCTCGTTAGAGACCCGTGTATTGAAGGTCTGTAGTGGTATTTTACGGCGCACTGGCTGTTCTGAACCAGCGAAAGCCGAAATGCGAACGTAGCCGTTAGCAAGCGAGCCAGGCCGAGGAGAGCTGGCTGGCTGTATCCTTCATCCGGACGGGAGCATAGATGTTTCACACGAACCAGTTTACCGAGTTTGTCGACGCCGGACAGGATGCGCAAGGACGTGAGGATATTACTTGTGGGGGAGCGTAAGTAAAGCTGTCATTTAAGCTACATTATGTTGGTGAGCAGTGAGTGCTGCCTGCAGCGTCAGCCCTCAGTGCTCACTGATGCTACCAGCTGGGCATGTGATGCTGACAACCACACCAGGGTCTCATGATGATGATGGTGTCTGTGCTCGTTTAAGATGCAAAAATGAACATAAATGTATTTGCTGTAGCTGTTTTAAAACTGTAGGTAGATCTTTTCTCATCCCGTCATACAACTCATAGTCAAACATCGCAATGCATGCTGCACATAGACTAGGAAAACAGGCGACCACTGTTTTAATGCATGTTCGTGCATTTATAGGAAGATTAGATTGTGTAAACTGAGTGCCCCATGTTCTCCTAAACAGATCACTGAACTCATGGCGGTCTTGCAGAGATACATAGCTAAAAATAGATACCATGCTCTCTGTCTTTGTCTGTGCTCATTGGATTCCTGGAATATCATGGGATTTAGGAAAGTGAACTCCAGAGGGACAGAGGATGTTATTTATTTATTTGTTTGTTTATCCCTCAACAGGAAACCTGTTATTTTGGGAATAAAGTTGTTTATCAAGGTATTAACAGAACAGTAAGGAATAAAGTTTGTAGTTTATTGAAGGCTTCTGGCTTAGCAGTGAAGACCGGTAACTTGAAAACCAGAGCTGCAACGATTAGTCGATTAATCGATTGAAAGAAAATGGATTAGCAACATTTTTCAAGCAAAATTGTCAATTGTCACATTTGTCACATTTGTTGATTCCAGCTTCTTAATTGTAAGGATTTGCTGCTTTTCTTTGTCATGTATCATAGTAAATACAGATTATTTTGGTTTTGAAAGAAGAGGCAATGTGAAGGCGTTACTTTGAAATCTTGGAAATTGTGATGAACATTTTTAACCAAATTAATCAGAAAATTAGTCAGTATTGAAAATAATCTTTAGTTGCTGCCATATTGTAAACAGAGCCAGGATGAGAGCTGCAATTTAGAGTTCATATACACCCTTTAAAGTTGGCCTGTGGTGTTGTAATGTCCATACGTAGCTTGGTAAACTTAATGACAATTCATTTCATTACACTTAAAATATTAATGTTTGGCTAATTGTAATGAGTAATAATTGTAATCTTTTCCTCCCTCGACAGCCAAAGTGGGGAAGACGTCTCTCATCATGTCCCTGGTCAGCGAGGAGTTCCCAGATGTGGTACGGATAAATAATTACCATGTCAGATGTTAAAACTCACCTTTGTGGAATGTGACACCATTGATTTGACTGTATTATTCAAGCTGTCAACATGTAAGTGATAGCCAAGTTGCGTTCGTCCCAGGTTCCCTACCGAGCTGAGGAAATCACTATACCTGCAGATGTCACACCAGAAAGAGTTCCCACACACATTGTGGACTACTCAGGTACATAAAGCCTGCTTCTTTTTTAGACTCTGCAGTGACTGACAAAAATGATTAAAAAAAAAAGAGAACACTTTCCAGTTTTTAACTGGAGAATGATTATCTTTCTCCTACAGAGGCAGAGCAGACAGATGAGCAGTTGTTCCAGGAGATCTCCAAGGTCAGTCGGGGTGTCAAGCTTTTCTGTTAACTGGGAGAGAAGTGCTGAGCTCAGGTAGAAGCCTAATGGATGTCTGTGTCGCTGTCTCTCTCTCTTAGGCAAATGTGATTTGCATTGTTTACGCAGTTAACAACAAGAAGTCCATAGAAAAGGTGAGTTGCCTATGCTGCTAGCATTTTCATAATGTGTTTATATAGCAGTTACATGTATATTATATAACATTTTCTTTATCTTTTCTACCTTTGTTTTCTGTAGGTGATCAGCCACTGGATCCCCCTCATCAATGAGAACACAGACAAGGACAGCAGGTATGAAATTGTGTAAAAATAGACGCGAGTGTCCTTTGTCAGCTCAGTTTTGGACAGTGAAATATGGGATGCCTGTTTCCACGAGGTCACAACTCCTTGCAAAGTCTGTAAACGACTATTTTCTTTAGCAAGAGGCCAGGCATTGGATTTTTCTCCTAGTGATTGAGGTGATGACCCATAGTCACTGGGTGGAAAATGTCTCACTGATGCCTGGTGGAGAAGAAGCATTTCACATGAGCAGATTCAGCCTCATTCTCTTTTTATGGTGAGAGATTTTCTCTCAGAATCCCAGCTTCTTTTAGGGGAAAATGCTCAAAGACTGAAAAAGGAAGTACTCTTAAAAATGTGTATACATGCGTAACATCTTTTGAATATTATGTTATTTATTAGTGTTACTGCAGGGCTGTGTTTGTGCGTATTTCCGTCCAGGGTTCCTCTGATCCTGGTGGGGAACAAGTCGGACCTGGTGGAGCACAGCAGCATGGAGACCATTCTGCCCATTATGAACCAATACAGTGAGATAGAGACCTGTGTTGAGGTGAGGCAGTACATTCTGAGTTCATTGGCCTAAACAATTCTTCCGCATTCAAGTAATGCAGCGGCAATGCTACTGATTCAGACAACAGACACGCACGCACACACACACACACACACACACACACACGTGTAGGTCAGTGCACAGTGTCAACAGGGACATATACACAAATGGAAATCAATATCTTCTTCTGTTATCTACTCATTAAACAGAACATAAAGAAGGGAAGGAACATGAGAGCAGTTCAGCAGTAACAGTTCGGTGAAAACTGTCAACTGTTTAAGAACCAACAGGAACAGTGTTGTTGTTAGGTTGACAGGCATTTTTTAGACATATTTTTTGGCTGTCTGCAGCTTTTTAAGGGGTTTTATCTGTCAATTTATGACACTTAATTCGATGTAAAACATTGAATGGTTTTTATATAACAACAATGTAAATGGCCCAAATTATCTGTATTTTATTTGGTCTTCCTGTTTTTTTGTGTCATGTACAGTGACTCCTATATGTAAAGGCCTTTACAACGTTTGCTCATTTTTATGATACTCCCTATCAACCAATCTGAACATGTGTCACTCATGCAAAATGTTTCTACAGGTATTTGCTGCATACGCTGTATATATCTTAGTGTCGTCTGAGTGTATTCACATGTGTCTCTCACTGATATTTGTCTCTATACATACATTCCATACGATTCTCTGTACTTTTCTGCTGTTTGCACTTCTGGTTAAAGGAGCCCTGTAGTTTAAGATGGCATGTATATGCCAAATGTTAGGGTCATAATTGAACATAATAAACCCACAAAACACATTTTTTTCCGCCTGTTGTGACTATCCTAACTAATCCAGACAAACTCAGCTAACTGAGCCATGAGATAATTAGCTAACGATATAGCTACAGCCAGGGATAGCAAGCATAGAGCAGCAGTTGATGGTTTCTCTGGTCTCATGCTGCTTCTTGTTTATTTGGAGCTCCCTTTGAATTCTTGCCATATTTTACAATTTACACCTTTAAATGCTGAACCGTTTTTCATTGCCTCAGTATTTATACTTGGTCTAACAACAAAAGGTATAACCAAATGTATTTTGTTATTTGTCAGTAATTTGATTGTGAACTGCCAAACTGTGGAAGCCTGCAGCCTAAAGATAATCTCGTCAATTTCACTGATTGCTGCCATGTTTCGTATACACTAACCTGTTGTCCACGCCATGTGTTGCCCTTTAACACCGACTACTATCACCTAACAGTGTGGCACTTGTCTTTCTTCAGACCTGTTAATTAGACCAGGCAAGTCGCTCAGACAGATCCTGTGTGTTAATACCCTGTCTGGGCATGACTTCTCTTGCGCGCACACACACACACACACACACACACACACACACACACACACACACACACACACACACACACACACACACACACACACACACACACACAAACAGACATGAATGTAAACAAGGATGACCCTACTTTGACACTGTCACACTGTAAAGGCATTAAGGTTTTTATATCCTACAAGGCTGTATGCAGTCTGTTGTAGAGCGACACTGTAGTGTTGACAAATATTATACATGTGTGTAAAACTAAACTTCCTTTTTTTGTTTTTTTATAGTGTTCAGCGAAGAACCTGAAGAACATCTCAGAGCTCTTCTATTATGCCCAAAAGGCAGTGTTGCACCCCACGGGTCCTCTCTACTGCCCAGAGAAGAAAGCTGTAAGAGTATACTTTAAAACATACCAAGAATTCTGCATCACTGTTTTTGTTGTCCATCACAGCTTGTTATACCTTCATTTGTCCCATTTCTCTGTCTGAACTTTTCTGTCTCTTGGGTTACAAATTCGTTTGTGAAGTGAATTTTGGTTTGCCTCTCTGATTCCCAGATGAAGTCACTTTGTGTCAAAGCCCTGACTCGAATCTTTAAAGTGTCAGACTTGGACAATGATGGGATCCTCAACGATAATGAGCTCAACTTCTTCCAGGTAAACTGATGTCTGTCATAGCTGACAGTTTGCAGTTAGTTTAGGGTAACTTTTGGCACAGGACCTCCTTCAATGTTTTTGTCCTTCATCTCACAGCGGACGTGCTTCAACACCCCTCTGGAGCCTCAGGCGTTGGAGGATGTAAAAAACGTGGTGAGGAAGAATTTGACCGATGGAGTGTGTGACAATGGACTCTCTTTGAAAGGTAGGGGTGGATGGACTGTCCCCCTCCTCAGGAATAACGTGACAGAGATTTGCATGTACACAAATATGACTGCTTTGTTTGTTTGTTATGTGATATTTTTTCTCCAGGCTTCCTGTTTCTCCACACCCTGTTCATCCAGCGAGGCCGCCATGAAACCACGTGGACCGTTCTGAGGAGGTTTGGATATGATGATGACCTGGAGTTAAATCAGGACTACCTCTTCCCTCCGTGAGTCTCAGTCTTAAATATTTAAACACAACTCCATCCTGTGAGTATGTAGCTCTGCCTGTATTTGTTTTTAATCAAACTTTCAGTGTTGATAAGTCCTTGAAATTGAGTGCTTGAGTTTAAGTTGTAGATAACAGCATTACAACCACATTTACTGGGTTTAACTAACTTAACTTTTATGTAATTTTAAAACTTTACTAAGCTTTTTTGATTAATACATACATACTTTATTCTGAATTTATTAGCATTTGACTATGCTTATACTTATATATATATATATATATATATATATATATATATATATATAATATATATATATATATATATATATATATATATATATATATATATATATATATATCTAGCTTATACAGCAGGTTAAACTTTGCAAATTATCACTGCTTTTTTGAAGTTTTAATGTGATCACCAGAAGAATAAACTAATTAAACCATGGTTGCATGACTTCAAAATCACCACCTCAAAGCTTCCTACTACACTAGTATTCACACTTCACTGTTGGAAAGTTTGAGTTAGAATAGTTTGCATGTTAATGCAGACTAGTGAATAGATGAGGCTCTGTGTTGACATTGAATATCCTTGAGAATGTCCCATTTAACCACTTGTTTTCAACCTGCTTTTAAAAGACGTATAAAAGTTTCAAGTTTCACTAGTGGAGTATTTACTAACATTTTATGTTGTAGAACAAAACTTGAAGATCACTTGTTCACTCTGTTATCTTATTTCAGGCATCTAACCAAAAAACAATAAAATTGTTGTCGGATTGTCTTGGAGACAAGTGAACAGGAAGTTCAAAAATACATTTTTTTTTCTGAGTTTTAGGACTCTAGGATGCTAGATTAAGGAGTTGACCTAAGAACATTGGCAAGGAAAAGAATTGGTTGTTGATTATAACATTTACTTTGCAATAATTCACTCTCTCTAGGTTGAAAATTCCTCCAGACTGCACCACAGAGCTCAACCACAATGCCTACCTCTTCCTCCAGAGCATCTTTGATAAACATGACAAGGTACAATCCTGTTCATCCGGCTCTGTATTTACCTTAGCCTCTGCCCTGTGGAGCCACTTACTAGAAGCTGCTCAGCATGTAGCAACGCACAACACAAAAATACACCGCCACGGCCAACGGTGACCACCTGCTGAGGCATTATTTGACTTCTTGTCACAGAGGAGGGATTGACAGTAGGATTAGCTGCGAGGTTAGGAAGACTGTCGAAGAGTGAAAGCAGCAGCTAGAGCCATGATCTGCTTTCTGTTGAGTAATTAGTGTCCTACTGTGAATGTGTGCACCAGTCATGTTTGTTTTCTCATGTAGAAATGGTAGACTGCTGTGCTCTGTGCAACTTATTTCAGGGTAGTTTACCATCCTCAATAATAACCAGCGTTTGTGTCGATCAGGACCGTGACTGTGCCTTGTCACCAGAGGAGCTGGCGGATCTGTTTGATGTTTTTCCCTACATGCCCTGGGGTCCAGATGTCAATAACACAGTTTGCACAAATGAACAGGGATGGATCACCTACCAGGGGTATCTCTCCCAGTGGACGTAAGTCGCCACTAGTTTTGCAACCAGATTTTAATCCGTTCTAGTATGTATATGGTCCCATTACATCGACATAAAAAAACACAGTGCCGCAGTTCTAGCGGAATATAGCTTCAGAGCTGAAAAACCTTAGAATAGTTGGACTGGATATTTCCCAAGAAGGATTATCTTAATTTTCTTGAAACCTCTTTTAGTGAAGTTTTAATATTCATGCAGACATTAAAAATGTTAAGTTACTTTCATCATTTAAATTCTTTTGGAAAATGGCTAAGAACAGCTTGTAATTACTTGGTTTGTTGCGCCGTAGGTGATCTTGTTCCTGCTATGTGGGGTCAGGGTGAAGTCTGAACAAATGAGTCTTGATTTTTTTCAACAAAATTCATTAGTTATAATTAACTATTTTTAAAAAGTTGTTTCAACTTCGACCAGTGTACAAGTATGTCCCTGTTTGAGTGGGTATGAAAAAAAAAAGGATTTCTCAGTTAGGTTGGTTTCTATGTTTAATGAATCTCCCACTTAATCTGTTTTACCTTAAATTTACTTCTCTTGAAGGTTAACAACATATTTGGATGTCCAGCGATGCCTGGAGTATTTGGGTTACCTTGGTTACTCAATTGTTGCTGAGCAGGAATCTCACGCAGCAGGAATTACAGGTGAATAGGATTTTAATGTTTTCTCCACATTTATATTAAAGTAGGCCATAGATTTATATAAAAGCCATAATTAAGTTTTCATATACATTCATACATTCTATTGGTAAAACCTTGAGTGTAATTCAGTATCTGAAGCTCATTGTCACTCAACAGTCATGCCATCGATAATCACATCAGTGAATCAGCGCTGTCATAACAGCGATGATGCAACCGTTCAATCTGCGTAGCTGACTGATTGCAGACCATGTGTTGTGCACAGCAGCAGTCTTAACTGATCCTCTGATGCCCGTGTGTGGTTCCCCCCCCTGCAGTGACCAGAGCTAAGAAGATTGACCTGCAGAAGAAGCAGACCCAGCGCAGCGTCTTCCGCTGTAATGTCTTTGGAGACATTGGCAGTGGCAAGAGTGGCTTCCTCCAAGCCTTCCTGGGTAGTAACCTCATGGTAAATGGAAATGATGCATTTTGATGCATAGTTTGACCTCAGATACGTCACAAAATATTTCACAATCTTCCAAATGTTGGTTATATAGGATTCATACATTTGTTTCTTCTCCTCTCAGCGCCAAAAAACAGTTAAAGAGGAACACAAATCCTACTATGCCATCAGCACAACTTATGTTTACGGCCAGGAGAAATACCTTCTTGTGAGTATCAAAGTAATATTACGTGAATTACTACTACTACTACTACTTTTTGACTAAGTAAGTAATATGATGTTTTTTATGTTGCTTTTCATTCTTTTTAAAAAAAAAAATATATATATATATATATATATATATATATATATATATATATATATATATATATATATAATATAGATAGATAGATAGATAGATAGATAGATAGATAGATAGATAGATAGATAGATAGATAGATAGATAGATGGATAGATATCTTTTATATTTATCATTTATATGTATAGGTGTTATGGTAATAGGTAATATATTCTCTCCTCTCCTCTCCTCTCCTCTCCTCTCCTCTCCTCTCCTCTCTTCTCTCTTCTCCTCTCCTCAGCTTCATGAAGTGTTCCCTGACTTTGACTACCTGTCCGATGCTGATCTGGCCTGCGACATTGTCTGCCTAGTCTATGATGTCAGCAACCCTTACTCCTTTGAATATTGCGCCAAAGTCTTCAAGGTACAACTGTGTGTATGGCTCATATTACATCAAAAGACAAATGTTTTTTAAAGCATATTAACTGCCATCATTCATCTTCACTGTCTTTCCCCGTCTCAGCAATACTTCATGGACAGCAAGACTCCATGTATGATGATAGCGGCCAAGTCAGATCTGCCAGAGGTCAAACAGATGTATGGCTGCAGTCCCCTGGAGTTTTGCAGGAAGCACAAGATGCCTCCTCCTCAGTCCTTTACCTGTAACACTGCAGCAGCATCCAGCAGAGACATCTACACCAAACTTACCACTATGGCCATGTACCCGTAAGTACAGAGACACCTGAACAGAATTTTTCATACTTGCAACAGTCTCGCACCAGGTAATGCTGTGTAATGCATTCATTCAGCACAGAAATGTATTTAGGTAGAGACCCAGTTTAATATGTGGACGAGTGTGAAAACACAGACAAAAGATCCGTGACATCAAGAAACAAAAATGAGAAGCTGAGATAAAAATGTTGATTAAAAAGTAAAATGAATAAAAAGTCAAAATACTAAAATGATAAAAACCTGCAGTGTATTACTAGATTCCTGATAATCTAATCAATCCAAAATATTAAAACGATAGATCCTGTAACATATGCAAACAGTCCTGCAATGAATCCTCCATGAAGGTTATAATCACTCTTAGTTGAGAATGTTTCAGGGGTATGTTGATTCGACTGATGATTTTCCAGGATTTAGTTCGTTGTGCTTTTAAGCTGTATTGCGTTATTTTTTTTTCCTTCAACAGACTACACAATGTCTCTGCCTTTTAGTTACCCGTGTGTAGAATTGAGCTGACTAACAACTCTTGTAAATCATCAGCTGTGGATCATCTGATCTGTGCTTTGTTCTCCCTGTGGCCTGAGGTGATGAAGTAACTCAGTCACTGAGTGCTTGTTTGCTGCTGTTATATAGATGGTTGATTTATAATTTAAAGATTTAGTTCTCTGTATTTCCTGTACGCTGTAAGGTGGGATGTTCATTAAAAAACATTTTTTGCAGTCCATCCTTCCCTTTAATTTGCAGTTTCAATACAACGCTGTAGAGTGTGTCATTTCTGTCACTGCATTCCGTGGCTCAGGATAAACCCTCTCCCTGTGGGGTTGTCCCTCCTCTCAGCAAGTGTCAGTATCAGACTTGATGCCCTTCAGTCTACATTTATCCACTTGAATAAATGTTGCTCTCAGGCTGATGCCACACTGTTTTGCACCGTGGGTAAATGAGTTTCCCTGCAGAGCAGTAATGTTGATCTTTCCCAGAGGCTCGCACTGCAGTCACTCATCTCACCACACACAGTGCCTCTCTGCACATCACACAGTTACTGTCCATAATTACACACAGCATTATACATAATTACAACTCCTACTCTAGGATTCAGAATTTAAATAACTCTCAAATTATGTTATCGAGTACAGGCAAATATTTGTTACTTCCTTCTGTGGGAGAAGATTGGGAGAATGTGTCAACTTTGTATTTCGAGTTCTCCTCTGAATACTGTGTTGTAAGAATAATCCAGTCAAAGTAACCTTTTAAGGGTGTACTTGATTCCCTATTCCAAATAGTTTCATCGTCAAAAGTAATGTTTACTGTTGCAAAAATTGGTTTTCGTTGTCTGTCATGGGTTCTCACTCTGAAGTGATGAAGCACCAACTATTCATTTCATGGTGGTGGTTTCTTTAGACTCTTATCTTGCCTCTGTTCTTCAGATGTGTTTCTCTATGTAAACGGTGTGTTGGTGTTTGTCTTCCCTGTATCTCTCCTCAGCCACGCCCGGTTGCGCTGCATGTGCACTTGTAACCGGTGCACCTTCTGCTTGTGTCAGAACTTCCTCAACTCTGAGCTGCTGCAGACGGTCAGGGCCAAACTCTACGCTGTTGTACTGAGAAGGTTCTTTTTTCTTTTTCTTTTTTACCTTTCTACAAGCCTCTCAACCTCTGATTACCTCTCAGATTTGTCCCCATCGTCACCCCAAGCTTGTCCCATATTTTTTTGTTTTCCATTTTTTTTATTGCCAATGTGTATTTTATATCATAAAAATGTATTTTTTATTTGATGTTTTTGTTCTTTACTTATTTCTAAATCACATTGTTTCATAATTTCCAGCTACACTTCTTTTTCCCTGTTGTTTCATGCTGTCAGAGTGCTTTCAATGTGTCCTTTTTCTTTACAAACCATTTTCGTATCTTCATTTTTTTTCGGCTTTCTTTGGCATTACTTGTTAGCTTCCTGTGCTAGATTTGAAAGCATATACTTTGCACTATTTTGAGCTTATTGTCATTGTCATTAGGTCAGTACAAACTTCCTTGTTGTTGCCTTCTGTGCTCATGTCACTATGACTCAGCTGTCTCATCTAACAGAGATGTTGTAGCTTATTTCTGGCCTCATTGTCTCAAGTCATCAACATGATCCTGCATGTCCCTCATCTGTTTCGCTGTCTTGCTTCAGCTTCTCTACATTTGAAGGCTCCATCCCTTGTCTGCCTTCAGTTCATCCACTCTGTCTTTATGTACGTTACTTGTTTTCACATCATCCTTCTTAGCGACATCTCTCACCGCAGACACGTCCATCGTCATGTTTGTTTTAAACTTTGAAAGACATCAGTGTAAGAGAAACGGTTTGATTGTATGTGTCTCACTCTTTACTGTCCTCCCCATCACTCTCTCTATATAGTCATCTCTTCTTCTTCTTTCTGTTTTACAGAAACGTGAGCCAAGCCGACCTGAAGAGCTCCACCTTCTGGCTCAGAGCAAGTGTCGGGGCCACGGTGTTTGCAGTACTGGGCTTCGCCATGTACAGAGTGCTGCTCAAACCACGGTGATCTTTGGGCACGCTGGGTCTAACTCTCTTTACATCCGTGGTACATGTAGAGCTACTTTGACCAGTCACAGCTTTCCCAATTATGTATAGTAATCGAAAAATGTCTCCACGTCCATCATGGTTTTGTAGTTTAATGGGTCCCAGCTGTAAAAATCTACATTTGTTTTTTTGCGTGGGGTGAAAAGGGTAAAATCTTTCTTTAGCAAGCACTAATTTTCATTCCACTGTAAATTTCTTGTCTTAGGGGAAAAAAGAGAAAAAAATATTTAATTTTGTACCAGAATTGCTAATTTGCTTCTTCTGTTTGTCTGCAAGTATTTGCAAAGTAATAAATCTATATTTGTATTGAAAATGAGGGAAAGCTGCCGAAGAGCCGTGGTAACATATACATATACGTGGTAACATAACATATATATATATATATATATATATATATATATATATATATATATATATATATATATATATATATATATATATATATATATATATATATATATATATATATTATTAGAGATATAGATATATATATATATATATATATATAGAGATAGATAGATAGATAGATAGATAGATAGATAGATAGATATATAGATATATATATATATATATATATATATAAAGAGAGAGAGAGAGAGAGAGAGCTATTTTTTGGTTGTTTGGGGATTGACAATGAACAAGTTGATATCGGGATTATGATATGTGAGGTGTGCTACAGCATTAATGCTTTTATTAGGCGGAAGAATTTGTAAATAGTGTATATAATATAGTAGACTGTACATTTGTTTGTCTTTGTCTAAAAGGGCCATGTCTGATTCATCCTCAAAACACTGAATGCAAAAGTATCAGTTTAACAGCCTGGTCATGAACTCGTACAAACATGAGAGTCGATCATTCACACTGATGGAAATTGGTTTGCCTTTCAAGGCCAAAGCTTTGGACGCACACTTTCTTTTTTTTAAAGTTTGTACATCTGAGCTGGTCAGTGTTTGATCAGTGGATGTATAGACAGGTCTGCTGCTTTCTCTCATGTCTTCCAATGCTGGTCTGCTCGTGTGGGTGTGTGCATGCAAGTATGTATGTGTGTGCTTGTGTGCTCAGATATTGAAAATCAACACATGTACGACCACCTGGTACATTTTGTGTTTGCATGCTTCAGAATTTCTGACCACATTCCAGTGTTTTATGACTGAATGAATATAAAGGAATTACAGTACCATGTCCCCAATAGTAAAAAGGGATATAGTCAAGTTTAATCACAGGAGTGCTGAACAATGGATAGTTGACTCTTGAGTCATAGCAGAGTTTGATGTTCATTTGACTGTTGTTGTGATTCCCAGTCGGCTCTCCTGATCACAAGATGCAATACTGTGGCCCCAGATGTTTATTTCCATGCAATTGTAACTGCTTGTCACAAGGCTCAGTTTGATGTATTCATTCATCCCTGCCTTTCCAAAAGTTTACAATAAATAAATACGTCTATTACGTTTGGTGTGATGGAATTTATTCTTTCCGTCCACCCAGAGTTTTGAAGAGTGTTTGTGTTATAAACATGGAGCATTTTTCATTTTTGAAAAGGAACTTTGTTATGTATTTGCTGCCATAACAGCTTCTCTACTAGTCTTTGATACCCCACCACATGATAAACTTTAATTTTGTACTCTTCTGAAAAGATGGTTGGTTATATAAAGAGAATGTTCAGATTGTATGGAAGCATGTTATGTTATCAGAACAGAATTTACCGAGAGGTTTTTAAACAATTTGTGCCACACAAAAGTATAATCCAAAATCTCAGTCTCAAAGCCTGTATTCATATCCAGGCATAATAGCCTCCATGTCTTGTTATCTGACTACTCTGTACATGTTTTTTTTGGTTTCCCATATCGGTTTTTATATTATCATTATTTATGGTATAGAATTTTCTTCTGTATTATGAAATGAATTCGTACAAAGTACTAGTATAGTTAATCAATAACCTTTTCATTACTTGCTGTACAGTTGTTAATTTCAATAATAATTCATGATTGCAACACGATCCCACAACACACCATTTGTGAGCAACTGTGTCAAGACACAAGAGGGCAGCGTTGCTCAAAAAAAAATCACAGTGGATTCCCTGTGAAACTCTTGCCTGTTCATGTGTTTAGAAAAATACAACCGCTTTCATTATGAAGTTGTACAAGTATGTAGTTAGTGGCTGTGATATAGATGAGTAATTGATACAGAGTCCCAATCTGAAATTGCAACACATCCTTATATTATGTACATGACGTAACTTTACTACCTTATACAGTTACAATAATTCACAGTTGAAGTTTCATTCTGGACACGATCAGCTTGACTCATTTTAACACCAGCTGTTTCCATTCCTGGCTCATCCCATTTGTTTTTTAACTAACTTGAACATTTTAAAACTACCTACTTGTTTCCATGTGCTTAAGCCTTATACAGTGTTTGTGTAATTTGTGTTCCCAACTATATATTCATGTGTACTTCATTAAACTGGCTAAACTGAAATCTGCTTTGTGGCACTTCAACCAGTCTTTGCATCCAGAAACCAGAAACTCCAAAAGGTAGAGGCAGCAATCGATCAAAACACGTCATAAAATCAACAATTACACACGAGCCATGAGATCCTGGAGACAAAATGAAAATAAAAACAATGAAAGAACGGGGATTCTTTTGGCTTGCACTGTGCATGTTGTCAAAAGAAATGACAAGAAAATATCACACAAAAACAAATGTGATGCTAACCTTGCCCCTGCATAGAGACTGCTCAGCAGGTATATCTGTCCTGCTGGACCTGATGTGTGCTGCTGACAGAGGTGCTTGGCTTCCATGACTCTGGCACATGTGAGTCTTCAAACTTGAAAATATCTACAAAGAAAAAGATGAACACTGGAAAAGTTAAACCTACATTATGGCATCTGTTGTTCATTTGTTTCATCTCTGGTTTAGTCTTTTAGCTTCTGGTCGCTGTTGCTGGCTAGGCCTACAGTAAACTCCTGATCAGTTCACACAACCTGCTATAAACTTTTGTGGGACCACATATTCAGATTTATGTGGAGTTCATATGACCTGACCTGACAGTCAATTAGGATCATAGTACAATTTTGCATCTTAACAATACAGTAGGTGTTTGCTTTTGGCCCATTGCTCGTCATTACATTTCAGTTTTGGCCCTCTGAGTTGAAAAGTTGAAAGGTTCTCTAAGTGTAGCTAGTTGCATGAATGCAAACCTGACCAACACACTGATGCAATTGGATGAAAACATGGTTTAAAAGTGTACACTTAAATCAAGGAACACTTTAATTATCATATTGTAACATCCATTTTAAACTGATTCCAAATGAATACATTGGGAACATCTGTAATGGTGCTGATGAAGGGTAGGCCTGCTGAAGTTCGTCAGTAAGGGGCTGTGGTTAGCCTGTGTGAGGCAGAAAGACTGGGGGACCACTGTCTTAGAGAACAGTTGGTGCCAGCAAACAGCTCTGAGAGCTGTCAAACAACAGAAACACTCCGCAGCTGTTAATTTATACATGAGCGAAGTTCTCCCACAGAGCAGGTGTTTTCTTCCTGTATATATCTTGTCTCTCTCTCCCTCAATCTCCCATTTCCTTTTTGTTCACGCTCTCCTCCCTCATCACCTCATCCCCTGTATCATCTGCTTCTCACGTTACAGCTCTTCGGCTTGTGTTATAGCACGTGCCTCGTGAAAAGCGGTCACGTCAAAGCAGATTTTGTCAAATTAGTGGAAAATTCCACATTGGTGACTGTAACTAAACGAGACAGTAATTCCTCTCACTCCTTCAGTAATATAAACGATAGAGTTTGATCGGTCTTCAGGAGACTGGCACAAGGTTAATTCATAAATTGATTTATTCAGCCTAGTTCATTTTATCACTATGGGACCAAAATGTGTTGATAAAAATGTGTTGTCACTTGTAAAACTTCAGGGGCATGTAGTGTTATTATTCTTTATCTTCCTACACAGCTGTTTCTGGAGTCACACTGCGTAGTTTTATGTCCTTGAGTTAAGGACTGAGCACTCGATAGTAGATTAGTAGATTCTGGTTACATTATAAATGTACGCAAATCTGATAAACATCGCATCTGTTATGCAAATCCCAACAGCTTCATGCCTCGAAGTCCTTATACTCTATTAATGAATGTGCTACAGATCAGCAATTCACTCCCTAAAGTGTCCCCAATGTGCTGACTTTGTCTGAAGTTAAGTTTAAATGATCATCAGTATGTGAGAGATAAAAGTGAATTATGTTTAGCCAGTTAATATTTGCAAAATTCTGAATTCTAGGTGGGCTGCAGCAAGTTTGAAAACTTACATCCCATCCAAAAAAGACAACATAACAATATGGAACCAAACGATTTGGCCACGGTTTGCAGATCTCTGACCATACGGACATAAAGGCTCCCGGGTCCCTTTCAAACACTGTAACAAACTCCAACTTTAAACCCAGCACTGCTGTGTAGGAGTCAAGAAAAGACCCCTAAGGTTAAAAAGACGAGCTGAATACTGTACTTGGGGGAGTTTCACTGGAAGATACTGATCATGCTACACATTGCCAACCACGCCGCCATCACATAATCTCTCCTCAGAAATGGTTTCCACCCAGCTATTAGGCTTGTTTGATGTCTCTCAGGTTAATAGGTAGGTGTTTGTCTGAAATGGGGCCCCATTGTAGCAGCAGACTCGGGGGGGTTATATCCCTAAAACAACCTGGAATTTACAACCCAGGACACTCCCTTCTCTCTGAGCCTTTAAAGGGAGCAATTGAAGACTTTATGCATCTGTTTTGTGTACATGATTAACTATTGATTTAGATTATATTAAATGTGAATGACCCCAACTGAGAAATTGGGTCTTTGCAGCATATTAACAGGATACAGAAAGAGAGACATTTGAACAAATCAGCAACAAAAACAGTACAAAACAAAAGGTAAATAATGTTGAGATGAGAAAAGACAGACTACAGATGTCCAATTTAAAATGTCTGTATCCGTGTGAAGAGAGAGCAAAACATTAAACATGAAATCTAGACAGTATACGTAGAACAAATTGATTAATTAGTACTTGTGGTCACAAGGTAGAAGTGGAATCCTGCAGGCTGTAGGTGTTAATGGTGTCATCACAAAATATGCACAGACTGAAATGTTGGAACGATTGACAATCTTCAACGGAGCTGTTGTGGTTTTAATTGGCTCCTGAGCAGCACAGACCCATCAGGTAATACTGCAGTTTATATAACATAATATTGTATAACCCTATAGCTCCAGCTCAACCCTGATGCACATTCGTATTTGAACGTTTTTAAACATTTTGGCCATATGATAGCAAGATGATAAGTCTTGGAGTTGGACTATCTAAATAAAATACATTGTATAATAAGGTCTGAACAATGAATATTTGTTTGACATCTGTTCATCACTTTATGATTGATAACTGTAGCTGAACCAGTAAACTATTTTCTTCTCCCTGTCACAACTTTCTTGCAAGGCACCCTTTAGTGAGTCACATCTAATGTCTTTGGTTAGAAATATGTTATTAATGTGTTTTAGATCAGTTACAAGCCATTAACAGAAACAACTTTCGGATTGTCAAGTGACAAAATTGACTGGTGTTTATCCTCCTTCATACCTTCTTTTGTTTTTTGTTTTTTTTAAATCTCTTTTGTTTGTTATGAAGACCACTCAAATGGACTGTAAGACCAACTTACTTCTGGTAATGAGAATGAAATGAAATGATATGAATGAAAATTCAACAAAGTCATTATCTTCTCACCCTCATGCTGAAGTTTCATAGTGCACAACAAATTTCTGGACCTTCAAAAACAAACAGCCTTGCAGCATTGTGCTAAACAACTGAAGCAGATGGGGAAAAAGAAAAACCCAAGCAATCACAAAAAATAAATAAATAAATTGGCTCCATACAGCTCATGGGGTGTAAGCTGAGCTGGGAAGTTCTTTCAACTTTGGTCTAAGTTCATGTGCATCAAGTCAGAATGTGGGAGCAACGTGGACGCCAAATAATTTGTTCTTCATTGTATCACTCAGTGTTTCAACAACACATTGACATCTGTTTCCATTGTTTGAGTGACAAGTATGAGCAAAATGGAAATGGATCATGTAGAACATGAAATATATTTCACAAACATGTGTGTTACTATCAAACAAGTGTTTACTTTCGTCTGCCATGTTTCAGCATCATATAACGTCAACTCGTTTACCACAGGGTTTGAGAGGGGGTGTTCACATGAATTTACCTAGTCGGGAAAACGTTTTTCCATTTATTTCGACACCAAATGAAATGAGTGCACAATAATTCAAGCCTCTGGAAGCCCTGTGATATCAAAGCGATATGAAAAGATCGAATTTTCACCCCTGACTCACGATCAAGCTTGTGCAACCACTTCATACAGGTCACACCCCAAAAAACGGCCCTGGCATTTCCATTTCCATCACCAGTGGCCCACCAGCGCGGGGGGAGGGGGGCGCAACTCGCAAACTCCCATGTCATCAACAACAGCAGCTGGCAGATAGAACTTTTTGATGCATGGAAAGAGCACGCACGTTTGATAGCCCCAGTGATGGTGAATGTAAACTCCCGTGCTATAAGCAACTGCATCAAAACATGGACATATCAATGCACAACCCCAATGCATAAAAAAAAAAAAAAATCATCAGAGCCAGCCGCTCCATAATAAAAACATGTCTTACCGTCATGCAGTTAACAAGACGAAGGAGTTTGCTTTTCTCCACAACCCTGTCTATTACGTCATCTCCTTAGGCAATTCTTGATGAATTTCAGAGTGGGAAAACTCCGCTCTTCCTCTTGCTCATATTCCTCACTGTCCTGTCTTTCTCAAACCATGCATGCTTTTGAACATCTCAATAAATCATTTTGCTACAAAACAATGCAGACTGATGTAAAGGTTTTTGACTGTAGACTGTAGAGGGTAACCATGACTGTGATATAGAGACTCGTACGTGGTATAAATACTGATCAGATTACTGTTCTGGTAGGTGTGAAGGAATTGGAGAAATTTGGTTATCACTTAACCTAAGAACATTATTGACACTTGAAAGGGGGCAGAGAGAAATTATCTTGGGGCCGCCGTTTACAATTAAGGAGCCGCATGGATGCAACATGCCGCTCTCTGATTGGTTGGCCTGCTTAAACGGTCCAGGAGGGCCGGTGGCCGTCTGGCATCTGCCCAAATTCCAGATTACCAGTCCGTCACTGGTCACACCTCACGCCTTCTTTTAGCTGAGCGGCTGCAGTGAAGATTTTGGATTTTTAAAAGGGTCTTGAGCTGTTGGGAGCCATTCTATGTTCTCTTTGTGTTTCTATATTTATGTTTTGAAACAAGTCCCCATTTGCTTCAGTTGTTTGGGGGAGCGCTGTGACGCTGTTTCGCTGTGAAGCTCCAGAAATGATTTGTGTACTACAGCTCATCATTGGCCTGAGGCTGAGTAGTTATTAATGACTGCATTTTCATTTTCGGGCAAACACATCCTTTAAAGTGGTACCTGACAGGCTCACATTGTCGAATATTAGACTGGTGTAGTGATTCACCATATAGGCTGACTAACTTATTGCTGATTGTTTCAGCATCATGCGCAAGTGAGCAAACGACCGAGCACCTCGGGGCCACTTATCAGTGACAGCCAGCTGTTCAGACAGAGCTCGGAGTTCCGCGAAGCCCCTGAGCGGGAGTGGCCGGTGATCTCTGCTCACCGCCGGCCAATTCTTCTCTCCCTGCCTCCCCTCTCTCCCTCTCTCCGCCCCCACCCTCCCTCCCTCTCTCTCTGGTGTGGAGGGACGCATGCGGCTGGAGTAGAGTCCCGGTGACTCCTGGAGCTGAGCCATCCATCCCCACGGAGGCGGTCTGTGTCCTCCCACCCCCCTTTTTGAGGCTTCCCGTCGGACACGCTGCGAGGAGAGGAGCAGACGGCTGTCCCCGCGCTGCGCCGCTGACCGACAGAGAGCAGCGTGCCGTGCCGCGCCGTGCCAGGTATCATGACGCACCTACAAAAACACACTTCCCCGGACTTCTCTCTCTCTGGGAGTCCGCCATGTGACTGTGCCCACGCTGTTAGGGGTCGACTTTCACCGGCTCCCCCCAGCCGTATGAGACCCGTGCGTCATCCAGCCCGGTTTGTCAACTGCGTCCCGTTTTT
Organism: Diplodus puntazzo; assembly: GCA_963678695.2. NCBI lineage: Eukaryota > Metazoa > Chordata > Actinopteri > Spariformes > Sparidae > Diplodus > Diplodus puntazzo. Next base: position 19,782,297 of record OZ023156.1, read on the forward strand.
TCACGTTGTTGTCAGTGTTTGATGATGTCATTATTTCTTTCAGATGCTCCTCTGCTGCTGCTGCTGCGTCGCATCTCTCCAAGTGGGAACACTCGCTCTGCAAACGTGCGTCCCCCGCCTCACTAACTTGGACCGCTGCCTCTGTTCGTGGCGAGATTTGAGCCTCTGCTGACTGAACGACATGGTGTGACATCGCAAGACGGACTTCAGAGCCCAGAAGTGTCACTGAACTATCAGCAGATCAACTTTTCCCACCGCGGATGAAGATTTGGACGCGGAGCTGGAATTAACCGGAGTGCGCACACCTCTGTGTCATTTCACCTGGACTTATTTCAAGAGAGACACGCCAAGCGAAGCGCGATGCTCAGCTTCCCTGCCTGCCGCCGTTGCTGACGCACACAGGGAGCGAAATTGGATTGTAAACTATGAGGAGTCGTTCCTGAGGACAGAAGCGCTGCTCTCCGCGGCTGTATGGAGAAGGGCAGCCCGAGGATGACGGGCGGAACCCGGGAGACGCCGGTCAACTCCTCCCCGGCGGTGGCGGCCAACGCGGAGGGCGAGGAGATCGAGGTTTTGGAAAGCACCGACGTGCTCCCCGTGGCCCCGGAGGACGTGAGTCTCCACACAATTACAAAGTGCCCACATAAACACACTGTCTCTCTTTGTTAAAACATTTTTTTTTTTTTTTTACAATTACGCAGCTTCACCTCCCTTTGCTCTGGAGAAAATCCAGGCAGTGCTTCTGAGTTTACGAGGCAGACTATCAGCATGAGCCTTAAATCTAAATGTCATGACATAACTCAGAAGTTTTACAGTGAAACCAGAGGAGATTTAAAATTCATGAGTATCACAGTACAGCACAGCATCCTTTCTAGGAATATCCGCGCGCGCACACACACACACACACACACACACACACACACACACACACACACACACACACACACACACACACACACACACACACACACATCACTCTTGCTCCATTGGGTGCCCCAACCTACTTTAAGAGACCCCTCACACATAATGATCCACACTTTTCTACCTTATTATCTTTTGCTGCGGCTCATTGACCGCAATGATCAGATAATAACAGCATGTGAGAGCAGCAATTAAGGCAAATGCTGCCCAGAGAAGGAAAGGAACTCTCCTCTTGGCCCGAGACAGGTGCTCTTCTCCGCTCCGGCACCTGTTTTCTGAGATGTTTTTTGAGTGTCCACCTTCTTCTCCTTCATCTTCCTTCTCTCGCTCACGCCTTCACTTGCTTCTCTTTTTTCTCTCTCTCCTTGTCTCAGCAATGGAAGTCTCTGTTTGACAAGGTATGTAGTGCAACATAGAGTGGCTTGAATGTCTCACCATTCATTTACTATTTTGCATGTCTCACTCATCGTGGAGCAGTTTTGTCTCAAAGGTTCTTGTGTGTGTGTGTGTGTGTGTGTGTGTGTGTGTGTGTGTGTGTGTGTGTGAACTGCAGTTGACCTCTGACATAATCTCTGTTATCAGACTGAAGTGACAGAGATGTGCTGAGCAGATTAGACGCTGCATTGTCCCACATAAAGGTCATGAAATATGGGGAACATTTTGGATGAGTTGCAATGCAGTGTGGCACCATGTGCATCACTGGGAACAGGGAAACCAGATAAAGTTACTTTTAATGTGACAAAGGTCAATAATTCGCGCCTTTGCGTAATGCATACCTGTAAGTCACCTTCAATTGGCGTGATTTTCACAAATTTTGTCCATGTATCATGACCTTGACATTGTAATTGTGCTGTAACACCTGCTTCATCACTAATGGATGTGACTTAAAGATGCGCTAGGAAGTCTTGCACATTGGTAGCGAGAGGCATCTGTGAGAAAAATGTTAACTTCCTTGCTTATGAATCTCGTGTCGAGATGTTTAACTTCACACAAGTTGCTTATGTTTGCCATCCCTGCTGATCGGGTGCTGCTTAAAGCATCCTCAAATATTCCAAGCAAACGAAGCTGTTTCCCAAATGGTCACTCCCTGATGTCTGTTGTTTTTTTTTTAATCATTGATTAATCAAATTTGCTTCCAAAACGTACCCCTCTCCAGATTTTTATTTGGCCAAATGAGGTGAAACTACCAGGTCTCAGCTGGTGGGGATGGCAAAGTCTTCTCTCTTTCAGCTCCAGACAGATTAGATAAATGTATTTTTAGATCAAAATCTTGCCTGGTGCAGCTTTAAATCCTTTCCCTGCTGGGTGACAATCGTCGCATAACATGTAACCAGGCCGCGGCTTTGTCCAACCAAACTCTCGCCGAGGTGCGGGAGCACACTGGAGGCTGTGGGTGTGTCGCCCGCTGACATTGACCCTAATAATGCAATTAAGGTGATACATAATCCTAGCTGCATTGATGTATCAGTCAGACCGCGCTTGTAAGAAACACATGCGACCGTGCACACACACAAACACACATGCACACACACACACACACACACACACACACACACACACACAGTGACAGACACACACACACACACACACACACACACACACACACACACACACGTTGATGTAGCCAAGAAACCCCAGGAGAAGAGAAACACAGACTGGCTGATCATGCAAGCAGCCGGTTGGACTGACAGACGGCAAATGGGCCCCCTGCTCTCATACAAACACACGCACATGTGCACACACACACACACACACACACACACACCTACACACACACACACACACACACACACACACACACACACACACAAGCAGAGGGGCCCCAGGGTGGGCAGGTGCTGCAGCATCCCCACAGAGTAGTGGCTGTGCGTTTAGAAGTGTGTGTGTGTGTGTGTGTGTGTGTGTGTGTGTGTGTGTGTGTGTGTGTGTGTGTGTGTGTGTGTGTGTGTGTGTGCGTGCGTGCAGGGGCTGAGCAGGGATGTATTTAGGGGTTGAGCCAGAGGCTCGTGTCAGGCTCACTCTTTCAGGGAGAGACTGAGGTCCCCTGGGATTACGGTTCGCGAAAGGCTCGCTGGGGTGTGTGGGTGTGTGTCTGTGTGGATGTATTAGTGATGGAGCATATTCTATGGACCAGCATTAAGTGGGCCTCTCAATCCGCTGTCGTTATGCATGCGGAAAAGCTTTGAATGTCCTCAAGTGGAAGTTGGTCTCAAAATGGGTTCTGTTTGTCCAATGGTGAGGTCGCTGCCCGGTCTGGTTGCAACAAATGTCCTTTCACTCTTTTATCCTCCTTCCCCTTCTTCCTCCTGACAAAGAGTTGCTCCATTTGTCAAGGGGCTGACCTTGGAGACCCCCAGCTTCTGGTAAGCGACTAAGGGAGAGAAATGATGGGCCAATAAAGACAAGAAAAACAAGGATTTTAAACCAGTCTGGTGCTGGGTCCCTGCATGAGAAACAAAAGACAAAGTCTGCTTGAAAACACAGCAATGTCTGTGCCTTTATATACCTAAAGATGCACACTACGAGTGAGTGTGTTATTTAGCTTTCAGACCCAACAGATCCTCAGATGATGCCATATCTACTGCCCTCCACTCAGTCTTCAAGCACCCGGAGAACGAGAACAGCTTACCCTCCTCAGAACTTCGATTAGGTAAAATGTCCCACTGAGTGTAACTCATTGACAAAATAAGATGTCTAGAGATGAAGACAATGATGCATCTCTTGTGTTAATCAATTCAGGCATCTCTGCCTTGTCAAATGCAGAGCACAGTCATTTCTGTCCTTCCCATCAGGGATGTTTGCACAGCAGAGAAAAGACAGGATCATATTCTCTCCCTTGTCTTATTTTTTTTGTCTGAGCTACTTACCATCAGAGTCTTTAAAGCGGTTTGTGCTGTCTACAAAGCCTTCCCCATCATATCATTTTTACCGCCTCCCATGTGAACTCGGTTCATACAGCTATCAGTTTCTAGGTTTCTGACCATCGGGGGCGGGAATCAAAGTGCTGCGTCGCTCAGTTCGCTGTTCCCTTCGCCCCTCTCTCCCCCGTGTCCCCGGAGAGGATTTTGTTGCTGTATAAGTGCTTTACTCCTCTGCGTGCAGGAAGAACCTAGAATGCCTTGATTCGTGTTTGCCCATCGCCTGAAACAAACACGAGGACTGAACACAGACAGAGGCAGCATCTAATGAAGCAGAGAAAGATGCTGTTAGGCGGATGGCAGCTGCACTGCTCTCTCTCTCTCTCCCTTACATTCAAAATGTCCCAGCCTCTATCTGTCCTCCAGACACACATACACCAATCTGCAAAGACTGCAGCCACAGTAGCCTGATTACACACAATGTGTATCATCCAAAAGAAGACACAGAGCTTGTTTTGAAGTCTCCGTCCTGTGCTGACTGATATGCACACTCACCACTGTCACTTCATGTTATTTTTTACAAGGCTTTCGGGGGATTTGAGGATGAACCACAGAGATTGGAAGTCCCCAGGTGTACATTCTGGAAACCTGGCAGAATGTAAAGTAGAAGGAGCGCTTGTAGAGACAGAATGCACACAAAGCATCAACTGTCCAATGGAAACATGTTTTTTTTGTACACTTAAATGGCTCCTCGCTGCGGCCTCTCAGCAGGAATGGATCGAAGACTAAACCACTTCAACTATCACTGAACAGTGACATTCCTTTGATTCTGGCCTTTGTGTCAGTGAGTGAGAGAAACCACTATCTGTGCCCACAGTTGCCGTTGTGTTGACAGGCTGCTCCCACCGGCATGTTGAAATGCCCCAGGCACACGCCTGCAGGAGCTTAGTGATTAAACTCTTTCACATGGCTGCATACTTTCCATGGAAGTGTTTCCCCCCCTTAATTTCTTGCTTGGTGGCATAGAAAAGCCTCTGAATACAAGTTATGATCTCCAAACCGTTTACTGTAACCGCACAAATAAAAAGTCTTTTAGATCTTTCAGGAATTTTGTCTAGCCAGAGGGACTTACTGAGCCCATACTTTTGAACTAAAAACACTGTAACAGCCACGCGGAGCGTGATTGATGATCAACCCATCACTTCTTAACTTAATGACAGTGATGTCTGTTGTTTGAATATCCCAGCTAGTGTCATTAATTAAAACAAGCAGGAATTCAATGATGGGGAAGCCACCTGTTCCCGGTGGGACTCGTGTTTCCCAGAGTTTCTGTCGTGCGTTTCAATGAGCTTGTTAGTTAGACATTCAGTGGCCATGAGAGAAAAGAAGGGTCATTATTTAAAGTAGCTTTGTCTGGCAGTGCCGTCTCGCCTCATCGCATGGCACAGCTGGCACCTTTCTCGGTGTCGCTCTCCTTTCTTTTAAGTGCTCTTCAGATGAATGGACCACCACCCAGGTAACTGACACTTAATGGATAAGCCAACTGGGAGCCCTCAGCTGCGTCTACCAGTGCATGCAGGGATAGCATGTCTCGCCACGCCCTGTCAGTTTTAGCTACGTTATAAGCAAATGGAGGTTTAGACACTAGGATCATAGCAGTGGTCACTGCAATTACTGATGATAACAAACAGTTGGAGACTATATGCCGCTGTTAAAGATATGATATCTAACATCTCTGCATGAAACGACCACACCTTTGTTATATATTTTGTTGAGTTGTTACATTATTCTTTCCCACAATGCAGAGAACGTTGTAGGCCTACTTTTATTAGGTAATGCTGCATTTCATTTAGTCACCTTGTGCTGTAACTGAGAGTCAGAGAATGAGGAAGGGAGTCGGCAACTGTGACTAAATGTGTTGTGAATGAAACTTTAAAGTGTGGTGGGAAAAAGTTTTGCCAGGATAATCTTTCTTTTTTCAATAGTCAACCAACCAGTGTGAAGAATCTGTCTCGAGCCCTGCTACTAATGGATTATAACATTTTAGGAAAATATTTCCTGTTAACACACTTTTTGCACCTTTTTTCCACTTAAAAAATAATAGTTCAATGTCAGTTGGACTCTTGTTTCTTTCCTATATACTGTGTCGATTCCTGGGTCTTTTTCGCGTTATCTATACATCTATACAACTGATGTGCTTATAAGCCTAATTGCCACTGACAGATACACAGATGGCGAGGTCACAGTCTGCGGACCTGCTCATCTGACACTGCTGCGGTGATTGACACCGGCTGAGTCTTGGAGGTAACCCAACGACAGACAGTTCTGTGGTGATGCTGAACTGTGTCGTCTCGATTGGGGATCGTAAAAAAAAGTAGCGGCAAACTGCCTGCCCCGCCCCATCCTATTAAAAAAGCTTCCAGGCTGTGTGGTGATGAAATAACAGACAGAGCCTCAAAACATTTTCATTGAAAGATTTAATCAGAGCTCATCTTTCCCTGCTTCTCTGCCTCTCCCCTGCTCGGCTCTAAATAGATTTCCTTAATGAAAGACACATTTCCAGTTGGCAGAGTGTGAAAACAGTCCCTGCTTTTATGCCGAGGTAAAAATAGCTGCCTGTCGATCTGTAAATGGGAGAAAGAAGATGTGCCAGTTTACCCGTAATTGGCTACAGTGTGCAGACGCATGGCAGCGGTGTCATGAAATCGAAGTGTCTCTTTTGATGGCTGAGCAGCTCAGTGATCTAGCAACCTCCATCTGCTTTGTGTGTGTGTGTGTGTGTGTGTGTGTCTGTACAGTATATTTGTACCCACCAGACCTAAAAATGTAAATCCATTACTAGAGGTCAAGGGAGGGCAGTTGCGGTGACACCACACAACCCCCGCTGAGATTTTGTGTGTGTGTGTGTGTGTGTGTGTGTGTGTGTGTGTGTGTGTGTGTGTGTGTGTGTGTGTGTGTGTGTGTGTGTGTGTGTGTGTGTGTGTGTGTGTGTGAGAGAGTGTGTGGGTGTGTGGGTGCTGCTTTTGAGGACCAGTGTCAGTGTGAGTTTGGATGGGCTTCCTGCACACATTACATATTAGCCCTGATTTGTTTGCTTTCTACCTTTTCTTTTTCATCTCTCTCTCGCATCACTCTGTCTCTCATCTTTTTGTTCTGAAGTTTGATTTCTCATCAGAGTTAAGTGGGCGACACTGCAGATGTGAAGAGGGCCGGGTATCAGTCGATGCTTTCATCTCACCTCTTTTCATTAGCCCCATATACAGTTTTTCATTAGCTCTGTGTACAGCTCACGGCCGCCACCGCGCACTTGTTCATCAGTTTTAACATAACAGCAGACGAACTGAAGGAGTCCACTGCAAAAACATCAAATTAAGGTTTGATTAAGCAGTATGGAGTGTTTTTCATTGAGCTTGCTTGTTGAATATTGTTATGTTTCAGTCGAACAGTTAAACTAATTTGTTGCCTTAAAGAGGCACTGTTACTTTTTTAACCTATATTCTTCAACTGTAGGACCTCTATATGGGTAATTGGCTCTTTTTCATCTCACCTCACCACAGCTCAAAATACACGCCTGTTTTTTCTGTAATGCTCACGCGTACGAATGTAAACATATGACTTTTGAGTACGTCTAGAAACTCTTGTTCGGTAGGTTTAAGACTTGATCCGTAAAAGCCTCACATTGCCAGATAATCTGGGCCAAACAATATTACCAATCAAGGTCCCAGACCAAGTTTTTCCTTCAAATTGAAGAGAATTAGGATTAAATTGGCCTTAGCTCTATGCGCTATGCTTTGTATCAAGAGCTCTGTCACTGTTGCATGGTGCGCCTTTAATGTTTTTGTCTGTGTTAAAGAGGCTGTGCAGGGTTTGTTAAGCCCAGCCACACTGGGGATGTATATCATCCACACTTTGACCAACACAGTATGCTGGCAACCGAACCTTTTTAGTATTTCACTCTCTTATCATACAAATGTAATTTCAGTTGTAATAAGTATGTCCCAATATTTCAGATGCTTCAGAGTGTTGGCTTACGTAAATAGAAGTGCTTTGCTAATGTCAATCAAGACAGTTCCTAAAGCCCACTTCTTTCCAGCATCATAACCAATTAGTTAATTCAAGTGGAAACTGCGAAGTCTGCCTGCCTGACTGGATCGGCAGTCAGCCTTCATTTTCCCGGGAGATTTCTTGCCCAGTGTTAGACAAAATAACATTATCAGGAACCAGTCTTAACCACAGACTTGTGTTCTATAGCCTCTATGCAGTGCAATCAACATTCACATCTTAATGATGTGTTAAAACAAGAGAATTGCCTATTGCCAATTTAATTACATAAAGATGAGGCAATTGTCAGTGCCTCATTTGTTTCTTCGTCCGCGGAGGCCTCGAGTTCGTGGTGTGCTAACATCCGCTGCGGCTGCTGCAGGGAACTTGACTTTCATGCTGTCTGACACTGAAGTCTTCACTTTTCAGATGTATTTTTTTTTGACCAGGTTGGTCCTAAGTCAGCACTGCATTTCACATTAGAAATATTCTATTCTGAAAAATGCCCCCTTCTCGCTGCTGCTTTCTGCTCACCGTTATCCAGACTCGCTGCAGGGGTGATGTAGTGTCAAGCTCTCTCTGTGTTTGTCTGTAAATCCAGTCACAATCATCTTTATTACACTCACCTAAATGCTCTCTCAGGCACTGAAATTTGGCGCGGATCAATTTTGGGTAAATCCCTATCAGGTTGTAATGACATAATTCAGTCGATATCCAACCTCTAATTCGTTCTCAATCAAAAAAATATTTCCAGCCAATCAAACCATTAAACTAAACTGAAAATAGAAGTCATTTGAGTCATCGTGCCTGAAGTCAAGTCAAGTCACTTATCAATCAACCAGTTTCCAGTGTCCTATTTCAGTCTATCGCTGATCCTGGGGGGATCAAAGACACAGTGCAGTTCCATTCATTCCTGTTGGCTGAAACTGTAATACCTCCCCACAGGTTATAGTTACAGAGCTGTTGACTGAGTGATGTGCTGGCCATGACCCAGCACACGGACACCTGGAGGCTTCTGTGTGTGTGTGTGTGTGTGTGTGTGTGTGTGTGTGTGTGTGTGTGTGTGTGTGTGTGTGTGTGTGTGTGTGTGTGTGTGTGTGTGAGCGTGAGATAGACTTGTAGGCCTTCTCCTTTCTTATGCAACTCAATGGATCTGGGGACCTGTGGAAAATGGAAAATGTCTGTTCTTTGTCACAGAGGTTATAGACGCCACAGGAATGTCCACCGAGTAAGATCTCCAAGAAACACACAAGTTTGGGACACATTCCTGTGCCGTAGACTGTACAGACCCCACAGTGAAGCCTGGCAGGTGCACTGTTGACGCAGGTACAATAACCCTGTGTTTGCTGTGTACACGTGTTTGTGTGCGCGTGTGCTCGTGTTAACTGATTTCTGCCTCTTCAGTCAGGCGCTGCCCATTAGGGAATGTTCCACAGCGCATGCACGACTCAGCCAACTCTCTCATTCCCCTCTGTTCTACATTTGGAAGAAAAGTTTAGTCTGTCCCAAGACAGATGGCGACATTGACGACCACCGCAAACAAAAGCTGACAACTGGCAAGTGCAGATGTTTATGCCTGCGTGCTGGATTTATGACGCCAGCTACACTTTTTTTGGATTTGAACTCTAAATCGTCCGCCGGCTCTCAGATCACTTCGTCTCCCTATGTGCGCAGCTGTCCGTGAAGCGCTGCTCAAACAAACCGCCTCGGCAGCATCTCCCTGTTTATGCCGCCTTCTCCTCCTCTCCCTTGAGAATCTGCACTGAAGTCATGGCAGGCCGCGGTGCAGACAAGATAATGCGAGACACTCATAATTCAAAGGTAACGGCATTTTTTGCTGCTTCATAAACCTGTAGTTAGAGCGTTGAGGTTGCGGTTCTCAGCCGCTGCTCTCTCTGGAGTCACTCTTCTCATTTTCTCAGAACTTTCTTTGTTTTTGGAGCATTTGTTGTCATTTTTTTTAATAAAAAATCTGACATCAGATACAACCCCAATGCTTATTCTCCTCCTGCAGTCCTCCCTTCTCTAATTTGTGTTTACATGACGACTTCCAAGAAGCTTTGAGTTTTCCCCGCAACCGGCAAAGCAGTGTCTCCTTACTTGACACCTCACGTACAGGAACAAAAACAGTTTCCGCTTGTCATGAAGTAGCTGGGGTCCCAGTCGGCTTTCCTTCTTTGATAGACTATAATAAACACATTAGCATCTCCGACAGCAGTCTTTCTCTCTGCAGCCCTGCATCAGACTCTTCTTTTTTGACAAGCACCGCAAGATTGCCCAAATAAATTAAGCACAAGGGTGGCGTCGCACTGACTCTGTGGATGTCCCAGTTTCAAGATCAGAGTGCCTAAAGAAAGGGAGCAGAAACGGCACTGTTTATATTCACAGAATATAGTCAGGTCTGTGTGAATAATCAACTGAAAGACTAAAGTAAAAACATTTCATGTGATGTTCAAGTGCACTTATTTTAGTTTAAGTAAGTAAGTACAAGCTGCAGTGATGAACACACAGAAAACCCATGTATGTATTCAAAGTGGCTTTTTTCTTTTCACCTAACAACTACAAGGGCCTCGGTAAACACACAACAGAAACACCAGATATGTCAAGAGTACAATTCAAATATTGCAAAATATGAGAATAAAGATGGAACTTTACGACTAAAATTTAAGAATTAAGTAGTAGCATGCTGTGGAGTGCATACCTCGGGCCAAGGCCGGATTATCCATAGACTGGATTGGGCAAGTGCCCAGGGGCACCAACCATTGACAGCCAGTGGGGGGGCACCTCATGGTACAAGCTTTATAAATCTTTTATGTAAATGTTTTTATTATTCACTGGAAATTGTTGAGAGACCATACATTACTCGTTTATGAATATCAATTTCCTAAAAATAACAACAATAATAATAAATCACGATTACATTACATTACTGCCTCCGTCTCCGTGTCTGCTGCTGCTGCTGCTGCTGCTGCTGCTGCTGCGGTGGTCGCTTCCGCTGCTGCCCACCTTGTGCCGACTGCCACGGCCGCTTTCCCCTCCATGTATTCTGTCCTCAGCTCCTCTGCCAGTTCCTGCAGGACTTTCCTCCGGGCTCTCCTGCTGCTGGTGCTCCTTGAATAAGATGCGGGCATTGATCCCAGCCAGGTCGAGGATGTTATAGAAGACCGCCACTGACCGTCTTCGCGTACAGCCTTTGACAGAGTACGCCCTCGCCATCTGGTCCGGGACGTCCACGCCGTACTTGGTGTAGTAGTACAACACAGACTGGTTTTGCCTTCGCCCCACTAAAGCTGCCCACACCTGAGTGCACGGTGCTCAGGATGCAGACATTCTTCCATGGCGTTGCCTGATACACAGTCAGAGTCGCATCACCACACTTCAGTGTTGAACAGCTCGCCTTGCTGTTTCACGGAGGGGTTTTTGTTTGCCCATGAACCAGGCGATATAATACAACTATATAATAATTCACTTACAAGTAAATTCACAAAGAAGCACAGCTGGAAACCACTAACAAAGGTAGAGAAGAGAGACAATGAAAATAGCAAATCCTGCGAAATGTTGTGTGGTCAATATGACCGCATATGGCCGAAATAGGTAAAACATTTTTCTTTTGTGTACTTTATATAAAAAACTGTTCTACATTAAGATACAGACACTTTCAGGAAAAGTTATTGCACATTTAAATTTGAATCTTGGCCGTGCTAGGTACTCTTTTCGTGGTTCTTTGTGCTTTAGCAATATTGTTGTTGTGGCATTCATGCCAATGAAGTGAATTTGAATAAAATTAAATTAATAAACCTTAAGTTTCTTGCCTATAGACTGATAAGTGTTGTGTTTACAAATGAGCAATAAATCCAGATTTCTTCAAATTTGTATTGCCAATGGGAATTTAAATTGAAATGTCAGGCGATGTTTTCCTCACGGAATTTTTTTTTTTTTTTCAAGCTAGCTATCTCCCTCTGTCAACCACAATCTGTCTCCTCTATCAATAAAGTCTATTCAGCTCTGTCAAATAACAGGTGTTAACGTTTGGTCGGAGGAAAACCCTCCGACCTAACAGTACTAAACTAATTTCCAACTACAGCTTATCATTTGAATGTTGACTAGGGTCTATATATTAAAGCTGAGATTAATTCTGAAACACATATAAACCCACTTGAGGTATAGTGCCCAGGGGCACCAAATGAGGTTAATACGGGCCTGCCTCGGGCAGAAAACCACCTTGGTACTATATTCCCAAATTGGCAGCCATCAGTCTTGGATGCTACCTTCGGCCTTGCGCCAGCTCTCTCATCACTCACATCGCTGTGTTCACTGGAAGCTCCTGGTGGCCCGATCGGACAAAGTCAGCTCCATTCGCCATTCTCCTCCTAATGCTATTGGCCATAATAAATACCAGTCAATACCCTCGGCCCTCCCTCCCTGATGGACAGACACCCGTCCTCCATGTTAGCGGAAAATTCGTTCTCTATTTTTTGTGCAATCCTGCTGACAAACCAGCCAAACAACTAACGAATGGACACAGGAAATATAACCTCCTTGGCAGAAGTAATGATATCTTGTGAAGTCCTAAAACCCAAACATAGTAAGACACATTTCTTTTTGGATCAACTTACTGTGTTCAATTTTCCACAAATTTAGAAACCTGAATTGAAGGATCAGTGCCGTGATCACACTGGTTATGTCCATAAATTGATTGTGCCTAACAATTCAAATTACTGACTTAATTTAGGTGATAATCTGATTACTATTATTTCAGAACATGCACTGTAAATATCATTTGTTGCGTTTCAGCTTGACCAGCTGAGTTTTGTAGGACAAAGGTTAGGTACGCAGGGGTTTTGGCCTGACAAATAAAAGCATTCTCTGATGCCCCTGGCTGTTTTGCTGTTGTCATGGCAACCTGGTCCGGCCCAGCCCAGCAGGCTCAGCAGATGCCCAAGGTGAGCGACAGTGCTTAGCTTTCACCCAGATCTCCGTTCCCCGTCCTGTCCCCTCCGTGTCGTCTTACAGGGCATCGCTGCCAAAGCCTGCCAGCAGGGCTGAAGTGCTGAAGTGGCGAAGTGTGACAAGGAGAAATCATACAACACACACACAAACACACACACACACACACACGGACCAAAAACTATCGCCATTTTTGACCTTTTACTTCCTAATCTGATTCTGTGAGTCTGTCTTTGTAGCAGTATTGTTTGTGAATGCTGGTGTGTTTTCATGAAGAGGTAGAGAGATTGGACTTCACAGCATTCAGTTAAAAACACTTGGCCAGATGTGCTGTTTATGCCCAAATAGATAAATCAAATAAGGTCACAGATGGAGTCCGTCCCACTGATAATGATATCTAGTTGCCTGTACCATGAAGATTCTGTGATTGCTTTCTCTTCAACATATTCATGTCTGACTTCATGCATGTCTATTTATAGACAGATTATTCTGTTTGTTTTGATAACAATAAGAGATTAATCTCTGTTGTCTTTAGATATGATACAGAAATGTCTTTGTGCAGAGATTACGTGAGTGAAGAGGTAATAAATCACTGAGGTATATCGTCACAGGCCTTTTGGCTTTAGCCGGAATATCCTCTGACACTTGCTAATTTCATGGCTGAGAAGGTGGAAATTCATGTAAATTGGGTGTCAGGGTATTGAAAATGAAAACTGAGGACCAGACATCTCACCTTGGAAGTAGCAATGCACCGATTTAACTTTTTCTCTAGTATCTGCCAATAATGAATATGGATCGGATAGAAGTGTTCTTTTATTCCTCCATCTGTAAATCTGTCGACCTCAGTGTGGGGAACTTTTTTTAATACTTGTGGGCAATTTTTTGCCTGGACTAGACAGTTGAGACAGACAGGAAACGGAGGAGATACAGCGGTATGACGTGTAGCAAAGGTCGTCTCCTGGAATCGAACTGGTGATGCTGCGAAGGACAGGCGGCCGTGTGATATGTGCATTGACCAATCCGTCACTCCCATTTTAATCATTTTTATGTAAATTAAAATGAGGTCAAAGATTGCTTTGGTACTAAAAACAGAGTCAACGGTCTAGTTAGTGGAGTCAAAACTTTAAAATGCTAACTGTATGTGACATGGATCGGTAGGACTGGGGCATCTCAAAGTAGACCTACACAATATGAGAGAAAAACTGCAATGTGTGATAACTGTTTTGTTGTTTGCGATGATTTGACTCAACAATAAATAAAAAATATTAAAGTGCTAGCTTGGGCTTCAACTGATCGGCCAAATGATGAATGATGCATTGCTTTTGTGTCCAGGGCCCCATCCCCAAGGTGTAACGTTGTCATGCTGAGAGTTTATCGTGCATGTGCATATTGCAACGAGGATGAAAATACCAAATTTCCAAATATTGTTTCAAATGTGTGGTTGGAGACCTTTTGAGGCAGGTTTTGCGTCTGTGTCTGTGCTCGACTTTGTTTGAAAATGAGTCAGGAAAGCTCAGATGCTCTCAGAGCCACAGGAGATTCTGGGCAGCATTAATGCCACTTCAGTTGCACAGCACGTACCACAGACCCTTAGAGAGCTGTGATTATCATTTTGTGCCATTGGGCAGAAAAAAAAAAATATTATTGCACCAAATTGTGTTTTTTTGTTGTTGTTTTTTTTTTTCGAGAACCTCCCCACTTGCTGTTGAATTCCCAGTTGCTGTTGCTTTACTGTCTTAAATAGCGATGGTACCTGTTCGGATGGCTTGGTGTAAGAACTGCAGATGAAGCTATCCTCCTTTTACAAGAGTAACTCTGGAAGGTTGTCAGTGTGTCAGTCTGTCCCTAATTCTGTGTTTTTATGTGATCATGGTGCCTCCTAATGTGGCTTTAATGATCACATCCCAGTGTGTCCTTGAAGGATTTTGTGTGCAGTCTCACGTGTATTTACAGCTGTCTGCTTGGAATTGGATTACCCGAACTGCATGTTAGTGCAAAGTGTGAAAACAGGGCCATGGAGAGCCTCTAGGCCGTCCTGTCCAGTGACAACATTATCAACCTGACAGTGTTGCTGTGTCTAATAGAAATCTTCTCAGAGTTTCAGGAGCAGACGGGGGGGAAAGTCTTATCTTTGATGCTGCGTTCACCGCAGCCACAGTTGCAGATATAGCGGCTCATCAGGGTGCCTGTCAGGAATCCGGCACTGACGGTGTCATTATGATAAGAATTATCTCCTTCAGGGGAACAGCTGCCATGGTTGTGATAACTTACGGTTCCATTACAGGTGGAATAAAGATCCCTTTTCTATTTGTCACTCCTTCAGCAGGGCTTTCCCAAAATAAACCTAGCTTTTTTTTAATTGGGTGCATGTAACCGTGTTTAATGTGGGTACAATTACATATGTTTGGCACTGAAGTGGTGATTCTGTAGTTAAGGTGTGTAGCAGTTAGGGGTGTGTGTGTTTGTGTTTGTCTGCGTACTCTAATGAATCAGCTCTTTTTGTTTTCTCTTCTGTCTGTCGGTCTGGTATTTTTTGTCCAAACAGTGGCACCAGGGTCCACAGTTCATTTCATTATATTGGCTGTCACTGCAGATCTCATTATTTTGAGTCTCTTGTTCCTGTGAGTTGTAAAGATATCAGCTCAGAGACTCTGCTCCAATTAATCACACGGGGAAGGATGGAAGAAGTAGCAAGCAATTTCACATCCTCTGCCTCTCGAGCGGTCTTTTCTTTGAAACTTTCTGAAGACACAAGTCTGTTTCTGAGACTTCCTGGAGTCTTGTCATCACCGCAAGGAACTCACTGCTCCCAGCCGAGAGAAAGCTACAACTGGGAACTGCCCATTGTTCTGACAGACCATTAATACGAAACCCCAATAGTCCCAAAAATGTCCCACTGGACTGAAAGCCCACTTGTCCGAATACCTGTTATCCCCAAAAAAAGCCCACTGCTCTGAATGCCCAGTGTACTACAAATTCACACTCTCCTTGTAGTTTTCTCACTATTTTGGATTTGCAGGACAGGACAAAGCCAGGTGACCGTGGTAATGTAGTCAGGTGTCCTTTGCTGTCATGGTAAAAAGTAGGGCTGGGTAGCGTTAAAACATTTTTTGACACTGGAACCGACACTGATACCTGGACTTCGATAGCATTTCCTGAACGATTTATGAAATCTGTTTCAACAAAACATTACACACACACGTGGGGGGCTTCATTTTGCCTGCCTGTATCGAATGACAAGACATTTTTCAATACTTGATAGTATCAAGGTAATTGTTATGGTGCCCTACACAATGTTAAGGCACCAACACGTTGTCTTCATTAGGTCTATGAAAAGATCAAGATTTGGGCTAAAAGAAGTAGTGAAGTTAAGTACATAATATCTCCAATATTATTATATGATATATACCAATAACAGGGTGTCCGATGAATGGGCTTTGGATTTCTTTTGGACATTTTTCGGACTATCTGGGAATCTGAATAATGAGGCGTCGGAGCATGGCACAGAACCTTACAGAGTTTTGTTACCTCAGTACAGAGCCAAACTTGCAGCTTCCACCTGTTGCCAGTCTGTATGCTAGCTTAAACTATCCAGCCGCTGGTATCTACATATTTAGCATGTAGACACGACAGTGGTTGCAATTTTCTCATCTGACTCTGCGAGAAAGTAAGTGAGTGTGCCTCTCAAAAATGCTGAATTGTTCATTAAAAAATCAGGTATAGAAACAGAAACTTGTGATTTATTTGTAAAATGATTGGCGGCAACATCTTCATGTGAGAAAGGGATCCTCCTATAAAAGACTTGGGCTCATTTTCATGATTTCATGCCTTTTCTTGAAGTTTCTTTTCTTAACCCAGTAGTGAGGAACTCCTGTCTCGCCTTGAAAGGAAAGTGGAGTTGGTCATAAAGAGCTGGACTGTTTCTTGCTTGCTGACCTCTGAGGATTATGGGAATAGGATTATGATGTAGAGGGTGCCTAAGTGGGGTTTTCTGCCACCACCAAGGATCAGTAGACAGCTGACTGGCTGACCGCCTGATTGTAACCGATTAGTAAAAGTTCTTACTTGCAGAATTGCCCCCAAACAGCCCAGGAAGTGAAATGTTGGTGGTGGCAGAAGGCGTTTGTCCCTCACACTGCTATAATATGTCCTTTTCAACCCCGAGCCTTGTCCTTCTGGTAGGGGAGGGGCTGTTGGTAAAGATTGACAGACAGTTTGAAGGCTCCCACCCGACCCAGATGGCAACCTTGAAAATGTTTCCGACAGTCCCTCCTGCTCCCTCATCCTCACCCCCAGCCTCACTCAGCTCTCCCTTTTTTAATTCCTTTTCTTCTTGAGATTTGAAGAAAATAAGTCGGGGGGCCTCCCCCCGGGGCATCCCAAGCCTCCGGTCCATTCGCCAGCTATTAGAGATCATAAATCTCGAGGGTGAATGGAATCGCTGCCATCAGTGGTGCAGGGTTTTGATGGTGTTGTGGCGGGGGGTTGACCTCAGGGCAGGCCTGGAGCAGAAGAAGGGGCTGAATGGGAGAGGAAGGCAGCCCGGGGACGGCTCCTTAAACAAATGTTTCTCCCGTCTTTTTGTTCCCCTTCTTATGCTGTGAAGAGCTGCTGAATGTGTCGGGCAGTGAAGGGATGTTTGATGGAGGGTTTGGCCCGGCGGTAATGAGAGGTTCTCACCTCGTTGTAAATGGGAGGTTTGAGGGGAAAAGGTCACCAATCTCCATCTTTGTCTCTGCACTGACCTGCCTGTGCCCTATGCTTGAGTGACACAGATACTCCACCTCAGCATTGTGTGTGTATGTGTGTGTTTAACAAGGATTTTGCCTCTCGGCAAACAGGGCTCAGATTTGTGTCTCAGTGAGAGTGACATTAATAGCCGGCTTTCCCTTCCTCGTGGGTGTTGGTGTGTCCTCCATCTTGAGTCCTGTTTGAGTGTGTTTCTGTCTGTGTTTTTCATTGTCTTCACACATGCTTCTCTCCAGTGTGAATGCTTTCACAAGCAGTGACAGGGGGTAAAGTGTTTATTTGAACACATGCTTGAGAGCCTGCTGAGGGCCATTCGACTGTCTTCAGCAATCCCCTCTGCTTCTGTAGACACCCTGGGGGCAGTACAGCTCTCTCCCACTCATTTAGTCTGTCTCTCCCAAACTATAAACCCGTCTGTCTTGCTCCATCTCGGCTCCTGTCACACAAACTCAAACTGCGTCCATATATAATTTCCAAAACACATGTTTTTCTCAGTTTTGTCCCCTTACTGACTCTTAGATGTCTGGTTCTAAATTGAGCTTTTTGGGATTCTCTTTTGAGAAACCAGCTGCACTGAAACACCAACATGAATGTTTTACCCAGCGTAACTGGGCAAGACCTCTATATGTGAAATGAATAACTCAATGTGTGAAAAATGGTTTAACTGGGAAAACAGCGACCCACTCCATAACCTATAAAGTAAAGCCTTTGTACGCGTTAAAGAAGTCAGTGAGTCCACTGCTTTGATTATATGACAAAACAGGGACAAATGACGTGTACACTTCTATGTTTTCTATACTGGGTGACTGCATAGGTGGACAACCATGCATGATTGTGTTCAAGTAGTCTGGTGGACTGCAGGAAGTCACAAGCTTCATGTACACCACGATTACTTTGCAACTTTTCATCTCAGCCAAGATAAAAAAACTCTTACAAAATAATATTACTTGCATTTCCGCTGCCCCGGGTTCGGGTCCCAGCCTGGGGCCCATTCCTGCCTGTCTCTCCCCTCTTTCTCATCCTGTTTCCTGTTGTCTCTTGAGCTGTTCTGTCAATAAAGCCATATAAAGGCCAAAAAATACTTTAAAAATGTGTGGATTTTTTCTTTTTACCTTTACTTGATCAGGATTCATGGTAGTGAGAGTTTGACATACCTGCAGGTTTATAGTACTCCCATAGTAATGGTAAAGTAATCTGCTCTGGCCAACTTTTTTTCCCCCAGAGCTGAGCAGTGTCGGACCTGGATGGATTACATGTTGACTTGACCTATTCACACAGAAGGCAAAAATACAGGCTTATCTCATGTCACTGCGACTGTCGACAGTCTTCCTCTGCCTGATACGGCAGCATCTGTCCAATAAAAGCCCTGATGATTTTCTGATTGCACCTTTTTTCTGCAGAGTCTCGAGTGCCTCTCTGCTTGGGATGGCATGAAACCTGCAGGGGAATACTGTTTTAAACTGTAGGGACCGAGTTTGCAAAAAGGGGAATGGCTCCGTGCAATAACGGTGCAATGAAGTGTGCGTGTTAATGAATGCTCAGGGCTGAGACAGAGAACGGGGATGGGGAGTGGGCGTGCAGTCCTCTCCTGTAGTGATGGGTAATAGATCTCAGTGGCTGTCTGCGGAGCGAGCTGCTGCGATACATTGGGAATTAGTAAAGATGTCAGTGAACATGCTGCTGTTTGATCAAGCGTATTGATAGTGCGCTGCCTAGAAACATTTGATTTATAAGGTGGTACCAGTCCTTAGGTCTTTGTGGTGACATAGGAGAAAGTTCTCTGATGCTTTCTCTAAAAGAGAGTTTGCTTAAGGCATTTTTTTTTTCATTACGCCTTAATTAGTCAAGCAAGATGAGGAGGGCGGCAGTACTGTTCACAACAATGGGCAGGCTGGTTTGCCGGGAAAAGAGAGGTTGCACATTTCACACCTTCAGCAGAAACTAATATAACATGAGCCTTCAAAGACCCGCTGAACACAAATTGCATGACATATCAGCTCTTCAGACGCCATTCAAACCTAAAGTGTCCGCGATAAAGAAAAAAGCATAGCATGTACCTGAAATAAAGTGGACAGAGCAGTCAAATAGCAGCTTTTATATCCCTGAAAGCTTTGAGGGAACGAGACAATGATCGTTATCTTGGTTAAATCGCCTGCTGCGCACAGACGGACTACAATGATGACTCTGAGATCTATTTTTCTGATCTAGCTGATCCAAGGTTTCATAAATAAGATCTAAAGTGGATTCTTCCACTGACACCATTGTGCCCTGAAGGATTAACCTTGATAAAAGCACCTTGTTCAGTTATGATTTCCTTCTTCGGTCTAAAGAACTTAAGAGTGCTTAACGATCAAGGTCACATGTGGGAAATGTACTTGATGGCGAACAGCGAAGTGAAACAGCTCCTGAGGTTTGAAAGAAATGTACCTTTGAGGGATCAGAATTTGCAGATGAAATAAGTGTGAAGCTGCTTCAATCTTGGTATATAGTGGGTGTGTGTGTGTGTGTTTTATGTGCGTCAGGTCCAGCAGGGTTCACATGTCCAGGGATTTAAAGTAATACTATCCACATATCCACAAATCAAACCCCATTCTATGTGGGTGTGTACATGCACATGTACCCACTGAAGACATCTTCACACCGACCAACGTTGCCTGGTTACAAGCCAGTTGGCAAGGAAACGGTGACGGCCCATGCTAATTTGTGATGGCCTCAGACGACTGTGTGTGTGTGCGTGCGTGTGTGTGTGTGTGTGTGTGTGTGTGTGTGTGTGTGTGTGTGTGTGTGTGATGAATGCGGGCTTCTAATCTGTCAAGCAAGACAGGTGACCCAGCGCTCCGTTGATTATCCCAGACAGACTAAAACGTCAGTCATCCCCACAGCCACCGTGCAACAGATTTCTGTGTGATAGAAAACCAATTCAGTTCTGTCTGAAATCCATCCAATGGGCAATTTAGGTGACTCACCTATAAAATATAATTTGGGAACCAAAGTGTACCATAATGTGGCTGTTGGGTGGCTGTTATATGGAATTCTGAAATCTGTGTTTTTATCATCAAAGTTTGGTTTAAACAGAGTTAAATTCTTTCAGCATCTTTTGCTATTGTGTGTTTTACACCACAGGGCTGAAATTAGAAGAAAACTAGATTTGTTCTGGGTTCAGAAAAGCACAACAGTGCAACAGATGCATGATCTGAAGATTCATTTCGGTCCTTGAATACGGTTCTGCGTGAAGTCGGGGTTATCTTTTTTTGGTGAAGAAGACAGGAGAGAGGAAAAGGAATGGGAGCAGATAGAGTACATTAGGCTGCATGTGAGAGAAAGCAATTACCTGTGGCAATCTTCATGCGTTTCCCATCACAGAGGACAGGAGAGTGGTGGGGAGAGGAGCGAATGGAAATGAAAGAAGAGAGATGAGAAGAAAGGACGGGGAAAAGAAAGTAGAAGAGTGAGGAGGCATGTACTGTGGCCGTCGGAGCCTGCCAGTCAGTTTTGTCTGTACCTACTGATAAGACTTATCTGAGTGAATATAGCTCCACAAGTAATGCCATGCACTTGAAAAATTTAATTTTTGGGCCCGATACTGGGACGCCAACTTGGTGTGTCTTGCATGCCCAGGTAGGAGCACCTGCTCTGTTGAGAGAACTTAAGCCTCACTGCAGGAAGGAAGCGGATTAGATTCCTATTTCTCCGAGCTTTCTAACATGCATTCACATGCTTTTCCTAACATGAAAGTCAGGCTAGAAATAAAAATAACACATAGGTATGATTTGTGATGAAGCTTAAAAAAGTGTCATATCGAAGAGAGCATTGTCTGGCTTGTTTCCTTGTACACTCACCAATCACCACCAGCTATTAAAAAAAAGGATGTACCTTGGCCTCTTTGGCCTGTGTCTCCTCCTGGTTTTGTCTGCAGACCTCTTAACCCTGATGAAGCACTGCCTACCACGTTGTTCGTCTGTGTCTCCTTGTTTAGTTTTCCGAGTGAAACAAGCAGACTGGAGGTTCAGTTTGTGTCGTGGAATGTCACAAATCCTGCTGTTTAAATGCTGCTACATTTATTTACCCACCATTGTTGGCTGGCGGCGGGTGTTACATTCCAATCTTGTTGTCAATCCAGTATTTAAGGCTTGAACCTAAAATATAGGTCTGCTAAGACAAATGTTAAGATTGTTTTTAGGGTTAGGGTTAGGGTTAGGTCCCTAAGTCTAGTCCCTGGAGATGAATTTGAATGAAGGTTTTTCAGGATTTATCAAACAGCTGGACTTCCAGACTGCTTGGAAGAAAGAGAGACATGTACTATGCATCGCGCCTCAATTATATGTATAACCGTATATCTGTCATACAGAATACCTGCTATTGTACCACTTCCCCTTCCTTCCCAGCCTTTCTATTTAAAAATGACAAACAACACTTCATAATCATCACCTGTTCATGATCAGTCCCCATCTTTTCGTCTCACTTCCTCTTCCTGTGTCTCTCACACTTCAAAGCACAGCAGATTCGTTCTGCTCCCTGTCCTCCAATAATCATCTCCTCGCACAATAAGCCAGGGAAATAACAAGTTCAAGTGTGCAGCCTGCGCAACACTTGCCCCCTCAGTCTTTCACCGGAGTTTCCCGAGGGAAAACACTGCTCGTATTCAAACATGAGTAACGAGGGGAAAGAAAAGGGGAGTGGGTGAGAGGCTGTGGAGGAGTTTGCTGTTTAATGAAAGTGGGTTATAATGGAGTGCTGTGCTGGGACAAGCGGGGCCCTCTCTCAGCTTGTTGATCTTGCTGATGTATGCTATGTCAGATTGTTGCTTAATTGACTTGGTTTGTGCCCAGCTGAAGGTTATCCCATCAAAGGCAGTAATTTCACCTGCCAGCTGCCAGCAACTGTGGTTTATTTCTGGCCTGCAAGCTAAGCTGATTTATTTCCATAACAAGTCGAGGAGTATATTTTAAAATTGTTTTTAAATACTGTTAAAGGAGATGTATTATGTGCATTTTCAGATTCATACTTTTTCACTTTTTTTTACTTTTACTACTAGAATATAGTTACATGCTTTGATGCTAGAAACACATCAGTTTTTCTCATTCAGCAGCACTGTATTCCCCCTTTGTATGAAACGCTCTGTTTTAGCGCCTGCTTTAATTTTCAAGGCCCCCCTTCCCAAATACCCAGTCTGCTCTGATTGGTCAGCTCACATACGCCTGAGCCAGCAACGCTCAATATATCTCTAGTCGGCTCTGTTGTGTTTTCAGCTTCCAGGTTGCTTCATTTATACAGTGAATTTCGCCTGCGACATGGTGACGTAGTGATGTCAAGAAGTCGCAGAATTAAAGGCGGGACTATTGATGTTTGCGTGAAAACTTGGCTTTTTAACTTTCAAGATCTTTTACATGAAGGAAAAGGAAACAATCAAAACAGTATAATAAGTCTCCTTTAACACACCTACTGCAGACTACATCATTATGCTATGTTATCACATCATTTACAAGTATAACATAATCAGGAGAGCATAACAAATCGACACGATAGCCAGTGTTGAATAGCAGCTTCTAGTCCAAAGATTTCAAATACTGATATTTTTATACTAACCACACTGTTCACCTCTCTTAAAAAGGTGTTTGTCTGTTTGAAACTCATCTTTTCAATAACACATTTGATCCTTTACCCCCTTTTCCTTTCATGCTATTTACTCCTACTTTTTCTGCCGACTCCGCCACTTCTCTCCCTCCAGTCCTCCCTTCTCTCTCTTTCCTCACTCATCAGTGGCCTTGGCCTTAGCCTCCAAGTGTAGGTGTTGTTTATGGCCGTGTTAACAGGCACTGCTGTGGCATTTTGGGGGCTATTAGGAGTCTTGCTGAGACATTAGTCATGTCTTGCAAGTGTGACGTGGGCAGAGCACTGGCCGGGGGCCGTGACATGCATGGCGAGCTAGTCTTTATGCAAGCCAGACGGCTGACCTTTTCCTGCAGAATCCTCTGCGACGGGAGAGGTGATGTCTGGGTAATTAATGGTGTGAACCCTCTGCAGCTCATCGCATCCTTTCCATCTGCATCCGGCCCTACTCTGCTGTCACTGTGTCGCTCAGCTGTCAAGTGACACCAGTGGGAGGGCATGTTGGATCTACCTATCAGTGTTCATCCCAGGTGGGAGTTTTGTTCCCAGCTGAGATGCAGAGTTCAATTTGAACGCTTTGATGATGATGAAATTGAAAAGAGGGATGAAATTTTGAGCAATGGCCGGGCTGAAGAGAGTCATCTGGTATCAGTGGCACACGAGTCAACTTGAGCTCATCGTTTCCTGTCAGTGCAGGTGTTAGCCTCTGAGATTTAACTGAAGAAAAATACACAAAGACAGATTACCAATAGAACAACAATTTTCCTCCTGAGTTGGTACAATTACATGCTGCAGCATTTCTACATGTTCTCCATCTCCTCCTCTGAATACTGCTGCTATTGTCTGGGTAATGCTGAATTCTCTCTCTGTCAGAGAACAATGAAACAACCCACTGGCTACTGACTGGTACCCCGTCAGCATCAGTGCCTGTCCTAGATAGGCGTTGTCAGGTCAGACTCAGACTGTGGTGATTAGACCAGCTCACGTCAGATCGACCTCCGTGAGCACGGCGCTTTATTTGTACAAACTGCACTCATCGCTGTGTTGGATTATGTGTTCATTTGTGTGTGCATGTGTAAGGCTTAGCTTTCATTTCAGTTTCTACAGTTTACTCTTAATAAAAAAGAATGATCTGTACTGAGCACGAGGTGTTCTTTAGAGGGCTAAGCATGAGCACACTTGGGCAAATAAATTTGAAAACCCTGTTGACTGGCAAACAACAATAATTGTGCATTACAGCTACCATCTGGTAAGGAGTGGGACAGACGAACCCCAGTTCTCAGCTTTCTCTCAGCAGATTAAGCCTTTGCTGATTGTGACTTATTTTCTGTTTTAATCTACACAATGTACACAATGCAGTGTCTTTGCCATTTATCGTCTTCAGTTTCCCTCGAAAATGAGTATGAAATGGCAAGAGTCTGGCATATACAGTACATGCTCCCCAGAAACTAAGGCGAACAGTATTTCCTGTGTGCCGCCGGAATGGAGTATACAGTGGTCCACAGTCATGTCAGTGGCTCTGTGTGGGTGTACATACTTGTGTTTGATGCTAATGTCAGCATGCTAACATGCTGATTTTTTCCCTGTACAGTGTCCAGCATCTTCATTAGCAGGTTAAGATTTGCTAAATATCACTAAATACAAAGCACAGCTGAGGTTGACAGGAATGTTGAGTGGAATAGTGGCTTTGTGGTATTTTTTTGCTCTATGGGTGGTTCTTGTGGGGCTTCAGGGTGTGTGTAAGGTTTTCACCCTGCTGTATAACATAGTCAGATCTGGTTTGGGGGTTTCCTAAGAGCTTTGTGGGAACTGCTTGGGGACTGGGAGGGCCAGGGGCTGTCATATGTTTACTGTGCAGTTGCGGAGCATTTCCGTGAAGCACGTTGCTGAAGGAAAAGTGTTATAGACATGAAGTGTGATTAATTAATTTATTGAATGATACGTATGTGGTCATGAACCAAAGTATTAAATAAATGAATACTTTAACCTGATAACAGCATTATAGGAAAAGTTAAGGCGCCACCTAAGTTGTTACAATTCATCCTGAGGGAACATGATTATCAATCCAATCAATAGTTAATGAAAAGTTTCAGAAAATCACAAATGTCAACCTCACGATGGTGCTAGGAGGAAATGGTAAAGGGTCACCAAATGTTGTTATGATATATCCTCTGGGCACCATGAAAGACAGAGAGTATAATGTCTGGTCAGGTTGTTAGGTGTCAAAATGATCCCACCAGCTAATAATCTTGTAATAATGGTGGTGTGTTTCCAGATACACCTGGCTTTATTCAAGAAAAGATGCTCAACGTATGTAGAGCGCTGCTTTAACTTGCTAACTGCTAACACAAAACTAACATTTCCTACAGGTGCAGCTTAACATTGAAAGCATTTAAACGCCAAAGTGCAAGTTGACTTTGAAGTAGGTTAGTCACAGGAAATGCAGTGTGTTCACTTGCTGCCATCCTTCATCAAAAATGCATCCAACAAACAAAACAACGTTTAATGAAAAGAAGAATAGCTGCATTTGTTTTTCGCTTTGGCAAAATCCTACGCTATCGTCTCTTAAATCAGAATTAAAATCTGACTGTTGCTACTGTATTCACACAGAGGTGAGGTGTGCTGCGATACCGCTGCTGGTGTTAAACTTTGACCCTGTAGTCGTGCTAGATGAAAAATCTGAAAATATATGGATCATCTTGCAGCAGAGCTAGACCTAAAGCCATTAGGAATCATCCTCTAAGGACCATGAATGTCTGTTAATCCATTTGATATATATTGAGATATATCAGTGTGGATGACCAACTGAAAAAATTGATAAAATATAAAAATCACTTTTCAATTTCATGGCACCTCATGTAGCCACTCTCTTCCTGACCAGAGGATTTCCATCCATGACGTCTGATTGCCCCGCAGTCTTGACCGTGGCCTTCTGGGTGATGTCAGCTGTCACTTTGAGCGTTTGACTTTTCACCTCTCCGTCACTGCCCCCGCCCCTCCCATTCAGAGCCAGCGCCCGCTGCCAAGCTGTCGACTCTACTCAACCTGAACTAGTCTCCGGAATGAGACGGAGTCTGGGCCACGCCACGGGGTATGATGATAAGCCCAAAAAACCACAGAGCGTCTCAAAGCTTACGTCGGCCAATGGCAATGATAAAGTACTATTTCAGCTGTGTCAGATAATGACACAAAAGAGAAAGAGAGTGTGTGTATGTGAGAGAGAGAGATAGAGACATGGAGGATATCACACAGGTAAAGACCCCTGGTGTCAAGGGCATGGTCTGAAGAGTCTGATTAACATGAGGAGGGGTGTGTGTGTGTGTGTGTGTGTGTGTGTGTGTGTGTGTGTGTGTGTGTGTGTGTGTGTGTTGCCATTCTACCTGCTAAGTGTGTGTGAGTGATGGCCAGTGAATTAGCTGCCCCTGGTTCTTGTCTGTCCTCCCTGGTGCTCCAGTGTAATTAGCGGAGAGACTAACGAGCTTCTCCCACTCCAACAGGCTGGCTTTTTATTAGAACTGCTAATTGCTCCATATCAAGGGAATACTGAGGCATTGTGTTCAGGAAGCACCGAGAAACAGAGTAGCTGCATATGAGAGCTTTTTATGTGTGTGTGTGAATATCTACAATCCATACTGCTGACATCTGCATACACACACACACACACACACACACACACACACACAAAACTGTATTAAATCAGGCATCTACGTATAGAATTCTGCTGATGTTTATAAAA
Source organism: Diplodus puntazzo (assembly GCA_963678695.2). Taxonomy (NCBI): domain Eukaryota; kingdom Metazoa; phylum Chordata; class Actinopteri; order Spariformes; family Sparidae; genus Diplodus; species Diplodus puntazzo. The sequence continues at coordinate 19,809,159 of OZ023156.1, forward strand.
CTATATATACTGAATGTTTGTCTCCCATGACCAAAATGAACAAGAGCATGATTGGCCGTCAATCAAGTGCAGGCTCAACATGATCCTACAGTCCTGAGTGGAGGTCAAATCAAGCAAAAACAAGTGGTTGGGTGTACGTTGTGCATAAAGTAGGTCTTCATAGACTTTTGCTTCAGGCACAGGTGAAAACAAATTTCATTTAGTATAACTCAGTTCAACAGTTCCATATTTTGTCCTCGCGACCTTCAGTGCACAGAATATCTCCACACTTGACAGAACACAAAAACGACTCTGAATTTTCAAACAACAATGCAGGGCCTCTACGTGGCGATAAAGTCTACATCCGCAATACATCAAATATTGTGATCATGCACAGTGAAATCATTTTCCTTCAGTGGTGGTTATTTAAAAAATACAAACAATAGCGGCAAATTATTTATTTATTTGTTTGTTTGTTTACAGTCATTTGATACCTGTTTCTTCACCTTTAGTTTTTAAATACCTTTCTGGTACATGACCGAACAGTGCGAGCCAATCGTAGACGGACTGGTTGCTCACAAGTATTGTTGTTGTTCCAGGGAAATGCTCGTTACACATAGCAACAATGGGCTTACTTTAATTAAGATGATGGCATCATAATTTCACAGGTAATCCGTTGTACACGTTCACAATAATAGTTTCTTGAAGTCTGCACCTTAGTTGCATTTTCAATAACTCAAACACATTTTCCTGTGGTTTCCTGAGGTCAAACTATAGAGGCTGATTTTTGTTTTCGAAAAATATCCTTATATTAAGAATCAGAATCAGAATTTCCTTAATTTGTCCCGTAAACAGGGACATTTCTTCATCACAGCAGCCAAAGGGCAGTAATATTGTAATAAACAATAATGATAGTAAAAAATAAACAATATAATAAAAAGGTAAGAAATAGAAACAGACTCTTATACACTGTACATTCACAATGTCTTACACTGTGAACAGTGTATTTGTAAGCAGTGCGGCAGTATGTTGTTGAATAAATAATACATTTGGGTATGAGAAATTGTCCAGTTAGTGCAAAAAACAGATGCATGGGTTCTTTATGACATAGTGCACATGTGAGGTCTATTTGGAGCCATGCTGGTTGTTCAGTCGGGTTGTGACAGCAGCAGTACTTATAAATCTAGACAAGACCCAGTAATTCATGGCCCAGGCACTGGGCAGCATGTAATACCCAAACATTAGTTTGGTATAATTGCACTTGCACTTTTTCTGCAATAACAAGCCAAATTGTTTGCTTTTAAGAAGGTCTATTTTAAATGAATGTCGAGATCAGGTTCCGTTGAACGGTGCTTGACGGCTCAATATACGGTACATGGTTTCGTATCACATATCTGCTGCAGCAGCACTCTATCTTAAAGTTTCCTGGAGAGAAAACAGGGAAAACGTTTATGGATGACACTTTCAGTACTCTGCAGAACTAGCATATGTATTATAATAACCTGCAGCACTTCCGAGGCTTTAGAATGTTAGCTAAGTGGGTTAAGCAATATGATAACCTGTCAGGAGTATTCACTCAACAAATTCACTAATCTAAATCAAACAAGATGTTACCATGGAAAATGCAGCTTTTGTGACTTGGACAATGATTGGCACAAGGTATCATGGGTGTGAGGAATAAGGTGGATAAGAAGACATTTTTGAGGCCTCCGTGGCTTTAAACTATTGCTGAACACAACGTGCAGACAAAACTCTGCAGGTATGGTGCTGAGTGTACCTGAACCTTATAGTTATTGAATGAAAGTTGATTGATTGATTAATTGGTTAACTAGCATGTTCCGAATTGCCAGCTACTGATTCTTTTTCCTGCCCTAACCAAGACTCTAAAGTCCCGTTTGTATTTGATTACTCTCTGGCAGTATTAATGTTTCATATACCGTATGTATAATATGATCAGTCTGGAGAACAAACCATATATGTGTAGTGACAGTATTGTTTGTTTTCATAAATACAGTATCTTCAGTTTTTTTAGCTCAACACTTTGGTTTCATCTGGACATCTGGACACTTTAAAAGTGTATCAGCACCAATCTCCTGCGGTCCAGCATGGGAACCCTTATGACCGAGGGAAAATGGAGTAAAGCCATTAGGAGAGTAGGACCCTCATTAAATGAGCTGATATAATGTCAGCTACTGGTAATTGGTCTGTCCTGGCTGGTCTGCCTTCATACAATATAATAGATTTTATGTGTGGTGCTGTACACTATAAACTCATAAAGTCGCTACCCCTGAGATTAGAGGCTACAGGGATGAAGTGAAAGTTTAAAAGATAGATCAATATCTTGTTTTGTCCGTGGGTCTGTGGATCAAGCAAGTACAGAGGCTGTGTTTTACTGCACAGTGCTTATGATAGCAACAACTCAGAGCTGCACACTGTCTGCCTGTGTGTGGGAATTCTAGGTAATTACACTGCTGGACAGGCTGTACGCTGGCCAGATTTTGCCACAGCAGTTATTTAACTAGGAGAAAACAATAATAATTTACAGAGACTCAATAATGGAGTCATATTTGTCTGGCCTTAACACCCAAAATAACAGTAGATAACATACGGTAAATATTTGAGATGGGCACAGTTGTGCATAATCATATTTTAAAGTCTTCTTCCAGACACGCAATTTAGGAACATCGATAATATAAGGTTGTTTTCTACTTAGTGACACTGTGGCTCAGGAGGTGGAGCGGGTCGTCTACCAATCACAGGATCGGATGTTCGATTGCCGGTGCCTACAGTCTACAAGTTGATGCGTTCCAAATTGCTGCTGGTGGCTCTTCCATTACATTTTGAGTCTCCTGCATCTTAAAGGAGACCTATTATGCATTTACATTTTTTTGGTTTCCTTCGGTGTTTAATATAGTTTGCCACGTAAGAATTGATTTAAAACAGCCGTGCAGGTGTTGTAAAAGGCGCGGGGTCAAGCGTGTGAAAGCTGACTAATCAGAGGAGACTGTGTATTCAGGAGGGGGGGTGGCTTAAAGAGACAGGAGCTAACAGAGGGAGAATACAGTGCTGATGCGCTGGACAGCACAAGAAAACATGTTTTTGAGCATTAACGCATGTAAACCCATTCCAGTAGTAACCCAAAACAAAATTACTAACCTGACAATGAGTGTGAATTATGTCTCTTTTAAAGGTCATCTGTTTCCCACACCCTGTATCACTGTCATGATGGCCACAGAGTAACTCAAGGGCTATTGGAGGGCCTGTTGCTGAGGTGACATGTTATTACACCTTCAGTGAGTCCCGTCACGCGTGTTGCCATGCTGATTAACCGTGGTCATTCCTGCTACACAGCCTCAGCCTAAAGGATGTTATTATTAAAAAGTGTGACGCCTCAGGCAGCAGCCGTGGAGTGTGTTTATTGCTTCATGTTCTTGTCCACCAGCACAAGTTTGCTGTCATTTCAGGAAATGTAAGACTTTATACTTTCAGACTGTATTTCCACCTGTTGAAGTAGCATGACAAGCCCCACTTGCTAATATCCCCATGAGACAGGTCACACGTGTTATGCTGGTGAAAGACTGCTTCATGCCTGTTACTGCATGAGCCCGTGTGCCTGTATTATGTTCCTTTGTAAAATTGGATGACATTATATATGGATTCCTGCCCCGTCGGTTTCTTTACTACATAGAGAAGGGACAGGATGACTAATGGCAGAAGTCTTTACGCCAATTCAAAGCCAACATTTTTGATTACTTGGTACAGTGTGGGCTGTTATCCCGCAGAGCTCCCAGGGTGCGCCCTGTCTGATGATGCAGTTATCAAAGGTTTTTTGGAATCCATTTTCTGCCTATGCAGCATAAATTAGACACAAATTTAGCTTCGGCAATGTAGCTATATTTAGATATTACATCCTTTGGACCCAAAAAAGGATAGTCATGTTTGAGAAGTTATATTGGACAGATACAAAGGAGAAATGTGTTGATGTATTCACTGATCTCCAATGGAAGTTCTGCATGTAAATGTTGTCCGACTACTAAGTGATTCTCCTGCAGTGTTCTTACCAGTATACACTGCATGATTATCACATGCCAGCATTCATTACATCAGCTAATTAACACAAGTTTGGCATTTGTGATGTGTGTGTAAGAGGATTTGAGAGTGACCACCAGTCTGGTGCTCATAGACCAAGAAAGGATTGAGTCACTCGCTCTTTCTCTTAATTAAGTTTCTTCATTCATGGTGCATGCTTCCTTCCTTTATTTATGCTGTGTTTACTGTCCGAGACAACAGCTCATCGGCAGCTCAGAGCTCCTGGACAGTGACCCGTACCAGTCTGGGTCGAAAGTCAGAGGTCATTGAAATCGTCAGAGGTCAGTCGGGGCTGAGAGTCAACAGTGAAGGTGCTCACAAAGTCTTAAAAGACCCCCTGCTAGGCATTTCTCTTTGTCTCATTTTTTAAAAAGATTTGATGGGAAATCAAGTTAATGACTTAAGATTAACAACATGAAGTGAACCAGAGGACTCACCCCATGCTGATGGAAAGTCAGGTAGAAGTTTTGTATCACATGAGACATTTGTGCAAAAAAACAGCATGCCACAGCAAAACAGCATTGCCTTAGACAAATAAAGTAGATGGGGACTTGTTTTAAAATGTAAAAATAGAAAACAAAATAAATTCAAAAAGTGGCTCCATTTTTTAACTTGAACTGTTTTAAAAAAATGTGATTTACACCCTTGCACAATCTCGACCTCAAGTCAAGAGTGTAACTAACGTCTTTTCAAATCAGTTTAGGTACTCAGGGCTTCCAGAGAGTTGGATTACTGCTATCAGGTAGTTCTTTGTTCATTTTTTTTTTTGTCCCCATCTACTTCAGTTATATAGGAGAATGCTTGTTTTGTGAAAAACAAAACTTCGCCTGACTTTCCAACGGCACGAGGGGGAGAAGATATCGACTGAATTTTAATTTTTGGATGAACTTTCCCTTTAAAATGACTGAATAGACCTTTTTTCAAAACTGAAAGGTACAACAGCAGTGAGAGTGAGAAGAGCTTGGATAGTATTTCCCAGATATTTTACAGTGCATATAAAACAAGACAGTTTTAAAGGTCACAAAATATGATTCCTGCTTACTTTTTTTAAAGGTCCTGTCATGGCTCAGTTTGTCACCCTGAGGGCTAAATATAATAACATTTTAGGTTGTTTTAGTAGACGTTAGTGTATTTTATATTAACCATGGCCGACTCATTTCTTCAGGCTCTCTTTGCAAACTTGCATGAATACTTTTATTTGAATTAAACTCCGTGACCTGCACAGACTGCCTACCCTCTGGTTCCTTAATATTCAGCGTTATGAAAATAAGGCCGATGACAAAAAGCCTCGCATTGTGTCCGACCTGCCCCCCACTCGCTCCCCCCACCCTCGCCACGGCGCAGACCAATCCTCCGTTTCTCCCTGCTCCCCTCCCTCCCTCTGCTGTTTTTCTCCTCTGCACTGACACCAGCCTTTCTGAGTATGAAAGCTCATGCTGGCTGTGAATGTTTTGTGGTATTATTTCTGCACCAGGATCTGTGTGTGTGTGTGTGTGTGTGTGTATGTGTGTGCATGTGCGTGTGCGTGTGTGGATGCCTATTTTAATCTGAGGGATTTGCTTCCTTTGCTGCTTACAAAACAAGCCTTAGAGAACAGAGACAATAACCTAGTTATAAAAAATGAAAAATGTGAGGGGACGAAAGTTCAGTCAAATTCACAATCTGGTTAATGTTCCCAGCTGTATGAGCTAAATACTTAACGATATGTAACTACTGTATTACCCACAATCCTCCCCTCCCCTCCCCTCCCCTCCCCTGAGGCAGATAAAGAAGTAAAGCTGAGCTTTGCAGAGAAAATGTCTAAAAATGATTCAGATTTTGTTATACATTTTGTTGAGTTGTGTACAAACATAATCTTGAATTTTTCCATCATATCCAAACTCGTGAAAATCCATATTTTTACTCAAGCTAATGATGCATTTTCATTTGGTCTCTTGTCAGTATGTCCAGGATTGGTAAGTCAAACAAGACTTAAGGTTAGCGCGAACAATACTAAAAAACATTACCGCGCTGTGAACATTTGTGAGTCACACCTGAGTCACATTAGATTTCATTTTCATTAGCAGTGGTGGCTGTTTGATGGTGTGTACATCAACAGTGAAGCAAGTCTGACCGCAGGATAAATTGTGGTATGTCACAAAAGTGTTTACTTGCCCCAAACAGCCAGATTACTTTACTGTACATTAGTTGTAAAATGGCAGGCAACTGCTCACATTGAGTGTGTGCGATTGAGTAGTTAAATTCAATCAACTCTCACTAAATTCAGCACTCACCAGAGACTCCAGTTCTCTCTTGTTTTTCCCCTCTTCTCCCTGTAATGTTGTTTGTATTGTATGTGTTTCCCCTCCAGCTCCAGTCAGCAGTCAGCGTTACAGTAACATGACATGAACACCAGACAATTTTTAATCCCAAACGTTTAAAAGTAATCTCTTAGAGCAGAAGCTGATGTGGCTTTGGGTATTTTTTCCTCCAGAGCCCAGCTTGCGGGAAACAACACTCTGCAAATGTCTTTTGTTTTGTTTTGATAAAGAGATGCCTAGTGGCAGAAATTACATATTGTGCTTTTAAGTGAAAAATAACTGTAAATGAAATTAATTCCTTTTTTTTCTTAGTCTTCTTTTAGAATACATTGAATATCTTGAGAGTGTCTCAATATCAGACAAAACAAACTTATTGACATTTTTCAATCATAAGTTATACTAATAAAGCAAAAGAAAAGTGTCAGATTAATGGATAATGAAGATGATATTTGGCTACAGCCCCACAACTGATATTTTCCCCAAATCATGAGCATGTTGGTCCTTGATGAAGACTTATTCTTGTATCAAATAGTGTCTTTATAGTGCCTTCTTCTCTGCATGGACCTCTGGCTTTCAGAAGGAAATGATCACTAATTGGAGTGAGGGGACTGGGTAAACCTTGCATGAAATTGCCATCGGAGGCCTCGTTGTTGAGTGTGTGCATGTCCATCTTGTGCTCCACCCCCAGCAGTCAGCCTGTTGACTTCAGAGAGTGCTCACTCAACTATGAAGCCTGCGGTGTCGCAGAGACGACTAAGAGAGTGTTTGAGCGTGTGAGGAAAATAATGTATGGCTGCCTGCGCCTGGCAGTGACAGTGGAAGAGATAACAGGCAAATTTATTGAAGTATTTATTTTTTTTCCTTCTGTGGGAGGAAGCTTTCCCGGAGAGGAGAGAGTGAGGGGAGAGAGTGAAGGAGAGGGGCATGAATGTAGGGTGAGGAGGCGGGGCGAGGAGGGTGAGAGGAGGCAGGCTGGGGTTTTAGGGGTGTGTGTGTGTGTGTGTGTGTGTGTGTGTGTGTGTGTGTGTGTGTGTTTGAGAGCAAAAGATGGGGGAGGTGTGTATTGAGGGCCTTGGATTGGACTGTAATCCTTCAGTCCTGGTTAGAAAAAAAACCCTTGCACAGTCTGGGACAAACAATATGACAAGGACACACACACGCAACATATTGCTTCGCTCACACACACTGGTGAGTGAAGTGGTGAGAGAGGCTCTGGCTGATGTTACTTCATCGTGAGAAAATGTCCTCGGCAGAAATTGTCTGATTACCTGCAGGAGAAGGTTGGTTCTTTTCTGTGAAGTAGAGTTTACATTTGTATGCACCAAGTGTGTGTGTGTGTGTGTGTGTGTGTGTGTGTTTGCTTTTGTGTGTGCCTGTGTGTGAGAGAGATGATTCGGCGTGTCATGCATAGGGAACTGGATAAGGGTGTGTATGTTGGACTCAGCGGTGCACCATTTTATAATATTGAGGACTGTAAGCTCTTGTTTGTTTGCTTTTGGGGAAAGGCATCTTAAGAATATTCTCTAGTTTATAAATTACACCTCCCTCCTCCTGTTCTTCTGTCAGATGCTGCGCTGCAGATGGCACACGTTCAGTGCGGTTGTCATTACTGTATTACTCACTTCCGGTAAGCTTGTACACTTCTGATCCAAACCCACTAGAATGCACATGAATGTGTCTGCGTCTGGTTGCACCAAAATAGGATGTTACTCACATCACACCTGACTGTCGCACCTCCCGCATTAGATAAACCGCGTCCTCTTGTTTGTATAGATGCAAATGACAGCTGTAAGGCAATGTAAAGTGGCAAACAGTATTTCAGACAAGGGTTTTCAAATATCCAAGTGACACATTTGTGAGCAACCTCATTACCTCAGAGACAGAGGTTTTACATATTAAAAATTGAATGACAAACTTTAGAATTTATTATTTTACTTTCACTTTCACTACTAAATTTTATGTGTCCTTTGTATGTTCCTCGTTCTTACTTTACGAAACAGAATAAGTCCAAACACATACCTGCAGTGCAAACACTCAGTATTATCCAAGCTGTTAAAGACTTTTGAGAGGACCTTTACTAAAAAAATCTGCCAAATCACAGATTTCTGAGCGGATTCTTACATGTTGCCCTCCATTAAACACATTAGAAGTTCTCAATGTGTCACAAATGTCGTCATGATCCCTGTATCCTTCCTCCTATCATGCCTTGTTGCACTCTGAAGTTTTTTCCTCACTGTCTGCTCCAGTGACAGGAGTGATGGAGGTGTTAATGGAAGCACGTCCACCTCTTCTGAGTGTGTTATCATCCAATCTGGCCAGCTATTCTCTGCCATATCTCTTCTTTTGATTTTATGATTTAATAGTTTCTGCTATTGCATCAGCATGCTTGCAACACACACAGAGTTATCTACCACAGTGTGATATCTTGTCATAACATTTTGGGAAAAATCACTACTTAAATGTTTTATTTTTTTGTGCCATGTGTGAATGTACATTATCACAGCCAGATCTCAGAGATGACGTTGAGTGACAGCTGTATCTTCCACGGCCCAGAAATTTAAAGAACCTCATCATTGTTAGGTGATATGAAGAAAAACAACACAGAGGGAGAGCCAAAACCTCTTCTCCCTGTTGGAGCACAGAGCACCTGCTGCCAGTCGGGCTTTACTCAGCGCCTGCCAACACTGGCATATGGCAAACGCACACTCACATACACAGACACACATGCACACGCATGCATGTGCACGCAGTCACTATTTCTGGTTCAGGGGTGTTGGAATCTGGCAGGCGGCTCATAATGTCTGAATGTCACATCTTTATGCATGAATGTGCTCTGTTTATGCACGCAGACTTAGTTACATTTGCAGAGATGCAAACACACACACACACTATCACTTATACGGAGAGGCAGCAAATGTCTTCCGCCTGCATCCACAAACAACTTCAGATCAAACACTGTCTTATATTCGAGGTAAGTTTGACGTCAGTTGAACAGACAAATGCTGTCGCTCGGCCGTTGCCCCTTTTCTCCTCTATGCTTCTTTTAGGGGATCAAGAGAAGCATGATTTTTTTAGGAAATCTAGGCAGAATTACTGGCAGACTACTGCTTAGAAACAGAATAGACTATAATAAGTGTCTTTGCTCACTTCTGGGCAATCAATGGCTCTCCTTTACAGCTGTCTAAGGCTCTTGGATACAGTTCACAACATGAATCACAAACAGTATGTATGTTTATTTGGTGACAGTTTCGGTCTAAATTGTCACTTAGGATTTGAGGCGCCGAGCTACTAAGTGCAAAGCAAAGAAAAGATTGTGTGGGATTGAGATGTCAGGCCTCTCAAAGCTGGAGAAAAGTGCAGCACTCTACTCGCACTCAAGCTCCCAAGAAAGTCCCCGCTCTTTTTGAATTCCGGCTTTTTAAAGACTTTTTTCGGTTGTGACGGAATATCTTGTGTTTTTTCAGATGGATTTGAATGCCTCCTATGTTCTGGCTGTGAAAAAAAAAGAACAGCCTGTGGTTAAACGCAGCACTCAGTGTCATTTCAAAGTGAAATCAAAAGCAGTTAAGAGTTACTGCCGCCTCTCAACAGTTGGGCCATTTTGGAGCAATTAGGGCTCTTTAACCAGACGCTCAAACTATGACCAAACCACCGCTCGTGGGTTTTTGAGCATTTGATGTTCGGCAGCCTGGAAAATTATGCACTGGTGGATACTGACCGCTGAAATTCTAACATGTTTATTTGCATCAGCTGCTTATTTGATACTCTGTGTATGTGTTGCGCCTGTAGTCTGCTGTCAGTTGATTCAAGCAGAGATGTGTCTCTGTCTCTGTTCACTACCACTGTCTTACAGTTTGTTAGCTTAAATAACATTCTTATCATTTTTGCATCCTCTTCGTGTGTTCATTTGCAGTACGACCCAGAGAATTCGGGCTTCATCAGCACGGAGCGGTTTAGGGACCTTCTGGCGACCCACGGCTCTGAGCTTGACCCGCACAAACTGGAAGTCCTACTGGCCCTCGCCGATGGCAACGCCGATGGAAAGATCTGCTACCAAGACTTTGTCAACCTGGTGAGATGTGTGAACATTTTATAGGCTTTTTGATATCAGCATTCAGTACTTGATGGACACCTCTTAACCTGCAATTTGTCTTTATATAAATTTTTAGATTTACATTCAAGTATCAGTTGATACATCCAGCATTGCCACACATGCAGGTATTGAAAGTCACATGAGGTGTGGGTTTAAGTCGAATGAGGCACAAGACACTGATGACTTCAGATTTACATGGACAGAATAACAAAAGACTTGCAACTCAACTTTGACTTTGATGCCAAAGACGTGTGACTTCATTTGGACTTCAGACTTTTATATCCAGCCCCAAACAGCCGTACTCCGGTATCACAGCTCAGCTACAAGGTGGAGAGTCCTCCTAATAGGAAATGACTCTGAGCCTGGTGATAAATTCCGCTCTTAATGCTCACCTTGCCCCACTTTCAGTTTCACCTTCAAACCGCAGCCTGCTGCTGATTGTCCGAGGTCTCACTCAAGCATCTCCAGCTGTGCACGCTGCCTCACAACCTTCTCATTTTCTGTTTTCCGCCGTCTCGCTTGTTGTTCCCCGCGGGAGGCTGAACTGCTGACCCAGGACAGTGTGGAGTGGTCTTGGAGTGGGAGTAGTTGTGTGGTGCACCATAACTACTGGGTGGCTGTGGGAAGGAGTATGTGTGTGTGTGTGTGTGTGTGTGTGTGTGTGTGTGTGTGTGTGTGTGTGTGTGTGTGTGTGTGTGTGTCTGTCTGTAGGGAATTCATTGTTGTCTGTGAGTGTGAGCATGTCCATCTCTCCCTTTCTCTCTTGTTCCTCGGGGCTGTTTATTGTCTGATACAGTGGCTGAGGAATGAGGCCTGTAGGAAGCCTGGAAAAATGTCAAAAGGGCTTTTCACCGTTGCTTTCCAGTTGGTGCATTCACGTCATGTGACAGGCTGTGGGTCATGGCATGCGAGTGGAAGTGGGACAGAGAGGAATGGGGTGCCGGCATCTGTTTGTGTACAGTCACTTTTATTCTTTTCTTAGTCGCTATTGTGTTCACCCTCTCAATGGTTAATACATTCATAGAAGCTGCAGCAGAACAACAGGAGCTGAACACAGAGGGGAATACAGGGAGGGAGGGAGTGACATGTATTCATGATTATGGTAATGTGCCGTGCAGTGCATGAATAAGTGCCCAAACAATTGGTTAAGATTACATTAATTGATGAGTCATTCATCTGTCAAGAAGAAATGCCAAACATTTGCTTGCTTCAGCTGCTTTTCTGTCTTTCCTGTCTTAAATAAGTGTTAAGTAGCTCTATATGTGTTGTGAGTGTTTGGCCAGTAATCCATGTCTCTCCTCCCACTGCTCATGCAGTAGTATAAGTGTTCTGTAGTAGTATAATACCAGTTAATAGAAATTGAGGAGACCAATAATTGATATTTTCAACAAATATACCATACACCGAGTAAAAATGAAAATCTTTTTTTCACTGCTACTTCCACCCCACTACATTTAGGCCAACTGATAACTTTAGTAGCTGACTACTTGACAGATTTAGATTTTCCAGTATTGACCTTTCTGAAAATTGCTGAATATCAACCCTGATAATCAGCCAAGACCAAGATAATTATACATTTATTAACACATAAAGTGACACATATTCATGATAATGTGCAGAAAAGACTATTTGATTAATCTGTCGATCAGCAGAAAGCGCGCTGACAGCTTCTATGATCTTCATTTAATTGGTGCAGTCAGGGAGTAGTAACACCAAACAAGCCTCTGAAATGTGAGGATGTGCTGCTTTTCACTTTTTAAAGTCACCGTGAATTGAATATTGTCAGCTTCTTCAGGAGTTTGTTGGACAAACCAGGCAATTTGAAGACATTACCTTGAGCTCTTTGAAAGTGTTGTAGGCATTTGTTACTTGTTCCTTTTTCTATTTCAAACAAGGGAGTGAATAAATGAATAGAAAACTCAACAGAATGAAAATGATTGTCAAAGAAAGTTGTTTAAACCCTACAGTGAACGCTACTTTTAGTTAAAGGTTATACTGAAGTTTAGGCTCTCAAAGTAAAAATGTGTGTCAGGAGCCAGTTATTCAAGGTCGAGGGTCTTTTATAAAGCTCTCTGTACATGCGAACCCACACATGAATGTGATACGAGTATCGAAGAGAATGTCAGGTATATAAACACAACGCAATGGACTTTCCAAGCGCTGCCATTAATGGTGTGTGAGATAAAGATCAAGGGGTTAAAAGGAACTCAAGAGTCATAATTCTTCCAGCAAGTTAATTGGCTGGCTGGTCCATTTCTGTTTCTACAACCCTTCTGCTTTCACAAAAGGAAGAAAAAAGAAATAAAGTGAAGCATAGAATTAGAGGAGGACAGACAGAGACAAACTGTGTGGGTTTATTTGTCGCACCATCTCTCCTTTTGCACCGCAGCTCTTCCATCAATGTGATTGTCAGTAATTGCCTGCTCATTGCTCCGTCACAGTCAGCGTTCAAATCACAGTTATCTCCCTCTCTTAACCTCTTCCTCCCCCTCCGTCTTCTCTCACTCTCTACCTTCTCCCTCCGTCTCTCTGCCTGTGCATCATAAGCCGTCGGCCTTTTCCCCACTGCTTCTTTCTTATCGGTGCCTTTCTCCTTCTTATTTCTCTCCATCCATCTCTCTCTAATACATCACGCTGCAACTGTCCTGGGTAGAAAAAGGGGCTCAGTAATAAGTTTATACTTCCTAAAATATCTACAGAAGAGGTTGAACCGCTTTGTTTTCCCCTCCGGTGGGTTGAAATTGTTGGAATGATCATGATGGATTTTGTGCAAGTTCCTGCAGATGCATTCATAGATGTCCTGTTATGGGTTGTCTGTGGCGATCCAGTTTTATTTTGCTTGTGATACACTCTGACTTTATGTGGATGCACCTCCTGGTTGTCATGGTTTGGGCTAGCTCTTTAGTTTTTCATCTATAGTGTACAATTAGTTTACAATTACAGTTTGTAGCCTGATGTTTCCTATCTCTCTCTCCTTCCTTATTCCTTGTCAGCAATCCCCTGTCAACTGGAACGAGATGCCAAATTTACAAAACCCTGCTTCAGCTTTCACCTAGAGCTGGGCAATATAATGATATTTTATCTTATGAGACTATATATCATCTTATGTTTTGGATATCATGATATGGCACAAATGTTGTCTTTCCTGGGTTTTGAGGGCTGCATTGTGGTGAGTTACTTTCTGAACTTGCCTTACTTACTGTATATTTGCCTTTACCCACTTAGCCACTATGCTCAGGTTCCTGACGATTGATTAATGATGGTTATTGACGGTCGATATTGTCACAACATATGATGGTATTCATATTAAAATGAACGATATCGAGGTATTTGGTCAAAAAATGTTGTGGTATTTGATTTTGTCACTCAGTAGCATTTAGAAAGGGCATTTTTTGAAATACCATTTATCATGTATCACAATATGCCCTCGAAATATATCGCAATGTTATTTTAAAGCCATGTCGCCCAGCCCTACTTTCGCCACAGCATAAAACAGCGTCATCCTGCAAAAAGCTGCACTGGCCATATACATATTTGTCTTGTAGATAGCAGTATTTCTAATGTTTACCTGCTGATTGTTGTGACAAAAGACAAAATGATTGTAACTCATGATCCTATTACTAAAACTGGACTTGTTGTATCTGTTTCAGCGTCTCACTGGTGTCTGAAACAACAGGTCCTATACACGCAGCCCCTTCTGTTTTTAACACAGGGCTGGTTGCTGTTGTTGTTGTTGTTGTGGAAAGCTTCTGTGAAGAATCGGGCCTGTTAGAGCAACAGGATAATGACCATGGATTTGGAATGAGATTTTCAGCAATGACATATGGGTGTAGTGCTCAGGGCTTTCACTACGTAGTGTATTTCTGTGATTAAAGATAGACTTCTGCTCCTCCTGGCTTTACCAGATAGCTATACCTCCTTCTTCCATCAGTCCCTCTCACCGTCCCTCTTCTCTGACTGCGTTCCACTGATCAAACTGTGAAATTGTCTCTCGCTGACTGAGCACCTATTTATCCCCTTTACCCCCCCCCCCCCCGCCCCTCTCGCCGGTGGGTAAACAGACAGAACGTCATTCTTTCTTTTGTGTCGTACAAAGAGGAAAGGAATTGCAGTCACTTCACACGAAGAATTGACTGTCTTTATGGAGCAGGGTTGCCTGGGGGAGGTCCATGTTTGTGTGTGTGTGTGTGTGTGTGTGTGTGTGTGTGTGTGTGCGGTCTGGAAGTGGCCATGGTAACCTGTAATCGTTTTCCCACAGCTCTCTGTGCCCAACACCAAGGCCGAAATAATTGGCTTTTCCTGAAGTTTATCTCCGAATGGTGATACATGCAGAGACACCAAAAGTCTCATTAAACGGCGCATTTAATCAGCCGACTGTTCATACAGAGATCTCATTGATATTCAGGTTTTCTAAATCTGTGTTCTTATCGGTATTCCCTCCTTGCCATGTTTGAAGTGAATTATGATACCAACCATTGTTTGCAAGCCGTTCACAGATGATATGTCCGCTCTCTTTGAGCGAAAAATGTTCCTTCTTTCCCTGATTGGTCTGTTTTTGTGCTTGAATAAACATCACTCATCGCTTCAAAACACAGGCAACACTCTGGAGTAGCTTTTGAGGTTGCAGTAGTTATATCCATCCTCCTTTCCTTTTACTTTTATCACTAACAGCCAATTAGAAAACCATATCGCTCACCCTGATTGCCTTAAAATAACGTGCACTAAGTGACACATATGCAATCCTGGAGACACAAACACGGGAGTAGAACTGAGAGTTATGGAGAGTGACATAAACAGAGCAGAGTGAGAAGGAGAGAATGTGTGGAGACAGACTGGCCGAAAGGAGAGAGAGGTAATAAGACTGTGGGGGAGAAGTGAGACAGGAGTCGTCGCGTCATCTTGGTGAATCTTAAAAAGGACACAGCCAGTGTAATAAAGGGCACAAAGCTCGGAGACAGCAGTGATTTAGGCACACTGCTGAGTTAACTCTTGAGGATAAATTCTGAATTCTGAATCTGGCTTCTTTCTAATTCTCTGTTGAGTGTTGCTTTGTGTTGAGGAGTGAATGCACCTGCCCTCATTATTTCTTCATCTAAAAGTCAAGGACATGTTTCTGTCACTCAGTCACAGGTTGAACTATAACTGATGTCACACTCGTGGTCCACTGAAGTGCCATGATTAATCGTGAAAACATTTCTCGCATTTACTCACAACACATGATGCGTGTCAAGCTTGCGGATGTACGTCCAGTAAAAAAAAACGTGTGCATGTGTGTTTTTCGACTTCGCTCACTGAGCGTGTGAAGAAATTCGATAGGAGAAGGCCACTATTTGAAAAATGTGACACCTGTGAGATGAAAACGACGCCACTAAATCCCAAAAAAAATGACAGTGCTTTTGAAATGAGAGCAGAAAAGTCATTTTGTCAGGTTTAAAAAAATGATACTGACTGACAGGATCTTCCATCACTGAAAGGTTCTGAATAATGAACGTCATGTGAGGTCCCCGCTCATAGAAAATGAACAAATACAGAATACCATAAACCCTCAGTGAAGACAGACAGATAAATGGAAAAAGTGAAAATTAAATAATCAGGGGTGTATTTATCTCTAGAGAAAGAATAGAATAGAAGAGGATCTGGAGACAAAAATTACAAAATAAAGTGACGGTTCTGTGGTTCATAGCAGCAGAGTCAATGAGTCTGTGTTAACAGTCACTGTACTATACTAATGTTTGTATTAATATAGAGCTGAAAGATCAATTTGACACAGAATATGATAAGTCAACAGGTAGTATAGTATAAAATAATATATTATGTTATGCTTTATTGTACTGTTGACTACCTACCTACTATAGTATAGTTCAGCAATAAAACATAGAGTAGAATAGAACATATCAACATATAGAGCAAGGTATGTACCGTAATCAGTTTGTGTGCATAATTATATATGGTCAACTATATAGAAACAAACTTTAAAAAAACTATAATAATCTGGCAGCAGGGGACGCTAAAAAACATTGTAAAATAAAATAACCATCTCGTAAAGCACAGTCTTTTTTCGTGACTAAAATACAGCTTTTAGATTGAATTAGATGATGCTTATTTTCTGGCATTTGAACCTTCAATTAAGGATATTTTCACATAGACACATAGAATTAACCAGTTTAGTGCAAATAATCAGGCTTAAAAACTGTGAAAGAGTTCTGTTTTAGTTTGTTTTATCTTATGATTTTATTTTTAATAGTTCAAAAAGAAAGTTAGTAAAAAAGTTTGTTTTTTTTAAAGTGTATGTGAAATGTTGATTTTACTATAAACTTTTTATTAAAGATATTGACATTTTATGGTTACAGTTTTTTCATGTTATTTTACATTTAACGTGTTTCATGTTCTATTTTTGTCATTTAGTGATATTTTGTGTATTTCAAAAATATAGGAAATAAATGAAGTGAAGTGAAAAATAAAGAGAAAAAAGTTTTGACAGTATGCATAGAGTTTCATGTTAACAAACACTATAGGCTGCATAAATGTTTGGTAATTAACTCTTTTTTAGACAGGAAGGATGTAGAGAAAGTATTTGGTGGTTGCTGGGTGATGATACAGACAAGCGGTTGCAATGACAAGGTGGGAGGGGTCTTCAGTCTACTGGACTGAGATGGATTGGTGTGTGTGTGTGTGTGTGTGTAGCCTGTACCCGGTGTGTGTTGAGGCCCTAGTAGTTCACTGCAAAATTCTGTACGTTGAAGCGTTCACATGTTAAATTAAACAACTATTTAGCAGGTGAACAGGATGGTCGTTAATGAAATTACCTCAAGTATCTCTCAACACTCCATCTTTTCTTCTTCCCCTTCTTCACTTTCCTCTCCTCCTTGCTCCTCTTCTCCAGATGAGTAACAAGCGCTCCAACAGTTTCCGAAGGGCCATTCTGCAGGGCAGCAGGCAGCTGAAAGGCTGCAGTCTCAGAGATGAGGTAGGGTTGGGGCTGTCCCAGCGGCTGGTCCGACATGTCGCCTATGAGACGCTGCCCCGCGAGGTCGACCGCAAGTGGTACTTTGACAGCTACACCTACTGTCCTCCGCCCTGGCTCATCCTGGCTATCACCATTGCTGAGGTAAATTGTTTGGGAGTGTCAGGACCACTCTGCGGTATGCTGTGGAAGTTTTGACCACTTACAGCAGTATGGAAACATGTTTTGATGATTCTGAGTGTGAAGATGACAGTGCGAACATTTGCAACAAGTGCAGCAGGTTGTAGTGCAGTTTAAAATACAGCCAAAGGACTTCCGGTGATGCGAGTGCTTGGGTAGCCACGTTTTGTCGGAGCTACGGCACGTTATCCTGTTTTCATTATTTCTGTTGGCGTTAAAACTCAAAACTAAGCGGATTTTAATCCGGGTGATGTCCCTGGACCAATTGTGGAGCAAAGCTGCTGGCAAAATGCCTTCAAAAAACGCAACGAAAAAGAAAGATGCACAGGCGATACCGGCTTCTCCTCGTGTTGTCGATGCTAGGCTATTAGGTGGCGCTAGCAAAGGCGCTAGCCCCCCAGCCAGAGACCCGCCATCCATAGTCCCCCCAGCCATGAACCTTCCAGCCACTAGCCGGGAAGCAGACCCGGGATTGACCAGAGCTCTGGAAGCAATGACGGCAAATATCGCTCAGATGATGGATGAAAAGCTGGACAAGATGGCACTCGACATCACAGCCAACATCTCTCAGAGTCTGAAAGAAGTTACTGAACGGGTCGGCGAGGCTGAGCAGAGGATCCTAGTGGTGGAAAACGCCTCGGTTGATACTGAAAAGCGCCTGCTAGCTCTGGAAAAGACGGCTAACGAGCTGACCGAGCGTCTCCACGACTACGAAAACAGGAGCCGACGCAAAAACCTACGGATCATAGGCTTGCCGGAGAAGCTGGAGGGGACGAATATAACAATGTTTATGGAGACGTGGATACCCGAGATCCTACAGCTTGACACCAAATCGGGACGCATCAAGTTGGAGAGGGCACACAGGCTTCAGGGTCCAGAAACGTCAAGATATCCCCGCGCCATAATAGCAAGGTTCCATAACTTCAGTGATCGCCAGCGAGTGATGGATGCAGCCAGACGTCTCAAAGACATCCGAGTCGAGGGAGCGAGGATTCACTTTTTCCCAGACTTTGCTGCTGCAACACAGAAGAAGCGACGCGAGTTCGACCAGGTGAGGAGGAAGCTGCAGAGTATCGAGGGGGCTCGCTATGCCATGATCTACCCTGCTTCATTGAAGATTATGGTGAACAACACTGTTAAAACATTTCATTCTCCAGAGCAAGCCTCTGCGTTTATTGACTCTCTCTAGTGAGCAGAAAATATGTAACTGAAGTGGGTCATTTTACCATTGCTCAGATGTGGTGTTAACTAATAGGGCAACTGCCCCACCTAAAAAGCACATTTTGCTTATGGTCTTCTGAGTTAACTCAGGAATAATCTTTAAAGCATCATATGGATAGCCTACATTTGTAATTTTTATCTATTAAGTTACAGTTATTAGAGAAATGAAAGTAGTGGTTATTATTCATGCAATGTCTGCTTACTACCAACCAGAAAAAACAACCATTTAGCTTCCTATGGCTGTTAACTTAGGGACTTTTGTTTGATTTTACTTTACTACGCCATCAGGTAATATAATCTACCAAATATACCCCCCACCCTCCTTTTTTTTTTTCTCCTTCTCCTTCTCTCCCCTCTCCTCCTTTTGGGGAGTTGGTTTACTTTATTTCGGTTTTAGTCAGTGGTGGGGTGGCTCATATTTCACTTTAATTTCAATGTGCCAGCTCGACTAGGAGGATGCTGGCATCTAGGGTTAGGCAAAGGGTCTTTCACCCTAAAGGAGGGTTTGAACTTACTCTCTGTTTACTCTTAAGTTTAAGGGTCTTGGTATGGTCATGGAAAGACCTAGTGTTGGTGTTTGTAGATAGTTTTATTTCAAGTTTGGCCACTGTTTTGTTACAAGTTTACAATGTGCTCAGTCTGATTAGCTTATTAGTATATATGACAGTGAGTATATAGCAACAACCTGAGTTATGCTAAAGTCTATTTAATTTAGCTATGAGTGCTCCTAGTATCAAACTCTGTACTTGGAATGTACGGGGTATTCATCATCCAGTAAAGAGGAAAAAAATCCTCATCTCCCTTAAAAAGGAAGGTGTTGAGATCGCGTTGCTGCAGGAAACCCACCTGGAGGATCAGGAACATCTCAAACTGAAACGAGACTGGGTTGGCGAGGCTTTTTTTTCATCCTACACCTCCAACAGTAGAGGGGTGTGTATTCTAATCAACAAGAAACTGCCTTTTAAACTCGAATCCTGTGTCAAGGACAGTGATGGACGTTACATCATAATTAAAGGCCTACTATATGGAAAATATATTTCAATTCTTAACATGTATGCTCCACCTGGTCACCCTACCGATTTTGTCACGAAGGCATTTTTGGAGTTCGCTGAACTTGAAACTGAATGTTCTGTAGTAGGTGGCGATTTTAATTGCCACCTGAACCCACTTTTTGATAGACTGCCGGCAGAAACTGGGGCCCCTTCAAAAAGAGCTAGAGCAGTAGCAGATACATGTGATGAGTTTGGATTTATTGACATCTGGAGAACTGTTCATCCTGATTTAAAAGAGTTTACTTTCTTTTCCAGCGCTCACAGAACTAGCTCCAGGATAGATTACTTTTTTGTTCCTAAACTGATGCTATCATCTGTGGTGTCTTGTGACATAGGAGTTATTTCTGTTTCTGATCACAGTCCAGTATTTTTACAATTGATGTTTAATGAAAAACAAGGTTTTACTAATTCCTGGAGGTTCAACCCACACCTACTCAGCGACCCCGAATTTATCTCATACTTTAAGTCAGAATTTAAAATCTTTTACACCATAAATAAAACACCAGATATCTCCCCATCAGTGTTGCGGGAAACCTGTAAAGTGTATGCCAGGGGCCTGATTATCTCCTATTCCAAAAGTAAAAAACGCAAATCCCTGGAAGCCCAAACTAAACTAGAGGGTGAACTATCCAACCTTGAAAAGACGTATGCCAAATATCCATCTGAGGCTAATGTGAAGGCTATGCTGGCCACAAAAGCATCTCTAAATTCTCTGCTTACCCATAGAGCCGAGCAAAGTATTAGGTTTGCTAAACACAGGCTATAGAGTGTGGCAATAAACCAAATAAATACCTTGCAAGATTAGTAAACAGGAAGAGTGACTCTCAGACAATTTCATCTATTAAAGACACAAATGGATCTAGTAAATTTGATACAAAAAATATTAATAAGGTGTTTAGTGATTTTTATAGTAAACTCTACACTAGTGAGGAGTCCCGCGGGAGTACAGGATTTGATTGATAAATTCATGTCTGAACTCACTCTGCCTAAACTAACAGATGAACAAAGACAAGAATTAAACAAACCAATTATGAAACGGGAAGCTTTGGAGGCACTGCAGACCCTACAGTCAGGAAAAGCCCCAGGCCCTGACGGCCTTAGCTGTGAATTCTATAAAGAATTTATGTCAGAACTGATAGACCCTTTTCTGGAGATGTTAAATGACTCGTTTGTTAGAAGATCTTTACCTAAGTCCCTCACCGAAGCTAATATCAGTCTCATACTTAAAAAGGGGAAACCAGCTGATGAATGCTCTTCGTATCGTCCCATAAGCCTGTTAAATGTCGATTTTAAAATACTTTCTAAAATATTAGCACGGCGCCTTGAGAGGGTACTTCCTAACATTATTAATGTCGACCAGTCAGGATTTGTTGTTGGCAGGAACTCTTGTAATAATATGAGAAGGCTGTTAAATGTAATTCAACTGTCGCATCAGCAGAAACTGACCAGCATGGTGATAAGTTTAGACGCAGAAAAGGCCTTCGACAGAGTCGAATGGCCTTTTCTTTTTTCTGCTCTTGACACCTTTGGGCTGGGAGAGACCCTGACCCTCAGGCTCTGCTCCTTGGCTTAGCCAGCCCTCATATCAAAGGATCTGATCAAAGAAGGCTGTTTAATATTCTTACATTTGCTGCCCGAAAAAATATACTCCTTAAATGGATTGATAATACACCTCCTACAATTATAGGATGGCATAAACTGGTTTTTGAGTTAATACCAATGGAATATCTGACAAACAGATTCAAATGTAAAACGCCAGTCTTCTTCAAGACCTGGACACCCTTCTTTAAATATGCTGGTAAAAGACTTACAAATATCGTTTTAAAGGGAATGGTCGACCGCAGCGCTGACAATTGGCAAGATGACATCTTTGGGCCGTGAGGCTAGATTTCCACTTGCTTGGTGATCAATTGTCATTTATTTATTGCTTATATTTTGTGTTGTTGCATCACTGTCAATTGAAATGGACTGAACACTCCTGTGTCTTGATTTTTGTGGCCACTGTTTGTTTGTTTTTGTTTGTAATGTGTTCAATTTGTATGTTTAATGGAAAACCATAATAAAAACATTATTCAAAAAAAAAAAATACTGCAAAAAGGAAGGAAAGAAGATGCGCCTAGCTGATTTAGATATTGATGGAAGCAATGCAGGTTTTGAAATATTCCCAAAATTGGTCTTGCATTTATTTTATGAGGATGAGAAAAACTTTCAACTAGGACTGTCAAGTGAGAACAATCTGATTAATTACATACTTTAGGATTAATTAACGTACAACACGCAGACTTACTCAGTGTGTGTCATAACCTCTGATTAATTGGGACCTCAAGGAAAACGTCATCCAAAAATGAAAATTCAGTTGTTTTCAGTCCTGCTTATCAAGATACTGTGGACGATTGCATGATCAGTCTTTATGGCTTCAACGATTATTGATGCATTTCTTATGTTTCTCGTCTATAATTAATTAATCAAAATTAACACTACGATGCTACTTTGACAAACCTTCCTCTCAGCACTTTTATTAGACCTCAAGGATGTGCAACAAAACTGAACACCGTTAAATATGTAATAATAGAAGTAACAAAAAAATCTTATTTTGTCAGACTGCAATGCTCTGCAGTAATGATGATTCTTACGAGTTATTAAGTGCATAAATTAAGTTTTACCTGTGAGGTTTGGTAGAGTAACTTGGGCCCGATATCATTATCTATGTTAAGATAAGACATATTACTTTCATCTGCTCTTAGAAAGTTAATAATAGTATATTGATTGTTCAATGTTTCTTCTTTCAGAGTTCATGTAATTCGCCCGATAACTTTGAGAATGAGTAAAGAAATCAAGTTTAAAGTTTGTGCTCAACGCTTATCTAATTATCGAGCAATTTACTTTGATTTATGATGCTGAGCATCATTTCACTGGTGTGTACAGTAAAGCAATTATACCTGAAACCACTTATTCTGTGTTTGCTCTCCTAGGTAGCCGTGTTCATGTACTACGGTTTCCAGCTGGACCGCTTAGTCCTGCAGGTGTCCAGCCCGTCCTTCCTAAAGAGCCCCTTACCTTATCACCCCCAGCTCCGAGCCCAGTCCTGGAGGTACCTCAGCTACATCTTCATGCACACCGGGTGAGTTTACATCTTGCTATTGGATTTCTAATAATGAGCATGAGGCCACACTGGACACAATTACGCGTTCGTATGCTGGAAATGCCTCAATTACACATTTTGCACTACCTAAACGCCTCCTCCACAATTTGCTCACGTCAGTCTTGTGAGCCAGAGGCGCTGCGTAGCTGTGATGCCTTGGGTGGTTTGGATGTTTTGGCATTTTAAAAAATCGTCTTAGTCAGAGCTTATTACATAACGATTTCATTAACAAAAACTCACCGTCAAATTAACTTTCACTTAATCACAACAACTGAGGGCAATTAAATCCTCCTCAGTCGTGAAGGACAAATGCAGATAAGCAAGAGGTGATGGGCAAATGAGGCATTGTGAGTCGCTAATAATGAGTCTTGGATGCAGTTCATGAATCGACAAAGCAAACAAGTGACAAATAATCATGTGGGACACCTAAAGTTAGATCGTGAAAAAGCAATTACTATTATTAAATTATTGCCATAGTGTGTATTTACTGTGCTGCTGCTGTCCTAACTGAGTGCGGGGAACATTTGTCTCTATCATAACTCTCCTCTGCTCGAAGAAACCATGAAATATTGACTGATAATTTGATAAAACTAAGCATTATAGATCTTTATCTTCTCTCCTCTCCTCTCCTCTCTTCCTATCTTATGATCGGTTCGGGCCAGGTCATCCAGGTTTAATCACCCTTGTGGGTAAACGTAGTCACAGGCAATAGTGAGAATTAATAAAATGATAATTTAATTAGGAGGACCTGGAGGTGCCGGTGGTGACGACAGCGTGTGGTTAAAAGATGAACTCGAAGGGACACACGGAGTGATAAAAGGAGAGAGGTGAGATGTTTAACATGCACCGATTTCACTGGAACATCAGGGGAAGAGGCTGTGGGACTGAATCCAAGCTGCCAGTGCATCTGATTTTATGTGGAAATGTTTTAATTAATGTGATTCTATATGCATATACCTGTTAGTGCTCCTGAGTCCCAGTAGGCCTCGTCAACCCTGAGTATGAATCTGATGGTCCCAGTCAAACTAGAATAGGCTCAGTCATGAGGAGGAAATCAAATTGACTTTGGTCGCTGCTGTTTCTGGGAGCAGCCTAACATTCAGTACCGGCTACATGTTTTAAGATAAGTGCACTTGGTCCAGCAGATTGTGTAGATGTGAAGGGTTTCTTGTGATCTCAGCACACAGACTGCAACTCTTGTTCCGAAATTTGCATCGCTGATCAAAAATGACTTTCAATAATTCAGGGAGAATAAATATGTGATTACTGCTTCATGGCACAGAAGAATGGCGGTCGTTATGCGCTGGCTGGCTTAACCGCCTCAGCCCATTTGCTCATGCTGATACCAGAGCCACTGGGAGAGACGTTCATGAGAAGGCACATGGAGACACATTTCTCAATGTCTCTGTACTCGAAATCATACAAGAGGATGATGTTTATGGAAAGCATCGAAGTGGCGAGCACGGAGCTTCATACATGTGACACCGCAAGGGGCTCGTACAACAATTAAAGCGCCCCCTTCTTCTAACATCTGAAGTGAAATTCTAACTGCACAATTTTTTTGTTCATGTTTTTTTTTTTAATGCAAAGGTAGTATTGATAACATTCAGCCACTATATGTGATATCTCCCCCTACCACTGCATTCATGCTACAACACAACGCTAGCTAGCTATTGTTAATGTGACTAACACTAGGTAGTAAGAGCAATGTGAGCGTGAGGAGGACCTCAGGGCAGTACGTTATTCTGGGAGCATACTGTAGAACTAATCCATTTTTATGTTTGTTTGTCCACAAACTGACAACTACTCTTGATGCTGACAAAACACGGGATACAAACCCATTTGATACCAAAGACGACAAACCTTGTTTAGAGGCTGGAACCAACCGTCAGGATTGTTACACAGGGATGAACAAAACAATCATTTTGGACCTGACAAACTTTGTCAAATGATACATTCACAATCATGATAACACTTTTAAGGAAAAGAGATACTTTCATTTTGCACCTTTCTACAAGTTCTGTAGATGTATTATTTTTTTAAAATTATATCAATATGACCTATAGTTTGTTTTTGTTTTTTTCATAACTAGACACACCTGAAAGACATGACACAACATGGCTGTTACACGGTCAAGAGAAACAATAGAAAGTTGGGCATTGAGAAGGTCACGGTGCAAAATATTTTCTGTATGTGTTGCTTTTATTTTGGAAAGAAAAAATGGCTTTACTTGGAGTCCAACAGGTATCTTGTAATAGAATAGAATAGATCAGAGTAGAAAATACTTTGTCCAAGGCCGAAATGTGTCTTGTCCATGTCATTTTCTCTAAAAAAGCTATTAAAATCCTCATGATGTGACATTTATTGTGGCCTGTACCAAATAAACCTGTGATCTTACGTCTGGAGAACAAGATTCATTGGCCAGGGCATCTCTGCAGCACAGCAGTACAGCAGTTACACATTTGACCTAATTAAAATTATTTTCTCGGTTTTGGAGACCAATTTCTTGTCTTTCCAGATCGATGCCAAAACTTACTAACGCTAGGATGGAGTGACCTTTAACAAAAGTCAGGGACAGGAATTAAAAGTGTGACACTGTGGACACCCTGACCCAGTGATCCATCAGCACAGACAATACAGCGTCTAATCGTTTACAGTGAGGCTGTCTTCTGCGAAGCTCTTGTGACTGACTGATACCACTGTTTCCATGTTTCACTTCTCCTACGCACACTCTTCCCCTTTCACTCCCCCTTGCTCCCTCTCTCTCACACACCAGCAACTACAAACCATGTAATCCCATCAACAGCTCAGTAGGACTGATCCTTCCCAATTCTCAACACCAAAACAGAGTGTAAATATTGGCCCCAAAACATCCCTCAGCACAGGGCATTGCAGACTCACTCTTCTCTCCCTCCCTCCCTCCCTCCCCCTTTCTCCTTATGTGCAGTGTGTCTGTTGTAGCTGTGACAACTTTAGCAAGATTAGCTTTCTGCTAGATTAAACCATGACTTGAAACATTTTGCAGCAAAAAAAAGAGCTTTATTTCCGATTGCGTTTGTGCTGCTTTTGTTCACTCCTCATCATTATGCAGAGGTTTGTCTTCCAATAATAAATGATAATGTCAGAGTACTGAGTCTGTGCTGTGCAAGTGTCAGCACACTGAGCCCTTATCCTTTCTTGTGTCTTTTATGAAACTCTATTCAATTTGTGACTTGTTTTCTTTCTTCTCATGAAAGCATCACAATCTGTTCCTCATTTTGTTGCAGTGAAAAGGGGGGAAGAGGTTTCACTGAGTTCTGAGATTGAATTGCGCAAAAAAAATGAATTAATTGTGAAGCTGCTGTTTTTGAAGGAGTGATAAAAAAAAGAACCAGGGTCATCTGGACACAAAAGGACCTCTCATGGGTTTCCGCAGATCTGCCTGACGGTGCAGCCCATCGCTCATAGCCCTATTAGAAGTATAGGAATAGATAGCGGCTGTTATTTGGAGTGGAGTTGTCCTTCTGTGTTTGGACGGTCCTCTCCCAGCCAATCAATATCCCCCATTGTCTCTGTGATCACTGGAACGATCCTCTGTGTTGTCGTTGAGGCGGCTGTGTTGTTTCAAACTAAATAGATTATCGGCCTTGTCTTGTTTGTTTTCATGTGTGTGTTGGGTGTGTGTGTGTGTGTGTGTGTGTGTGTGTGTGTGTGTGTGTGTGTGTGCGTGCGTGTGCGTGTGCGTGCTCGTTTGTTCGGGGATTGTTTACATTCATTTCTAGGATGAAGAATCTGTTTGTTGTTGAGTTTTTCTTTTTTTTCTTTTTTTTTTCCAGAATGCACAGACAGGAAACACACACAGCAATTCAGCCGTGCAGTTTGTCAAACTGTCGATAGGGAGGAAAAAAGGGAGAGTCATCTCTTTGTCTCTTTTCTTCGTCCTGTCGACTCCCTTTCAGCTAATGTGAAACTGTAATGACAGTATAATTAGGACAGGGAGTGACAACAGAAGGGAAGAGTGATGGAGAGACAATGATCAAGATTATAAGAGAGAGGGAGAGAGGAGGCTGAGAGGCTGGATCATAGCAGCTCGCTGTCCTTTTGGATTCTGCTGTGACATCTGAATGTGTCTGTGCTGCTGCTGACTGAGGTTTGGCTGGAAGGACTTTCTAGCCGTGAAGGGCACAGTCAGGGTGTGTTTGTGTGTGTGTGTGTGTGTGTGTGTGTGTGTGTGTGTGTGTGTGTGTGTGTGTGTGTGTGTGTGTGTGTGTGTGTGTGTGTGTGTGTGTGTGTGTGTGTGTGTGTGTGTGTGTGTGTGTGTGTGCTTGGTTGTGCTTGTGTGTGACCCGGCTATCCCTTGCTTGTAGCCATCACAGTGAAACACATGCTGTGAGTGGATTTGGGTCCATTTGCAGTTCTTTTATCGTGCAGTGTGTCTCTTTGTGTGCTTGTGTGAGTACGTTTATGTGTGTGTGTGTGTGTGTGTGTGTGTGTGTGTGTGTGTGCCTCTATCCGTGTTCACATGTAATGTTTAAGTGCACTGGAGTGTGTTGATGATTATCTGTTGATGGCCACGACAGTGTGGTTTGATGAAGGAGCAGATGTTCCAGTTTGTCTGTGTGTGTGTGTGTGTGTGTGTCTGTGTCTGTGTGTCTGTGTATGAGCAAGCATAATAATATGGTCTTAGGTGATGATGTACAATATTAAAACACACACACTGCACATTCAGTGACTGATCCGAGTATTATCACTTTTAAAACAGCAACACATGATCATTATGGACAGGACCTTGTCAAATTATCTGACTATTTCTTAAATTGTGCTGATCACCTTGGTGTCTTTTTTGTTTTTTCTTCAGTCATGGTTGTGCACAGTCAGTATAGCTTGTGGCTGTTTTTGCACAGCATGGTTTCATTTTGTCACAGTTTTTGTTTCATTATTGTACGGTGCCGGAATTCAGCTTGTTACCTGTCATTCATCTGACACCACACCCACGGGGGTGAAAGGAAGCATGTCGCCTGAAATATTGGCATGGAAACAAGTTATTTTCAAGCTGCTTGTGATTGCAAGTTTGCATAAAAATCTAAATGTCATAGATTTTTTTTAAATTATTGTAGAATGTTCAGCATTTGTAGATCCAAAGGTGTGTCTAGGTTGTTGGTTTTTTTCAGTGTTTGGAATTGTGTCGCCTCACACATACATGAACCATGTAATCCTGCCAACAGCTCAGCAACACTGATCCTTTCCAAATCTCAAAAACCCAAACTAGAGTGACTATTTGCTCAGGAATCAAACCTCAGTGGGGAACTGTGCAGACTTCTCTGTGTCTGTCTTTGTCTGGTCAGAGGTTTCACAGAATACGCAAGGAAATGTTTTTTATAAAGCATGACAAGCTGAGATTACAAGAACATTTTAATTAAATGTGCTTTAATTAAATTAAATACCTTGCTTCCAAGTTTGCCCAGTGGCCACTCGTGGTACTATTAGCCAAAAATGTCCCCTGCGGCTCAGAATTTATTCTCAGGTGCTCTATGGGGAAAATTAATTCTGTAAAACTGTTGGCAGGACACTGCAGACGGCAGACAAGTTCCATTATGACTCGTTCTATTATGAATTTTTTGATCCATGGAGGTTTATATTTGTAAAATGTTCCTTGAGGCCATGTAAAGTGATTTAAAAAATCTGTGCGCCAGGTGAGCAACTCTCATCGGGCCGAGTAGGCGCCATCTTTGTGTTCACTATGCAGTGCTTTATAAATCTATGCCCAGAATACTGTAAGAGAGGGGTACCACTAAATCCTACACACTGGACCTTTAAGATCTTTGGAATTGTCATTTAAAGATGTCACTTTGGGCTTTCAAAAACCGGTTAATTTTTACTATTTTTTTTGGACATCAATACATTTATCAGTCGTGAAGATAATTATTAGACCTTGACACTTTCCCGAGTTTCAAAATGCCTTAAAAAAACGGCATTTATAAGATTTCAAAAGCAGCATGTCTTACCTGAAATCGTGTCCGGATTACTCTGAATGATCCATAGAGCATGTCATGTCTGTAGTAAAAAGTTGTTCTAATGGAAAAAGTTTACTGCATGTTTTGTGGTTTATCCAGAAATGAACTGGGACAACGCTGCTGGAAAGACTTAGATTTTTTTGAAGCACAGTGACGAATATACTCTCTGTGTACTTTTCACTTCAGTGAGGTACATTTATAAGGCAAGGCAAGTTTATTTACAAAGCACCATTCAGAGAAGGAAATCAAACTTTACAGGAGAAAAGAAATACAAACAAATACGACAAATAAATTAAAAGTGCATTTCAAAGACAATGAAAACAAGCAAATTAATAGCTACATATTAAAATAATTTATGCATCTAATTCATAAGCGACAGGAAACCTAGATGTTTAGTGAGTGCATTAGTTTGCTAGATTGAATTTGCGTCACTATATTTCAGGAGTTTACAAGAAAAGAATAACAATCAACATTCAGTTACCTCAGCTGCACCTCTATGATTCATTTGACTCATTCTGACTCCGTGTGTGTGTGTATGTGTGTGTGTGTGTGTGTGTGTGTGTGTGTGTGTGTGTGTGTGTGTGTGTGTGTGTGTGTGTGTGTGTGTGTGTGTGTGTGTGTTTTTACAGGATTGAACACCTGAGCCTGAACATGGCCATGCAGCTGCTGGTGGGGGTCCCTCTAGAAATGGTCCACGGAGCCCTGCGGATCGGACTGGTCTATGTGTGTGGTGTGTTGGCAGGTGGGGCACAGACACACACACAGACATGCAACAATTACAATCTCAATCATTCTCCATTCACTGCATACATTTCCCTCCGTCCCATCTACACACAAACTCCACCATTGTTCCAATCTGCTTGTTGTGTGTTTTTCGTGCGTTCAACGGCCTATCAGGTTACAGCCTGTGTGTTGGTGAATACTGGTCAATGAGAAAATGTAGCGTATGTCTGTGTGTGTGTGGGCTGTTGAGGACAGATGGCCTTGTGTTTCTGTTTCCTACCAGACGTGGTGGGATGTAGGGGGTTGTCAGTGCCCCATCAAAGCCCCTGTGCATCCCCCTGCGGTCATGTACAATAGGTCAGAGCAGAGAGAGTTATCTCAAATGGAGCTCAATCAGAGGAACACACACAGACACAGTCACACACACTAATAATGGAACGGGGATGGGGGAATGTGTGCGGAAGGGATGAAGAGCGAGAAGAGACAGAGGAGGGGAGATGAATTCATAAGTGTTAATAAGTCTGAGTGGGTTTGGGGAGGAGGGGGCAGGATATCAGAAACATGGAGATGGGAGAGGAGAGGAGACGAGACGAGAGCAGAGGAGAGGAGTGGAGTTTCGGGAGAGCGTGCAGCTACAAATGAGAAAGAAAAAGCAGACACGCAGCTTTGAACAAAATATCACCGCTCCCTTCCTGCTTCCCTATCAACCTCGGGCACTGGTGCAGTTTCAGTGTTCAGCCCTGTTTAGCTGAGACAGTAAGTCTGCATTTCTGTCGGTGTGTGTGTGTGTGTGTATGCGTGATCATGACCTCTGTTTCTCTTCACTGAATCAGTTCTTACTAACAAAGCCTTCCACTCCCACTGTTGATTTCCCAAACCAATCACTGTTTTATGTGCCCAGAGGTGACTTTTTTTTTTTAGCTACGAGATAACTGGAGTGGAATTATTGGGCTACTTTTTGAGATGATAATTGGAAATATTTCTGGGGGATAGAAATATGATATCCAACAATATACAGAGGTGGCAAAAGTACACACGTTAAGTAGTGTACCTCAAGTAGAGGTACAGATGCTTGTGTTGAAAAGAGACCTCTGATTCAACTCGTTTAATCGAGTAAAAGTACGAAAGTGCAGACTCTTAAATGTACTCAAGGTATAAAAGGTAGGCATTTATGAATCTCTTTTCTTAAAGGTAGAACTTAAACTTAAATGTACAATCAGTGGGATTTGTCCGAGCTTTTCATAATTACACCAGAAAGAAGGTTGATGTTGAAAGCATCATAAATGTATCAATAATTCCCCTCAAATGCATTAAAACTATAATAACAAGCCTAGAAGTGTAGAGTAGAAAGTACAGAAATGTGTGTTATTATGTAGTAAAAATAAGAAGTACTCAAGTACAGATGGCAGTAAAATCTAAAAAAATTAGTTGCAATAAATAAAAAAAAGTCTTTTTCCTCAGCCATCATGAAAGCTAACCTCACAGCTGCCCCTAAATTGACGGATAGCTGGGGCTTCGTCTGATCGGTCAAACGTTCGCATGTTAAATGTGATTGCATGAGGTGTGTACTTGTGTGTGTGTGTGTGTGTGTGTGTGTGTGTGTGTGTGTGTGTGTGTGTGTGTGTGTGTGTGTGTGCTACTAATGTCAGGAAAAAGCCAAGAAGATCGCAGGGTTTCAATTTCAGCCAGTGTGATTTTTGTTTAATATTCATGAAAATGATGTCTCTTTATTCTCTCTCTATCTCTGAGTCTCCGTGTGTGTGTGGTGTGTGTGTGCGTGCGTGTGTGTGTGTGTGTGTGTGTGTGTGTGTGTGTGTTTGCATATAGGGGTCAGTGACAAACACCCTTGGGATACCAGCTGCAGTGGCCTGTAGCATTAACCTCGCAGTGAAATGAGGAGGAAACTCACCATAAATCACACACACTTATGTATACACACACGCACACACACACACACACTAGTGCGTCTGCTGTTTTAATTAGATATCGACCACCGGCGGAAGAGAGGAGGCACGTTCTTGTTGTGTTGGTTGTAATGTTTGGGTTTGTTGTGTCTGACCGGGCCTTTTTAAAAAATGTTTTGGCAGCAGAAGGACTGTAGCCGAAGTCACGATTCACACAATATTTAGCAACACGTGGGTGGATGTGATAAAACAGATATTTGCTTCTCACTGTATATCAGTGTTTCATAAGCAGCCGGTTTATGAATGATTGTTTCTATAAAAGGCTATACGTTATGAAAATGTGTACTGTAGGCCTGATTTGAGAAGAGGAGCAGAATTGAACTTAACTTAAGATTAGACTTAAAGACTGCTTGAACTGAAGACTAAATGGACATCTTTTAACTCTCACTCTCTCACTAGTTCACGGCACGTTAACAACAAATATTACTCTTCTATCTTATCTTTTATTATGTGACTTTGAAATCTGTCAATCCATCAATCAATCTTCATATATATAGCACCTTTCAAGCAAATCAAATGCAATGCAAAGTGCTTTACAAGTGACTAACAAAACATGGAATATGGTTTTAGTGGCTATGCCCTCAACATTTACGCCATTTGGAAACAAGCTAGACCCCTCAGACATTTCAAAGCTCTCTTTTTTAAATGTTTATTTCTTATTACTTTTATTCTTTTATTTTCTTTTTGTTACCCCTTTCTTTTTTTTTCTTTTTCTCTTTTCTCCTTCCGCCTCATTTCCCTTCATGCAATTGTGAACAGAGAGAGGCTCAGCTGGCACTTTACAGGAGTCAGGCCAGAGTTCAGAGGTCAAGTAATGACTCAGAGAGAGGTCGATGACCCTCTAGGGCCAACACACACGCTGACACTTTGATGGTAACAATGGACTCGCAAGTAAACACACAAATACTCACTCATGGACACAGTAACGCACAGGGTCTGCATGATGCAGGTGCAGCAACAGGCAAGCTACACGTGTGCAACAACAGAAAAAACTGACAAGAAAGTAAACAACAGAGAGAGAAAGTAAAAAAAAAAGTCACATATACCACAGAGTCAGTCTCATTATGAGTGCTGATGTGCATTGTTATTCCCCTTCATGTCCCCTGTTTGTTCTCTCCAGTTTGGGAGAACAGTCAAGATAAATGAGATGCCACTTTGGACTGTAAAAACTACAGGCCTGGGGCCTGCTGCCGAGGAATTGTAAGAGACTGTCCTTGCCTATGTGTATGTGTCTATGTGTGTGTGTGTGTGTGTGTGTGTGTGTGTGTGTGTGTGTGTGCATTTGTGTTTGTGAGTGTGCACGCAAACCACAATAATGTTATTAAAGCAAGTTAATTAAAGGGATGGAGGTCACCCTGCCCAGGCACACTGCCTAAACACAGGAACTACAAAAGGTGGAAGTGTCCTGAACCAGGTGTTTCAGTGTCTCTTGTGTGTAAAGAGGAAGGAAGTAGCGCCGGATGCTTTTAAAGGGTTTAACCTCAGGAGTGAAGAGCTTAATTTTATGATTGAGGGTCACAGTTAGATTCAAAATGATTTCAAATGTATTCATATGAATAAAAGCTGCTACCATTTTTTTCATTATTTTTAAGGTTTATGTGCATTTTCCCTTTTTTAAAACATGATAATCAATTGAGAGGCTTGATAGAAAAATTATCTTTGAATTGATCTCCCCCTACTGTTTGCCTGTTATAGAGAGAAAAAACAATGTGTATGCTCATTCCAGTGTGTGGTAGTGTGTTTGTTGTGTGTGTAGTCAACAAGCTGCTTAGATTTCTCTGCAGTGTTTAATGACCTGGTGAGTCAGACGCTGCTCTTACACCACCTCGCTGTGCTGCCATTAGGGTTCACACACCTGAGAAGGCCCCACATTAGGCAAAAAGGAAAGTCGTATTTGGAGCTAAATGTCAGGCTCGGCTTTTGAAAGGTCCTTTCATTTCACTTTCTGTCACATATTCCTTTGAAAACGCACCAGTTTTACATATTAATATGAGTGCTACTGCATTATGGGAAAAAAGTAGTATATAGCCTTTTGTGGGTCCAGAAGGAGCTGCATGTAATCGGATAAATCTGTTGAATTGCGGGTAATGTAGGCACCGAATTTGAAAAGGAATGTGTGGAATTAAAAAAGTGTTATCTCTGGTTTATGTTGTATCAAATTTGATGATTTGTTTTAGGAGTGCATTGCTAGACCAGGTGACTGCTTTTCAAAACTGGTGACCCGCAATGCCATTTAGCAACTGAGTGACATCACTGGAGGCAAATTATTAGATTACATGCAGCTTCCTCTGGCACTCATCAAGACCTCTAAACACACTTGAATGTGTAAAATCGTTTAAGTTACCCTTAAAAACTCATTCCTGGGTTGATAGGTATAGTTTTGAAACCACCACAGTTTATAAAATATAGATACAGTCAATGTGAAAATGCAAACAAGAACCTTGGTGTTATTATGCACCCCAGGAACTGAATTCCCTGAGGTTCCCTCATGAACGGGACGATGAGTAGTGTGTTTCCACAACTCTATCCCCTCACTATCCCCTGCTAAATATTCAGTGTTGTCAGTTTCTGCAGTTCTTTCAATGGTTTAATCAAACTATTACCTCATTTTCAGTGGTTTCGGTTTTGGACTATTTGCCGATTATGGGGAAGTGTGTAGCTTGAATCTTAAAATCAAAAAAATCCCCAAATCCCCCAAAATATCAGCACAAAATGTATTTACAAAAGCAAAACTCTTTAAACATGAAGACAGAATGAAGCAATGTAAAGACGCAGACTTCAGGGGAATTCAGTTTTGTCTGTATCATGTTTGCATATCTATATGGTGTGTTCTACTGTATGTCGGGCTATATATTTTCTCAAACTGTGTCTGTGCATGCTTTCTTTCACTTCATGCTGTACCCGCTGCATAAAAAGCACTGTGATTGAGATGCCGTGGCTTATCCTATCATCCCTCCTTATGGTGATTTGATATCTGTGAACTCCACAGCGCTTTCTGTCTTCTGTAATTATAAACCGTGTGCCGTTAGTGTGATATACTCTGCTGTGAGAGAGAGAGACTTTATGTTGCTGGGTGGAATGGTTTCCTGAGCACCGTCCAAACCACACGACGACATTAATGTGCACAGCTACGAGGTCGGCTAAATGTGCCTTAAGCTTAGATGGTTGATTTTACAGCTATTTGAGGAGTTGATTTTCTGGAGTAAGCATTGTTGGTCCTCGCTCCAAAAGTACTGCAAGAAGTAGGATTATCAGAAAACATAGGGATAATGTTTCAGTCCTCCAGGTTGAAGATTCGTTCAAATCTACCATTTAGTAATGCTTCACAAACAAGAACAAGACTCGACTGTTCTAACCAGTAGAAGCAAAACAAGAAGAAAACAAAAACAAGTGACAGTAGTTCCAAATTCTGCATATTCTGTGTATGAGTATGTGTACAGTGTAGGTGTGCATGCATTTATGCATTTATATGCAAATTAGGCGCCTTTGTGTTTTAGAGAAAGAGACAGAGAGAGAGATGGAGGAAAGGTGCGTGAACTTAGAGGCAAGTATGAACCATTCATCAGCAGCTTCATGCGCTCCGCTTCTGTATGCAGCGTGGGCAGTTGTGTCTCATATACTTAGCATCAATAATGTACACAGGTCAGTGCCATGGAGACAAGGGAAGGAAAAGATATACTGAGAAATGAAGAGTGGATAGAGTGTATGAGAGAGAGAGAGAAATAAAGGGAGAGAGTTTCTTTGCTTGATTTAATAGTTCAAACAAGCATATCTCTTTCTCCTTTTAACCCTGTCCCTGGCACCCAGTCTGAGCACATTTCCTCGGTGGACTCGGTCTCTGAATGACCCCGTGTTTCAACTTCTGAATGCTTGAATAGAAATAAATAGAAGTGCTTGATTGAATCTATTGTGCACGTGATGAATCGGTGCCGAAGTGCTAAAGAGAGTAATTCGCTGTTTGCGGCAGCCCGATTTGTATGAATGCATTTGTTTTACATACAAATCACAGTGTGCGCTGGTACAGTATAAACACTCCTCTATTCGTGAAGGCCTATTTATGACACAATCGCAGTATAAAGCGAGAGGCAAAGCAGCCTTTATGCCATTCAGAATAGATGTTTTCGGAGCACAACGGGTCACAGTTTGTACAAAAACAGTTTAAATTAGCCAGTTAGTCACAGAGTGTCTGCCAGTGTGATTCTCCGAGGGAAAAATTTTCAAATTTCTCTCCTGAATAGTGGAAGTCCACACTGAAGATAACAGCTCGAGACGCATTTAAAATAAACAAAGTACTGTATCGTTTAGAATTGTACCACATTTGAGAACATTTGCATAAAGTATATTTATCCATTTATCCCCAAAATGGCCAAATGCCAGGCTAAACAAATGTAATCTGTTTTTCTTTTTACAAACACTGTAAAGCAGCTATAATCAGTCATTTGATAGTAAAAATAGATCATGTGAGGACGTGTAAAATGTAAAATGTGCTCATAGTGATGAACCCACAGAGAATTATCGCTAAGTCCACCTTGACTCACTCACCCTCACTGTGTAGTTTTCAGCAGAAAAGGAATGATATACACCGCTGTGGATGACCCGCTCATCACCAAACAGTAGACTTTTTAAACTGATGCACAATTTAACACTGATGTCCCTATTTGGCCTGCATAATCAAATGAGATCATCAGCGAGAAGATTTATGTCTATTTTCTTTTACTTGTAATGCATGTCAGTGGGTTGGATTCACGTCATGGCCATCAAGATCTTCAGACACAAGGCGGTGTTGCTCAAACTGCTTTTGTCCACAGGGGCCACCAGAATCAACACATGATGTCCACTCCTCATACATTCCCCTCAGTATGATGATATTTAAAGATGCACTATGTAGTTTTGGGAAAGATCTTCATTGACTGGTTTTTATGCCTTAACCAACATGAACAAACTGTCTTCATTTTCCTGAATGAATTATATTTGGCGGACTCTGCCACCTTTCTAGCTACAAACAGTGACCTGGGAACAACTTGTTTATTCAGTTATTAAATAAATAATTATTGATTAATTATATGTTAATTATTATGATTATTAAAACAGATTTCTGAGTTTGTATTATTAATGTTATACATTTCTAAATTCTGGGTTTGAATTTTTTAGCCAAAACTGCCCCTTTAAATTTAAACGTGGTGGCTGTTTACCTCCATGTTTGTTCCACAATCTTCTTATCGTTACTTTGTATTTTGAGCAACAAAACAAAAAAACAACAATAGAAATCAGAGATTGAACATTATTGTATATTTCTAGTTCAGTCAAAAGTTCAGTGTCATTTCTAAAAGGCGCAATCTTCAAGGACATTCCCCTTCAGGGATTTCTTGTTGCTTATAGAGGTAGATAATAGAAGAATGAAGAGGTCAGTGTTCAAAAAAAGGAAATAAGTGAAACCATATTTGATCTGTCAACTGTATATTGCAATCTGGTGTCACCTGTGTCCCCTGTTGGACACTACCCTTCCCCCTCTGCCAGTTTGTAACAGTGATTGACCATACAGCCAACCCAACCTTGTAGGTGCCCCATTGGCCGATATGCGTGTCATTTCATATCTACCTTATTTAAATGTTTGTCATGTGTTTTGAGATGACTCTGATGAAGGCCCCAAGGTGAAAACATGTTGGTCTAACAGTGAAGTTGCTCTACTTGCTGGTGTTTTGACCTCTTTAGACTGAACTCCCTTCTCCATGCACTTTGGATGTAGGTGAATTTGTGCCAGAAAGCCTTAATCTGATACTACAAGCATACCGCACTTGTTTATTTACCAATAACAAGTTTCTCTGTCATCACTACAGGGTCTCTGGCGGTGTCAGTCACTGATATGACGGCACCGGTGGTTGGATCATCTGGTGGCGTGTACGCTCTGGTCTCAGCACATCTGGCCAACGTAGTAATGGTAAGTTTGTCTGTGTGTGCGCATGTGCGTGCAGATGATTATCGCATCACTCAGCCGTCCTGTCACTACAGAGCGTTGCCACATCATCAAAGCAGCCTGTTTTGGGGCCCAGCAGGTGCTGCTCTATCTGCAGATGCCACACATTCCTCACCATCACCATCAGTTTTTCCTTCTCCCAAAGATCAGAAAGTGTGTGCGCGCATGTTTATGTGACAGCATGTGAAGAAATCTCATCCCGCTGCACTCTGACATCTGCGTCTGCTCTGTTGGGTCTGAACGCCCCGTCCACAGACACATGAAGCAGAAGGCACTCAGGTGAACCTCTGTTACGCGTAATAGGGTACTCATCGTGCACCCGGCCAGTTCCTCCACAACATTCTCGGGGTCAGAGTTTGTCCTCCTCCTCCTCAGATGAAATCTTATTATCTAACACAGCGAGAACAGATTGTGGGTCAGAGTGTCTCTGGGGCTTTTCAAAATTGACGTGAATTGAGACAGAGGGTGAGATCTCATGTCATTTTATGTCAGCATGTGTGTGCGCTTGTGTGTGTGTGTCTGAGGAGGACGTGACCTTCTAGAGCTGTGTGTTCTGTCTTCAGAACTTGAAAATGTCCTCATGTATTCTCCCTCTCCCTCTCTCTTTCTATAGAATTGGTCGGGAATGAAGTGTCAGTTTAAGTTATTCCGGATGGCCATGGCTCTGGTTTGCAGTAAGTCTGACTAAAGATGCCACACTCATCTTTGACCTCATCTTAAGAAGAGTTGTTTCTGTCACCAGAGTTTAATCTCATACGGTCCCTCATTAGAGAGATCTGATTTTCCTCCAAAGGCAACAATATTAAACCCTCTGGCAGTGCAGCTTCAGCATATAGAAACAGTTTTAACCATGAAGACCTGCTGAGTGTGGTGAGGCAAAGTCCACCCCTATTAATTTCTTTATGTGACATTACCAAATCACTTGGCAGCCAATGTGAGAGTCCAGGGAATGCAGGACTGGCCAACCGCACATAAAGGGGACGGGGATTATGTAGATACATATTTGTGGAGGAGAAGATTATCATTGCTGTTTCTAGGATGGCTTTTTTGTACGTCCCTTCCCTCCAGATGAAGGAAGATTAAAGATTGAAACAAAAATGAAGTTCTTTTTGGCTCAAAGTCAAGTTAATTGTTGTAAAATGTGGTATGCTGCTTACACATGCTGTAATGAGACTGAGCACAACCATACGGCCTAGTGGGAACCTCCCATGTTTTGTTTTATTTTTTGCTGGCGAGTGGATCAGTCTTCTGGTGCATCTCGACCACATGATTTATTTGCACTTGACCCCCATTGTTCAGAAGAGACATGGCTTTGAGTCGGGAATTCCAGATCTCAAATAAACAAAGAATTGAAGAACATGAAAAACTTTTATCAACTCAAACACTGTCCTCCTCAATCTTTTATTTAGAAATATTTTTGATGGCGTCACTCTTTTAACACCAGTTCAAACGCTTCCTCCACTGTATCAAAGGATCGGTTCACATCAAATTGATGTAAAGATAATATGAGGCTTCAGTAGTTTGAGATAGAGAAATTAAGAGCCTATCTTTTTGGTTCACAGATCTTTTAGTATGAAATTCCCTATTTGTGATACTATCCCCTCCACAGCATGGAACACTGAGGGAAATTTGTACTTCCTGTTCTGTAAAATCTTTTCAAGATGATAAAAAAATACAGTGTGCAGCTTTTTGCACATCTTAGTGTCGACAGGTGCGTAGGAGAAGATCGAAGGCCGACAAAATCAAGGAAAAGACTTATCTAACCCGATGAACGTCTAAGTACCGAAACGTTGTTGTCAATAAACTTAATTGCAAGTGAAGTGGACAGTGTGCAGGAGTCTTTTTCCTGAAGATGATACAAAAATAAAAGCAACTCTTCTACTGTCTACAAGAAACTGATATATTCTCCACTTGCATAATGTAGTGTGATGTATATCTGCTTTATGAGCACATCCTTTTGCTTCCAGGGCCAACTCTACAGTATACATCTGTAGTTTTCTCTGCTCTTTCACTTTTCACACTTTGCGTTGTCTATATTGTTAATAGTTAACCGCTCGTTTTTTTTAGTTAACCACTGTGTAATTGTCAGTACACATTTATATCTAGCTAACATTGTGTTTTTCCCTCTCTGTGTCTGCTTGCAGTGAGTGTAGAGTTTGGTCGGGCGGTTTGGCTGCGCTTCTACCCTCCAGCCTTCCCTCCGTGCCCCAATCCCAGCTTTGTAGCTCACCTGGGAGGGGTGGTGGTCGGCCTGACGCTGGGTGTGGTGGTCCTGCAGAACTACGAGCAGCGGCTCCAGGAGCAGTCGCTGTTCTGGATCTTCTTCTGCGTCTACACCTTGTTTGTGCTCTGCGCTGTCTTTTGGAACATCTTCGCCTACAGCTTGCTGGACGTGCGACTGCCACCGCCGCCGTGACTAACAGAGGCGTAGGTCAATACACTGCATCCTCTATAGACTACTCCTCCATTGGTAGATGCTTAACCTCCTGGCTGGATGAGATCTGAACTGTCAGCCACCATCCTCTTCCGTCTCGGATGGAACTTGACATGCAGCAGCGCCTGCTGTCGCTCTCATCTTACCTTTCTCAGCCCGCCTGCTACCTTTTCAGGTTAAGCCTTACGATTGTTCCCACTAACCGTGCAAGCCAACCTCCAACCGCTCTTTGTCTACATTTATGCTGGACGTTTGTCTCAAGAGTATCAGCCAGTGGGACATTGGTTCTGACAACACTGTGTTGACAAATGAGAAGCCTCGGATCTGACACAACCACATGGCTTAGCCTACTCTGCCTCTGCCGCCTCAATCCAAAGGTGCCTTCTCGTGGAGACGTCGGCCTGATGAAAGTATTATTTCTGCACAGTTGCCTGTTGTGCAGGGTGACAGCAGTAAAACCCTGAAGTACAAACAGAAACTTAAACTCTGTTTCAGACGGAGAAAGGTTCCTGAAAATCCTGTAATCTGTCTTCACCCTCAAAAGCAGTAAATAAAGAGTAAGGTCATGTGAGAATTTAGGTTTAGTTGGTGTTTTTTCATCATTCTCAAACGCCTGAGAGGTTTAGACTGAGCAGACAGCAGGATGTAGAGAAAGCATGGAGCCACCTTTAATGGTTATTGTGAATTTACCTTTGAAGGAGAGTGTGGGTTACCTTTCAGTGTTGCCTTCAGCATTTGGCACCTCCCCAGAGAAGGATTAATTTGTGTTCAGCTCTATTTGAACCTCTAAGTCTTGTCTTTGACTTGACAATTGTACTATTGTGTGTACAGATAAAAAAAAAGAAGCAGAAGTGCCATTCAGACTTTAAGCTTTCAAAAATGATGCCAAAACATTGCGACACGCTCCAGGGAAAGAGCACGTCCCCTGACAGGAATTGCTTTTTGTGTAGGAAAAACGAATCTAATTTTGTCTGTGAGGCGTCGGCTGAATGTACCATGAAGTTTTCATGATCTCTAAAGAGTCTCTCACTGACACCTTCGGGACAACCCCAGAAATGCAGTCAAAATCCTGTCATTTTTGTCACACCTCTTGGCATTTGTAGAGAGTTTTTGCAATGGATGAGAAATTGCAAAATGAGTTTATTTATTGATTGGTGAATTAAAGAGAGTTGGTTTCAGAAGAGTGAAAACATTCACAGATGCAGACAGCTGGGCCACTCAGAAAAAGATCTAGTCGTTTTTCTCATACCAAACGTAGAAGAGCACACATGCCTGACCTCGACTACATCCAGGCTGGGGTCGTTTCACTCTCACATCGGGAGGCAATGGGGCAGAGAAGTAAATCGATGCCCTCTCATTAGTTTTTTGTCACACATGAAAATGTTAATTGATTGAAGCGGACAGAGAACGACCCCAGCCCCGAGCTATAGGTCTCAAACTGTACTGTACTTTAACCTCATGTTACAGTGGTAGCTGCTTCGCACAAATATTATTATAATGTAATTATATACAGATTAATATTTTAACATGCATTTGCTGTTGATTTTTCTTTCTTTTTTTTAAACTTGGTGATACTGGTATGTTGTGTAAATTTTTTGGTCGGTCTGCATTGTGACATGTTAGCTATATTCTGTATGTATCCTATTTAAGAATGAGTTAAAAATGGTCTGGGATTGTACATAATAAGGGCTTCGACACAAAAGGAGTGAGGGGTAAATCGCTGATAATATTTTAACATTGTGCATATTTTGTAGATTTGATATGTACATACTGGAGTACATTAAACCGTTTTTATACAGAAACAACATGTGATCTCGTTGGATCTATCTTTGGATTTCTGTCCTCATAAACACTTCGAAGAATTACGTTAAGAGAACAATGCTGACAGACCATCAAAACCAAAGCATGTCACTGTTGTAGATACACTGAAGTACCCTTAATGAGGAAACAGTTCTTAACTTTAATTGTTATTGCATTCATAGAAGTAGAATACACACAATTTTACTGTAAATGTACATAAACCTTGGTAAAATTCATGGGAAAATACCATAATATATGATACAGTTGTATTGTGTTTGTCACTGAATTAGACTGTAATTAGCTTGACAGAATATATGTTGCTAATTTTTAAAGCAAATTTCCGAAAACAGGTTTACAGTATATCAGTTTTTTTTCATGGTAATTAAAGGTCCCATATTATACTGTTTTTCATCAATTTCACACAGCTGTCAGAGGTCCAACAACTCTGTATTCGATATGCATTGCCCCAAACCCATCTGTGGTCCTGAATTTCAGCTGTTTAAAAGTCGCTCTACTGAGGTCTACTGAACCAGTCCGATGTGAAGTGGATAGCACACCCACACAAACTTAACGAACCGCAGCCGGCATGTTGTCGTTAAAAATGAAACGCAACCACTGTCTCTTCTGTTGTTCTGTAGCTGGGACAGAATATAGGCACTTATCTTGATTTTTACAGCCAACAACAGAGCAATTTGCGTGTCTAACTCTGAGTGACGACATTGTGAAACACAGCTATCTTACCGCTGGATACACCGAAATTCACCTCGGGGATGAACATCCCCCTCTCGGATATTTCCTATCATTGTGCAGAGGAGGCCGGCCAATGAAAATCTTTCCTGTCGTTAGGTAACGAAAGGAGCTGAATCTGAACAGCCTGTAGGAGCACAGTTTTACCAGTGGGTGGGCTGCAGAGACGATGCAGGAATCACTTGTTTTCCTTATTGTGGGAGTTGGCAGGCTCAAGGAGGACAAGCTTATATAGAGACCAGAGAAAACGTGTTTTTCATAATATGGGACCTTTTAAGTATAAACAAAACATTTCTCAACTTACTTTTTTATAGTAAAATTCTGGCAACCACAGCTACCGGTACTTTACTGTAAATTATACAGAATGTTTTTTTTGTTTTTTTTTTTACAGTATATCAGTGTCTCATTAACATAACAATTAAGGCTGCAACGACTGATTATTTTCATTATCAGTTAATATGCCTAATATTCTCTCAAGCAATTGTTAAATTTAGCCCATCGTGATTTCCCAGAGCCCAAAGTGACGTCTTCAATTTGCTTCTTTTATCCAAGCAACAGCTCAAAACCCCCAAACTCTGTAATTAAATGTCGTTGCCCTGCACAACTTCAAGGTCACATGTGCTCACACACACACACACACACACAGGCACGCACGCACGCACACACACACACACACACACACACACACACACAAACAGTTTTATTCCAGATTCAGGACCAGGAATCACCCCCTATTGTAAAGTAGAGTGCTCAAACCAAAGCGGTCCAAAGCCTTGAAACCAGATTAGCTTCAAACCCCAAACCCAAAGCAGACGTCAAAGTGATCAATGAAATGTGCGAGCATACAAGAGTCAACCATAATTCATTTAGAGGAGGGACCCTTTAAGCTGTCACTGAACGTCTTCTCCGTCTAGCCGGCACAACCATATGGAGAGTAGCGATTTTGAAGGCGTACAATGAAAAATTCATTAGGCAGCCAAGGAAAGCCGCCTCAGTTGTGTTTCCCCTTCATAAATCTCCAATTTCAAAGGTAATCATTCACCTTGGTGGGAGAGAGAGAAGACAAGTGGAGCTGCAGGGAAGGAAAGTCTGTCTGAATGCATTTGTAGTGTCTCTGCATTTAAGCTGCCTGCTGAGAGCAGCACTTGTTACAATTTGGCCCCGTTTTAATATGCATTTCACATCTTTTCAGGTAGAAGCAGGGAGCGAGACTCAAGTTGACAGGTTA
This sequence comes from Diplodus puntazzo, assembly GCA_963678695.2. Taxonomy (NCBI): domain Eukaryota; kingdom Metazoa; phylum Chordata; class Actinopteri; order Spariformes; family Sparidae; genus Diplodus; species Diplodus puntazzo. The sequence goes on from OZ023156.1 coordinate 19,853,042, forward strand.
TACTCTGATGAATAATTATTACTAATGTTTCAAGCTAGATATTGCTGTGACAGTGAAATTGGTGCTTTGGTTAACTCTGTGCTCTCCAGTATTTATACGACATAGGCAATTGTGGCAAGTGTGGCCAAAGTATTCTGACAACCAAACATTATTATGTTATACCATATGTGACTTTGAACGTGTTTTTCCAAAAGTATGAATAAATAAAAAGTCTCTACTCTCCCTGGCAGCTATGACATGCTTCAATTCAGTCACATTTGGGAGGTTGTTGTCACAATTAATCCCACTAGTGCCCCCTCTCATGTGTCCTTCTCGTCAAGAAAATGTGATGCAGCGCTATAGAGGCTCCACTTGCTAGAAAAGGACTGGAATTGTTTAACCATAAATGTATGACAACGTTCTGGTGCTCCACCGCCTGCAGCTGGTGCCCTTTTTATTTTGCAGCAGATGTAAATGGAGACTTGTTTTCAAAACCAAAAAAGACAACTGAAAAGAAACCATAAAATGGCTCCATACAGTAGCTCAGCTGCGTTGAGGGTGTAAATAACATCTATCCAAAGCAATTTGGGATGTTGGGGCTTCTGGAAATTGGAGATTTGCTGATGAGCTGATGGGGAGGGGGTTATTTACATTCTAAAACAATTCCCCATTTACTTCAGTTGTTTCAGACAACACCACAGGCCATTTTATGCATATGCTCAGTCAAATCACAGATTGGATGCTAAACTTCTCTATTTCGCCAACACACGACACCCAGTTTTATTTCTGCAACATTGTCTCCATCAAGAGGACACTGATGATATAACAACCTTCAATAATATGAATGAGCAAAGTTGTCTTGCGAGGTCAGACAGCACACCCACATGGACTCACTGCTGAACAGTGTACAGGTGGAGGAAGATAGAGGGGTCTGGGATATATTGATAACCAGACAGAAAAAACACAGCAAGACATCGTTTAATCTACTAAAAAAAGGTTGGTTGTCTTTTTCACATCCCTTTGTATTTGATTGGATTTCTAATCCCCATCATTTAACTTAAACAGCCGATCAGAATCTTTACGGATGCTGAAAACTGTTGAACATAAGAGATGTTTGAGATGTCTGACACCATGTCATTTGGTAGGTCTGTAGTAAAATCAGGAATGATTGTTTAGCTTCTAGCCACATTGCAGGCGGTAAGCACCAAACACAAACCTGACTGTGGTTACCATGAACACACATTATAACTTCATCTAATTACACATTTCATTGTTACTTTTTGCTGTTAAATGTGTTTACTCATATGATATTTAATATATGATGTAAAACAAGGCAGGGTCTCACATGACAACAACATTTGCAGTCTGTAAGAAACCCTTTAAAAGCATTACAATATCTTTAAAGAAACTCACTTGAGAAACCTACTGAGCTCATGATTTAGTCTAGGGGCGTGTCTGCAACGTGACGTGACGTTCATTTTCTTTTCTCGCGAGACTTCCGTGTCCACCGCAACTTCCTCCAGCTAAGCGCCATTTTCGGCGTTGTCACTGGACTACAGCATGCTGTTGTCAAACAGATAATAAGAATAGTGTTTTGCGTTGTAACGCCTGTTTTTTCAGTATTCCTCAAACATGGGACGAAAAAAGAAGAAGCAGATGAAACCATGGTGCTGGTATCCTTTTGTCTGGATGACAAAACAACCAACGTAGAAATGCTAGAGGCTAACGTTAGCTCGACAAAAGGAGGGCCTCAGGTAGCCTCTCCGTACTGTTATGTTATTGTAAGCTAGCGTTAGACGCTAACGTTAGCTTCAGTATTTGGTCATTTTAAGCTAACATCACCACTTTGAGGGTGGATTTTATTCAGTTTATATTTGATATATGTGTAATATTTGGTGTCGAGTACATTTACGCTGCTGTTCATTTCGTTTACTTCACAAGATTGGTAAAAGGAAACAAGCTAAGCTAATGTAAGCTCCGTTCCGTTGATGGCTAGCTAACCCGATAGCCATGCATTGACGATACAGGAAAACAATTACGATCTGAGCGTCATTGATAGTAACTCTGATACCTTGTTTTTTCGAGTTCTTACGTAACCTTTCAACTTGCAATGTCAGACCTTAAATGCTAATGTGAATAAAGACGCAGGTTTTTACCTTTACGGCAATAATGACCACCTTTTGTTTTTGATGTGATACTCTGCCTTGATGAACTTGGCTGTTGCATGGTATATTGTTGGTGCTTTGCTCCTTTACTCCTTACACAAGGTACTGTAATCGAGACTTTGATGATGAAAAGATCCTGATTCAGCATCAGAAGGCAAAGCATTTTAAATGCCATATTTGCCACAAGAAACTGTACACGGGCCCAGGCTTGGCTATTCACTGCATGCAGGTGGGTGCATTTTCCTTTGCCGTAAAGCTTACTTTATTTCATTTAAGTGCCTTTGGTCCTGGAACATTATGGTACTGAAGGTTCAATTACTTGCCCTTTTATAAGGAGGGCAATGCATGTGCTCTCCGTGTTATGACCGTATGCAGTGGCTCACTTTGCATGTGTTTCAGGTGCACAAAGAGACGATTGACAGTGTACCAAATGCAATTCCGGGAAGAACAGACATTGAGTTGGAGATCTATGGTATGGAGGGGATTCCAGAGAAAGACATGCAGGAAAGAAGACGAACGTTAGAACAGAAATCACAAGGTTTGTACACCTCAATGTGTTTTTTCTTACAATCTTTGTCCTTTTTACCAGCAGTTGTATCTTTGTGTGCTTAAAGTTGAGTTGTTGAGCAAAGTAAATCACAGGGTATCGTCTTAGTTAATTGAATATTTAATATACAATAACATGTATGGTATATTTTCTTGTAGACGCTTGTTCTTAATTCATATTTTGTTTAAGTGCATCAATTAGCTTTTGGTATGAGTGTTATCTTCTTGTTTTCAGAGAGTCAAAAGAAAAAGAACAATCAGGATGATTCTGATGAAGACGACGATGACGATGATGAAGCAGGACCATCAGCACAGCAGGCTGCTGTTGTCCAGCCCCAGGCAGGCTACGCTGCTCCAATGGCCCAGCTTGGGATGCCTCCTGTGACTGGTGCTCCTGGGATGCACCCTGGAGGATATCAAGGCAAGGACCTCTGAGTTAACGGCAGAAATTGGGAATCAACTTTAGTGACTCAGCTTGATTAAAATATAATAATAATAATGATAATGATGATAATAATAATAATAATAATAAAAAATCACGCTCATACGTTCGCCATGATTCAGACTCTGGTGAATTCACTCAGACCTAAAAGAATTTATATTTAAGGTGAAGAATTGTAGTTGGTTATAACAGGCACTCAGAAAGAACACTTGAACACTGTTTTGATCATTTCCATCATGAAGTAGGAGTGAAGTGTTGGAGGATACAGATGGACTGGTTACCGTCGGAGTTGCACAGATACCCTTTTATATTGGAAATAATGAGGCATGGATATCAGTGGCAAGGCTGTTAATGGTTCAACAAGGGATATATTGTTGAGAAAAGACATGCATAATTTATGATGCCCTGAGACTAATTTCATATTCTGAACTCAAGCTTCAGGGCTTGAGACTTGAATGTGACCTGAAAAACCTTTACCTGGTCCCACATCTGATAATCAGGAAGTTTAATTTTTGGATGCGTTTTGTCAGTTTTTCTTTTTTGAACTTTATATTTCTTCATGACAATGTTAAATTTAAACCTCTCCCACTATTTTCACATTACCAGCAAGCATACTCAGATCTCTTTGATCTGTAATTTATTTATTTTAGACCTAAATTGTGTGTTTTAAATATCAGGATCTCTGGGGTCAAAGTATTGAAGTTGATAGAAGTTGAAATATGAATCTAGCAAAAATACTCAGGCCCTTTTTTCAAAGAATATTTGAAAGGATTAAATGGTTAGACTTGAAAGGTTGTTGTACTTTGAATTCTGCCCTCGCCCATCCTTATTATAAGGCTTAAGTCCAGAGTTTATTCTAGGCTGTTGAGTGTTTGTAACCGTGAAATGTCGTGAAAGGTCATGAAATGGATCATGGCATTTTTTATTGGGGTCCTGACAATGTCTTGCATTTGGTGTCAGGAAATTGGTAGAAACCCTTTGTTCTGTTTTTTTTTTTTTTTTTGATAAAAACACTGCACGCACTGTCTCCATACAGCACTACAACATTGGAGAGGGTGTGGGATTAGTGCACATGTATTCTGCTGTATGGTCAGTTGCCTGGTTATGTGTCATTTTGTCTGGGCTGAATGATATTTGATCATTTTCATTTAGGACAGTTGATACTGATACAATTTAAGCCGCAAGTAAACAGAACATGTCCTTTGTCTCAATGTTACAGGAATGCCTCCTATGATGCCGGGGGTCCCTCCCATGATGCATGGCATGCCTCCTGCCATGCATGGAATGCCACCAGGGTAAGCGCTCTCTCATTGACTGTTGAAGGATATGCTTTTAGATTCAATTTCATTTTTGATTCTTTATTCATATGTTCACAATATGTCTTATGTATTTTGATACATATATACATATATCACACTAGATATAATTTTACTGTAGTTATAGTGACAGCAAATCATAATGATCCTATTGTCTTCTGCAGCATGATGCCAATGGGTGGGATGATGCCTCCCATGATGCCAGGGATGCCTGGTATACCCCCAGGTGAGTTTTGGTTGTATATATCACAGGAGACATTTAAAATCTATTACACTCACAGGTTGACAACATTGTCTTGGAAATGTATGTATTCTATCAAATTATGACCTCAGAAAAAAAACAACTCCTGTTACTTACATTTGTAAATTGTAGCTGAATATGTGTCATCTTTTGTATGTTAAATGCAAAATTTCTCACTGACGTGGCATTCTAGCTGCATCTGGATTTTGCTCTTTATATGTTTTCAATGTAATATGCTGTAAGAAGGGTTAATGAACCGTTTGGTTGATTCTTTAGGAATGCCACCTCACATGGCTCCAAGGCCAGGGATGCCCCACATGGCCCCAGCCTCTGCAGCAGGAGCAATGCAGAGTCGACCGGTCGTACCAGCGGCCCAGCCTGCCATCACTAAACCTCTCTTCCCCAGTGCAGCACAGGTGGGCACAGTGTAACCCCTCTAACAAGACACACACAGACATTTCAGAGAGTTACCATGTTTCTGAAGCATTGCCCTCATTGAAAAGGTAGATTGGACCTTATTATGAACACAGCACTTCTTATTTTCTATTTCCTCATTTTCTGTAGTCAGCTGTTCCTCTTCCTCAACTCCCCATTCCGTTTTTTTCTAGTCAGTGTTGCTATCTTGTAGTATGTTCTGTTCTCATGATTGAATTTGGCTAGATTATGTGGACATGTTACATGCTGTACAACGCTGTGATCTCCTCTCCACCATGCTGCAGATGGGCTCTGGTGTTCATAGCAGCACAACAGCCGTTTCCTCTCCACCTGCAGACCTTCAGTCTGTCTCCTCCCAGCCTCCCTTTCCTAACACGCCACAAGTATGCTCACAGACAGGACTTTGACTTGGACTGTGGCAGCTGCATGTCGCTTTACTTATTAATCTGCCTGTAAATTCTTGAGTTTTAAGTTTAAGTTTTAAACTTCTAACAGTATTTGCCATGTTGGCCTACTTGTGCATCTAAATTCAAGATTCAGAGCACGTTGGCTGTGATGTTGGTGTCAGAGGATAATTATCCCTGATGATAACTGACACTTTTTTGTCTGTGAGCTTTATTTCTGTGCATGTGCTTTTAATTAACACAGAATGAGGCCTAGCAGTGGATCTACATTGATCTTATTTTGCATCATCCACCCCTCCTAACCTCCTGACGCATGCGTTCTGCAATGAAGACTCATCATGCTTTGAAATGAGTGAAATACACTTAGTTTTTTTTATCCCACAATCTGAATTCATACTAATACAGTTGATTAGTTATACTTATATCTCTTGTAAGGGTGGGAATCTCTTGGCACCTCACGATTCGATTCCTATTCTGAGGTCATAGATTCCATTCTAAACCGATTATCAATGCACCTCAATGCAACCATTTTTTTTATGTACATTTCGATGCATGATTAAAAAAACGTAATAATGATAATTAAATCTGAGTTTGCTGCTCAGTTTGCTAATCACCTCCTACTTTTGTGATGATCATTTAAAAAAAAAATCAACAGATGAATTACCTTCTCTAATATTTTATTAAAGAAAAGGCTTTTCTTTGTCACAAATAGATATGACTTTCTATGAACACAAAATCCTCCTGTTACAGGCAATGAGCATATCCCTGAGAGAAAAACAGTATACTGTAGCCTATATAAAAATAAAGAAAGCTTTCAATGCAATAGTCAATGCAGCTTGCATTTCAACACATTATGGACCTATGTATCAGCTCTCATACTAAAACATGGCTACTTACCTACCCGCTTACGTCAAAGTGTCCAAAACTTCTGTTTTGGTTTCACTGTAGAGCGTCGGTATGGCTGCGTCAGTGAAGTAACGCCAAGATGGTATTTTGTATCTTGGCTCTAGAGTGAACGCCATCGTCCGATAACCCAACCCTCCACAACTGAATACGGTCTTAAATCCATTGCAATAAAACTTGCAATGGATTTGGTAATGCGCTTCGCTCTCTCAGAGCTCGGTTGAAACTGTGCCACCCCCTGCTCGATCGTTCTCTGGCTGGCATCTGCAACAGGCTGCTGCTCCTCTCCCGACTCTCGGTGGTATCGCGCAAGGTGGTTTCTCAAATTAGTTGTGTTGCTGAAGTATTTAAGTTGAGTTCCACACACCTTACAAACTGTGTAGGTCTTGTCAGTTCTCCCCTCGACTTCATGGAACTCAAAATGCTGCCATACAATAGCTTTCAAAGAAGTCGGTGCCGGTCTTATAGGCTTGGTGTTAGCCATTGCAGCCATTTTGTCACCGCTCAAACATTCACAACTCACACATGTGTGTTTGGTGCACATGCGTGTACAGCAGAGAATCAGCAGGCGCTTTCTGTAGCACTCTGCAGCAGGGGAACTGAATGTTGCAGCGGGCAAACTAATTTCATTTTTAAAATCCGATTATTAACTTATCTGCGTCAAGACATAATCATCGCGAGAGAATCGCGATGCATCGAAGAATCGAACATTTTTCCCACCCCTAATCTCTTGTATCGATATTGGATCTCACAGGGCTCCAGACCACCGTGCTTACAAACTAAACTGTCAACCATTCCAGAGTAAAAATATTTAAGTATAAAAAAATGTATTTATAATATATGTCTTTATTTCATTGTCATCAATAGTTATATTGTCATTCATAGTAGCTTTACTTCCAACCTTTAAAGTTACTCGGCAGAAGTAATCCTGTACATTGATTAAATGCTTACTTGTTTTGATGTCACATGCAACTGCAGTTGATTGTTCATCGCTTAACTTCCTCTGGACAGAAACTCACTGCTGCTGCTGTGTGTTTACCCAATGGCTCCTTGTGCTGTCAGTTTCTTTAGCCAAACACACCACAGGGCTCGTCTGCCAGCTGGCTGCTAACAGCTAACCAGCTCTCCTCTTGCCAATTATCAATAAGGATCTGTTTTTTGCAATGTAGTGTCAAGGAAAACATGGGTTGCGTATCCCGTCGTTAAAGTGACTTCACTGAATCCCCTTTAGATTTTTTTTTCCACAGCCACTGATAGAAACTATAATAACAGCATGAGACGACATGCGCTGATGTAGTCAGCAGCTCAATCGGTCATTTGCTATGTGAAGATATGCATACACAAAAAAATTCCTCTTCAATTCTGTTGGACCCATAAACATTTTCTATCATCCCCAGGACAATGGGACAATGTTGGTCTGGAGCCCAGTCATCTGATAATACATTTCTATTGTGTCATGCACAATTTGCACCTGAATGGTGTAGTTGTAAATAGTGTTTCAGGAATTTAGTTCTCCAATGAAAGATTTCACTGATCTGCTGGCATAATGTTGTTCACAAGTCAAATTTATATATAATTTCCACATTTAGAGTGAGTATATTCCGAGTGACCAGATAAAACATAATTTTTATGTGATTTAGAATTGAATTATGGGTGGGTTTACATTAAAGTAGTTTACCACATACAGGTTCTCACAAAGGTATTATCTATCGACTCTTCTGTGCCGTGTTTTTTTTTGTTTTTTTTGTATCTTGGAAAGGTAAATAAGCAGCAGTTTGGACTTGACTTTTTTACCTTTGGATATCTGTATTTACCTGTATTGTGTCTTTGCACAGGCCCAGCAGAGCACTTCAGGAGCTGCCGCTTCAAACAGCATAGCCACCTCCTCCGACCCTCCCAAACCAACATTCCCAGCCTACACCCAGCCCTCTGTCTCTTCTTCCTCTTCCACTTCTTCTTCTAATCCCTCTAGCAGCACTGTGGCCAAACCCCCAGCCACAGTGACCAATAAGCCTGCCACCCTCACCACCACGAGTGCAACTAGTAAGTTGATCCACCCTGATGAGGATATCTCACTGGTAAGTTGCTTGAGCTTTCTATTTTGACCTTTTCACAGTAAGTAATGATTGATACATATAATAGTACGTATATAGTAATGGATAAGTTGGTGCTATATTTAACCACCGTTCTGGTTTTGAGTATTGGTATCGTAGAATAAGATATTTACAGTGTCAAATGGAGCATTGGAGATTGTATATCCTTACTTTTTTGAGGTTATATTGAAGGATGATTCTGAGCTTTAATATCCTCATTGTGAAATCAGGGCAGGCCAACATTGGAACCCAGTTCCTAATTTTTTTTGTGTTTATCTTTGTGCTGTAAGGGGCATAACAGCGTTTCCTTAGTCTGAGTGTTTGCTTTGTGTGTTGTCCCCACCAACAGGAAGAGATGAAGGCCCAGTTGCCTCGTTACCAGCGTCTCTTACCCAGGCCAGGTCAGGCCCATGTGGCTGCTCCCCAGGTGGCAGCTGTGGGCAGCATAATGCCCCCACAGCAAGGCATGCCACCACAGCAGCCTGGCATGAGGCATCCCATGCATGGTAAGGAAATGTTTGTTAGGAAATCAGTATATTTACAGTAGGTTTGTGACAATTCTTCCAATTCACGGTTATTTTAAAACCTTGGGTTCTTTGTCCATTTATGTAAATAAAAAGTAAAAACCCATTCTCTTAAGATCAGCACATGACAGACTTGTGCAACAAAACATATTTTTACAGTTGGATGTGAATCAACTTGTAATGTTGTAATTTCCTCGCAGCCCCTGAATGCACCATGTAGGGAGCAAGGAGGTAGTCAACAGAGGCAGTTGCTTACTGCAGGTTGCAAGAATACGAGAGACACTTGATTGTGTCAGGCCAAAACTGAAAGTAAAAGAGGTGAAGTTTTGGAATAGTGGTGGCAACAGGTTGGTAGACATGTCACAGTTTTGGAAGATGAGAAAGTGACTCAGAGACAGAGGCAGGGATGCAATCATCTGTGTTACTGTCTCAGAATCTTTATACCATTAACTTATCAATACCTTATGTAATGTTGACCCAGTCAGGAGTAAGAAATAAACAGTATGTCTTGCCTCTAGATTGTTTTAAAAACATGGAACCCTTTCATAAGATTAGTATTGCTAAGTTTGTAAATGTTATATCGTTTGATATTTACTGTTTAGTTCTTCAATTTTATGGTTGAGAATGTGACATAATGTGTAGTTAATGCGACGGTTGACTCATTTTTGCACAATGAAAGATGTGAATCATTAATTTCCTGAACACCTGGCCCCTCATTGAACTACCCCTAAAAAACTTTCAGAAGAACTGCCCTAGACTGAAAATCTTGTTTGGTCTTTTCACAATAGAATTTAAATTACACATTGAAATTAATTAAAGTTTCAGTGACATCAGTTGTTAAATCTGTTAGAATTACAGTACCAACACATTCTGCTCTCTCTGCAGGTCAGTATGGTGCTCCTCCTCAGGCCATGCCAGGCTACATGCCTGGAGGGATGCCTCCATATGGGCAGGGTCCTCCTATGGTTCCCCCTTACCAGGGAGGCCCTCCCATGGGCATGAGACCGCCTGTCATGTCTCCAGCTGGACGCTACTGAAGCAGCAAAGCAGCCACCACATTAGGTTTGGGGTTAACACCTTTCTCTCATCCTTGTGCTTATTCAAACCTAGCTGCAAGCAAAGAGCAGTCAGACCAGTGGTGGTGAAGACCAACTTTATTTGTTAGAACATGTGGACATTATTTGTAACATCTTTATTGGAAAACAGCCAAACACCACACAAGTTCCTGAATGCTATTTTGTTGTTATTTGATTACATGTGAGGACATATTTTTTCCCCATAGGTTTCACTCAGGTTAATAGAAGTGAAGTGTGTTAAAATGATTCATATTTCTTTTGAAGCTGCTGGAGTTACATGAACGTACCAACCCCTTACAAAGGCAAGTTTCTCTTGTAAACATTTGTTTAATTTTATTTTGTAATTTTTTTTTGTTTTGATAGTTTGATTGGGGCCCTCACAGCACGCTTAGGTGCTGTTGGACTTGCGTCCCCAACCTTGGTTGGTGAGGGTCTCAGTGATGAAAATGATTCCAACTAAGTAGTGTTACAAATTCATGACTCGTCAGTCGCTAGCTTTACTCTTATTTCAGGTTTGTTTTTAATATTTCCTGGTCAGAAGGGTACCTGTATGCATCCTTTGTAATGTTTTATGAATCTGTTGTAATAAAATTCATCTTGAAATCCAATGCTGGTTTGTCCTGACGTACGTGGAGGTGAGTCATGAAGGTTTGTACTGGTGTTGTATTTCTAGACATCTTATGGCTCTTTTTAACTACAGAACTTCATCAGGTATTTAAAAACCAAGTTGGCCATCATCTATTTAGTTCACCTTACATTGTCTTAATAATAGACTGGACATTAAAGTATAAAATGAAATAAGTTTTGTGTTCTTATGTACCACCAGCCCGAAGTATGATTTTGGGCCAACTTTTGGTTTCAAAATACTGCATGTGACCTCATGATAATGATGGAAATAACTGCAGAATAAATTATGATACTATTTACACTGCCATACACTTACGGAGCAGTGGAAGAGAAATTTAACGTCACTCTGGATTCATTACCTTTATTGTCCCTACATGCATACCAGTACTGAAACATGCATGAATGCTGTAATTTTAGTGTTTATCATTTCTCATAGTCATATCCTCATAATGCACTACAGTGGGGACAAACAAGACAACGAACCCAGCAATGCAGTAGCTTTGCGTTAAATGTTGTTGTTTAAGATTGATTAGCTGAATTCTTTTGACCACAAGGTTAGTGATTCATTTATTTATAGAGTTTTTCCTAACCAATGAGTGTTTGCCACAGATTTATCATTATTTTATCCCTGTCAAATCTTAAAATATGGAATTCTGACACAACCCGTTTAGTGGCAAATGACTTACAGTCATAGTTGTGATTTACAGAGCAGGGTTGCTAGTGCACCAATTCCTGTATAAGTATGTAGAAAGTAAACGTTTCAAAATGTTAATGGCCTAATGCGAACACAAGAAAATCTCCTTTAGAAAGAATGAACAGTGGTCACAAGGATACATCGCTTGATGGTACTTAAATTTACAGCTTAAGAATAAATTCATGTTTAATGCAGTGCTAGTGTGTATTGCTGGGTGGTTTTGTGTTTTATCCCACCTTCCTATTCCAAATTTTTACATACATTTTTACATAATCATTGGCCACTGAATACTATGCTGGAGATCACTGTACAGCAAGCGATCTGTCAAAGTAAACCTGAGTGTTCATGCAAAGATGATCAGAAACATGGTGGTGCAAGAAAATACTTAAAGTTTTTCCTCTGCCCATATCACTTACTGCTTTGTATTTGTTTTTGTCTGTAGCCCCTCCATATCAGCCTTAAAACCCACTCAGCTGGCATGACAGGTCAGTTAAACCCAGTAAGTACCTGATCTTCATTATAGTGTGGGTCTGTCCTGTACAACTGGAAGCTGGGCCTTGTATTACATGATGTTTTTGTTTTTGTTAGAGTTCAATACTAATTAAATGTACAAAGACGGTGAAAAGCTCTTGCATACCTGTTGTGTAAAAACTATATAAGTGTATGCCTAAAGTGACATGTTTTTCTAGTATTGTCTTGTCTGGTATGAAATGGACTAAAGGTGGTGTGTGCTTGAGTCTTATGTTGAAGGGTCAGTTCACTCCAATGAGAAAAGAAAATGTTCTCTTTTCTCTGGTGGTGTCTAGCACAGTGGTTCCCAACCTTTTTGTCTCGGGGACTTTCAAGAGAGTTTTTAAAGAGTGCTCCAAATTTAAGCAGCAGAGGCTGTTAATGTCAATGACTTAATGACATTATTCATTAGATCCTCTCAGCCTGGTGAGCTGCTGTCTTTCAAAATTACCACCCCGAGTTTATAACTCAGACTTTGTCAAAAGTCTGAAGTGTAACTGACAATCATTTTATCTGATATAAGCAGCCACGAAGAGAAGATATTACACAACTGTTTTCAAAGTCACATTAATAGCCCTCATGATGAGTAAGTGGTCTTCACATGTAACATCTCTGCAGTGACCCCCTTTAAAATGAAGCCAATAATATCTGTGACAGCAATTTCACAGAAATGCATTACCCCAGTGTGAACATGAAGAGTGGACATTAAAAAGATAAACCAAAATTTAAACAGTCCTCTTAACAGAAATATGTATTTTTCTTTATTAACCTTGCAGTCGTTATTTGATTCCGATTGTTTTTGGGACCCTGAGCCCAGATTGGGAACCACTGATCTAGCAGGTGGTTTTGGTTTTACAAGCCAAGGTTTTAAGATTTTGTCTTCACCCCAGGTACAACTGAGGTGACCAGAATTTGATTTGTGGTGATCACAGAACTTCTATAAAATAACCATCTGTTTCCAGAAACTATTTTCTTGTTTGTCCACATGAGACACATTTAACATTATTTTAAAGGGACTAATCATTTTAAACTATTTACTTTAACTGAAAAGGGACATGGTTTTGCAAAGCTATGTTCCAGTTGAATTTATGGAAGTTTCTGTCACTGACACTTTTCAAGTCATTATCAAACTCTGTTTTTGGACCAGGTGTATTTCTACATAAATAGGTATTGAGGAACAGTTATCCACAAAGTAACTTAATATTTGAATGAAAATGTGACTCATCACAATTTGTAATTTGTTTGTTTTTTCAATAAATGTATTGTATTATTTTCCTGTCCTTTTGTTTTTCTTCATTCTCTGGCTTCAAACTTGAGGTGAAATCTCCTGTTCAGAAGCTCATACACACAAAGATCCTCCCATGTGTTGGGGGCAATCAAGAACTATTGCACCACCTAGTGACGCATGGTGGTTATTACAGACCGCTTCGATTAATTAGATCCACTACTCCCAATGAAATAAAGCCAGACAAACCCTATGGAGTTAAAATAAATTATTCTAGTTTACCATAATATGTGATGCCTGATTAAAGCAGTGATGGTTTCAGGGCTGTAGCAAAAACTTCCCAAATCCATAACTATTAGTTCTAGTGTCTTTGTGATCCCTGTATAGAGCGCTGGAGGGAGAAAATACTGACATGAAACTCTGAATCAGTGAGGCCTGGCCCTTACTTATACAATGACTTTGAGTAAATAATGGAGAAATTCAATGGCTTTTAATGAAGCAACTTTTATTCAAAATGTTAAAGATCAACAAATGCAATTTATGGGTATAGGGAGAAAAAACAACAACCTACGGATGTAAAATACCTCCAGTTAAAAGTTGGGTTTAAAAAGATAGATCTTAATTTGGGCCTAAAATGGGACTGTTATCAGTAAAAGGGGGCAAAACAGGAAAGTGAATCTTCACCAGTTTTTTAAGAGACGGGAACATGCAAATGAAAAGCAGTGGAGGAACTTTAGTGATCTGGCTGAAATATGAAATGATAGACGGCTGCAGCATTCCTCAGTGTTCACTCATAAGTGACTCAAGAAAAATAAATATATAGATTTAGGTTGTCTTAGAAAATAAGTAGAATTTCTTAAATATTTAAATAATTTTTTAATAGTGAATAATTTAACTACAATTATTCTGATATACGCTAAAGTTGATTCAGTATTGTTTTAATTAATAGGCTACAGATGATTTTGCAAAACATTACACATCATACGTTTTAAATTGAAATAATTACCTTCAACACAGCTTGGAAGTTCATAGCCATTCGATGCTTGTTTGTGTGTAAAAGTAGTGCAATGGAAACTTTTGGTGGACAGTTAGTCAACACTTCCAAGAATTAGTCAGACCTTCTTCGAACCTGATTTTGTGGTTTGAAGCAACAATGAGGGGAGACATGCAATACTTGGCCAAAACTACATACGTAGTGTGAAACCCCCCTAAACACTTTGTGTCACAGCGTTTAAATCCACCAACAAGTGTCAACAAGGCTTTTGAATGCACTTGCAGACAATGGCAGGTTAAAGATGAGCTGATCGATAAGAGTGATAAGATGGATGTAGAAGAAGAGACCCTCCGAGCTGCAGCCTCTCAAACTGCAGCAACAAACAAAAATACACTTGTACACTTGTTATCTGTGGTTTGTTGCTGGACGAGCACAGCATAATAATAGTTCTTCATAGCGTGCCGTGCGTCACATTGAGACTGATCCTTTACACTGATAGGAGTTACGTGGACCACAGTGCAAACCGCTGATTACTGATAAACATTAACTTCTCTAAGCAAGTGAGAATTGAGCCTCGGCTCTTTGTGTTTTGTAGATGAATAATGGACCATGTGCATCCAGTAAATTTAAGCCAATTCACCCTCTTGTTTTCATTTCTTTTTCTTCTTTTTCTGCGTTGAAATTGTGTCACAGCTCTGCAATGGTTATTTTTACTAATTTCTTATTTTGACTTTTCATTTAACTTTTTCCACATTGTCTAAACTATAGTTCAGTCTATGACCAATATCAAGATTAAAGTCCATGGAGCCTCTCTTGGTCACACCCCAGACGAACCTACAAATTTACCTTAATTGTGTGAAATGACGTTGAAGTATGGAGGCAGAAAACAGATCTCTGAAAGACCTCGACACACAAAACCAAATTTATCAGCACGGCTTACCACCACTGAAGAGGAGTGAGAAAATAGAGCTCACACTTTGATTAAAAGTGAAAGTATTCAGCGTGCAGATAAGGTCTTTAAAACTATGTCTGGAAAATATGTAAATAAATAAAAGCTCCTCTCTTAAAGAGACCGGAGCTAAAACAGAGGTGTTGGGCTTTGCATTACACAAGGCACAATTAAGTTGTGTTTATGCAACAATAAAAGGGAGTTTTAGGTTAAATTTGGCAATCAATAATAATTAATGATTATCATGGATAATTATTAATCATGATAAACAATATGATTCAATTTACATTAGATTGAATTAAAACACACAATCTAACATGTACTATATACGTGTGTGTGTGTGTGTGTGTGTGTGACATGATGCCAGGTTAAAGAGGATGGTTAGTTGCATGCAGAGACCCTGAGTCTGTGTGAAGCAGCATTCGACTAACGTCAAATGACAGAGGGGGAATACAGTGCAGCAGCCCTGGACAGTATGACGAAACACGTGTTTTATGAGCAATAAAGCATGTAAGTGTATTGTAGTAATAATGCAAAATAAATGTATGAACCTGAAAATGAGCATGATGCGTCTCTATCATTAGCCCTGCCATGGTCAGTGGCTCTCTGCACCGTTTGTTCATTCGTTTTTACCGTTTCTTTCTACTGCTCATTTCTAAACTGCAGTCCAGCGTGTGAATGAAATGAAAATGCCTGATACGCTCTGAAACGGGCAGAAAATGAGGAAGCCTCTTAGATGCGTGGCAAAAATATCAAGAACGAAACCACGACATCCTGCTGATTTTCACCAATACTATCAGATGTCCAGCAACCAGAGTTATTCCAAGTCTTGTAGAAGTGAAGTTAAGTGTCACGTTTCCCAAGACAGGTTTCAGTTCTAGGTCAAGTTGCAATACTTGAATAAGAAGTGGGGAGTTTTTAAATGTCTTATTGCAAAACATTGAAATTGGAAGACTGTGTAAGAGGATAGGTGAACATTTTTTCTAGTCCATCTCGAAGCATTACTCAAAAAAAGAGATTAGTCGCCGTAATATTTCCTGTCATCCGTGAAGTCTGTGAAAGGTTTAATAACATTTCATTGTTTTTTTTCGTTCAATGCACGTGGCTAATAATCAAATATTGAAGCGGTGAGGCTGCACAGGGCCCATCTGATGTTTTTTGTTTATTTACTTTATTATTGTATCAAGTTGTTCTCATGTTAGACCAGTCAAGCATTAATTCACACGTCAGTCAGTGAAGTAAGTTTAAAGCCTACAACACTGTCTTTTGTGGTTCAGTCAGCAGGCCTGTCTCAGAGTTGTCTGTCCACTGAAGCAAATTATTATCACAAGCAGACACATCCTGTTGAGGAAGCCATTTCCTCTGGGACATGTTAATATAATTTTGTCTGTGGAAAGTTTCTCTTTCCACCATGTAAAAAACAATTGATGCAAATAAATGTGTAAAGAAATATGAAAGGAGCCCATTGAAGTGTGGACCTGTGGGGCCCTCCATGCACATGCTTGTTCCTCCAATGTTGACACTTCTTCATTCTGATCCATCCTAAACGTTCAGTCTCTCTGTGTCACGTGTTTAATTCTGTTGATTATATATATCTGTGGGATGAACTTGACCCATCATACTTGCTGCTGGCTCGGCATGTGCTTCCTCTTCTGTTCGTCTTGAGGTCTGAAGGGCGGAGCTTCGCGGAGTTCCTCTTGGTTTCATTTACAGGCAACCAAACTTCTGACACCCGGTCTTGAGTGCTTGCATCTGTGCTGTCATGGTTGACATCACTGACTTCCCTCAGGATCTTAATTAGTGTGTCTTCTGACGGTATTACAGAGATGACTGGGATGCGGCACCTGACCTGTCTGTGGATTCTGCTCGTCGCACACAATGGATGTGGTGAGTTTAGTTCTGATCATTTGGTTCCTTCGTCTCTGTTTGAATTGCAGCTGAATGGTGCGTGGAATTTTGACATTTCTGGCCGTAAGAATAATTTAACTTTGGTAATATTTCAGGCTGCAGTTTGTAGCGTTTGTAGAGGTGTTGATGGTGTTCAGTCAACCTCATACATATTTAAGATAATTCCTCAGAGATTAAAAACACGGGGATGCACATCTCACAATTTGTTTTGTTTTATTTTTTAGTTTTGTGTGTTGTAATATTTTGCACATAGGTTGACTCTAACATAATAATTTGCATTCTGGATTATAATTTATTTGTAAAATAGTCAATTTTATTTGTGGAATTGTGGGGTTTTTTTTGGTGGGAGATTCACGTACTCGAAGTATTACTGTGGTGTAAATATCCTCGCTTAAAAGTAAAAGTCAGGCATTAAAATATGTATTCAAGTAAAAGTATAAAAAGTATTTGCATCAAAATAAGGAGTAAAAGTGCTCTTTATGCAGAAAGGCATATTTCTTATTTATTTATTTAATTGCTGACGGATTGTGCTCATCACTTTAATGTTGAAGCCATTAAAGTTAGTTTAACTACTTCATATAATTTATGTGCTGGGTAGCTGCCTTGGAGATCAATTAAGTATTACATGTAAATCTATAGTATTACATAATAATTTATTGGTTATTACATTTTGTATTATGAAACTAAACCTGCTAACTGTAACTAAAGTTGCCAAATAATTGTGGGGTAAAAAGCACAATGTTTGCCTCTGAATTGTAGTGGAGTAGAAGTATCACTGTGAGAAGTAAAATTCTGCCTGACCACAGAACACATGTAGATGGACTCAGGCACCCTCCACCACTGATGTGCACATATCTTAAAATACATAATCACTTCCCACTTCGGACTAAAATTGGATGTATTCTGACACGTTTCTTTATTATTTTTGATCCAGTTTGCAGTGACATTCAGTTCCTTGAGAGGCAGGAGGGCGAATCTGTGGTTCTGGCCTGTGTGGTCGAACCAAGAACTCCTCCACCCTTCGGTTTGTACCTGATGCGCAGCTGGTTGCAACGCAGTAAGGTGATGTACATGCACACCGAGAGCGAAGTCCACGTAGTCAATGCCGATGACAAAAACCGCACCAAAGTCAGCGGGGACCCGAGCAGCCACACTCTGAACGTGACCATCTCCAATCTAAGGGCCAGTGACACAGACCGCTACTACTGTGAGTTCGTGGTGGACAACCCTAACCAAGAAGATTTACGACTGCCTGGAAAGACTGAGTTCTTCCTCCTCGTGACTGCTGGTGAGTTGTATTTCTTTATTTCATCCCAAAGACATTTCATCTCTTTGTCACTCACAGGAAGTTTCCAAAACTCCCACCCACAGTAACTGAGAAAGAGAGGGCTGAAACATCCGCATGCGTTACCGCAGCAGGGGGTTGACATTTAAAGAGTGGGTTTAGTGCTCACGCGAAGCAACACTGTCTTATAGAGCAAATTTATAAGTGTTGTAAATAATAATGATTGTCAAGAAGTGCGGTTTAATATAATGCTGGAGGATGAAACATACCAGCAAGAAGGATATTTCACAACTTTGCTACCCCAAAGTTCCTCTTACTAATATTCTAACTAATGAATAATTCTCTACAAACTATATATATATTATGTCTTATAAAAAAAGGTTGCATGAAAGTTTAATTTACTTTGTGGTGAGACTGTTGTCATGGTCTCTCAGCAGTTCCCCAAACCTCAACATTCAACACATGCGGCTCTGATCATCTGGTCTTGACATATGAGATGCTTGTCTTCCATCATTTCAAACACAATCAGCATTTTGTTCCGGGTGACTCACTCTGTTCAGCGATTTTCTGTTTTCGGCATTGAAATCATGGGAGACAAAGCCCGGCCATGAATTACCTCACCTTGTTACACGGCGCTGGTTTTAGATCTAAAAATACACCACCACCACCACCACAAACAAATAAAATAGTAAGTAATACTACATCATATTATGGATGAAAAAAACAAAAACAAAAGGTTAACATGTCCTGAAAACTGTCATAGAAGTCAGAATGATCTCACTGTATCCATCAGCACAAACATGTCGCAAGTCATATTCTAAGTTTCATCCCCTCTCCCCTCTGGAGATGCCCCTGGGATGCCAGGGCTGGTAGAGACGTGCGCAGGGGGCTCGGCCGTGCTCCCCTGTCTCCCCCCAAATGGGGAGGGCTTGGCTGTGGAGGGGGTGAGCCTGCAGCGGCAGAGGGGCCGGGCAGCTGTGGAGGTGTTGTACCACTCAAAGCGTCACCGCGGCAGCAGCCATCCGTCCCCCTCCTCCCAGTTTCCTGTCGAGAAGGTCCATCTCTCCTCTGCGCCCGGCCCCGGTGGCATCACCTACAACCTGACCCTGCAACAGCTGCAGCCGGACGACAGCGGCCTGTACAGCTGCCAGCTGCTCCTGCGGGGCAGGCCCGACAGCAGCACCAGTCTAGGGAGACAAGCGGTCCTTGTTTCTGTGCAAGGTGGGTCACGGCAGGACCTGATGGCCAGGTTACGTCAACTAACCCACTGTTATGACATACTAACTGTTGCTCTGCCATGTGTTTCCTCCTTCTGATATCAATCCACTTCAGGATGTTCGCCTTCTAATAACACAACCACAACTGAGGATGTCAGTATCAGTTAATTATTTCTTTTGGTCCTTGCAATTTATTCATTAAATTGAGTAGGTCTGTGTTTCAGTTCTCACCTACTCTGAATCATCTTCCTGTCAGCCCCATTGATGTCACAATAGCAACACACTTTTTGTTTTTTTCTTGTATGTCTGTTGCACACCTGATAACACGAGACACAATTATATACACACATGAGATGAGATGACTATTTTTTTCCATATTTAAATGTCATGCCTGTAGTAAATAGTATTAGCTTTTCAGTATTTATCTGATTCTCGCTGATAGAACATAAAGTGGCTCATAATTTGCAGGTGGTTGTTGTGGTGTTATGTTTTATATTAAAATACAATTATAAGCTATTATAAGACTATTTCAGTTGGACTAATACATGTGTGATTCTATAATATGAACAAAGTGAAAGCTGCTGTCCCGCTGACTTATCGAGCAACCTATCGTGTATATACATATATATATATATATATACACACACACATATGTATATATATATATATATATATATATATATACATATGTGTGTGTGTGTGTATATATATATATAGATATGTATATCTATATATATATATATATGTGTGTATATATATATATATATATATGTGTGTATATATATATATATATATATATATATATATATATAGGGTTTTTTTTTAAAATCATAATTATGTGTCATAAATGATAAGTCTGGTGGTATTCTACCATTGCCAACAAGTCATAATTTATTTAATTTATAACATAATTTATCCCACTAATAAGTTTTGACTGTGAAGCTAATAATAATCTATTTATAGCAAAAAGCTTTTAAAAACAGGTGTTTTTTCAAAAGTGCTCCAAATGGCAATGAAAGCAAGAAATTGCAAAAGAAAAAAACATTGTTAACATTAATATTAATAAGGGCAGCACAAAAAAGATCAATCACAAATGTATTAGCTAAAGCCTGATATAGTTTATTTCTGTGTCACAGAGCTCCAGTGTTGTGCAAAACAAATTAACACAAAGGCCCAACATCCCCTTTATGTGCGTCACATTGGACTCACTCATAGATACAAGCTACCAAAACACAGCTGAGAAATTAACAAAATTGTAAAAAAAAAAAAAAAAAAATTAAAAACAAAACGAAAACGTTTTACTTTATCAAATAAGGTGAGAAAAGATTACCGACCGGTCCCTTTATCAAGATCCACACCAAAAGTTCATGGGATCTATTCTGGGCTGAGACGTGTCCTCCATCCAAGTTTGATGGAAATCTGTTGTCTAGTGGATCCGTTTATCTGCCTGTATGTTAACAGCATTTATCTTCATCTTTATCCCACAGTGAATGATCATAAAAATACTAAAAATACTAACAATGTATTTTGTAACTGCATCCGAGAAATGGGAAGGAAGTTCGGCTCAGTGTTTTTTCTTTTTTTTTTTTTTTGCAATTCCACTGAATGTCATACTTGAACTGCCTTCAAAACAGCTATCTAACATGGACTGCCTTTATTTTCCAGTGTCGATTTCTCTCTGTGCACTTTATGAATGCATATGTGACAGTCAGAGGCAGGAACCCCGTGCAGCGAGGAAGCTGAATGGTGTCAGTGTGGTTTACTCAGAGGCTGCTGTTATTCTTATCTCTAATGTTTCTCAACAGGAGGTCAGTGCAGCTGCTCCAGCTACTCCTCACTGCTCTACGCCTTGTCCTCAGCCGTGGCCATCCTCCTCCTCTTCCTCCTCGTCGCGTTCGTGCTGATATATAGAGTGAGTGGACTCGAAGTGCTGCACCGTCACCACACAAGAAACACAGAGTGAAAAATAAAACTATTACTGCGTGCAGCACCTGCCTGCTGAGAGCGTGCCATCGGTTCCTCTGCAGCTCACCACAAAACCACACTGCTTTCATAATGTGTTGCTGTCAGTTGTCAGCATGTTTTTCTTCAAATTCAATGAGGAAGGCAGTGAAACGTCTACTTTTTAGTTTGGTTTTAAGAAGTTTTAACTGCTTATGAGCCACACAAATTTTTTTTTACAACCAACATTACACAGGTCACAGTGAGGAATAGGCAGCCTCGTATTAGAAATGCTGCCTCGAGAGACAAACTCTGATTTTAACACAGGAAATCGAGAGTGCGTAACTCTTTTTGTTCCCCTCACTGATTTGTTTTCCTCCTGTCTCGGTGACTTTAAGGGCAAATCTCGCCGCAGTGTCAAGCCACACCCTCAGGCCCCCATCTACGAGGAGATGACCGGGTTGCAGGCTGCAAGCCGTAAGCTGGGCCCTCTCCATCAGCAGGAAACGCAGTCTTCCGAGTACAGGAACTGCCCCGTGAAGAAATCCTGCCCTGAAAACCATTATGAAAGCCCCAGGAAGGATTCTCTGAAATAAAAAAAAAATGTTAGGCCTTTTCTTCCACAAGTTTGAACAACAAAGATTCTCTTTATCTCATTTGTATTGGATTGCTGATAGTTTGACAGATTGTTTACATTTGGGTATTTTCTTCAAGTCTTTAATTTCCTGTAAATCGCAGTTTAAAAGTTTATCAAGCAATTGTTAAAGAATAAAATTACCACATACGAAAGTTTTTTTCAACAAATTACAGCTGCCATGTGTTGGGTTTTTTTTTTGTAAAAGAAGTAATGTTTACATTCAATTATTCTCACCAAAAGTCATTGGGTTCAGGTTGAATTCATTCCATTACGGGTCTCATCCCAGAATAGACCATGTTAACATCGGTGCTGGTCGTGATGAAGGGACAGACCCAGGAATTTATTGTGAGGGCATTTTCTTTTTTCTTTTTTTTTTTTTTTTTACATTTTGTTAATTTGAGTAATACATGGATCTTGATCTTAACTTGAACTTATTTAGTGTGCTGGTATCTATGAGGGGCTGTTGGGCTTTGGTGGGGGTTCAGAGTACATGACCAAACAAATAATTATTGAGAAATACGTTTTTTGTGTTTTATTGTGTGTAACCTTCAGTCATTGAGGAAAAAGTGACATTTTACCTCTGATCCATCTCATTTACTTTGGACACATCTTATTAAATAACTTCCAGGTCATTTGACCCATTGTAGCAAAGTAGAAAAAATTCACCTCAAAATCACCTCCAGATGAATAAACTCTATTCACAGTATTCTGGCCTTTGACCTCATGTCAGATCAATTCCTTCACTCATTCCCTACTCCCTAGTCATTACATAGGGACTCTTGACATAGTGGACTATATAGGGAGCTCACCGGCTGAAAGAAAAAAGCACTTTCAGACACTACTCAGGCACCGTTAATTATGTCACTGCCGTCGCAGTAGTAGCCCCCCTGGTGACATTGAATTAAAAAAAATATATAATGCGTGGCCACGCATTTTTTTTTTTTTATTCAATGTCACCAGGGGGGCTCCGTAGGAAACGTCATACATCAACGCCATCAATTTTTCTCTCAGTGCAATGCACGATGGTAAATATTGTTCGGTTAGTGACCATCGGTTGTACACTACTTTTTGCGATGCACTGTGGGATAATTCCCGCTAGACATTCGGACAGCACAACAAAATGGCGTACTCACTATGTAGTGCACTATATAGTGAGTAGTGAGTGATTTTGGACACAGCCATCTACTCACTAATCCGTCTTGACAGGCCGACTGCAGTTCAAACTATTCTGACTGTAACTTTACACCTTGTAGATTTTTTACATGTATAGTAATTGTGTATTAAGACGCTTAGTGTTGGTGACGTTTAAGTCACGCGACCGCAATATAGTCTGTTTTTAGCAGACTATTGGCCATTGGCTCTTTACCTCTAGCGATTTAATTTCACAAACGTGATATTCATCAGTGAAGAATATCTTACTGAACAAAACGTGTTTAAATGACAGACTTGTGTTTGCCACAGGGTTTACGTCAGGCACGAATCCAAAATCCAATGGAAAAATTCCACTTTTTGACGAGGGAACCCGGCCGATAAAATATGTCATCGCTAAAACACTCTGTTTAGGTGGAATATATTGCAAGACTTTTGTATTAGACTTCATTAGTTTTAGCTAGGTAAACCTTATGAAGTGGCAACTGAGTTTAAATTGTGTTAATCCATGCTTGGTAGCGGCCCGTTTAATCATTTTCCTGCATTTTATAGGAATGAATGTCTATCAGAAGATAGACGGCTGTGGTCATGCTCACACAAGTGTTGTGCAACCACGTCAGAGCCAATGTTTTCATGGCTGAAACAGCTTCTTCTTTTCTAGCGAAACAGCTGATCAGTCATGTGAGTTCAGTATTGGCTATGTCAGAGCTTACGTCTTTACTAAGTTGTTGCACTAGGTTGTTGAGGATCTGATCTGATGAAGCACACTGATGCCCTTAAAAGGTTAAATAACTGACGAATCAAAGTTTATGAATACTTTTATGCAAAAAAAACCCATTTAAGTCCAATATTTACCTAAAGCCGTTGATTAATTTTCAACATTGTGTATATGCCGTCATATCAACCATCCCTAACATACTATACATATAATATTCACTTTATCTCTTTATTGTGCATATATACAGTATGCAGTGCTTTAACATCATTCTGAACCATTAAAATAAAAGGGACAAGACACGCAGTAACAGCCAAGAAAATTTGTAATTTATTAATATAGTCCGAAAGAAGCTCCACAATCCGTGGAAACATTTTTTTCCGGTGCATGTCCTTAACAATCACATTCTATGAGGAGAAAAAAGAACAACATTAAAAGCCACAACTTTGTATTTCAGTTACAGACATTTTCCTTAATGTTTTTTTTTCAAAGTAAAGAGAAAGGCAAAGGCAAAGTACCCCCATTCCCCCACCCACCCTCCTCCCCTTTAAAAAACAGACAGCCTTGAAAGTCATGGGCTTTTTTTTTTTCAGTAAAACCCACAGTGCTTTAGCAGAAGGATAAGCGCTCATTGGTTAAGGATTACACAGCATGGCGACGCAATGTAAAGTTTTGCTAAAACATTATGATGATGATAATGATGATGATGGGGGACGGGGAGGGGGAGAAAGTAGAGTGGAGGAAATTTGAGCAAGAGACAAAACAAGAACAACCCTACATCGAACCCTGAACCCCAGAGTGTGAGTCGACAAACGCCCGCAGTACAGCAGCTGGGTTTGGACTCTTCCCTCCCACTTGTGCATAGATCATGATCCTTTAAAAACCAGCTTTATTCCTCCACTTGAATCTGCCTCCGACAACCATCTGTTACATGTTAAGAAATCTCTCAACTATTGAATACCTGTCACAGGAACAGACATGTTAGCAGACAGGAGAGATGATTAAAAAACAAACATAACTTTCTTGCACGATGCTCCTGAACTACAGAATGGAAAGCACAAAAACATACAAATGCATTTTCTGTCACTGTCTTTTTGACAATCAAAACCATTGATCGTTGTTTTAAAATGTAAAGCGATTTCTACTTAGATTTCACATGTAAAGCACTCCACTTTTATTCAAAGTTGATTCTCAGTCTTATTTGGTAAATATATAACTTGCTACAAACTTGTTTTAGAAAAACAAAACAAAAAAACAATGGTACTCTCTATATTCTGTTAAACTCATAACCTTCAGTGCTTGCTTGGAGTTTTAATTGTTTTCAGTTGCTTTTATTTCACAAGAACATTTTAAACCTAGAAATGAAGGAGTTGGTATCTGGAACCCTGGCCTTCCTGAGACATAATCCACATCATTTTTTTTTCTTTTTGAGTGTGCAAGATAGTGAGCAAACTGCGTCGCTTACAGAGAACATAAAATCACAACTCAAATACATACAGAGATAGTCTGTCGACACTGAAATCAAAACTTGAAATATGACACAACACTGATCAATCCCAGAGTTCTTAAAAGTAGCATAAATCTTCATTTTGCAAGTTTTTCATGTCCATATTTGATGGAAGATGAAATTTGTCCATTTTTTTTAAACATTCCTGTTAAAAATTTCTAACCCATTTCCTTGAACTTCAGACAAATGAAATGCTTGTAAACGACAGGTGACTTTTGCAACAAAAAACAGAAAAGATAGGCACCTCTGAAATGAGTCTTGTAACAAACTCACCTCCCACACTTTATCCCTTTCCATTTCTCCATGAAGTTAACATAAGGGATTACTAGTCCTTCTACAGCTATCTATGGCCACAGTTCTTTGTTTTTTTCCCATTTTTTTTCTTAGATTTTTTTTTGTTTTTTTTGTACTTTTATCTTTTTTGATTTTTTTTCTCATTTTTTGTATAATTGGAACAAAATGGTGCAATACTCAATGATAATCCTTGTATTGGATTATTCCACAATAAAAGCCACTATAAGGTAGATAAACTTTTTACAGATAGAATGAAAAAAAAAAGAAGAAATCCATTAAGTCCTTGAGTAAACATGTACACATGAATTGTCACCATCTCCCCTCCGTACTTAGACTCGTTTATCTACGATTAGCTGAGTGAGGGGTAGAAGACACTCAGTGCAACGTTAGAAGATAATAACAATGTCTTATCAGAATAGTTTTTGACAGAAAAAACAACAAAACAAAAAGATAAAAACAGACAAAATATAACATACTGAGTGGAACGTAACAGCAGGCCATGTGCCTGGTACACACACAGTTTTCTGCGCACACATTCATACAAACATCTGACGTTCAAGCACACATCTAAGATGACTTTTGCATTTTTTTCTCCAAAGACTTTGTATTTGTAACTTAATGCAATACATTTGTAATATTCTCTAAAAGCCCCTAAGTGTACCTGTCAGATGGAGAGAACAAAAAAAAAAGAATTACTGACTTCACATTACGTTATTGGCGCTCCATGATTCAAGTATTTGTGTTCAATATTTTGTTTTTGTTTTGATATGTTTGTGATTTGTTTTTTTTTCAACTGCTTGGGCTGGGCTTTTTAGACAGGCTAATTAACAAACAAATACACATATATACAGTACAAGCACTTCAAAGTACTGTAATATGTCGTCTAAACCAGAACGTGCATATCTGACTCTGTATAAGAAAGACGTTGCTTTCAGTCAATCAAGTATCAGCTCACACCCGACCCGAATTCTTTCCTTCGTATCACTTATTTGCGGGGAAAATACATATTGCTCATTTTCAGTTTGTATTAAACCATGACCTTTCAAAACAACAAAGAAAAGTTTCAGAGGTTACGATCCAAGAAGTCTGAAGAGGTGATACCACACACCATACTCACAGTATATACGTATATATATATGTAGTGTATACATATATACTGTTATCTAGAACAGAGCTGTAGAGAGGAGAGCCTCTCGATGCTGGTGCAGCATGGGAAACCCCCTTCACTGTCAGGGTTCTCCAGTTAGTACAGGATGCTGGGAGGTCCTCGGCTATTGGGTCTGTCTGAGCTTGGATCAAGGCAGTTACAGAAACAGGCAATAGTGATTTTTGCTTGTGTGCTGCAGGACTGCGAGTCCTGAAAGGTAGCCTTTTCCCGTTTTCTTGTTTATTTTTTTTTTTGTGTAATTTTTAAAAACTTTTTTTTAAATGTTTTTTTTTTTAAGACTTTGTACCTCTTGAAATGTGCCCCTCCCCTCCTGCTGATGCAGAATGAGGAGAGTGAGGCTGATACAGTGGGCCCAAGCCATCTGGGTCTGTGGAAATGTACAGTTCAGCGCGCCCCGCTTTGAGCAGGACACACAACATAAAAACAAGATAAATACAGCATCCACAAAAAAAGGCACCCCAGCCACCAGTCTACTCCTTTAGATGGTGGTAGTAGAGGCTGATGACCGGGGACGTTTCAGCTAGAAGTGCAGAGCTTTAACATATTATAGATTTTTTTTTTCCATTTAGATTTTTTAAGCATTTTTAAGATTTTTATGTCAAACTTCATAAAAATGATGTTAAAATGCAATTTCATTTTTGGTTTTTAAAAAAATATGTACCCGGGATTACCCATCATCAACTGTGCACTGTAGCAAACTGGAACCCCCAACTGAGTAAAGATTTTCTCCTTAGCGTGGGGCATTCCCCACAAAATCATAAAAAAAAAGAAAATCTCAGTCGTTTAAGGGTGTGATGCTGCCGCCCATTTGTTTGATCCCTTCTGTCCCCCGCTGCACCCTCTGCAAAGGTTATCAAAGCTCCTCCAAACAGGAGCAGAAGTGCTCTCTATATAAAGATACAGTATGACACAGCAAATTTATATTGGCACATTACGTTGGCATCTTTACATGCAATGAGGAGCCCCAAAACAGTAACAATAGGGCACCTTTAGAGAAAAGGATCAATACAAGCCTTTTCCCTTCCAATTAGGATTCAGTCGAGGCATGAGGTCTGTAAATATAGTTGCGCAGATGGCCTTTTAATTTAAGACTTTGCTCTCACAGTAGAAAGGACAGATACGGAGAGCTGCATCTCATACTTGGTATCATCAACTCCCCTACCCTGAGATCAAGCTGGACAGAAGTGTCTTCAGCGCAGAGAGAAAGGCTGACCTTTGATAAAGTGTTTGGACTTTAGTACATGACAGTGCTCTGGTAGCTTGGCCCGACTTTACAGAAACGGCGGCCATTCTGAAGTGCTGACAGAAGTGCACAGGGGTTGGGGGTTGGGGGTTGGGGGTTTGCCAAGGTCTGGGAGGAGTGCTCATTCCCAAGTCAAGTCTGGCATGCTGTAAAGGGCCCCAGCCTCTAGTCTTTTGCATAGAAACAGATAGGAGGGCCTGTTGGTGCCTGGTGCAGGGGAGGGCTACTGGGTCTGGTTTGAGGTGGATGAGGAGGAGAGGAGGTCATAGCGTAGCAGCTAGGCAAAGGGCAAGGGGGGACAGCCTGCAGGCAGGCGGAGCAGCTTGGAGCGACAAACACCCACACCCCCCCTTGTCTGAGACACCCTATTTTTACACATCTCAAGATACTACCTGGAAGTACTACAGAATACTGTCAAACACAAAAGCATGATCAGTTAAAAACAAATAGACAATCAATAACGCTCTGTAGTATTGATCCTCGTTTTGCATTCAATACACAGGATGAACATACAGAGGCACCTCTGACCAAAGTGTTTCTGCATATGAACAGTGAAGGGCTAGTTCAGCAGCCAGTAATTTGTAGACCACTGCATGTAGACAAAAATAACAATATAACACATTGAAAAGAAAAAAATAAAGTCAAACGATCTTTAAAAAAAATCAAAAGTACACTGGCAAAAATTCCAGAAATATGACTATAACATCTTCCAGCTAAAGTGATCTTTGTGTCAAAGAACTGAGAGATGGGGGAGGGGGCAGGAACGACAGCAGGGTCGAGCGGTGGCGGCCCCCCCACCCCGTCCCACGTCGGAGATGCCGTGAGTGGCGGAGAGCCGTGATTGGCCATGTCTTGGAGGAGCTGAGCCGAGGGAGGGTCAAGTGGAGCCCAGGAGGAAGTGCTGCGCTGTGGGACTGCCGCTTGACACCCAGAGGACCACAGCAGAGAGGCACTCGGTGGACGCTCCCCACTCCCTTCCTGACTCCCGACTGGCCAGCGGGCGTCAGAGACAGCTGACATTGCGAGTCTAGTGCCTCCAAACAGAACAAGGCTAAACATTTGGAGTAACAGTGATATACACTTTGATATTGTTCAAAGAAGGAAAAAAAATAATAATCATAGACTGCAGTTTTCCCCCCCCCCAAAAGTCCAATGGTACATTTCAGTTTTGTTTCCCTTCATCCTGCTACCAGAGGAACAACGGCAGACACATTTCCAAGGAATAGATATAGTACATAAAAGAGCAGTATTTTTTTCTGTTGTTTTCAATGTTTTTGCTGCTCCTTTTTTGATTTATTGGATTGCAGTTGAAGCGATTTGCTCTTCATAAGTGCTATGATAAAACCCTTTGAATTTTATAAAAGTCTTAGTCTCTTCTGTTTGTACAGTACCAAACGCAAGGAACACTCGTAGGTCTACTGCATTAGGAGAAACCCCTCTTATTTGGTATTGTGCCAGATACCCAGAACCATCCGATCCCTGCTGCGAATTCAGTCTCTGTTGGGTGTGGCTGTGGCATGCAGAGAGGAAGTGTGCATTATTGTGTACCCAGTGTCACTCTCTAGTACAGTTTGCTGCATGCACACCTTCAACAGCTGCTTTCTTCCTCTTTGCAGAGAGTTTTCCCAACAATTTCCAAGGGGATCGGCGGCCTGGAGGGAATCCAAGTTTTGAAAAGGGGGTAAGGTTTTTTTTTTGAAGTTCCAAAGTCTTTTGCTGCAATCAGCAACAACCAAAAAACGAAACAAAAGAGAAACCAGCTCCGGTGGACATCAGAGTATGGACGGAAGAAAGGTCTATGGTGTATATTGCACAATGTAACTGTCACATGAAGGTGAAATTGTGTTCTTTTTTTCCTCTGAAAACTTGCGGACCGTACATACAGCTGGGCTTCATAACAAAATCGGACACTAGAAAATTCAACAAAGCCCCCGTGAGCGACTGGGTTCCACGTTGAAGGTGACCAGAAGGATCTGGAATTGTAGACGTCAATGATTAGGTGCCACCGGACATACAGTACATAGACATGTACGGAGACACGCAGTGAGGTTGACAAATAATCTTCTCTCAGCTTTTATGTTGTGATAGATATAAAAAAAATGCGCTTGGGTCTAAAAAAGAAGACAATCCTTTCGAGAAATTAAAAGAATTAAGCTGATGATTGGTAGGGCCAGTCACGTGGCCAGGCCTTCTTACTGCCCAGTGACAGAGTTGGTCACCAGTCATGTCCTGTACCACTCGCTGGCTCAGAGGGTGAAACTGTGCAAGATTTCAGCTATTTCTTCAATTACAAAACAAACTTAAAAAAAAAAATAAAAAAAAAAAAGGCGGCTTGGGAAGGACCTGGGCCAGAGAGCACTTAAGGCTAATATTAGTGCTGAGAAACAAACGTTAACTTAACTAGTAAAGGTCTTTGAACCACATCATTGGTCATGGACATGCTGGGAATGGTTGTTTTTAAGTCTTATTTTGGGATGATTTTTTTTGTTTTTTTTGTTTGGAGGGAAAAAGAAAGTCTCAGAT
Organism: Diplodus puntazzo; assembly: GCA_963678695.2. Lineage (NCBI taxonomy): Eukaryota > Metazoa > Chordata > Actinopteri > Spariformes > Sparidae > Diplodus > Diplodus puntazzo. The sequence continues at coordinate 19,883,752 of OZ023156.1, forward strand.
GGCAGCTTTGATTGCTTCTCCTAAAAACGCTTCACACAGAATGTCATGTATACTAATGGAAAAACTAAAAACACTTAAAAGGTTTCTTTGTGTTGTGTTCTCATTTCAGTTTGTCTTTATATGACGCATTTCAACAATACCAAAAGGGGAAAAAAAATTGCTTTTTTTTTCTTCCAACAAAGGGTAAACCAAACAAAAAAATACGGACAAAAGTAAAAGAGAAGGTCTGGAGTCTGCAGTCTGTGTGTTTGGGACCCCAGCCTTCTGATTTACTATTCACAGTTTATAACAGTTCTAATTGATACTGATTATCGCCACATGATTTGCTTGGGTTTTGCTCCTGTTTTTTTTTTTTTTTTTGTTTTGTATTTTTCCCCCATTCCACCCTCCACCGATGGCTTACATGACATGGTGGTGGTGCTGGGTTGGTTGGTTAGTGTATCGTGGCATCACCCTACATGGACTCCCCACTGAGCAGATCACCAGGCAGCAGGGTGTTGATGGGGGTGGGGCTCCCGATCACGCGGGCATCATCCCCGCCCGGAGGTCCCCACAGGCTTGAGTATTGGGGCACCCCGCCCCACAGAAGGTCGCCTCCGCTGGCCTTGCCTCCACCGCTGCTCCACTGGCCCATAGAGTGGGACTGCGCTGCCCCCATCCGGTTTTGATTGGTTCCCGGGTTAGCCTGCCAGCTAGTGGTGTTTGCCCCTAGCGACTGGCCTTGTGCAAAGAAGCGGTTCACCTCCTCCTCGCCAGCGAACTCCGCTAGGATGGTGGTGTTTCCAAGCACACACCTTACAGAGGAGAAAAGTGTAATTGATTTATCTTACAATGATAATTTAGCCAGAAGTAAGGAACAAATACCTTTCATTAAAGTATGTTCTGTATGTTTTGTAAAAATGGGACAGCATAAACTTGACATAGATCAAATGGTACTTCATTTTTTAGACTTGATCACACCATTATGCTTTTTAGGGTGCTGCCATGACCACATGCTGCTGATAATGAAGTCATACATTTTGCATTTAGTTTCCATGACAACCGGCTGCAGTGGTTGCCACTATTAGCAAAAAGAAAATTAAGGACAACTCCAAAAGAACAGCCAGTGCGCCCCCAGTGTGGCTCAACACTGGCGTTGCCTCCCATTTCACTTTGATTACTGAAAGACTGACTGTAATATCACAGTACAGCTGACTACAGCATGACTCTCCACCTCTTCTACCATGTGACTGTTCACATGCAGAAATAACATTGTCTGCACTCATAGAGAAAGCTGAACTGATCTCAATACGGGAAATCACCAAGTAAGAAACCAAGCACATTGGGTTTTCCCCATTTTCTTTCTCTGGTATTGATGTGTTACTTTGACAGAAAAAAAGCAGCTGAAGTTGAGTGACACAAGGCAAATGTTTCCTTAATTTGGGTCTTACATGTGCAGAGACTTCTGGGCCTTTGCGGCCTCATCCTTGGAGCTGTAGCGCACCACAGCGTTCCCCTGGGTCAGGTTGAGGTGGAATGTGATCAGGGGGCCATGCTGCATGCACAGGGTCCGCAGAGTGGAACCATCAATCTGGAGCACAAGAGAAAACAAAAGGGCAAAATAATGTGTTACAACCGTGTTATTTACAGTTTAATCCCCCTTACTCACTGTCCATTCTCTATCATCCTTTTCTTTCTTTTATGCATTTTTTGAGTACAGTTATACACATATTGAAACTGCATAAAAATGCAACTATTAGTTACTAAATCAATGTATTTTTTTTTACACTTTGAGTAGTCTAAACCTAATCAAGCAGATTAACTGTTTTTTTGATTGATTGGCATGATTTGATCTCCCTTTTTATTCCTTTACGTATACACTACTCCTAATTAATGTGGCTTCAATCTAGTCAGAATTAGCAGAACGGCAGACGTACTTGTGGGGTGAGATTCCTCAGCACCAGCCAGCTGCTGGTCCTGTTGGAGCTGTCAGTGCTCCAGGTGGTTCCCTCTGAAACAGACATGTAAGACATAGTCAAATTTAATGTTTAGTGTTTTATTAAAAACCATTAAAGAAAAAGTAAAATAGTAGAGCTGCAGGGTTTTTCCTTTCATTTTTTACGCATTTAATTAAAAGAAAGCTGGTTCAAGTGTAAAACTTTAAGACTCAGGAAGTACGAGATGAATAGAATAGAATTGTAAAAGGGAAACTGTCGAAATCTAATTTCCTGTCAAACCACTGTCAAGGCACATTAGCTCTGCACCACAGGTCAGAAAGTTTAACAGGAAAAACATGAAGCTAAATGCATTTTTTCATCTGCACCACTAAAGTAGTCTTTCCTCTTCTATCTGCATGGATTTAGACATGTCATGTCAAAACAAGGTCACACATACAGTGTTTAAAGGAGCTGGTAAACCTCAAGCTGTCAGTTTAGCGGGGTGTTCAGCAATCCTTTGTGCTGCAAGCGTAGATGTGAACTCTGCCACACCTATGCATCTTCACTCACGCCTGTGCTTACTTGGGTGTGAAATATATCACAGAGGGATGATTTATGTTGCTTTTTCTTCAGGTCAATGCATTGCTGAGCCCTTCTGATTTAACCTGACTGCAAACAACATATTTTGTTTAACAGCAATCTCAGATAAAATCTTAGCAACATATCTGTTTCATTGTAAGTGAATGGACTAATGTTGATAATGTTTAGATTTTTCAAGGTGATTTTTCAGAGTGAAACCTAAGACTCAAGTGGTAATACCTCTATCAGTGTTTCTCATTTATAGAATTTATTTAGCCAGCAAATGTAAAAAGTTGCAACACTTTCAGTATTATGTTTTGACATGCAACTCTGAGTGAGGTTGGTTGGAAAGTCCAAAGGAATGGTGCATGAGTTTATATCTTCAAGCCAGTGCTCACCCGAGGAGTAGGAGCCACTCCAACCTTGGGACAGGCCCAGTGAGTTGCCACCCCAGGTGGAGGAGGGCTTGTTGTTGGTGAGGCCTGGCGGGGGCCTGGAAGGGGCCGTGGTGTTGCGTGGCCCTTGAGGGACTTTCCACAGCTCATGGGACAGAGAGGCTTGGCTCTGGGAGATGGGTCCTGGGGACCAGGTGGACTTCATGTCAGATAGTTTACCTGTAGATGGAGAGAGGATGGGCAGACAGTTAAGAGAAAATCAGGAATGTATGAAGTCATGTATGTATCAACAACTAAACTTCTGTGTTGGCTTCCTTTCTCCCGAATGTCAGTGAATTCACCATAACTGCAATCAGCCAATACTTGAAAAAACAAAACAAAACATTGAAAACAAGTTGCATATTTGGACTATTTGAATCATCAAAAGAATGTTAAAATAGACACACAGACTTCCTGAAGAATGTGTAGAAAATATATCTATCACTACAAAACACTTACATCTTGAAGTTTATTTTTTCAGTTTCAAGTACCACTGCGGAATCCCTGCCTTCCTTAAAATGTTTTGTAAAAGCAGAAGCTTAACAATCACATCTCAAAAATGACAAATTCACAAAGTAGAGGGATGATTTTCTTTGTGAACTTCTGACTTTAAGCACACACAAACACACACAAACACAGGGTGTGTTACTGCTGTCATGACCAGCTGGGGTGTAGCTTGTTTTTTTGTGGGTTGAATGAAAGAGGCACAGAGAGTTTGAAGGGCATGTTTAGGTGAGGTCTTAGTATCGCTAAAGGTCTTGTTTATAGGCACTGAGGGAACAAGTTTAGGTGTGACTGTGGGTTAAGAAGGTTCATGAATACAGGTTGGGGAGAGGTTTAGGATAAGTAGGTTGTATAAGGGCTTCCATTAGGATGAGGGGAGGTTTAGCAGGTCCACACATGGAGGGAAGATACTCTGGATGTGTACCTGAGCTGTCTCCTTCAGAGGACGACAGACTGAAAGAGCTAGAGTAGCCACTGACTGTCCAGTCACTGCTGGTTGGAGGCAGAGAGCCATTCTGAAGTGGAGGAGCTGGGGAAGTGGCTATATGGCCATAGAAGTACAAGTGTTTTGACCAGAAATGGAGAGACAAAAACAAGTTCATGCATGAATCAATACAAGCACATGATAGTGGGGGGCATGTGGTGTGATAGAGACAGTAACATGGGTCAGCTTGAGTAGCCTCAGCGAGGTCATTAATGTCTGATTCACTTTATGGTTTAGGGTAACTGATAATATTAAATTGATATTTGTTGCCTTGCCTCTGTTCATACCTCCGTTCCTGTCCCGCAGGAGGTATCGATTGACGTCGTGGATGTTGGTGTTGATGGTGGGACCGCTTGGGACGCTGCCAGGGGTCATGTTGGGGTCATTCTCTGGGTCGATGTTCTGCAGGCCCTTCCATGGCACACCTGGGCAGAACTCTGGGGGAGAAAAATACACTCCTTATAGCCCAACTTTACTGATACTGGTGACACGGATTGAGAACTATTTTTTGACATAATTTTGTGCTCAAACTAAAAAATTGACCGATTACTACAATGATCTTGAGGAGCCATCTCATGACTTCACCACAGTTCAATTCACACAAGCTTCCAAACTACAAATGTCTTCATACTCGTTGTTACCCTGATGTATACTCATATTTTCCTGTAAGGACTTGCGTGATGTCACAAAACTGTACATACAGATAAGAATGATGGACGCAGCTAAACTAACAATAGAGTGAGGTTGAAGACTGGATGAGATTAGCTGAGTGAAAGAGGAAACACCTATGTGGGTTGACAACGGATGTGAAGAGGTTCTATCAAATATTTATTTGCATCTCATCCTCACCTGGGGGCCAGTTAATGTTAGTCCCATTGGAGATCTTCTCATTAGGGCTCTTGCCCTGGCCCCAGCTGTCTGGGGGCACCAGGGGGCTGGTGGGCGACTCGGAGCTGGACATTAGATTGTAAGGGCTGTATGAGTCCTCCAGCTGGGGGGGCTTCCCAGGGGGGCCCAGGGAAGAGGCAGCAGATATGGCACCTAGTGTATGCAAAGACAAATGACAGAATTAAATGAAATTAGGTTATCTTTATAATGAAGGCAAAAAACATGAAAACACTGCAAAATTAGAAAACAATATATAGTTTATTTTGTTATTTCTTTATATATCAGATATATTTTAAGCAGAGTTCTTCTGAGAGTTCAGTGTCAATCCAATTCATACAGTTTTCTATGGTATTTACTGATGCTCTGAGTGTCATTCAAGGACGTGGATACATCTTCAATAGTTCAGAAAAGGGAAGGAACACTTAAAAAAAGTGTTTGTGGCTGATAAGATTCTTATCTGAGTATCAGCTTAAAGTAAGATTGTGTGTGGGAAAAAAGCCAACAGCAGAAACTGATGATATCTCAAACGTTAACATGGAAAGTGTAGGAGGCAACAAGTTCATGTCAGTTATCTAGTTTCTAATCACAAAACAATATTCAATCAAATGTGTTCTGGCAGTTGACCAGCACATTATTCATTTGCATCAAATGTGTTATCTTTGTATTACCTTCGGTGGTAGGTACCAGATAAATAAGAATGAGGAGGAGTGGTTAAGCAGGTTGTGCACCTTAGCTATCCATAAATGACAAACTGAAATAGAAAGAGCAGCTAGAACTGAGCTGTCACAGCAAATGGGAGGCACTGCGACACCTCTGGGTTGGTGTTTCTGTCTTTGAATGAGCTTGCATTTAGAATGTGTGAAAAACGCTGACCAGGCTTCAAGTGTTGTGATGAAAGATGCAAAGTGACAACAAGAAACTGTCAGTTGTTGAATTTCCCTGCTGTAAACAATTCGAAGAAGGCCGAGTGTCAGAGCTGGTGGCTGAGGTTATCATCTGTAATCATGTTTCACAGCACTTTGCAGAAGCAAAGCTGCTGTTACTTGAACCTTCACTGCTGCATTTAAAAGCTCATCCATCACTCCTATAAAAAAAATAACTACTGCATCTACTAGAAGGAAGGACATTTTTCTTATACAGCTGCCATCGTGTAACATATCAGCATCATAGTGGTACTGTACAACACAACAAATTAGCTGGAAACTTTATAATGTCAATAATTATCCAGATAGCATCGGAATTAATTTATATGATTTCTTAAAGGCTGCATATGTTTATGTGTGATTAATGCATGCCTGCCCTTGTTTTTGCTTCAACGTACCGTGCTTATTGAGGTTGTTCTCCATGTTTGAGGAGTTGCCAGAGAGGCTGTCCATGGAGTTAGAGTGTGTCCACTGGGACAGGCGGGATTGGGGCTGAGGGGGCTCCTTCAGGGACATACCCCCAACCTCCATGCAGTTTACATTCATGTTTGGATTCAGTCCAGCTGAAAACACACAATAGGGAATAATTTGATTTTTTCATAATATGCAAGAAAGTCAGTACAGTTTCGTTTATTAGCTAAATTTAAACCCTAATGTTAATATGAATGTATCATTTAAAGAAAAGCAACTTTGGGCTGCTGCTCGCTACTCTCAACAAGCAAGCTACATTTTGTCCGATTATTTGACGTTAGCCCTATTCCACACTCACAGAGAGGGTAGGTGCTGTAGGCATTGGGCGAAGACGGCGGCTCTTTGGTGTGCAGAGTGTCGGCGAGGCCCGGAGCCTGGTGTGGGCCTGTGAAGGGGTCCAGGGTTGATTTGCTGGAGCCATGGCCTCCGGCCGGGCCACCGGGAGGATGCAGACCAGCGGAGGAGGAAGAGGAGGAGGAATGAGAGGGAAGTTGCTGTTGCTTCATCAGCAGCGCTTGGTACAGCTGACGCTGGTGCTGCTGGATCTGCTGCTGCATGTTGGTGATTGTACGTGCAACCTGGGAGAGAGAACAAGCAGTGTCAAAACAATGCATCATGAAATTACATTTCCGGAAAGCAGTGTAAGGAAAAAAAGTCAAATTATTTGGTGGCGAAAGCCAGATGGATGAAAAATAAGGAAAAGAGGAAGAAGGAAAAACAGATAAAGATAGGGACATGTTGAGAAAATCAAAGGATAAAAAGGTGAAGGACAAATAAAAGTTGGCAGTGAGAACTAAAGCGAAAGCAGAAAAGAAAAGGTGGAAGGAGAGGTGATAAAGAATGATAAGAATATTAAAAAGGCAAAACTGCTTTTTCACAAAGTGTCCTCTTTTTCAAGAATTGCTCATATGTGTCTAACAAAAGAAGCCAAATTTCCACAAGAAGGAGAACAAAGTCTTTCTCCTTTTCACAGAGAGCCTTTTGTCATGTCAAAGGGAAGTAACTTGTTCCCATGCAAATATTGTCAAGTTTGAGCAAGTCATGTGGTTACAATGTGGGTTGTTTCCTGTGTTGTTTTTGTATATGAAAATCACAATATTTGTTGAGTTGCGTCAGCGTTACGAGTTGGTCATCACACGCAGTCCAACAGTGAATGACGTGTATGATCAGACTTTTTCTGGGTTTAACGATGCTTTATGTTGCCTCACTTGCTGCTCTTGTTGCCTAATTGGGCCGGAAACATTGCGTTGCGCCTGCATCATCTGCTGCTGGATTTGTAAACGCTGGTACGCCTGAAAGAGGGGAAAAAAAGTACAATTCACTCTTAAAGAAATACATTAATGGGGGGGGGGAAATCTGATGTTTCTTTGTTAATGTTAGCCATTTTGGCCCTTATTTCATAAAAAGATCAATTCTTAATTCTTCTTGGATTGTCAGTCAATATCAGAGTTTACATTAAAAAGCAACATCTAGAAAAAAAGGTCAGGCATGTCATGGGCTCATCTCCATTTAGATATGAGCCTGGATCAAAAATCCAAAACACACATTCTCAATCGCTTTGCCTCAACTAAAGATGACAAGAGGGACTCTGACTCACCATTTGCAGTTGCTGAAGTTGGTACAAGAGAGTCATTTGTTGAGGGTTTATTGGTGAGGTTAAAAGTGCAGGATTCAGACCAATGTTTTTTGCTGCAAACTGCAAGAGCTGTGCTTGGACCTGGGGGGTTAGAGGGAGGAAGAATGAGGAGGAAGAAAGGAGAGACGACAAGTTAGTCATTCCAAATTACAGCAACTGCACAAGAACAGCTTTGAGCGAGGTAAAACTAGTCACAACTACACACATGGAGGAGGAGACATGAAGAGTGAGGGTCTGCCAGGGAAATCATTACGCAAAGAGCCAAGTATGGTTCCCAGAAAATAACCAGTCTTCACAATATATTTCTACTGGTTTATTTTTTGTTAGAAAATTTGTTTTTTTGGCGGCATATGATAGGCAGGGGCTCGACAGTAATGGTTTTGAGAAGTATTAAATATCAGGGCCAATACCGGCATCGTGATGAGTAATCATGGAGACTGATGACCAACAATTGTAATCGATATATGTTTGCAGTAAAAATAAAAATCTTACTATCAAAAGTTTGAATAAGCCCTGTAGGCTGAAATGATAATACTGGTTATAAGTTATTTATAACAAAGCTTATCTCTAAGATTGAAGATGTGTTGGAAAGTAACAAGAAAATGATATGAGTCTTAAAGTCTTAAAGTAATCAGTAATCAGTCTATGATATTGTTCTGAGCCATCATGAATCTTTTCAAAAGAATATTTAAATAATTTCCCAGTCTGGGATCAATAAAGTTATTCTATTCTATTCTATTTCAAAATTACAGTTATGCAGCATAAATAAATTCCAAATTCACAAAGTCAGTGGCCAACATGCAGTAGAACGATGCACTGGTATCAATGAAATCAATATTTACAAATTTGGGTGTCAAATTGTTTCCCCTTGTTATTGGGCAAATAGTTAATCCACATCCGATATGCACATCATTACGTGCTTGTATCTACCTGAGGGGAGAGAAACTGAGGCACTTGAGCACGTAGACTAGGCTGGGAGGAGCTGAGAGGTGGCACTGGTGGCTGAGGAGGCTGCTGCTGCTGCTGCATGGCCCGGGTTTGTGCTGCTCCACTACTGCCAAACATTCCACTGGGTATCTATAAGCAGGAGAAGCAAAAGGCACATTGAAACTTCTTAAAAACCTCCATGTTTGTTCACATTGATGGATCAATTTGAGAGCATTTGAGAGCTGCCACACTGAATTTGGAAAGAAATGTGTGGACTGTATTCTTGACCACTTCAGAGAACAGTTACAGAGTACCTCAAGCAAACCAGCGAAGAGTTGAGCATTCAACTGTCAATTTGATCTGTTCGTTCTATACAAGAATGAGTCCACTTGAACTGGATAAGAAAGAAAACTTAAAGAGCATTCAAAAACCGTGCATGGGTCAATGATATTCCCAGTCTACACAGAAATGTCTAAAAACATTTTTCAAAGCATTTACCCTCAAGGTCTAGCTTCACAGTACACCTTGTGCAACAAACCATACACTGAACATGAACTAAAGGCAGCTAGTTTTTAGATCATAGAATTGTCACTATTTTGATTCATCAAACACCCCAAAACAATTAGTCTTCACAAGTCAACTTCATTCAGATTTCAGATTCCACGTTGTGGAAGAGGTCCTTTTGTATTCAAAGAATTTTAATGAAAGGCCTGCTTACAGTGCCTTTGTTTGGGCTTCAAGGACACACAATTTTTCTGGGCCATGGCTGCCTCTGGGGGTGATATTTGATAGAGCATAACTATCGGATTTCAATGGGCACTTCAGGCAAGGTCATGCACACAATAAGTGAGCAATAGCAAAGCTGGGACTGGGGAGAACATGTAGGTAGAGTGGTTATCTGTTGTTGCCATCACTAAATTGTATACACTAAGCACATTTTACATAAAGCCATTACATTATATGCATTTACAGTGTGACAAACACATGCTGTTGATCAAAAGGTTTTGCGCTGACTAAGGAATAGTACTGTGATCTGTCAGTCCAGTCTGTTGTTAATAAAGCAGCTGTTTCGATGTTGTCAAGGTCTAAAATACTTGTGTATCATTGTTACTGGTGCAAATACTTGCAATTTATTCACTTCTCATCAAAACAGAGAACAATATAATAACCACTCCACAAAAAAGGTATTTTGGATTTGGATTGAGTAATACTGTAATTTTTTCCACACTCAAGTTTAGTGCAACTGTGTGTGTGCACGATGTGTTACCTGCTGCCTGTTGTTCAAGTTTTGCATGGCCAGCCCCGGGTTGCCTTGTCCCAGACCCTGCCCAGGAAGGCTACTGTTGGCCAGGGGGAGCTTCAAGCTGGGGGAAGGCAGAAACGGTGATGGGGGGGCGTCATCTGACATAACACCATCCTGGACATGGGCAAAAGGGGTGGGTGATAAGGGATAAAAAGACAAGAAAAAAACATTACAACTCACAACTGTGATTCACTGAATGAGTGAAGATCGAATTACAATTTGTGATGTGTGAAATGTAAATGATCCTTGAACCTTTCTTTGAAGCATGAATCAAAATATTAATATAAAAAAGAAATAGGCAAATGCCCCAAAAATACAATAACAAAACAACTAAAAAACTTAACTCTCATCTCTAGCACATGTTTGGAAAAGGTCTGATGGTTGGTGAGTTTAATTACCTTGTCAAGAAAGGCGTTGCGGTCAGAGGGGTCTTTGGAGAGTGCAGAGGGCCGACACACCATGGGCTTGTTCATGCCGTTGCTGTAATCAGTCATACCCATGCCCCGCTTGTCCAGGTCCGTCTTCTTCTCCAACAGGGCGCCTAGAAGCAGAGAGGAAATTCACTATCAAATTTAGACAAGGAAATATACTGCAAGATGTAAATCAAATATCCTTTGTTTCGGATACATATCAATATGTCTTTATAGACTAAGCCATTCTGGTATTTGACAGCAACCAAAATCAGCTATTCACTGACATTACGAACGTATGGCTACACAGTATTCCTTGTTAAAGGAATAGCCTACTTCCTAACACAGTATAAATCAGTTTGGATTGTCGCGCTCAGTAAATGCATGTTATATTAAGAATTTTCAATACAGTTGCAGGGACAAAGACTCTAAACAAGATGTTGGTGAACTTACTCATGGCCTGGTCAAGGTTCATGTTGTTGCTCTTCAGAGCCTCCTCAGCAGGGTCTCTCTGTAACACATGGATAACATAGACCTGTCACTGACAACAGATTCACGGCCTTTTAAACAGTTTTTTCAATTTTAGATGACTATTTATCATTGGATGGTTTATCTCCACCGATCAGGGGATTTTGTGTTTAATCCAAATTTCAGAGTTTGTGGCCTAGTTGAGTAAAATAAAAAATAAAAAATTAAAAGTCACATCTGCCTAAAAGAGTGTGTCAGTGTGTGCAAACTTCTTTCTAAATATATTGCAACTTACCGGAAAGCCCATGTCAGTGAGCTGTTTGATGAGACGATTCATGATCCAAGCCTCATCTGGCTTGTTGACAATCTTCCCCTTAAATTAGCAAAATATAAAGAAAAATGTTTTTATATGACAACAAAGCTCACCATTAACATCAGCCAGTATGTGTAAGAGTCAGGTGTGTTCTCTGACCTTGCTTGGGCCCTTCTTGGGTCCATTGCCCCAAGAGTTGCAAGAGGAGCTGCTCTCCTGAGAGGTGGGGCTGTTCCACATGTCCCCATCCTCTGTGTCCCATTGGCTAGTGGACATGCCCATCTCCTCTCCTCCATTTCCCCAGCTATCTTGCATAGGTTTGGGGCCTGAGAAAGAGATCAAATAATATCAAAGACCTACCTGTGACATTGTTTTCTGTCTATAAAATTTCTTACACGCACATTTCAGAGGGTGAGCAGCAAGTAATTTCCAATCTGGCCACTTGGTGCCACTGTTGCCATTTGGCATGTTTTATTTCCCCCCTACACCTCCCTCTACCATTTCAAACATTTCATACAAACAGCAGAAATAACCAAGACCTACTGAGGCGTGGAATTGATTTAATCCCAGCAACACTCCAGTAGCAGCAACAAAAGCAAAATTGGCACAAATGGTACAGAAGTCTGAAGAAATTTCCTGAGTTTTGTCCTTTCAAATAAGGGCGACACTGAACACATACTGGGAATCAGTCTTTTAGAGGACGCGTGGTACCACTGTACACAACTCAAATTTCAAATGTCTTAATTTTCAAGTTGACAATATACAAACAGGCTGAAGCAGAAAAGCTAAAAAAGCATTTTCATTTTCTAAATGCCACACAATCTGTAGCAGCACCTCTGAAACGAACCTCAAAAAATAATCGGCTTTGTTTAACAGTTTGTTATGGAGGTATAGCAGTCAGAAGGGGTGCGTGAATTATCAATCAATGGTACTGAACATAGTCCTACATCTTGTATGCTGATTTTCAGTGGTTGACACTAAGCATCGTTGGAAATAATTACTCTTTAATGGGTGTTACCTGGCTTGCAGGATGCAGAACCGGGGGGTCCATTGGCCCTGCCATAGGGTCCAGAGGGCTCATGGCCACCGTCTGCCCATCCTCCCACTCCTTGCGGCTTGCCCCAGGCGGAGGTGCCATTGTCCACAGTTGATGTTGGAGCTGCTGGCTCTCCCCAAGCAGGCTCCGACTTGGGTTGAACACTGGGAAGCTCTCCCCAACCTGGAAGAAAGAGGCAAATTTTAAATAAAATGGTACAGTTACACTCAGGTTAAACCACCAACCACTAGTAAGTTTTACTTTAAACTTGCAGTGACATATCGTTCCCCTTAAGTCCTTCCGTGATCACTTTACTATACAAGGATGCTCCTAAGTGGAAAAATAGCATGTCTGAAAACAATCTGGCTTCAATTAAATCCGGAAATCTGCATTACACTCATGCCCAAGTCAGATCTTTCAACTTTCTTTGACCAAGAACTACATTGGGATTATCTCAGCAACTGAGAAAAAACTGCACTACTTAAAACTTTTGAAATTTCGTATCTCTTTTCTGTCACACTGTCTAGTGAGGCCTTTGTGATGAGCGGTAGTAACATGCTAATCAGAGGAGAGAGATGAAAGCAGCAGCTCAGGCCAGCTTTTGTACACTCTTCTACTCCATCTTTTCTCTCACTCCATCCAGTGTGTCTTAAGGTAGTCATAATGCCCTTTGGTAAGTGAAGTGCAAATGGCAAACAGCAGGGGGCAATGGTCTCATTCACAATCAAAAGGAGAGTATTATGGTGGGCATTAAAGCTGTGCCATATCTATATGCATGGCTTTTATTGCCAACCTAAGCCTACTACAGAGTCTTAATTACGTATGTGTTACCATTAGGACTCAAAAACTCAAAACCTCTGTGACGATCTGTTTAATAACAGCTGAGAATTGTTTTAAGGAATAATCTATGAATGGAATTCCCTACGTTGCCAACAATGTTTTTTCTAGGTTATTTAGTTACTTAGTACATATTTAGTTAGTTTGTCGAGGAGTGGAAAAAAACTCTATTACTTTATTCAGCTCATTATGAAAGCCGATTTTGGAGCTTAATACTATTCAATAAAATATACTAGTCAAACACTTAGATAATACATTTTCTTTATATATACATACATAGTGCATTTTTGACATTTCAGTTTCTTTTGCATCAGTCTTAGAGACAATAGAACTTCTCATCATTTTCACAATATGAAATATTACTTTAATTTCACGTAGTATACAAATTCAAGGTTGTTAAGAAAACAGCACAGACATACTGTGTTACCTGGGTTGGCGAGGGGGGGTCTACCCGGTGGGGGTGCACCTGGATGTGATGCACCATTGCTGGGTGACCCATTGTTATTTCCATGGTGTTGCAGAAGAGTTGGGGGTTGACCATGATGAGGATGATGGTGCATGTGGTGAGCATGATGATGATTGTTGTTGCCAGGGCCGACAGAGTGATTGTTGTTGTTATTGTTGGGGATAATCACTCCACCATTCTTACTGGGAGGTGGGCCGCTGTTGCCTGGGTTATTATTGGGATTGTTGCGGTCCCACATGTTGACAGTCTTGTTGTAGGTGACGGGATCGCCCCAGGTGGACGTTCCATCGTCAATCTCCATCTTCCTGCGGATGGAGGGAGGGGAGGGCTCTTCCCAGCCAGTGGGCTCCATGCCCTGGTCCTGTTTGCTGCCACTGCCCCAGGTAGATGTGTTCTGCTTCACAGAACCAGGACCTCCCCATGAACCCATACTGCCACCTCCTCCACTGCCAGTGCTGCTGCTGCTGCTTTCCTGGGGCTTTGACGAGCCCCAGCCTCCCTGCACTGGGCCATTGGTGCGTGGGGTTTCCCCCCAGTTGCTATTACTCATAGTAGGCGCAGGCTTACTCCAGCCTCCTCCTCTATTTCCTCCTCTGGGGCTATCCTTCCATCCACTACTTCCTCCATTCCCTCCTTCTCCTTCCCACATGTTGCTGGAGGATCCATTGTTCTTGACCTCTGCCTCTCCCCAGTCCCCTGTATTGGAGTTGCTGGAGGCTCCATTACTGTTGCCCCAACCATGAGAGATTTTGGGGCCCTCTCCCCAGCCAGAAGGCTGACTTTTCATCGGGCCATCATCCCAGCTGGATTTCTTGTCCTCAGAACTCCAGGATGGAGTGCCTCCATTTCTAGGATCACTGGTTGGCATAGGGTCTCCCCAGCCACTGGTAGTGCCATTTCCATTTGGGGCTTTGCTGTGTGACTGTGGGGTGTCCCGCCATCCTGGTCCATGCTGCATTGGCTGAGGTGGAGGGGCTCCCCAGCCAGAGGAAGATGACCCTTCACTGTCATTTTTTCCTCCAGACCCAGGCCTCTGGCCAAGGCCAATGTTTGGGTTGATGGTTCCACCATTTGTGGATGAGGGTCCACCATTAGAGCTGGAGCCTCCTAAGGTGTCTGAGCTGCTGTTGCTCTTCCCATCATTGGAGTTGGCTTCTTCCATCTCCCATACAGTGTGCTGCCGGATGGGGGTCTGTCCCCAACCTGTGTTACTCAGCACCCTCGGGTCCAGGTCCTGCCGGGGTAGCACAGGGGTATAATCCATGCTGGAGGACCTGTCTCTGTGATTGGATCGACCTTCACTGCTGTCCCCACTACCCTCGCTTGCTGGGGCTGTTCCAGGCTGCTGGCCCCATGAGCTGAGATTCTGCTCTTGGCCAGAACCAGAACTACCAGCGTCTACAGAGTCCCAGCCTTTAGATGCATCTCCAGCACCAGAGGATTTCCCCCATTCGCCCCAGCCACCACTTCCACTACTACCACCACCACTGCCTTGGCGGCCCCAGGCAGAAAGACCTCCAGAGGGAGTTGAGTCCCAGCCTGAGTCCTTGGGAGAGTCAGCTGCCTTGGTTTCTCCACTTCCCCATACAGAGCTGCCTGTTGTGTCCCCATTGAGCTGAGATGATTCAGTGGGTGACTGGCCTCCCCAGCCAGTTAACCCATGGATAGGGCTCATAGGCTCCTGAGCTTGCTGCTGTTGCTTAGTGTGGTTTGGTCCATCAGTGTTAAGATTAGCAGGTTCCATATTGAAAGGCATGCTTGTCTTGTTTGAAGGGTGCTGTTGATCATTTTCGTTAGCACTTATCATGCCACCCCAACCTCCCCCACCATTATCTGCACCTCCAAGGCTTCCATTTCCCATGTTTCCATTGCCATTAATACCTGGTGGGAGGGACGGGGAGTTTGACATCCCGTTGGGGCCAATACCACCACCTCCACCACCCTCATGGCCCAGAACAGGCCAGGCTGATGGGTTGGCATTGGGATTGAGGTTCAAGTTAAAATTGGCAGAGCCCCAGTTATTGGGTGCTACGACTCGGCCACCATTCATACCATCTTGTTTCCCATCTGAGCCCCAGCCTCTGTTACCCGCTAATGTGTTGGCTGACCCAGGTCCTGTCATCATGTTATTGTTAGCTTTGAGAGAGGGGTAGTGGGCCTGCTGGCCTGCGGCACCTGTGGCCATACTCAGAAAACTACTACTATTGGTGGTAGTGACAGCACTGGTGTCTTGGTTAGAGCTAGCTGAGCCTAAGGGGCATTCTGGTGCAGCAGGGTGGCTGGAGTCACTACTGCGACTGATGGAGGGCCAAGCTTCTGTGTCACTTCTGTCAATAATCACTTTGTCCCAGCTGTTGGCACTGGAGGGGCTGTCAATTGGCAAAGAGGCTCCCCAATGAGAGGTCTCATACTGGACAACAGGGCCACTCTGGAGGGATATGTCTAAAGAGAACGGGGAAGAAAGAGAGGGAAGACAGGTTAAAACAACACGTAACAAAGAAATACAACATAGGATGTTAGTGGAGATGGTTCAGTCTGAGAGAAACAAAAGAGGATTTCAGTGCCAGAAGATGTAGAAATGACAGAAATGAAAAGGAAGTATGAGGAGTAGAGACAGAGGGAAAAAAAAGGGAAAACAAAAGAGGAATGGACAAGGGGGGTTGGGAGGGGAAAGAAATAATACATTAGGTTATACGAAGGAACATCATGTAATACAGCCCACGTTAGTCCCCTGGATCAATTTTATCTTCTTGGTTGGTTAATGCTTGCTATCAGACTTGGCAGGATGAGATGGGCACACACTTGGACGTTCCACAATCCAACACATAATCAGGATGCACAGCCAAGCGTGCTACATGTCATATC
Organism: Diplodus puntazzo; assembly: GCA_963678695.2. Classification (NCBI taxonomy): domain Eukaryota; kingdom Metazoa; phylum Chordata; class Actinopteri; order Spariformes; family Sparidae; genus Diplodus; species Diplodus puntazzo. Next base: position 19,900,212 of record OZ023156.1, read on the forward strand.
AGCTATGGCATATCCATATATCCTTGCCCTGGTGCAGTCAGCCAAACAGAAATGGGGAGATGGAGCCCTTACTTTCTCTCCTTTAACATCCTCTCTTTCTCCTCAATTTTCACTTAACTTCCCCCCCCCCCCCCCCAACTCTAGACAATGGTCTTGTTTTGAGCCTACCTTTCTTCTTACTCTCTAGTTGCCCTTATCTTCTGTACACCCCCTCCTCCCCCCTTTCTCTCTCTGTACATGTGTCCGCTCTCACTATTTGCCCCCACCTCTTTCCTCACCCTTTAATTTCTCCCTCTCTCCCCTCTGCTCTCCCCTAACACCAAGTGGTGAGAGGGCCATCCGTCTCCATCGTGGCTTCGCTGGCTGGGGCTGTGAAGGGAAGCCCAAGTGGAACGCCGCTCATTTATTGGAATGAAACCAGGATGGCTCCTCATCCATCACTCCCTACGCTCCACCAGGCCTACTCCTCCTCCAACTGCATTGCACTAAGAAACCACAAAACACTTCCTCCAAGTGTGCGAATATGCATATGTCTGTTGCCTTCTAATTACTTGCATGTACTTAATATAACATGTGTATGCGTGCCCATTCTTATCACAATCTGAGAACTGAGGACTGTATGTAAATCTTGTCCTACTACATACAGACCTTTATGCATGATCTATAAATTCAGCAACACACTAAAGCAACACAAAAACAGCATTTCCAATGATTCTTTAATCAACATGGTACCGCACAGAAGCAATTTCATTAGGCACAAAAGCATCCCATCAGAAGGGGAACTAATAATAGACTGATTTGATGCTGTAAAGGGGTAATCAATCAGCGGGAGGCAGCTAATCAATGATCTTATTAATGACAGTGGGTGAGAGCAGGGAGGTTATCGCTCTAGCATGCAAACATCCTAACCACAAGGCCAGCCTCATGTAATGGGATAAAAACCAACCAATGAGAACTGCTTCGAACTTTCACCAGCACACAGGCCAACCAAACATATGAGGATAGAAATGAATCCAGTCTTTGGAGGAGAAAGGGAAATTTATGTATATTATCACACACTCAAAATGTGTACATGAAAGGTAGATATTCATTCCAACATTCAGCATCTGTGGTTGTACAAGTTGTTAAACAGCAAATATTTTACTGCCCATAAAGTATAATGTATTTTTATGCAAACAACATGTTCCGTATGAAAATATACAAGGCCAATATGTTTTTACATTGCTACAACATAATAAATATGAATAAAGTGCAGTGTCAGACCACAGAAACCCCTATTCAACAAGCATCAGAAGCCTCATAGTCAATTTCTGGCTAACCTCCTATATAAATGCAGTAAGCTTCACTAACCTTCACTTAAAAGACCTAGGCTGTGTTTGCAAATATTTGCCTTGTTTGGTAATTAAGCTGCCTTACCTACCATTACTCTGCCATTACTTTCCATCAAATTGTTACAGTGATTTCAATAATAGCTATAAGTTATCCATCATGAGATAAAGACCCAGTGGTCAAAAAACAATCCACTTGAATGTGGGAAAGGACCATTTGTTTGAGGGTGGACACACACACACAAAAAAAATACTGGTATACGTGTGGCTTTAAGATACTGCGCAACACACTACAGAGTGGCTGCGAATGCAATTTTCGCCTGAACACACTTATCTCCGCTCCCCAGGCAGCCTTATCACACAGGGTCGTCAGACTGATGGCGCACACACGCGCGCATGCATGCACGCGCACACACACTCAAAAAACTAGTCAGTTTGCCATCAGAGGAACACAGGAAAACTACTAAAACATCACAGCAAAAGTAATCATTCACAACTGCTTTTACAATGCCATTTTGGGGGAAAGTTAGAAGTTGTTCAAACTTAAAAACAAGCCAGATGTGAGCCTTCAGTTAGAACGGCATCATCTTAGCTCGAATGATAAATGTCTAGGGTAATACAGAGTGGATATGAACAATATTTCGGTGGAAATTGCCCATTGATTAAAAGACAGCGAACTAATATAGCATGAAGGAATTATTTATGAAAATATTCAAGGGACTGGGAATTTACCTCCAGTTGATTTGTGAGTCATTGCATATTGAAGAATGAGAGAAGTTGATAATATTTTTCCATAGGAAAGTAGTGATTTTTTACTGAATGCTAGTGATGTCACCATAACTTAACTATTGTATTCATTGAACAAATGGATCCAAGAGGTTTAAATGGTTTGATTACTTCCTATTTAGTATTTGGTCACTGAGGGACAGGCTTGTTGTGAAAGGACAATATCCAGTCTCTACATTCATATTATTGATAAATGCATTCAAACCTACAGTAGGTATTTAGTTTTCGATATCACTATTTGCAACACTGGAGGAGGTTTGCGTTCCAACACAATTGTGTGTATAAAGTGACTGTTTCACAAAAGGCTGGTTTGGCACCATTTCAGAGCTATTGATTTGGCGCATGTCTTCTTGCCATCCAGTCAAATTATAAAGAAAGGAATGTGTTTTCAAAATGCAGAGAAGGAAACATGACAGCATCATTAGAAGCCATTGATGTTATTCTCTTTCTGCGGTGTCCCAGGTCTGTCACTGCTAGCTTTCCAAGCACAGAGGAGGTGCCATTTTATCAGATTTGAAACATAGCCAAGAAGCTCAGAGGCTGCAGCCTCAGGAAATTTTTGTTCGGTCGACCCCTCACCCACCCAGTGTATCTCTCACTCGATGTCTCATTTGCATATTTAGTTTCCTGAAGAGCGGAAAAATAGGTTACATGATAAGTTTATCAAAGTCTGGCCATCTTTTTATCACTCCTGTCAGACACAGTATATACAAACCACATTTTCAGAAGACAACAGAAAACCCCCACATAAAACACAAAGAGAAAAGGAGTGTGTTGCATGTGGAGGAAAAAAGACGCCAGTCAGGGAGAGAGCAAGAGTGGAAAAATACCTGAGGAGAGGTGCACCAGTGGCACTCTCAAGAGTGCTTACATGGATCCATGCAAGGATGAGAAACAGCAGACATCTTAGTATGTCTACAGCAGCTACTCTTAAGCACACAAAATCTTCACAACACTGCTGCTACTGGGTGACAGAGTTGTATCTTTGACCTATAGCATGTGCAGTATGTGCATGCCTGTGTGCAATGGAAATAGAAAATGCAATAAAAATGGAATGAGATCCGCAATACAAGGATTTACCATCGGACTATCATATTGGATTGCAATACACTGTATGGGCGCTAATGATATTGTGTCTCCCCCTGTAAATACGGACATGTGTGGACTAATGCAAAACAGGCTCTTTTTCCTTTCACCTCAACATGCCTCGATTGTTCCCTTTTCAAATCCCTCCCCAGACATTCCAACAGAAAGGTCTTGCTGATTCTTGGCAAAGCAGTGATTTGGGTGGATGCGGGGGGAGCAAGCCGAACGTGAAAAACAAAGAAAAGGGGACAGTTATTTCCATCCACCATTTGCAATCATGTGTCAGTAATGTGGCGCTTTCATTCTGGCTGCAATTAGGAGGGCTGGCTCTGATTACGCTTTGTGAATAAAAAGGGTCAAAAATAAAAAACTATAAGGGCCCTCTGTGGTTCCTTGTGCTTCCAACAGGGAGCACGGCTGCCTATTTGTGCGCATGTATGTGAAAAACCCTGCGTGCCACATACGGGTTTGCTCTTTTAATAGAACCTGAACTTCAGCTAAATAGTAACAATTTCCTAATGATGAGCACACCAGCAGTGCTTAAAAGAAAGTGGCATTAAACAACGGCAACAACACATTGTAACTGTGATGCCAGCTTGCCAGAGTTGAAGCAGAAATAAGCAAGAGATAAGCTACGGATAATGAGGCGAGCTCCCATCATAGAAATGGGCAGGTAGCCAAGAAATAAGTGCCTCCCCTCCCTTTTGAATGAAAGGAAAGGCAGGGTGACAGAGAGCGAGAGGATGGTAGGGAGAGATGGAGGAAAGTCTGGGGGGATGGGGTTGGCATTCGCAATGTTGAGGGAAAAGATGGCGAGAGAGAAAGCATGAACAGACGCAGAGAGATGGTTTTGGCAATAAATGGATTCTTTCGTTGTACTGCGAGCATGGTTTTCTCAGAGCCTCTATTTGGTGACATACCACCAGAACCAGAGCAGGAGGGGACGTTTTGTAGTCTTTTGTCCACCCAAATAGACCCTCTCCATCTCTCTTTGAGGGGGGCTTTACGCCCACTTGGATCAAAGACGACACGATACTTGTTTTTTCCGGAAGTGGGGAGAAAAAGAAAGACTGAGGGAACGGTCACAAGAGGGTTTAAAAAGCTCATCATTCATGTCTGTTTACCTCTGCCGAGCGAAGAGAGAAAATAGGGGAGCGAGACCATGGTGACTTCTCTGGTTTCCCTGACAGAGGCTGGATTAATGAAGCCACTAGGGGGTTCTCTCACTTGTGTGTATATGTGTGTGCGGCCTGAGCAAATGGGGCAATCTATATATACCTCCCTGGTATCATTAGAGACACGTAGTCTTGTGATTATTTGATGATTTTAAAAAATACAAATTACCATGATCCAAGTAGTGGTTATCATTTTTACATCTGAAATGGTACCACGTTTGAAGACATACATGTGCATGAGATGGTCCTTGAAGAATATAAGGACATGTTTTAGTGTTTGAAAAAAACAAGAGAACCTCATATTTTAAACATTAAGAATTGTTTTAATTAGAAGCAAGTATTTAACTTAAATAAGACATGCTCAAAAACCAAAATGCATTACTTGCAAATCAAATGGGCCCAGATGAAAAGGCCAAGTGTTTTAACAGCACCCAGCAGAGTGCCTTCTGGCTATATGCTCTGTCTGGGTGACCAGCAAACAGCTGTCGGGCTGCAGTTCCCACAGTCTAAAAGAGACCCCCCACTCCAGCACCTGCTACTGGGGAGCCTGTCTGGACGGCTGCTGGCTGCTCCGGACTACTTAATGGTCCCCAGTCAGCTGGAGAGACGGGGATAGTGGGTGGGAGGGAGGGAGGAAAAGAAAGGGAACAGGGGGTCTCTGTCTGGTGTTTGGGACAATTAAATGAGGTTCAGAGAGTGGAGGATATGTGGGAGTGGTGTGAATTTGGAGGGGGAGGTTGCCTTTGAGACTTTGTGGATGGGGTGGCATGTGTGTGATAGCCTGCTGGAATGTTATACATCAAAACACACAAGAAAAATCTTTATAAGACATGCATTTAATCACCTTAGGACATCTAGCCAATAATACTGCAGTACTGATGCCTTACATACACGTGTGTGTGTGTGGTTGTGTATGCATACATTCCCCTTTAAACTGTGAGCCAGCTGGCCTGCAAGGCGGACACAGATCTGAGAGGACACAACTAGGTCAGACTAGTGTGTTCTTACTGCTGCACAGCCACTTCATCTATGTGCTGCATGTGTTGCTGTTTGCATGTGCACAAGTGAAATAAAGAAAGTGTTTGAGTATCTGAGTGAAGGAACTGTGACAACATCACATCCCTTTGGGCCACACTAACCTCAGCAAAGAGGTCAGAAATGTGTCCTTAGAACAGAGTTCATCCCTCGCTTACAGCCACACTGGGGAAGAAAACTTCTGTACTTGTGGGCAGTGTGCATCACATTATACATAAGATGGTGCTGTGTCTTTGATTAAGTTGTACAGATTTAGAAAAAGCCTTTAAGCATTCTCTAACCTAAGATAATGATGCACATAGCTCTTCGCTGGACGAGTAGCTTATTTCCATGTACTTTGTTTACATGGCTGAGTAAGTTCAAAACACAGACTTGCAAATGAGGAGACTGACAAAAATAGAAGTAATGCGTAAACCAGCATATACCATCAGGACCTGGTGTGGTTATATTATGCTTATGTGTGGGCAAATTTGAAAACAAGTCATTTGATAAAGCTCTTCTACTCCAAAAGTGGTATTTTATGTAAATAAAGCAGAGGCTTGGGCTTATATTTCTAAGTGCAGGGTAATAAGTTTAACTGCAATGTCCACTCTTGAAACTATGAATGCCACAATCACTGTGACAACAGGACCACTAGCTTGAGGCCATTAGCTGAGCAGACAGGATAGAACAGGTTTCTGAGGAGGAAGCCCTCGGAACAAGAACGAGAGAGGATGAGGGTAAAAACCCAGCCGGTGGCTACTCAGCCGGCTGTGTTGTGCAGAGAGGCCCCTGGAAAGACCAGGGCCAAACAGGACAACAACTGCTGGACTAGGACAATAATAAGGACATTACTGGTTCATACACTCAGAGCTTTACTGGTCTGTAGCCAAAAGGAGAAATATATTCTTTTAAATCTAAAAGGCTTAGAGGTATTGCTTCTCTTGAGTGAGCTAAGCCTGCAGCCAGATTTAGATCCTGGCACACAGCTGAGGAAACCCTGCACTAAACGGCTGAGCACAAATAGGAAGTATCATAACAGAAGTTGGAAGTTTCAGCTTCTGAACAAATAATCAATAAAACTAAATAACATTCTAGGATTAAGCAAATTGGTCTCAATTCTTGATATTTAAATATGGCTTGTGAAATGCTGAAAGAGAACCAGAAACAGAATAATTAACAAGATTTTTCATTAAATTTTAACTGCGCAGAAAGGCATTTTAAAAAGCCCCATAAAACTGTGAAAGTATATGCACTAGTAAATGAGGCACAACTTGCAAAAATCACCAACAGGCTACACATGCTTTAAACTTGTGCTTGATACTGTGATTTGGCGACTAGACAGAGCATACAAGGACCAGTTGCGTCTGTGATGCAGAGGGCTATACTTTGCTGACTGGCTAGCTGTATGCCACAGCGGCTGCAGATTTGTTTACCGAGTGCTTCACGTTCTCCCAGCAAATGTTGAGTCAGTAATGAAAAGGCGGCACAGAGCAGCAAAGGAGCATTGATGAAAAGGAAAAAAAAAAGGGGGGAAAAATGAGCGTGAGAGAGGAGAAACTCAACAAAGATGGGGCCCATACTCCTGTTCAAAAGTCTGAACATGAAAATATTGTGCAGTGTGCTATTGAGGTATCCTTGCTTAGTTGCCTTCAAAGTTACAGTGAATTGTTATAGGATTTCAGCTGAAGTGAGGACATGGTTATGACTGATTTACAGACAGGTAAAAACAGGGAAACCTTTTGAGGAATGCAGGGATGTGTCGAGGATAACACAAAAAACAGAATTATTGTGTGAGTCCATTGAGTGAAATAAATACAGCTGTAATAATGATATAAATAACTCATGGCCATCCTTTATCAACACATTACTTGCATACAAAAACGGACAAGCTGCGCAATGAGCACCTAAAGGCAAGTTCAGTATTAGTGATCTTAGGGGCCACCGGTGAGTTCATTAAAAAGCTACCGCTGGCTACAGAGGACTGACAGCGTGTGTGTTTGTGTGTGTGGTCCTGCGAGTCCAGGAAAAGAACACGCAGAGGCTAAAAAATAACTGAATTATGTTCTTCCAACTTAGACTAAAACATCTAAACAAGATTTTCAGAGGCTTTGAAAGAATTTATTATTGGCAGTGTTATAATCACAAAGATGCAGACTCACAGACTGCAAAAAACACAGACCTACTTTGAAAACAGCAATCAGAATTCTTTCAGAAGGCCAAAGGAAGGAAAAAGGGAGTCTTGATTTGGTTTTAATTCGGTCAGCCAACCCATACAATTTAGGGGCTGTATCACATCATTATTTAAAAGTGACGGGAAGCGAAGGTGAGCTGTTAAACTACAATTACTATCCCCATGTTTTATCAAGCCTAAAATGCAGTAAAACTGCCACTGCTGCTTCTCATGCCACTGTGTCTGTGCCAAGACAAACTGATACAAACTCTGTTATGAAGCTAAATGTTGGACTCCTATGCAACGCTATTTTTAAATGTCAACATGTTACTTTTGTCTCACAAAATGAGGGAAAAATAAAGTGAGGCAGAAGCAGAAAATAACCTTTAAAGGACGATTTATAAAGTGGAATGTCACTCAACATGAAGCCAAAATACAGCCAAAGAAAAAGAAAATCAAATGGAATGAAGTCATGCGATGAGAAAAATTGGTGCCCTGCCACCACCCAAGCGTCAAGATAAAAACAAGACAAAATACCTATTTGAGGCCATATTTTGTTTACAGTGTAGACACAAACCTGGGAGGCGTTTGCCTGCAGAGGACGTGGCAGAGTTTGGGGTAGTGCTGCTGGTAGTCGTAGAAGAAGTAGAGTAAGATGATGAGGGCGAAGAGGAGGAGGAAGAGGAAGAGGAGAGGGTGAGAGCGCTGAGGGCTCCTGCAGGCAGTGGCTGGCCTCTCTTCAGTAGCTGCTTGTGCTCCTGCTGGCGGAAGCGTGGGGGCACCTCTCTGGGCGGGTAGCGAGGAGCACTGGCAGAGGACAACTGGCACTGCTGCTGAGAGGGAGTCTGAGTCGAGACTTGGCTACTGGAGGAGGCGCGCTTGCCATTGCCAGAAGAAGAGGAGGAGGAGGAGGAGGAGAGGGGCAGCGTAGGGCTGGCGGGGTGGAGGTGGTGGGGTGGTGGGCCGAGACTGGGCTTAGTGGGAGCAGGTTCTGGCACTGGATGGATACAATACACAGGCACACACACACACACACACACACACACACACACACACACACACAAAACACACACACACACACACACACAGGTAGTAAGGTATTAATGTCTGTGTTAACTCACTATTAGACCTTCATATAAAACAAAGTAGATTTGGGTGAGTAGTGCTTGAGGACAGGACAAAAGGTGGTAGAAAAGTAACAGAACAGTGGTATTTTTATTGAAAAGTCATTCTCTCAACATTGCAGTTCTCCTGAGTGTTAGTCTAAATTAATCAATTCCCTGGTATAGCACAGGCGTACTGAACTTAATTACTACACTTTTTTCGGCCATTGTTGAATTGTTGTATGACAAATTAATTAAGTGGTCCAAAGAAGTTCCATAGTCACCATATTTTCTTATTTCCAAGAATTCTATCAGTTAGTTGTGTAGTTAGATCTTGGGCCGGACCACACATAGCATGAGACAGTCTGCAGTCTGGAACTATTCAAGTCTCAACACAGAAAAACAACACAGCAACATGTAATGTGTGTAAAACCTACGGTACGATACTACCAAATGGTTAGCAGATATCTATATCTAGGAACTGGAATCAGATCAGAACTGAAAAATATGGATTGGTGCATATAAAGCGTACTCAGCATGTGCTAATTATTAAATATGTCTGCACCGTATGTTGGTGTGGACTATCCCTTTAAATGAACTGCCTCATGCAGCCTTTTGTCGAACATATGTTACTGGCCTAGACGCACTCAATGAAAAGGTCATATTTTTTCTGCTGACTGAGCACAGACGCACACACAAACACACACAAACCAAGACACATCCTTTCCTCTTTATTACACTCTCCTCTTGCTCTCCCCCTCCACACACACAAACACACCTTTCCCTGCTGCTTCGGCCTCGGCCTGACCCTTTCCCTGTGGTTGCAGTGACCAGCCAGCCGTCTAATTGAGCGTTAGCTTGAAAGGTGTTATTATTAGCGGGAGCTGGATAGCTAGCAACCAAACATATTGGCCTGGCTAAAGTTTCCATTCCAGAGTGCTGTGAGACCGAAGAAAAAACCTGCCTGACCTATACATACTGAATAATTCTTATTAAGGAAGCTGAAGAGGATGATTGGTGTGAGGCTGTGGGTGAATGCACCTATGAGTGTGAGTTCAGGTGGAGAGGGAAACCAAACTAGATGTGGTATAGCAGACCTTCAGCTGAGAGTTCCCTGCTGCACATAAATAGCTGCTTTCATAATGGCTTCCAGCAGCCAATGACCTACAAGCTCCTGTAAATTACAGTCGCTTGGTCCATTTGTAAATGCATGATGAATGGAGCTGATTATGTCTGCTATAGTCCCTGGATAGATACAGTAGTTCTAACAACTGAGACTGCCACCAGTCTGGGTGGAGTGAAAGCGACGTTTTCAAAAATTAGATGACATAGACATAGTTTGTTAATTAAAACATCGCTTTTTCTAGTATGAGAGACTTAACTATTGGTACAGCAGTTCTGTGCTGCAATGCTGGCAATTAACCACACCGTGACATTCACACAGAGCCGTTCTCTGGAGGTTAAAGTAAACTCAGAGCGCAGAGGTATTCACTGTGCCTGCCAAAAGCTTGTCTGAAAGCACAGCTAAAAACAGAGGCCCGCTTAGTGATCACAACGCTAATCCAGATGGCTGCCTACCTGCTGACACACAGAACCAGCAGGAATATGTAGATAAAGTCGATTTGACATTAACAAAGACAAATCACAGAGAAACACATCTACACAGACAGAACTATTATGTATTTTAAGCCAAACTTCTTTCTCCTCTCTTTAGTGTCCTTCAGAGACACACACACTCCACAGGGGCACAAACACGTGTGTGCCATTCCATGTTTTGTTTGCGAGAAAAAAACACATGCAAAAAGGCTGAGCGAGAGAGAGCAAGAGTGATAGAGAGCGAGAGAGAGAGAGAGAGAGAGAGAGAGGCTGCCTGTTGGCTTGGAACTGCAGCTGGTGACGCACATCTCTGATTAAATTCAGCTCAGCCCGCCTGATGCTGCCTCGGCCAATCAGTCAGCAGGATGGTGAATACACGCTGCCCTGCCTCTTTTCCTCTCTGTCCCCCCCCCCCCTCCGAAATCACCACCACCTCTGTCCACCGGGCGGTCGCTCCAAAACCTCACTGCTCACTCGTTCTTTTTTGTGTCTACCTGTCTCTCAGCTCTGCGCTCTCCGTTATTCTCCCTCTGGGCCTTTAACCATCTTGATCCCCCATCTCGTGTTTCTGTCTCTTTTCTCCCCTGTCTTGTTTCTGTCTCTTTAGCTTACCAATTCCCTGTTTCCAGTCCTCCATCTCCCCACTCCAAATCACTCTGTCTGCTTACTTTTTTTCATCTCGTCCAATGCCAACCAAATGTTCTACCTAGTGCACATATTTTTTGGTCCCCCATCTTTTTTTCTTCTCTCATGCTTTTAGGTGTTATGACAGTGACTTTAAAAAAGGAACCCAGTAACCTCAAAGGGCTTGAAAAGATTAAAATTAATTTGAGGTTTGGTTCTTGGACTTACACTCTAGGTAGTATTCTCAGATGTTGCCCACTGCACCAACAGAAGTCTGTGGAAATATGTGTGAAGAATATATTCAGATTAAAAGGCTAGACTAGAATCGGATCCCTACTCAAGAGTTTAATTCAAATGTTCTTTTTATTCAGATGATAATGCAGCCCAGTCGGGACTAGAAAGAAACAAAACTCAAGGCTGACTGTATTTACCAATTGTTCTGTTGTGGTTATGCACATGAGCAGAAAATTAACCACAAAAACAAACCAAAATAATGATAATAATAATACAAATTAAAAAATTCTAGCAGGCAAACTACTTCAAACATGTACATTCTGGCTTTCTGCCTCTTAAAATCTACTCCACCTTTAAACATCTCCTTTCTGAATAACATCACAGTAACACAATAGCTTGCTGTCCCAGACAAAAGAAATTCCTTCTCAATCTGTTATGCGTCTAAATTGCCAAATCACACAAACACAAACTTGCGAAGTAACTTCCTGAGCTCTTGGGGATGTCCAAGTTCCCACCCAGAACCCTTTGGTCAAAAAAAGACACATATGGGTGGTACTCATGTCAGCTCTGCTGCCAGTCTGGTACAGGAAGCAGATGAGCCCATGAGACAGACACTCCATCATGCCTAATACACACCCGGCTTCATACTGACTGCGTTTGCGTGTGTGAGGGTTTATTCATGCTGCAACTCCCTTTTGTTGCAGATGACCACATCTAATTTCCTCTGTACAGGCGATGACACACTTCTCAAAAATAAACACGATTCACTTAAAACCACACTGTCATGAACCTGTTCAGTTTTATTCTATGTTCTCAAAAAATAAGTGCTGCTATATCACTATCCAGCTGGGTAATTTGTAACCAACTATAGTGTAATCTGTATTTAACAAGTGTATGAGTGAGAATTAATGTTCTGAGCGGGAAGGTGTGCATGTGTGCATACACACACACAAATGGGACAGTGAAAATGGCAGTCTGAATATGTAATGTATTTCTAAAAGGAGAGAAGAATAGTATGTGTTGGAGACACAGCTCCCCTCTAACCTGAACAAACATAAATACATTACCGAGACGAATCTCAGCTTATTTTGACGAGGAGGGATTTTTCTTTAAGCCATGATGAATGAGTGAGTGCATTTGAAGAGGTGAGGGTGGGTTTAATAAAAGATGACTATGAAAGGAAAAAAATGAAGAAAAGTGGGCAACTCCCTCAGATGAGAGTGTGTCTATAAAACATTAAATGAGGAAAGTGAAGGTTATGCTGGTTACACTCCCTGTTAGTGAGAGGCAATGAAATCCACACAGTAAATTAATGAGGTTGCAGGCTTATGCACTTTAACTCAACTGGATGGCTCACGGTTTACGCAGGTTTTCTCTGCTTATTAAGCCCTTACTGTAGGTGACGTTCTGTCCATAACTACTAATTAACATCCTCAAATATCAAACATGTTTTTATAATTATCTACTTACAGGAAGCTTTTCAAGAAATCTTCCATCTCACAAGTCAGAAACCGCACACATCTGGAGCTTTATATAAGTGATGAGTAATCATCCTTCTCACACAAAAATGGTGAAGACACAGAATACTCGACTGCCGACTACAATCTATCCGTTTAAGCACATAAGATATTGGCAATTTAGAAAACATAATCTTAATAAGAAACCAATTTATAATACAATACTATAGTAACTTACGATAGTAACTTTTGGTACTATCACACAATAACAGAATCAAATTTTTGAGTGGAAAAAGGAAAGTATTATCACATGTAGAATAGTCTCACAGGTTGAGAAAATTACATCTCTTTACTGTAACACAACCTTTAAAACCTGGAAAAAGCAACACTAATGATATCCAAAATTAAAGACTATAAATAGTTTCATATCAAGACAAAGATATAATATTATATTACCTAGTCCTAATACAAAGAGACAGAAATATGAAAAAATTGATCAATTTGCCAAGGTAAATACAGAAATATTTACATTATTGTTGTGAAAACTAAATTTAGACTTTTATGTGGTGGTGGCCTTAGTACTTCTAATTGAAGCTGAAAAGAAAAGCCAATTAAATAAGCATTTCATATCAAGTGCACTGTAAATTCCATTAAACCTTACGGCTGAGGCGCTCTCTGCAACCTTGCACCAAACTTTTAATTACAGCCCTTCTTCACACTAAATGGTTAATTACACACAATGAGAGCGAGCGGGAGAAAGAGCAACGGTTTAAGAATAGAGAGCAAGTGAACATAGATGAAGGGGGAAAATATTCAAGGCAGAGGGAAAAATGCTTGAAGAAATCAGATGCAGATTAGAAAAATCCATGAACACAGTATAATGGGCAAGAGGGTAGGTGTCTGTTATTGTAAAGAATGACTGTGATTTGTTCCCTGAGCCTAGTGCCAGGCAGCGCAGGTTCCCACATCCCTTCTGTCTTTTGTCTGCAGAGCCACTTTATTATGCAGCCCTGTTTATAGAGGGGGGAGGGATGGACTCAACGCACCGGCCTGTATGCCCTACACAATGGTGCATTTCTTAATCCGGTAAGAGCTCAGATTTAGAAAAGGTAAGGGAAATGCAGCATGTCTTAAAGTGGGTTTACATCAATGTGTACAAGTATTTTATGCATGCTGTTTTCAAGCAGCTGTATTGTATGCATACGTTTTTTTCTTTTAGCTTATGAAAACAAGGTGAGGAAAACCCTGGTGTGCCTTGGTGAAGGAGCAAAACCATTCAATTTTGTTCAAGAAATAGGATCAAAACAATATAGAGGAGTCACACAAATAGATGGGTCTGTCAGAGCTCATGAACTTTTCACACCTCTTATTTCCTTCCGTAAATTCACTGTTCAAGCGCATTTGAGCTTCCTTACTCATTTCAGCAGCAGTATTTCCGCTTCTTTCTTTACCATGGAAGTAGTAACTCATCACATTACATGACTCAACATTTTGACAGAATTTAGAAATTCTAAATAAATAAATATTTATTTTAATGGAAGACAGTAAACACTTATCTCTGTTGTACTGAAATGTCATAACATTTTGTTGTGTATTTCTGTGAACATTAGTTGCAAACAAGGTAAATAAATGGATATCTGAAGCATATTGCAACCCTCGTAAATATTTAACCAACTACAGGACCAAACAGAAATGAGACCACAAGAGGACCTTTTAGTCATAGAAGGCAAAAGTATGTGTGTGTTCATGCACCAGGGAGCATTACATGGGTGTGTCTCCACGAGATCCCATCTGTCAGTATTAGTAGGGAAAAACACAAACACCCTCACTCGCACACAAAATAAAGGCAACGTTTCTAACCCCTCACCCTTCCTTTATCGGGCATTTGCTACCGAGACTGACAGTTGCCTAACGTACCTCCTTTTGCCTCTTGTGACCCCCTCTGTGCCTCCTGTGACCTCTTCCCATGCCACGCCTCTTTCACCCTCTCACTTTAATTAGTGCCCCCACCTCCTCCCTATGCCAGGCTCTTTTCTCTCTCAGATGTGCCTCTCTGGCCCCGAGAAGATTAGTTGCCCCAAGAAACCCCTTTTCTTGCCATTTAAGCCCTAATAGTTGCTAACTCACGCTCTGGGTATAGAGCTTTAACAGGATCATACCACACCTCCAACTGAGGTCAGTGCCTTAGGGCAGCAACTGCCTGAGGAGACATATTCTTCTGAATTTGAAAGATACATAGCACGATGTGAGGCATTTTCGAAGATGTTTACACACAAATGAGATATGCGGTCTCTCATGGCTAGAGCCCCAGGGTCATACCTGGATCAAAGTAGGAAACTGCTCATTCGTGGTCCCACTGAGAATTTCTCATCGAAGTTCTTTTGTGACATAACTTTTATTCCAAGGCATTTCAACCTTACATTATATACAATTAATGGTAACAATCTAAGTCAAATTCAACTGGTAGAATTATTAAGTGGTGTTTAATCTTCTGCGGTCTAAGTGCTGTTTGACAATGGCCTGAGGGAAGAGCAAGAGGAGCCCTTATGCAGGTTCACAGGCAGTCTTTGAACCTTACAGCCCAGGCTGTACTGTCATTCACATCAGTTGAGCTACATCCTATTAATCTGCCTGATATTTGACAAGAAGCAGCTCACTGCTGGCTGAGGTGTAAGATGACAGGGGAGGGGCACAAGGCACCAAATGGACTCTCTTGTCAGCAGCTTGTGAGTGATCATACAACACAAATATGCAGATAGGAAAGCATTGTTTGAGTTTGTGTGTGGCGCCCCTCTTGTTTCCTTTCTCTCTGCCCCTTCCATCCCTCACTCTCCTCTAGCATTTGACATGCAGGCGGGGTGAGCACACAGGGGGTAGAGGAAAAACAATTATGCTCGGCAGTCATAAATCCACAGGATGTAATTCACGAGCTATTTACTATTAATTCATTGAGTGTTTATAAATGTGGTTAACAGAAGAGAAAAGCAGGCCTCACGCTAAAGTAAATTAGCCTCTAATTAGATTGCAATTCATGAAAATTCTCTTTCAAAAGTGTTTGAGGCAATTAATAGCATGTGAAATTGCAAATTAATCCAATGCAGAATTATACGACGCACTCGTGTTTATGTGCGTCTCTAGCCCACTCTGAAAAATATAATGCTGTTATCACTGTGGTGACACCGAGCAAATATGTTTCTCCTCAGATGTGGTCGCAGAGGCCAAGCACGTCCAGGGTAAAATGAAAAAGGCGGAAGAAATGGTGCGGGTATGGAGGACAGAGAGAGAGAGACACGAGGTGGTGACAGGCATTATGTTTGTTCTCTAACCTTTCGGCAGTGAGAAGTAAGCGAGCAGCAAAGACGGAGAATGTAGATTTTCTGATTATCAAGGTGTGGGAATGCGACAGACACGCTGTGGTATTACTGTGGCTTTTTGTGCTTTTGTGTAGCCACACATGTAACTTACTGCTTGGGCTATGTTTTCTCATAACTGCAATAACATTGGTATGAGTATGTGTATGCCAAAAGCCGACTTAGCTGGTATATTATTTCTATTTGCTGTCTTACAGTTCCACAATGTAAACATTTGCTTCAGTCATAGATTCATAGAAAGTTTCAGTGTTGCTGTAGAGAAGAATGTGTCTTAATGTGAATGTGGGCATCTGGAAACATACATTTGCAGCGAGGCAGATACTAGTCTCACATAGCCAGAACTTCCTGCAACGCTCTGGCTCATTTTGTGTCTTTAAACCCATTTGTCTTGGGCAGCGCTAAACCCAGGATACAGCAACAGTGAACCTCCAAATTACTGTCAGTAAGAGCTTGTTAAGCACTTGGGGAGACCAGCCCCTAAATCAAAATTGCTAAAACATTGCAAAAGAAAAGTCAACAGCTGCTAGCGTTTGTATTCTTAGTGTTCACGTAACTTGCCATTTTCAGCATATGTAGATTGCTAGCTCGAAGGTTGACGCTTTCGATGGCTGCCCAATGGCAGGCTTACACCTTCAGTCTGCAAATCAGACTATAGAAAAATATGTACACTTGTCGCACACTCCTCTGTGGGTGCATGTGTGTGTGAATGTGTGTGTCTTGGCATATGCATGTTTTTGTTAAGGTTGGCCAACTGAATGATTGTGATTGCAGTGGTGGCAGAGATTGTGATGATGTGCGTGTATACTGGGGGTGAATAATCAGCATTGCACTGAGGTAATGGGGAAAAGGGGGGAGGGTTTTGAGGGCTCTGCGTCACAGGTCCAGCCTGTGTGTGTGTGGGTCTGGGGGAGGTGGGTTGGGGCAGTGGGACACTGCCTCCTGGAACCATGCGCTCGGTGAAGCTCCATGCCTAATGGGGGGCAGAGAAGTTAATTCCACTGCGTGGAAGCTTTATCTCATTTTCATACATATGAGCACGCCGGGCCGAGATCGATTACCGCAAACAAATTGAAATGCCTGAGACCAAGGAGGCCTGCAGAGAGTAAGGCAGAAAAAGACGCTGAGGATGGGGGGAGGTGGTGTGCATGTGTCTATGAATTTCAGAGAGTGTATAAGGAAGGCAGAATTCACCGATATGGATGGAAAAGCACAAATCACTACTGCATACTGATTTTCTCTCCAGTCGCACACACACAAACACACAAATACACACACACACACACACACACACACACACACACACACACACACACCTCTATTATTTACTGTCACGCATTAAAACTCAACTCATTTCAGTTGAAGCCACCCTCCTTTTAAGAGATAATGCATATGGGAGGTTATGAGCAAGCTCACAAAGGTCCTGATGGCTCGCTGAGCAATTAGTCTTCAAACAGGCCCTCTTTCCCCTTACTTCCTCATCCTTCTGTCTGCATGAATACTCAGTACATACACACATCACTTTCTCATTCTATGTCGCTTTCCCTCTCCATCTCTCATTAAACATACCATAAAATAAATGTCCAAGTCATTAGTTCTCTTCTGTATTAGTGCTTTCACTGACTCCTGATTGTCATTTTTGGCACTTGTCTAAAGTACTCACTGCTTCATTACTTGCGTCTCTGCCTTTCCTTCCTTCATGTTTTGCTTTTATCTGGCAACAGAACGCCCTGTTGCACTTCCTCTCCTTTCCTTCCTTCTCTCTCCTTCTCATTCATAGCTGCGCCCCCATTCATGGGCCTCTCTCACAGGCAGACGTTTAAAAATTTCCCCTCGGACTCTCAGCATTTCCTTTGCCTTTCCAGCTACAAACACTTGGTCCAGCCCACATACACATATTATACATTGTAGTTAGAAAGTATTAGGGTGTGATACCCTTTTCCTTGTTTTGGCTCTAATCCGGCACATTGGATTTTAAATGAAACAATGTGAATGTGGGCTCGATGCATACTGCCAGTATTTTAGAATGCAGAAGCACACAGGTCATAAACAAATATAGCAGACAACCAATGAGGTTTCTATACCCAAGTCATAAGCAAAGTCACCCACCGATTTCGTTACTACAACCCCAATCTATTCATCTACTCTCAATATAAAAAGTCTCAACAGCAGCTGAAGGTCTGCACTTTAAACACTCTTCAAATCCAATGTGCTGCAGTACAGAGCTAACACAAGAGCAATCACAGTTGAACTACTTTGGCAGTTTATGTTTAAACACAAGGTACCCCTTCAGCAAAAGACTGCTGGGCAAGGCATTTAAACTGTAATTGCTCAAGTAAGAGTGTTCAACATCCAACAAATACGACACATGAAATATGTGAGTTTGAAGCAGGGCATTCCTGGAAAGGAGCAGTCATACTAAGCCTGTGTAAATAATTAAAAAAAGAAAATTGCACACTATTAAGTCTACATCTCTCCTAACATTGCATGTTGCTCTCTAAATATTTGTTATTTGGATTTTCTACATTTTTTTTTTTTTTTTTTTTTAAATTGAATCATAATGAAGCACTGATTTATTTATTCTCCACTTGAGCATGAGAACAGTGACATTAAATGCTTATTCAAATCAGAAGCAGCTAGCTTTGTGCAGAAGCTTTGAAACTTGGTTAATAGGCAGAGCTCACAGTCAGGGCCGAAAAAGCATGGGGAGGGTAATTAAATAGACAGGTTATAGTTCAGGGCAAGCTATGGTGACCTTGTTGAAGCCAAACAGTCAAACCCAGATGGCCATGCTGCTGCTCAGTGGGGGGAAGGACAGGTGCTAACAGACAAAGACACCTTGCTTGGATCACTCAAATAACAAAGAGTGTTTCAAGAATTTGGCATTTATAATATAATCTCCAACTAAAAATCCAAAATCCAATAATCAGATCAGAGTTGTGATGGGTGAAAGACAATGAAGCAGGATGCAATGCATGATAATTAGCACTTACAAATTCAGGTCTAAAAGCAGAGACGTAATACAGGACAACAGGAAGATTAAAAGGCCAAAGATGGGGGAGATATGGCCTCATAATCTGCTTAGGCCCTGGCTCACTGGCTCAAACTGAACCTAATTTTTTTTAATTCATTCCTGTAGATTTGAACTCCCTTAATCGTGCCACTAAACACAAACTTCAAACCTGACTCTAAAGTCTCAATCTATTCTTAAACAAAAAGAGTTAATTCAAATGATCAGACAGATGTTTATAAATCTCTTACCTCAACATTTCACATGTCTGTCACTCAGACAACTAAGAGCATCAGATGCAGTGCCAGGTATTTTGTTGACATTTCAAAAAGGAAACCGAAACAAATTTTTCAGCAATACAAAGATAAAATCTAATCGGGCATCTTTAGAGAACACCAGGGGCACGTGAGGACACTGTTCTTTCAGTACTACCCTCCCTTACTCAATCCCCCATCCCCCTGCCCACACCACACTCGGTGTGCTGTCTGAGTACCCTCATGCTTCACTGCCTGGTGCTGCGGGCGCACTGGGTGTCACTCTGCATCACTCTACATTACACTCCACAGTATTCGCTCTGCAGCCTGTGTGCGCATGTGTGTATGCCTGAGAAACAGAGAGTAAAATGGCACAATTGTGCATGCATGTGCAAACTCTGTGTGTCCATTTGGGTACAAGAATGCAAAATGCTGTGTGTGTGTATAATGCGTGTATAATATGTGCGTGTGTGTATGCCTTTTCTGGGTCAGCGTGTGTTAATCAGAGCTGATTAATGTATAATCAGAGGTTGGAATGCAGTTTTGGAAAATGAGGCAGATGAGGGGGTGCAGTTTACTCACCTTTGGGTTTCTGATCAGCAGCCTGCAGGAAGGAGGAGAGAGAGAAAATAACTTAGAAACGTAATACAGCGAGGTTGATGTTTAACAATAATTCAGAACAGCAAATGTGTGTTCTCTTATCAAAACAATTTTTTGCATTTAATGAGAACTTAAGTTAGTTGTTAGTTTACCGTAAGTTTTCTGCATAGAAATCAGCCAAAGCTATTGATTTCACATAAAACCACTGATTAGAAAAGATTGAAGGTCTATTATATCGCTCACACTCACAGTGCCAACTTAATTCCTGCTAGCAGACACAAAAAAGCTATGCACAGCTTCTTTAATAGGCAAGTTGAGTGAACATGTGCCTCATTTTCACCTTTTTCTGAGCGACGTCCGTCTTGGTCTTTTCTTCTTGTTTTTTCTTTTTCTTTTCTTCCATCAAATGGTTCTCTTTCTTCTGTTGCTAGCTTCTCTCAGCTGTCCAACAACAAAGGGAAAGAGTTATGAGTGAAGCATTACAGAAAACACTAGGATCCAGCTTAAATCCTTACATGTCCTTCACTTTTTTTATCATTACAAGTATGTGGATCCCTGTGCATCACACACTACTGAGGCATATTCATCTTGTCCACCAAAAATAGTGCGCTAAAGAATGTGCACAATAAGGTTCGCAACACACTCGCACAATGCGCATATAAACTCTCGACCCCTTCCTTTTGATCCATGTGTAAGTCAGAGCCAAAGTGCACTCAGTGTCTGGAAAACCTCTTCCATCCACAATCATCACTTCAAATATAAATCACATCAGGCAGTTCTGAGGAACACTTTCCCTTATGGTCAAAACTGAAAAGGAAAAGAGGAAGGGGTGGGGGTGGTGGGTGTGTGCAAAAAGGGAAAAACGAAAAGTCAAAAAAAAGAAATTAAAAAAAAAGGTGCATTTATTAATGTGAGAGAAAAAGGGAAAGAGAGAGAGAGTCAACATTGAGACTGAAGGTCGGTTTATAGACAGCAGGAAACAGCATAAAAGTAGAAAGGAAAGGGATTAAAAAGGACCGAAAGGAAGCCAACGCAAAGGCCAACAGACTTACAGAGTAAGACATAAGCTTTTTTTCATAACAGATCTGTTTCCAGTGGGCGAGAGTCAAACTAGCTAGATAGATAGCTTGAGGGCCAGGGAAACTACGTGTTTCAGTTCAGCCTGTATTTCCTTTGGCTCAGCTTTGGTGACAGCTCCTGGAAACTATTAGAAGCACGAGTTGGGCCATGGGGGCAGAATGTGAGTGTATTTAGTCTTCACTAAGTGCAATGGAAACTAATCTATAATACAGCACCATGTCATGTCAAATCAATGATGATTTCTCTAAAATGTGGAAAGACATTCAATCATCTCTATGCCAATCTAAAATAAAGGCCCTTTGTTTTCTGCAGGTCATCCTGATAAAAGTACATGTATACACACTTGTGATGTGCTCGACTTGACTAGACAACTAGTCAACAAAACTTTGTCGCTCTCTAGACTGCACCAGAAATACACAATTGGCGCCAAAATGTCTTCCTAGTCAAAATGATACCAATAAAAAATAGTAGCATCAGCTACTAATGTCCACAACGATGGTTCACTCACGCATGGAAGATGCTACACAAACAAATACTTACTTCACACTGGAGTGAATATCTTTGGATTTCAAGAAAACAAGACACTTCAAGGCATTACCCTTTAGCTTAGAGAATGTAGTGGACATGTTTTACCTTTCAAAGATCAAACCCTTAGTTGGATAACTGGAAAAAAATAAAAAGCAGTTAATTCAAGGGTTAATCAATAATGACAATGAGTGGTTGACATCCTCATGTTGATTAATGTGTACTGTCCCTAACAGGTAAACCGAACACAACATGTAAAATGTGCCTACACAGGGCCTTGGATATGAATCAAAAATCTGGGAGTATGAATGAATCATAACGCTAATAACAGCAGATTAATGCAAGGCCCGCCCCCCCCCCCCCCCCCGCTGTGCTGCCCACTGGCAGGGGGAGGGGGCTGTCAATCACACAGACAGGAGCAGCCTCACAGAGACTGTCTGATGGTGTGGTAATATCTCTATGACTGTATGAGAGAGACAGAAAGTAGACAAGGGTTAGAGAGACTTACTGATGGGCAGAGAAAGAGAGAGAGATGGAGGAAGAGAGTCATTAAAAACTGCTGTCAACAGTTAGTTTAGAGCCAAATGCTTGGAAGAACTGCCAGACTGGTGGCCAAGGCAGCAGGCTAAAATGAAAGAAAGGAGATATTTCTACATCATGTTGTTCTCGTATATCTGGATTTTCTCTTCTTCATTCAGGGTTCCGCTTATCATTGCTCTCTAATGCTCCCTCTCTCTCCCTCCTTCCCTCCCCCTTGCATTCACACAGTCCTATTTTTCATATTAAGGAGTCTGTGAGTGTCATTGTGCTATCTCAGCAGCTAGGGGAAAGCAGCCCTCAGGTGATAAATAAGTGTGGGTGCTTGTGAGCATTCAGATAATTATATGCAGTATATGCAGTATATATGGAGTAGTTTATTTGTCAGTCATTCTCTTCCGCTATTTGAGCCCGTCAAGCCCCCCACCCCACCCCCGAGCCATCTAGCATGATTGTAACATACAGCTACCAACTGCAATGAACCTCTTCCTAAACCTACTCAACACTAAAATACCAAGAAAAAGGAAACAGAGGACTGGAAGGGATGGTGCTGGGAAGACAGCAGCAGCATGCAAGCAGAGAAAGGGGGGAAAACTGGCTGTGTGCTGGATTTTTCTTTCGCTCAAGACAGAGCTGCTCTACTAGGGCTGACCATGTAATTCGATGCTTTGATACTTTTTCAATACCACATGTGTAAAACCATGCTATATTCACATCTGATGGCACTGAACGTATTTTAGTTACACAAAAACAAATCTACAATAACAAGACAAGGCTGGGGAAATCCAAAATGGGAGTACAAATCTACTTTAATGGAAAGCTTTCAGTTAAACATTTTTTTTTTTTGGTACTGTAATGTTGGAGGCAACCTGATAGAACAGTTGTTACGTGAAATGTGAGCGAGTTGACAGTTGTCTTTTGAGCTGACGTAGATACTGCCAAAGTTAGCTTCCCTCCTGACCTCTGTTGCTCCCACATATACACTTACCTGCCTCTCCTTGTCTCTCTCCCTCTCTCACTGAGTACTGCTGACACCAGCACCTCCTCAGCACTGACCCTGTGGTGTCTCTGTGCTGCCTCCCAGCATCAGGTTTACCCTCGCTGGCAGTATGACACTGCAATTAGGCGAACTACGTCCTGTTTTGAGGTTACCGACCTACATGGCCGCAGTGTGTCATTCAGTCCCCTCCAATATTAAAGGGGCTAAGATCACCTTTGCCGTCATAATGCAGCCAGTAACTGAGCCAGTGATTATTTTACCCTTGCCCTATTGGCTAATGGCTAGCCATAAAAAGAAAAAAATTTGTTTAAAAAAATGATGCTTCCTTTTATTCACATGTTGTATGAAAGTTATAAATATGCACAAAGCAGGCAGACGATGATATTCAATGTGAATGATAACTACTGTGTCACTTTGTTTATTTTACATATGTTTTATATGCACATATAACAATTAAATGGCTTTATATTATTGGAATGGACTGCCAGGGCTACACTACCTTTTTCCGCCAGTTCTAGCTAAACTAGGCTATAGCACCTTTTGTATTGGATGAATGGATATTGAAGACATTACATTCATATTCTCATCCAACTCTCAGTACAACATTCATGCAAGTCTATACTGGATCTGATGCTAGAATAGGCACAAAGAGAAGCAAGGGTCTTGAGAGCAAAAATAAAAAAACAACCCCTCATTTTTGAAAAGGAATTCTACAGGAAATACATCATATGAGTGACTGACTTTTTCTGCCTTCTTCTATCTTAAAGCTTAACCTATCCGGTGATCCTACATTGACTTTGTGGCTTCACCTATGAATACAAGGTTGAGTAGGAAAACATCCCAAGTCTCAGCAAACTGGGCCACTGGGAAATTGCAAAATGAGGCAGTATCCTCTCTTCCTGTGCTGCATATCCTGAGACTATAGGGCTAAGCTATAGAGAAGGGGTCATGACAACAGAAATATACCATACAGGAATGAAAAGGGCTAGAAACTCACAACACACATAAATCCAGACACACAGACACACACAGGGAAGCTTGATGTGCACAGGCAGGAGGCAGTCCTGTCTGATGCCTGTCTTTTTCCGCTAGGGATGCGGAGGAGAGGGGGGTGGGAGGAGGAGAAGGAAAGATGAGGATGGGGGGGGGATGAGAGGAAAGGAAAAAACAAGCAGAGGATGAAAGCAGACGCAGAGAAACACCAATTAAGAACGACAGCCGCCGGAGAACCAGACAGGGCACGGAGAGAAAGAAGAGAGACTACACTGGAAGAGGGGAAAGACAGAAAGAATCCTCACTGGAGAAATGGGGGAGTTGAAAAAAAAAATGATCGGAGCACTATTGAGGCTAGCAGACAAGGAGAGACAGCGAATGGGAGAAAGAGGCACTGAAATATCCATGCACCTTGATCGCTTCTATGTAGAAATGCACAGAGAAAACAAGGGGTGGGGGGGTGGGGGGGGAGCATGCAAGGGTGATTGAATAAGGAGAAGGGGAGCAGAAAGAGTATGTAAAGACAAAAGGAGGGAAACAACGAAACAGAAACTCGAAAGGGAACGAGCTGCAAGGAAAACATGCAGCTTCACGTGTTCTGAACGACTGTCGGATCAACCGCAGACACAACACACCAATCACAAAGGAGGAGGGAGGAGAAAGAAGAAGAGGACTTTCCTCTCTCTGCAAAAACAGTAATATGGTAAGGTTGTGGCAACAGAAGGTGGTAAATTCACTCTTGGCCAACATTACCATACAGCAAGGCATCCATTCCTGTGGCATTAGAGGAGCCACAGGGCTCTCGAGCATTATTACATGCAATATTATCATGGACAGCCCTCACCTGGGGAACATTTCCACAAATCCTGCTACAGACCGACTACTCTTCACAAATGTCTGTGGGCTTGCGCCTGTGTTTACTCGACCTGAACGGCATGAGGAAAACAAGCCTGTAAATTCCACAGTTGATAAGCAGTAATAACAATGCTGCTGTTGGTGCGTGTTTCCATGGCTCTGTCACAATAACAGTCTCTCTGGCCGCTGAGCTTGCAAGCATTCTGTGCATACCAGCTTTGCTTTCAGCAGGTGGAGAGAGTGGCTTGAGAAAATACACAGCACACTTTATAGCTATGAGACTGGACTTGCTCCATGAACTGTGTCGGATATATTCATGGTTGTTGGAACTGGTAGACGGCGGGGGGGCCAGAGACTGAGGGTGAACGGTTGGGACGAGAGCCGCGATGAAGGGGGACGCAAGGTGGAGAAGGAAAGTCAACGAATCAGATGCATGCGAGTCAGACTCTAGCTATAAATAACAGCTTTGAGGTTTGCCTCCAGAAAATTAGCTCTCAGTGTCTTGGCTCCTTCCTTTGCCAAGTCGATATGAAACTTTAACACGATGGCAGCTCATTAAATAGGAAAACAGCACAATGCACAAGACCAAGCAGGCCTGCTCCCTGCCAGCACCACAGCTAAAGCTTATTGAATTCAAGAAGAAGCTGTCAAGTCGAGTGTGTTGTTGTGTGTGTTTGTCTTTGCTTGTGAATACTTTGTGTTCATGAGAATATGTGGTTGTGCATTTTCTGCATATGCCTGCATATTTTGCCTATTTGTTTTAATGTGTGTGGGTGCCTGGCAGCTTAGAGGCTGTGAGGTGAATCCCTGTCTGAAGGTCTGGGTAGTTAAGAAGTTCTATTTGCATTAAAATAATAGATAACCTCTGATGATTAACCTTAAGCAGGAGCACCTCAATCTTTATACCACAGGCCAACAAAAAGCACCTCTATATGAAGACTGGCAGTCATTCCTTAGGCTTTATGCCACAGCCACAGAAAGCATTTGTAAAGCAAGAAAAAAAGATGAAAAATGTGTTGATGGCATTTTGTTGTTCAGGAAATGGTGCTCAGAACTCAATGCAACTGTTCTGTGCTTTCGTACATCCCTTAACGGATGTTTGGGAGGAGTTAGACATAAGTAGGATCTGAGAGTGGTCTCTAACTTCTGTTTAATTGCTGCACAGCATCCATCCAACTGTCAAGACCAGAAGAGTCAAACTAAATCAAAGGACGCATATCTACACACGTTGCATGCTAGGACAAATGAGCAAAGCAGCTTGGCTTTGCCCCTGTGAAGGTTACTTTGACATAGTCCGCCACACAAAATGTCAGTCGACAATTGCCTGGCCAACAGTGAAAGCAATGACATAGACCCTAAGAGAGACAGAAAAATAAGTGCTGTGATTAGTTTTGGGGACAAAATCTGCTCGGATCCAAGAAAGACAGAAGAGGACAAGTAAAAACAGAGAAGCTGAAAGGTAGCATGAACTGGTTTCTATTTACAGTATAGTAAAACAAACAGGGCTACTTTTGTTTAATTAAACTATTGAGAATAAGCATCTTTCACCCTATACCCTCAATAAGTTATGTTAAAGCCTGCAGAGATTCCTTAACAATAACCATAACATAGTTCCTAATACATGCTGAGAATACTACAACATTACTACAGCCATTTCAGTATCAAAACATCAGAAGTCACAATGTGATGTGTTTTGCTAACAGCTTACTTGCCCCAATTCTTAGCTATCCTCAGATACACAGAGCCTTAATTAATATAAATTAGGCTCTGCCAAACTCTGTTGTTAAAACTTAATCTGCCCACGAGAAATTCTATTTTGTAATTCAACTGGGTCACAACTCAAACATCACAAGAAATGTTCTGTTGATCATTTTCAGCAGTTCTGCCTCATCAAAGTAAGTTCACTAACAAAATTCACACACAGTAAAAGTAAACACTTGAGCTCCATTGACAGCACTCAAGTTGATATTAAGGCGACAAAACAGACCGCACAGAAAACAAATGACCTGAGCTGACTAGCTTAAGCCATGGCCCTAGCATAGGGACTGGGCAGTGCATACTAGTGCTATTTACATAGCCTCAACTGAGAGCTTTGGAAGTGCTGTAGGGCCTAAGTCCTTTTACATAATGAGTACGGCTGTCTAATGCTGGTTGGGAGCAGGAAAAGGGGAACACTGTAGGGTTGGATGTCCTGCATATTCTCTGTCAGTTTCCATGTGATGCCCCTGTCCTTCTCTTCACGTCTCTCCAATTAGCTGACATGGAGCAGAGGGAGGAAAGGAGGCCCCCCCCACTGAAACTCGGCACATTGAACATTCCCCTGGACCCCTGCCAAGACTCACAAGCAGCAGCTCGCCGGTTTGAGCTTCGCCTCCCCCACCCTCCTGCTTCCATCCCGGGCTGGCTTACCCCTGGTGGGGCCCCTAAGCCCCTGCCCCCTCTATTGGCACACAAGATGGACAAGAAGGAGGGGGTCACATGGAGCCCTAACTCCCCCCTCAACACCCATAGGACTCTTCGGTTACAACTCTTCTATACCTCCAACAAGCATAAGCACTGTAATAAAGAACTGAAGGACCATGGGTAACAAAGCTTATACCTGGTGGCTGCCATTCAAACAGGACCAAAGCTTTAATTCAAACCCTCCTCTGAAAAATGTATGTATGTATGTATGTAAGTATGGCAACATATAAAAACCGAGTGCAGCTTACACGCTTACAAATTTGCAATCAGGAAATGCTGAATTTACAGCTTGGAGCACTCCAAGATAAGATTATGAGTATCATAACACGAGAACAGTTTCACATAACAAAGCGGATCAGTGTCAGACCTGTGGTGAACCATGTAGACCCTGTTAACTCAACTGGAACAGTGGTTTTCTTGAGTCATTATTTAATGTAGACTATGTAGACCAATCTTGTACAGCAAAGTCATAAACATAAACAAATAAAATCACTACACACCTCTGACAAGTCACCTTGTGAGTGTCGAAGTCTGTCTCGCCAGTTGAAAGTGAAAATGACTGATTGTTACCGTTTGTGATGTCCATTCAATAATTTCCTGCCTTCCTGGTTACCTACCTCTACTACTCTCAACATGGTCAACATACACCATACTCACCCCGTGCTAGCTCTCAAACAAAATACATAAACACTCTTGATTTAGTACAATGGCCTCACCAAACACAAACGTCTGGCAAGTCCTTACACTGCCCCATATACCTTCCAGATAGCCGCCCACAGAGGAGAGGAGGAGGGTAATGGCTTTTGGCAGCCTCTGATTGAATCCAGCTGATTCTACTGTCAACGCCTCCCTACTGGTGCAGCACCCTGCGGCAGTGTTAAGCGTGTTATCTATCAGGAGAACTGTGCCAGTTGTTTGAAAAGCCTCATAATCATGGGCTCAGTAACTACCATGGTCGGGCCTGGGCTAAGGTCAATGACGGGGGGGAAAGGGATAGAAAACACAAGCCACTTTTCAAAAGCACGACTAAGTGGGATTTCCTGGGGGAAACAGAAAGCGTCTGACGAGGGATAGAAGTAACTTTTTGTTTGGTTGAAATTTCAAGATTTACTGCTGAACAGAAATAAATTCAAAACAGAAGAACCAAAACAATGTCCTTGTGGGATGCAGTGACACAGGACACGTTACATTTGTAAACCAGGCTAATGACAGCAACCTGGGGACCGGACTAGTGCTTGTGTTTTGTCTGTAAAGGGTCAGGCGAGGGGAAGTGAGCTTTGGGTTTCCTTTTAAACAAATGACCCTGCCCATTCACCGATAAGGGGCTGCAGATGGGAGTTGCTGCCAGGGTTTGTCCTCATGGCTTTATTACAATACAATCAAATCAAAACAATGTCTTGATGCCAACAGCCTACAGCCTGGTTGGATCCAGAGCCAACATGGGTTATGGGCTTCCTGCTAGAGCACTGCCAAAATGGCAAAAGTAGTAATACAATTCATTGAGTCTGGGCCCCAGTGAGAGACTGAATCTCTCACTTTGGGCTTTTTCGCACTGGAAAGAAACCAATTATACACGTCAAGGCTGAGATAATTTAGAGTTCTGCAATTTGTGTCCAGATTTGCAGATGTTGGCATGGTTTGATTGACCATGTTCTCTGCAGATTATCAGAGCTTTGTCTTAGAACCAAAAATGATAAAGACAATTATTTCCTTTACTTTTATACTTCTTGGACTGAACATTTGTAAGAAGATTAAAAACAAGGAGTAGCAAGGCTTACAATGTCACTGTACGTCATTTCTTGTTTCATGGGTAACTTAACGCTCATAAACACCCCCACTTTGCCCAAGTGCCCTCCAGATGAGCCACCTGCTGCGGCCACAGTGGTGGCTACGGTGCAGCTGTGTCTGGGAAGGGTAAGCCTAACTGTAAGGTATTTAAGAAAACTAGCAGACTTGTGTCTTCCTCCTCTTACAAGGTTTTAGGTCTTTCCTTTCTCCCTATTCACTAGTTTCACATACACACCAGCAGGCCCCTGCAACATCTTTTCACAGCCTACCCCCTTACTGTGTGCTCTTCAGCCTTGTGGAAAGATGGGCGTGCATACGGGAGGACCCTTGACCCCGGGTAAGAAGAGGGCTCTGTGTGTGTGCATCTGTGAGTCAGCTGGGGTGTCTAGGGCTTGCAGGAGGCTGCTCGCGACCTGATTAACAACTGCAAGAAATTAACCAACTGCCAGGGCTTTGAGCTCAACATAAATGGTCACAAACACTCCCATGGCAAAAACGACAGGCATCCCCACGTGTGTTTTCACTGGCTTATTCAGACTCTAACATACAACATCAACACATGTGCGACAACATTCCAAGATATACCACAGGTACACACGCGAATGTGTATGTACCGTACACACAAATCATTTCTTGAACAGTCTCCCTATCTGACTGCAAATGTGCACATGTATGTGTGCCAGTGCCGCTCACGCGCCTTTTTCATTTCATCACCTCACTGGTGTGTGACGATAGAGATAAGACAGTGGTGACAGAGATGTCAGAGGGGGGGGGGGGGGTTTGAAATTGAACGGGAAATTATGTACTTCAATTAAGACATGGAGGAGATATTAAAAGCTATACTCCAGTGCCTGGGGACAAGATGCAGGAAGGGGGGGATGCAATGGAAGGCGACAGTTCAATCAGAATCCCCGGCTTTCTCATCGAGCCGGGGGGTGGAGGAAAGCAGGGACGGGAGACAGGACGGCTATGCTTAATAATGTACTTGGAATTAGTGTAGAGGAATGTACACCAGTGTGCAAGATATGTGATGTGATACAGCTCCAGAATTAACCAAAGACTTCAGAGGAGTGACGACTGAAAAATTTGGATAAATGTAAGAATCCGCCACCGTCACATTGTAAACTACGGTCAGAAAACAAAACATCCAACAAAAGTATAGCTATGCTTTCAATATACAGTTCTACCCCGTCACTGACCCACCGATAGATATGGCACACCATTGTCTTAAAACAACGAAAAACATTGGAAAAGGCAAGGCAGTGGTTCGAGAAACAGTCCCACTACACGCTCACATGTACAGAGTGTGTTCCAGTCCACTCAGCCAATCATGAAGGAGCAATGATATAACATTAAAGTTCCCAACATTTTCAACAGCAAGCCCATTCAGATAAACACAGATCAAATTCAACCTCATGATGAACGTCTGAAGGTAGCACATGGGAGATTACCTTTGATGAAATCCACCAATCAAGCATCACATAAAACCGATTTCTAATTTTGCAGGGGACTCCCCTCACAAATCCTTTGGGTGTTTGGGTGCTCACCACCCCGACAAATGTGTTTGACTATTCGAATCATTTCTGCGGACATGTATATAAACATTGTGGCATCACAAACGAGCACAGATAATCGTTAATGGGTGTTTTGATTATATGGGACTTGGTGTTGCTTGTATAGATACATCCCAGAGACATAAGTCGATGCTATTAAACATAATGTTACAACATTGTTAGGTATTTTGCTCATTTATTCGACATCACAGCTAGCTTCGGTCCACTTTCCTCTTGCTCTTTTCCAAACACTGATCACAGCAATGACATTCATGACTGTATCAAAAGAGAAGAAAAAAAATGATGATTTGACACTCACCTTGCGTTAACACCGCTTTGGCAGCTTTCAGTGAAGAGTTGGTGCATGGCAGAAAAAAACATGCAGAAAAGCATTCTCCGATGTCTTTTCTAAAGTTACCCGTAAAGAGATGGAGCAGAGATTTCAGTCGCAGTTAAAATCAGACTTGGCAGATAAGCCGACTGCCGCTGAAGCAGCTCTGTGACAAGATACCGAGGTAAACAACGGCTACTCCGCCAGATACACACACGCAGCAAGTATGGTAATTAAATGCTTTGAGCCGAAAGAAGCATATAAAAAAAAAAAATATGCCGTAAAATTACACTCGTCGAAAAAACAGTTTGTTAAAACGTCACGATATAATGGGGGGCGGGGAGGAGAATTAAGCACAACTAACAACAAAAACAAAAAAAGAAAAAAAACGAACACGAATAAATTGACTTTTAAAAGCAGCTAAAATATGTAAGCTAACGATGGCGCCGGTTGGCGTTGTACGTCGTCGACCGTCAGGAGAGAAAACGGGCAGTTTTCGTTAAAAACAATCGCCGATGAGTTCTCGCGTATTAGAGACAAGACGGCCAGCCAGCCAACTTGTTTTAAAGTGCAAAATAAATGTTATTTTTTCGTTTGTTTGTTTTGTTTAGGTCGCCAGCTGGACGACTAGCGACGGGCTGGCTACCGCGAATGCAAAGTGAGAAACGACTCCGGGGAAATACATTCTGTGTGGATCCAGACAGCGGAGCGGACAGTCATGGTAGGCGTTCAGTGAGCTCTCGTTGACAGTGGTCTCGCAGCCATTTTGTTCAAACTAACAACACCGCAGTCTCCCTCTCCTCCTCCCAGAGAGCGCACAGACCAGGAAGTGGCTCCAGGTACGTCACTCCCGACCAACCAAAGCAGCAGACGCTGACTCCGCCCCCCACCCCGCCCCCCACCCCCGCTCTGTTGTCCAAGCCTCCACTGAGGATGGTCGGGCTGGAGCTTTTTTTCCAGGGTAATTGCTGAAGCATGCAGCAAATACTTTGTGCTTCAAAAAGAAACAAATGTGGGCCTGTTACAGGTTTTTGGATAGATGATACTATAAAGACAGCGAAACATGAACCATACTGTTATGTTGTCAGAGAAAAAAGCTGTTACATAGGCTACAGAGTATAGAATTAATACTATCTACACATGTGAAATATCATGCTCTTTAGACAGTATTTAGAGCCTTTACTGTAAGCTGCTCTATCATTGCGACTACAACAACTAGAGCCTAAACAACACTTGCCAATGCCGAAACAATATAAGGTGCTCACAGATATTGGCCAATATGTACACGTTTTTTTGCATTAATCCCAAACCATTGCGACAAAGATATAAATGAAGGCAGGATTTTACAGTTGTACAGTAGTAATCTAAAATGACACCAGTTCACCTCAAATAGTAAACTTCATGAGGAAGTTAATAATTTGCATAGTCCCAATCATCCTTTACCGCATTATAATCTCTTAAAACAATAGTTTTCATATCGGTGTTTATTGGGTAACATATAATCAGATACCGATATGTCTGTAATGGACCAGTGTTGGCTAACTGATATATCAGTTCTAAAATCATCAATTGAACAAATGACAAAGAACTATATCCAATATCAATGGTTTTGCTTGTTATGACAAATGCGTAAAGAATTATCACCCGACTGTGCAGTTTGCTTCAGTTCTACAGAGCCGATAAGCATCTGTCGACTCATTTTTTTTTTGGTTTTATGGTCGCTCTCACTTCTCTCATCAGCGTAATTTTCAGACACATCAGGTAATGCTGTGTTTGCAGCATGTCGCGTTGACCTGAAATGGCAAAAATAAATACCTTACTGCAGCTTTAAGTAGGTAAAAGTAGCAATACCCTGATATAAAAAGACTTAATTACAGGTAAAAGATCTGCTTTCAAAATGCTCCCACTTTTAAAGGGTAACTGCACCAGTTTTACAAATTAAAGTGTGTTCACAGGTCTCGCTGAGAACCACTACATATATGAAAAATGTAGTATAAAGCTGTTTGTGGCTTGAGAGGAGGATGCATGTAAACTGATAAATTGCCTCCAATGATGTTACTCAGTAGTTAAGATTGAGTGGATCACTACAGCAATGCATATTTTATTACCTGTTGGTTTGCTTTGTATTTTAATCTTGACCTTCAAAGTAACTTGTAACTACATCTGCCAAACAAAACGTAGAGGGGTAAAATGTACAATATTTTCCAGTGAAATGTTGTGAAGTAGCATTGTTGAATAGCAGATAATGGAGATAAGATACAATTACCTTATAATTGTACTCAAACAAATGTATGTAATTACTTTCTCCACTGGTTCCTCGATAAATCAATAATGATTCTTATAGTATAGAAATATGAAACATACTTCATGTGACTCATGACTAAAATAGTGCAAAGTAGCACAGAAATAGATTAGTCATAAAATAAATTTGGAACTTGCACCATGAACTTTATTCAGCCGACTCAAATGTCTCTTAAAGGGCCCACCCCAAGTTTCTCTACCCCAGATGACCTTTGTCAAGAATCTCTTGATCACATGATGTCCAGAAACACTGGACGATAA
This sequence comes from Diplodus puntazzo, assembly GCA_963678695.2. Taxonomy (NCBI): domain Eukaryota; kingdom Metazoa; phylum Chordata; class Actinopteri; order Spariformes; family Sparidae; genus Diplodus; species Diplodus puntazzo. The sequence continues at coordinate 19,933,707 of OZ023156.1, forward strand.
TTCCAGGCTATTCTCACCATGATGGATGAGGTCGCCCTTGTGCCCCCCTGTACCGTGTCTGCAGCCGTCTCAGAGAAATAGAAAATGCGGCCCCTGTCCATTCTCTTCACTTCTTTCTCATGGAAATGGCTGCTCCGTGCACAGACAAACACACACAGCCACACACACACTGTGAGGTGGGAATAGGTCAAGGCTGCGGTCCACAAAGGCGAAGGCTGACCAGTGAGAACTCTCTCAGCAAAGCTCTGGCCTCCTATACATCACTGGGAGAGACTGCTAATGAGAAAGCCAGGGGCCCCCTGCCAAAAGCTTTTTTTTCTCCTTTTCAAGGCAAGATGCCCAGAGCTATTAAAATAGCATGCTCCAACTGAATGGAGAAAGCAGATGTTCTGTACTCAGGGTTAAGAGAGGTGAGAGCAGAGCGGAATGCCTTGAGAAACGCCTTAAGGGATATGTAGTTCATTGTTGATCACAGACTGTTAAACTGTTTTGCTTTTCATTAATGCCACCAAAATAAACTGTGTTCTATATAAACATGTTGTCACGGAGTTAATTGGAAGTGCCTACTTGAAGCATCACACCATTCAAACTACAGCGGCTACGCTGCTTATAGCTGAAGTCTCCTTCATGTAGACTCACATGAGTTATCGAAGATGGAGATGGAAATCTATGAACCACAATGGATGTATGAGACTTGAAATAATGACAGTGGTTTGACATGAACTCAACAATCAAAGGCAAGAACTACTTGTGTGTTTATGTATGCATGTGAGCTTTCCTCATGCACATCCACTCTCCTGCTCATCGAAGCTATTCCTCTTAGATGCCTCTGAGATGTTTTCTTTGACTCCACCAATTTCCCCAATTGCTTTCACATTTTAGCAGACTGCTGACAGAAGCGAGCCAATGGGAAAGGTCCGTCTGACATCCTGATAAGAAGCAGCCCAGACACGAGCTGTAGGACTGCAGCAGAGGCAATTGCTCACTCCTTCCCCTCGCAGACAATACTCCTCTCCTCTCCTCTCCTCTCCTCTCCATTTTTTCCCAGTGTGCTCTTCTGCCTTTTGTTTTAATTCCAGTCCAATCATGAGCCGTGTTCCGCATAAGGTTTTAATTTCAAGCCTGCCGTCGGAGTCTGCCAGACTTACACGCACACATGCACAAATTCACACAAGGACGCACGTGCATACACCAAACCACTGATTTTTATGACTGCCATACGCACACTCACTATACAGTCACCTCACAAATACACAAAAACACACTGGCATGTTACGTGGCTACGTGCATATTTGATGCACGTGCTCCGTGGCTACATTTTATCATTTAAACATGTTTCCCATGAGAGAGTGTATCTCCATCCAGAATCATTAATAATCACACACAGTCATAAAAGGCAGACGCATCAGCAGACAAATTACATAAAAAGAATCCCGACAGGCTATATCTTTGCTTTACTAGTCAAAATATATTCCATAGTTTATGATGGACCAGCTGAATTTATAGGATCATCAAATGAATTTTTAGTGCTCAAAATCTATTTTTTGCCATCCTCTATGATACAAAGGCCCTCTTCAAATGCATCGTCTTAACGTTTAATCTAGTGGAATTAACCAAACAAACGTGATCTGAGGGAGAGCCAAACATCTCGTGACAGCACTGAGTACAAAAGCAGATCTCGGTTTTAAATCCTCATTCCTCAGACGCTGCATTCGAGAAAGAAGACATTTATAGTTGTGCTGTGTGATGCAGGATGACTGACTGGTTGGGGGTGTTAGTGTTTGACTATTGATTATGAATACTCAATCCTGCTCCACAGTCTGGACTTTATGCATGTGAGTAATCAAAATGCAGACAGCGAGCTACTGATGCTGCGCACAAAGTGACATTTCCAAAGGCATGACTTGACATATGCAAAAGGACTGTCATGATGATAATTCTGACAGAGGAAGGAGCCGAATGAGACCATCTCCTAACTGCAGATAAAAGGAGAATGTTGCGCAGCAAGTTTCCCAGTCCTGCTACTTCAAGGCAAAATTTGCAAGTGGTGGCTGTGTGCGATGGAGCTGAAAAATTCATTGTAAGTTTTTCTCACTCTGATTAGCAATGTGATTGAAGTGCCTAACCATTAAATAATAGCGAAAGAGTGGCAAAACCCTGCCGAGTTGCTCATTGCTCATCTCCAAGGTCTGCAGCATTGCATTGGGAGATAAGACAGACTGCAAGTAGCTGAAGGCATCGAAGTCCAGAGGAGGAGGAGAAGAAGGGATCCTTTTTATTAACTTTCATTAAGACTAAAGAGTGAATTACCCTGAACAGAAGAGGTTTGACACATAAAAGCCGTTTCGTAGGGAAATATATGCACACTCGCACTCCCCTGCACTAAAACATGTGCATACATGTACATACAAACATGGGTGCATTTTCTGTTATACTGTTCATTAAAAGCACACGGATTAGACTAGTCCTTGCACACAAATACAGTGCAGACCTTGGCCACAAAGTGCTCCTAATCCTCCATATACTGCTGTGCCTCTCTAGTACATAATATATTATGGGTGAAGGACAATAGCAAGAAGAAACAGTCTATGCAGCGGCTGGTAAAGGAGCATTTCTAGGGGTGGGGAAGGGGTTGTACAACCTCTGTGTTCATGTGGGGGTGTTTTTGTGTGCATGCATGCTTGTGTGTGAGTGCATGTGTGTGTGTGTGTGTGTGTGTGTGTGTGTGTGTGTGTGTGTGTGTATGTGTATTTGCCTGTGTCCATATGTGTGTGCTGTACGGTTGAAGGGAGGCAGGGCAGAGTGGAGCGTTGCGGTGCGGTAGGACAGCGTTTCTGAGCTGTGGTAATTTCCCCTGAGGCCAGCGAGCAGGTAAAGGCCAGCAAGAGAGAGGGGAGAGGGAGGGAGAGGAGAGCTGTAAGTGAGGGAGGAAAGCAGAGCGTGTGTGTCAGAGAATAATGAGGAATGATACAGCGGTGGCGGAAAAAGAGGCCGGCAGATGCCCAATCAAACACACACACACACAGACACACAGCATTAACAGCAACTCAAGGTTGAATCCAGTGGCTCTCATTGTCAACACATTAATGTGTCTATTTTCATTTCAAATGCCTTATCTTGTTAATGAGTGTTTCTGAACTGAGTCATTGTTTTTGTAATGAATTCATCTATTAATTACAAGTGCGCCTTTCCTGATGACCTTGCTTTATTTTGTTACAGGCTGCAGACCTTAATATTAGCATACATTAAGCCCTGCTTATCTTTCATCCCCAATAGCTAATACGTTAAATTATCACCCACCCTTCTCCTAAAAAAAGGAAAAAAAAGCATCAACCACAACAGTGGTTTGCACATTGGGGTGTGTGCATGTGTGTGTGTGTGTTTGTGGGTGAGCACCCTCACTTATTAGCCCCTTCCCCCTCCCTACTTGCAAACTCATTACCAGGGTATAAGACCTGCGTGGATTTTATGGTGTTTTGGGAACTGACTGGTTAATCAGATTTATTGCACACTTAAGCTTAATTGATTGCCTTTATGGATTCAAATGAATAATTAAGTGCTAACAAGCGTAGTTTCTGTTTCATCATTCTGAAATGATGATAATGACCCACAGAGAAGGAAGGTGGTGGAGGTGTCAATCAAAAGATGCTAACATCACAGGATCCACTTTTCTGCCTAAATCCTCTATTTACTAGGGTAGCTGATAATAATAATGCCACGTATGTGTTGTTCAACTTGCCTATCACTCAGAACCTATGGTCCACCTCACCTCTGAACGCATACTTGTAAAACCTGAAGCCAGGGATTAATTTTTCCATCTGCCACTTTGCTCTTTATAGCCCCTCCGCTTTTATATTTGATGTTCCTATTAGAAATGAAGTCGCATCAGCTGTTATACACCTGCAGTGAAAGGACACACAGTGTATTAAGATCAAGGCGGTCCAAACAGAGACAACATATCCTGACCTTCACATGATCTTCACCAGATCAATACTATCATCAGCGCAGACGAGCGGTCACAGATTAACCCAGCCTCCTATAACCACCCCCAACCCAAACACACCCACTCCCTTTCTCTCTCGCACACACACACCTTATTCAGTAAGGGCCCTGGGTGTATTGATTGGATTGTACTGACTGACACACAGAACTACCACATGTACAGACTTGCTTGTTGACTTTATTTTTCTCTGGCTGGCTGTCTGGCATTGTCTAGTGGGCAGGGTACAGAGTTAAAGCCATATATGTGGGTCAGGGAAGTCCTGCTGTAGCTGTTTGTGTCCAAAAACTGACAGGTGGATGCACCGCTGCTAATTATCAGCCTACCACAGCAGGAATTATTATGAATAAGTTTTTTTAAAAAGGGACAAAATGATTTAAAAGGTAACTTCTTCACCACTTTTACACATTGAAGTATGCAGTACTACTGCATATGTGAAAACAAGTAGCATAAAGCCATTTGTGGCTCCAGAGGAAGCTGCATGTAATCTGATAAACTGCCTCCAGTGGTGTCATTTAGTGGCTTCCTTGCATTGTGGGTAATGAAGGTACCAGGTATGCATGGAATAGAGGAGGTGATATCTCTGGTTCTGCTTAATCGACCTTGATCATTTGATTTTAAACTGTCCATAATGAGCCCAACAGTGCTGGGAGTGCAATGATAGACGGTTAGACTGCGTTTTAAAGCCTGGTGCCCACATTACCCACAATGCAACTTAGCCCCTGCTTGACATAATTGGAGGCAATTGATCAGATTACACGAGCTTCCTCTGGAGCCACAACATATTTTATACAACTTTTTCACATTTGCAGTGGTACTCACCAAGACCTGTAGTCTACTTCATACTTACACTTACACACAAAAAACTGTGCAATGTTGCACGATAACGATGCTTTTGCATTTACATGCATGTTTGACATTAGAGAAAAGGTGTCACTGCATGTAATTTTTCACATACCTCCCCACATTCATTACACACATACACACATGCATTGAAACAAACCCGTGAATCTGACTCCCCGCCAGCACATTTTTCCACAGAATATGCACCAACGCAGAGAGCAAAACAAGCAAATCGATATATACGTGTCTGCGAGTGGCCAGAAGGCATCTAACTCAATCCCACATCCAATGTAAATGTTGGTGGCATATCCACAGGCAAGGGCTGATATTTAGAAGTCCATTAACACAGGGTGGAGATGGGTTAATTCAATGTTTGTAGCAAGGGATCTGGAGAGGGTTTGGGGCATACAAAGAGGAGGACGGGGGGAGATGGATGATGGGGGAAAAAAGGAGAGAGATGGAAAGAAGGAGAGGAAAATAGAGGGTGATATGCGAACAGAAAGAGAAAATATAGGAAGGCAGACTAGGAATGCAAATAAATGTAGAGGGAGGTAGACGTGTATGTGTGGAGGGTTGGAGGGGTTGCTAGTGGTGGTGTTGATGGGTGGGGGTGGGAGGGTTTGTTTTGAGCATTGCTGCCTGCTATCATCCGCCTCAGCCTGGGCGTCAGTTTGATTAATGCTGCTTTCCTCCGACTGACCTCCAAGGTCACTGGAATAGTGGGTACTCAGCCTCTCCCATTCGCTGCCGCACTGGAGGGGGGTAACGGCCGTATAATATGCGCCCCCAGAGGCTCTTTCTCTCCGTTTTTTTTCCTGTTTCCTCTTTCCCTCTCTATCTGTCCCTCATTTAAACTCCCTCTCTCATCCTCTGTCTCTCTGTCTGTCCGCCTGTCTTTTCGTCTCTCCCCTTCATCTGCCCTCCCTCTCCTCCTATGTTCCCTCTGTCTCTCATCCCCATCCATCTCGTTCTCCCTCTGTCCCTGTCTACCTGACTCCCTTGCCCGCTTTCCTACCAGCGCTCTCTAATCTGAAATGCAATCAAAAGAGGCAATAATGGAATGTGTTTGAAGATGCTGGAGAGAGAAAGGTGTGTGTGGGGGGGGGGGTCGCAGGCCTGCAAGGGACTATTAGAGCACCCAGTGAGGTTTAGATAAACACATACACACTACACACACACACAAACACTCTCACACACGCCACAAACCACAAACACCACCACTTTTTTCTTCCCTCCCCTCTGTTCACAGACAGACTGCCAAGGTGAAGGCATATGAATAGAGTTGTCTTACACCAATAGACACTTGGCAGCAACACACTTCCTCTGGCTGAGAAGCCACTTATTGTGCCAGCCGGTCCTTCCTGGCAAGAAGGGAGTTACATACAGAGAGAGGGAGAGAGAGACAGAGAGAGAGAGAGAGAGAGAGACAGAGAGAGAGAGAGAGAGAGGAGAGAGAGAGAGAGAGAGAGAGAGAGAGAGAGATGGAGGAGATGGAGAGAGAGGTGTGTGTGTGGGGGGGGGATTAAGGACAGAAGGAGTTTTAAAGTGTACCATCCTTCTTAAATACTTTTTAAAAACTGTTATTTTTGCTGTATCATCACAGTTAGGATGCTGAACAGTAATTGACGGCACAAGAAACTAATTAACCTAGAGGGACAGCGAGCCTGTGTATTTTGTGTGTGTTAAGCTGTGTCGAGACCAGCGTTACAGCCGCCTTTATGTCAGGCTCTGGCAGGTATTTCCTGGTGGCTTAATAGTATTATGAACCAATGTGTTCTGATAAGTGTTGAAACTGTGAATGTATCACTCCAACACAGGTTCTTATTCAGCTTAGGTCCATAATAAGTAGCACAAGGTTGGATTTAAACAGGTCAGTTCATTGTGTGCATTTGCACTGAATGGCAGCTGCACGGTTGCTAGTTTGTACTTTATAAAAGTGTTAAGAGTATCAGACACTAGCGTGTTCTGATTTGAGAAAAACAGCTTCGGACAGTTCCTCCATTTCAATGCAACAGACTGAAAAAATCTTTGTTATTAGTCTATCCTATTGCTCAAGCAAAAATAGTATTCTGCTAACTAGATTTGAATTTGAGGTTTCTGTGTGATATGTCACATAAAATATGGTCATGACCACTACTGTATGGTATCATATGGTATTGTATCGCAGGTGTTCATTGGTCTACTCTTTTCTTTTGGACCAGGTCTAACTTTTATTTTAGATTATAGATTTTATAGCTATTAATGCAATATTATGTCACTTTTATGCCTTAAAATAACAGCTTCAAAATCATTCTGATGATACAGTGTCTTGTAACAGGATGAATGGTGTCTCTGTCTCTATCACTTGTTTCTGCACTATGTAACTTCAGTGAGAGGGTAGGATAACAGTGTTACATACATGTTTACTTCAACATACACGTTTTCAACACATAACATTGTCATGATTTAGCAAGTTCTGTTTGTACTCAGCACCTACATCATGATGAATTGTTACAGACCCTTTATTTATGACAGTGGTATTGCACTCAGAAACTGTGGGGGGCGCCAAATCTCACAAAAAGTCAATTTCCACATAATGCTGCTTTACATGATAAGATTTTGATTCACAAATAGATAGGTCTATTCTCAGGTCCTCTTCTGATTAGACCGAGAGACCTCTACAGTTTATCACCAAATTGTCATCTTTCATTCAAATCGTCAACTTTCAAGGAGGACATACACATTTCAGTTTCCAAACTTTTGTCGTTGGTCATTTCTGTAATGCAGGCCTAAACAAGATGGCGTCTGAAAATGTGTGCAAAGAAGCCAGTGGTGTAATCGCAGGCTGGAGAGTTAGCCCTACTGTGCTCTGTCAATTTGTCTCACACTCTGTACCCGCCTTCCCCCCACCCTCTTTCCTTTTTTCTCCGTCTCTCCCTGTTCCCTTTTTTTCAGTCAGCGCCTGAGCGGACGGGACACACATACACACACACACACACACACACACACACACACACACACACACAGACATATACACACACACACACACGCTCCTGAGCATCATGAATCTTTCATGTGAGCGGGCTGTATAATCCCTGAGGCGTGCTCTCGGAGACCGACACACACCCGCCTCCATCACCTTGCACCAGGAGAGGGGGAAAGAGAGAGAGAGAGAGAGAGAGAGAGAAGCAGACGGGAGAGAGAGGGCGAGTGACTGAGAGAGAAGATAGATGGAGAGACGGGGACATGTAAAGGAAAGGAGGGGTGAGGTGGTGGAGGAGGGAGGGCAGTGATGGGAGAAGCAAAAGACAAATTGAAGGTGTGAAGTAGGACCTGGCTGGAATTACCTTCCTTCTTTTGACCATCGAGGGAGGGATGAAAGAGGAGGAGGAAGAGATAACAATGGAGAGGTTTGCTCTCTTTCTTCTTGGCCGCTGAGGGCTGAAGTGGAAAGTCAATTGGCTTCTCATTACTAGTCCATGTCTGATAGAAGCACGCTTAACACTTTGTCCTCCCCCGCCCCCAACAACCCACCCTGATTACTGATGGAGACAAACTCCGAGACATACATGCAGGTTTTCAACCTTTTGAGATGGCGTAAGGTTTCTTCGTATGGGTCCAAATGGTTCATTGCAAACTTTTGAGGGGCAATGTGATATGTTTTCATCCACTTGTTTTTATGACACACACTGAATTTGCACATAAGAACACCTGAAATGTTGGATGGAAATGTAGCTAAAAACCTCTTTATAACAACCTTTTTGGAGCTGGTCCAGTGTCATTTAATTAGCGAGATCTATTCTTATACAAGGCTTAAGATGTGAAAAGGTGAATGGGAAACTACATTTTTTAAAACAAAAAAAATCAATTTGTTTTAAATGACTTCCACCTGCTGTTTATGTTGTTGTGTTTCCTGCTGCTACACTCTTAAAAAGGTTAAGGGTTAAAGGTTCAAGTTAGAACTGAAATAACCTGTGAAGAACCTTAAAAGGGTATTCAAAAAGTTCTTATTTTAAGTTTCCACAAGAAATCTTTTATCTAGAGGTTCCCTGAAGAACCAATTCAAAATGGTGCTTTAGAAAAGCGAAACAGATTAAACATGCTAAATACTGTGCTTTCCATTAATAATGTCCTCCTCTAACAAACTCTCCTCACAAAATCTTACAGTAATAAAAAGTGAAGAGAAAAAGGGGAGATGTGTAAAAGAGGTGCTGAACTCCAAAACAAATACACAATCCTGACATTCTATCGTCTCATAACGTCATTATAGCTATCTTGTTAGACATGATTCAACATCCTAATGTTAATCCAGGACCATTTTTGGAACTGACCAATGACGTTTCTGTGATGTCATAGCTTTGCAACAGCGAGTTAGCCTTGGAAACACAGGGTTAACGTTGTATAAGGGTCTATTTTAAACCCAAATCTCGTGATCCTAAATGTACCCGTTGTGCCTGAACCAAACTGCAACAGAAAACTGAAAATGAAAGAAATGAAAATAATAAGGCAACAATATCTAAAAGTAAAGCCACCTCCTTCATTTTTTGGACTTAGTAACTTTTTGGTCAGATGCAGTAATGGTGCTGGAGAAACATTAATTATGATGTTGAAACAACACAATCGGCCACGATTTGTTTGCTTCAACAAACTGGATGATGGACAGTTCAAGTATCGTGTCCTTTGCATATCTTGTTTTGTGCCATCCCTTTTCGACCTCCTGCTTTGGACGTGTTCAGATAAATACCACAGAGCTCTTTCAATAGACTGCCAACACAGTTGATTAGTGTCACACTGGCTTTCTATGGTGTGTGTCTACCCGAATGCAGGTTGCCCAGGTTAGTTGCTAATGGACTGACAATGGAGGACTCACGGGGGGACTGGACGGCACAGTTGTGGCCGCTGCTTTAATTACCTCAGACCAGTCAACACAGCAGCAGAGGAAACCTTCTCAATGGCCAGATGAGCTTATCATGCCCCCACAACCTCACACCCCAGGCCTCTCATTTACTGTGACACTGATTAACAGGGTTGTTCGGGATGAAAAGGCGGTCGTTTGAAAGTATGACTATGAATATGTCTGAAATCATCTTTGGCAGTATAAATGCATGTGAGGAGCAAACATTTAATTAGCATTTTTATTGGGCATATAGAGTTCTGTGTGGTCCAGACTGGGACATGTCAAGGTAGCCGACACACACACACACACACACACACACACACACACACACACACACACACACACACACACACACACACACACACACACACACACACACACACACACACTGCTCATGGTAAGGCTGATTAAAGGAGAAGGGAAGCAATCACCAAACAAGGTATAATTTGTGTACATGTATGTGCAACGGGCACGTGTTTCTGATTTTTATAGGGTGTATAATGTGAGTGTGCCATTTTAAATGCTCAGGTGTTTTTTTTACGTTGTGCTTTTATATAGCTGCCCACGTTGAGCCTGTTTGTGTCCGTGCAAGGGTGTGTGCGTGCACCCTAAATGCATAATGTGTGTTTTCAGGGGCCAATAGGTCGATCGTTTCCCTCCTTCCAGCACCTTGCCCTCACTCCCATTACTGCTCTCTCACGGTCTCAGCCACATTTCACTATGCACTCTACGTCTGAGTGCCACCTACGAAATACAATTAAGGTGAGTTATGACCACTCCATAGGAGGCACAGGGATGGTGGGGGTGAAGTGTGCTTGTGTGTGTGTGTGTGTGTGTGTGTGTGTGGGTGGGTGGGTGGGTGGATGTGTTATACATATATAAGGGGAGGGAGTGAGAGAATGCATCACTTTGGCAGGGCAAACAGGAACCACCAAGTGTCATACGTGGCTTAGACAGACACATGGACGCACACACAGCCAGTGCAGACATGGTCCCTTCCTCGGTGGAACGGAGCGGAGGGGGCAGGACGGCGATGGGTTGAGATTGAGGTGGGGGCTGTGGGTGGTGGACGGTGCAGTGCCAATTTCACGCCTCCGCTCATCTCTGCCTCTTCCAGCTGCACGCTGCATGCTCTACTCTTCTCCCCGGCTCTCCTCCCCCAACTAAGCTTTACCCCGCCAACACACACAGACACAACCCCTTCTCCAATGACTGTACCTCCCCACCCCATCCAACCCTCCTCGCCCCTCCCAGCCTCCCTCCACACAGGTTGGAGTGTGACAGCAAAGTGGCATGGGGGGGATCTATCTCCAAATAACAACCCACAGCACATAATAAACCACATCGGAGCTGCCTCGGAAAGGAAAAAAGAGAAACAAAGAGGCAAAACAGCAACTCAGCGGCGGTCGAAGCAGCATGAGAGAAACCTTATAGGCCCCCCCGTTCAATCTTTTAGCACCCACATCCAGCTCAAGATGGACGCATCGGTGCGCTCATGCCTTACGCTTGGTGGCACAAGGACAAAAAGAGGGCAATGGAAAAAATCCACAACAGCCCAATTTGCATTCGTAAAGGTAACATTTGTTTATGGCGCGCGCGACACCTCTCTTAACGACCCCACCGCTGATTGAAGCAAGCGTCCTAATTAAGCATTAATTACTCAACAATAGAAGTGCCAATTTGGCGGTGGGCGACGCAACGCTGACATATTCCCACCTGTGCTTATGTCAACACAGCATTATTACCGTCACCGCCTGCTGTGGTTATGGCTATCTGAACAGTCATAAACGTCAGCTTGGGCATATTGTACCACAGTTGCTATACGACTAAGCAATATGTTTTCCCTCGCTCGCTCCCTCTCTCTCTCTCTCTCTCTCTCTCTCTCTCTCTGATAGCCTCTTTCTTCTGGTAAACACCAGCAGACGGCACACAAGCGGTTAGTTTCTTCTCTGTTCTCTGGTGTTAATTGGTGAAAGGCAGGCAGCGAGGGCTTTCCCTTTGTAGTGGCACCGTGTTTACAGTCCTGCTGCAGCGCAGGCTGGGGCCGCGTGGATGCCGCCTTTTGTTTGTGGCACATCACACAGAGATGGAAGATAAACCCTGCTGCGTTTCACATCTCACATAAATGCCCATGTACACAGAAATTCACACTGGCAGACACTCAAACTCAAACACACCTGACAAAGCGAGAAGGGGGATTAGAGAGCCACCGGTGGACAGATGGGAGCGCAAACATGTGGTGTTGGGTGTTCCACCAGATGTGAGGCAAACTCAGTCTTGTGTGGATACCTCATTTGAAAATATGGAGCATACCAGTTTGTGACAAAAGCAGATTGAACACTGGAAGATTAACAAGGTGGGGAAAGAAGGTGGTCAACCGGAGTGTTTCACTGGAGCATGTTTGACAGCAGTGGGCACATCAATTTGGAGATGTGATGTATGTGGTCACCCTGAGATCAGAGCTTGGAGAGATGCATGTTGGTCACTGAGAGGGTTTGATGGTGGAGTAGTTGTGAAGCACATAAGCGTGCAAGTGCAAGAGTATGATTTTAATCGATATTACTTTGAAAAAATTACAGTACACTACAGGGAATTTACTAAAATTATTTGTCTAGTATTTTACTGTAAAATTCTAGTAACATCTTTTACAGTGTACATGCATGCATCCTCTGCTCAACAACTTATTTGAGTGGTATTTTACTAAAAGGTTTATGAAGTTAAATGTTACAATAGTTCCCACCTGCCCTGCTACCTGGATATCAGTGAAGTGAGTAACAGGATTCACACCTTATTCACAAAAAAGTGCACAAAAGGGAAAGAAGATGCCAGCAGTAAACCTAAAGGCTTACTGAACTCCCTAGAAAAAGCCCAGAATGGGGATTTCACACATGAACAAACTTTGCTTTTTTCCTCCATCCCCAAAGGCATCCGCTTGTGCCTGTGGGCTAACTAACCGGTGGGAGAATCATCCCACTTCTGATCCGTCGTTCCCTTTGGCCCATTTCCCCCATCCCTAAATTAGTGAAATTTTCACAAAGCGGGAATGCATTAGGGAGGGATCAGGGCAAATGGCACATTATGAACACTGTCAGAAGTGGCCTATTAAAGAGGATTCAGACATTATCGACGCCTACGTATCTGGAGAACAATCTCAGTTAAGTTAATAACGTGCAATTAATCATAGGTCACTTAGTGCAAGATGGGGTATAACATGCCGCTGTGGAAGCGGGCCTAATCTGCTGTCCATCCGTCCAGAGGAAGAGAGAGATGGATGGAGGCGGGCTGGCGAACTGTAATCTAGATGGTGAGCTGGCTTCGGTTTTTGTCAGCTAGCCAGATATGGAATGGCTGAGGCTAACCACTTGTCACTAGCTTACAGCTTTACTCAGCAGGACTCTGGAACACTTCCCATTATATTTTTTTATGTGTACAGAAAAGCATTTTTCATTGCTTTTATGTTGTTACCTTATACAGTCCTACTGGGCTACTGGATGGCATGATGTTGAGGCAGCACGGTGATTCAGCAGCGTCACCTCACAGCAAGAAGGTCCGAGGATTCTTTAAAGAGGATCGAATGTGAAAACAGCCTGTCCTTGTGAAGTTTGCACACTCTCTCCAAGCTTCCTGTGGGTTTCCTAACATGTTGGGTATTAGCGACACTCCAGTCATTGCCTTTTAATCGTTAGGGTTAGCTTTAAAGGCAGTGACCTTTCATTCCTTGCTGCTGAGCTGTGACCTGCGCTGCTCCTACATTCACATGTGCCAAAAGCAGGAAAGTACTCTCCTCAAAGCCACAGTATAGCTTGCAGTGATTTACTGACATTTCTTTTTCACAGACTACTTCAACATTCAAAGAAAGACCTTGTTTTTGTCGCTCTTGTCTGAAGCACTCACTGTGGAGGTGGAGAGTTTTCAAGAAACTTTTATTACCCAGGCTGAGCTGTGTGTGTTCTAATGAAGCTCTGCCAAAAGTTCAGATGGGAAGACTTTAGTTTGTTTCTCATACCAGTCTGTCATTCATGCCTCTCACTCATGCTCACTCATAGTGGCCTGTCATTATCCAGGACCGTCAAAGGATATGCATTGCCACACCTCTATGCTGACTGACAGGGTGCGGTCATGGTAGCCACTTGTCGGTGACATGGTACCCAACTATATCAAGTGAGAACAGGGTAATTTTCTCATTAGCTTACATACAAGATGACTTATTTTAGCAACCAGCTGAATCATCCCCTGCTGGCCATCAGAAGAAAATCCACTACGTCCACTTGTTTTCTAAAGTCTTTAAGCAGAAAAAAACTCAATATAAACAAATTGCTTCTCCTACCATAATCAACAAATCTGGCCAGTCAATTCCAAGATATGAAGTTTTGTCTTGATGGACAGATGAATGCACCAGATGGATGTCTGAACTGACCCTCATTAGAGGTTAGGATCAGGCTTCTATAGTTTACAACTGTATAAAATATGTGGTTATTCTGATCTTCATGCATCTATCTAGTCTTAAGGGATGTTTTGATCTCAAAGAGGCTTTGACAATAAAAACAGGGAATACTGTGACAATGGAGAGGCATGTACTATATAAGAAGGCAGACAGGTTTTCACTGACAGAGGGATAAGGGACTTTAATCTGATATCACAACATCACTGGAAAAGAAATAGGAATTTAATCCATCGCCCAGTGACAGGGACGAGACGGGAGGGACGGAGAGGATGAGGGTGATGGAGAAAGTGCAAGGGAGAGGTGGAGGAAGAGAGAGTTAGCGAGGGGGAGACAAGCAGTGGAAAAATTCACTTCCACAGTTGGCTGATCTAGGAAATCCTGCAATCTCGCGGTAGCCAGAGAGCAGGAGCAGATGAGCCATGTCTCTCCATCTCTCATCCTCTCTCTCTATCCATCTTCCTCCCTTCTCTTCCTCCCTCCACCCCTCTCCAGTTGAGTTGGCTACCAGCCTTTCCTTTCTTTCTCTCCCCCTCACTCCTTTGTTCTCTCTCGCTCGCAATCTTTTACATTGTCTTTTTCCTTCTTTTGCCTCCACTTCACTGAACTCACTCTGCTGCCCCCCCCCCCCCCCCCCCCCACCCCCATTTCTCTCTCTCTCTTCTTCTCTCCCTCTCTCATGATGTCCGGAGCTGTTTGACTAGTGCTCAAGCCAGACTATAGCCCCCAGTGGGCTCATCTCATGACACATCGCACCTCCAGGCCTGGTGCCAGCCAGTCAGCCAGCAAGTGGTGTTACAACTGACAGACAGACAGCATTCGGCACTCTGCTGGCCCTGATTAGGATGCATACAGTTGACCGGGAGGGAGAATAGGTGGAGAGATACAGGCTAAAGTGCTGCAGGTTAATTTTCTCCCCCGTTTAGATGAACAGGGCGAGGGGAGTTTGGGTGGAGAGACAGAGGAAACGTGTGCGCATAGTTTTGGTCTGCATCTGCATTTAAATTGTGCATATCCACGCTGAAGCCTGAGTGTTACAGGAAGTGTCTGCACATTAGGCTGAGTGTGTGTGTGTGTGTGTGTGCGTGTGTCTGTGTGTGTGTGTCTGTGTGTCTGCGTTACGCCACAGAATACCAATTGCCAGTGATACAGCCAAAGCCTTTAGGCTGCCTCATTGTTCTTCGCAGCAAACCACCCATCACCAGTGAAAGCCCACTTCTCTCCATAAAGACAATAAAGACAACTCTCCATGCTGGCAGAATAATAACTGAAGTGGGGGGTGTCACATATTACATAGCAGGTCAAGTATGGATGAGCGTGTGCATTGTGTAATGGCAGGAGTAAACGGTGCACAACAAGGACAAATTGAGATGCTCTAACAAAGCAATTACATCTTCTAATAAAGCTGTAATTGTGTTTCATTATGGCGAGACGACATCTATTTGCATCATCTTTTATTCCCTCGCTCATCGAGTGGTGCCTGCTCGCTAACCTCTGACTGGCTCAAACAATGCTTATTATGCTTACGGTGGTGATCACACACAAACACCGGCAACTCATAAATGTGCACACACACATACACACACACACAGAAGAAGACAATGAAGTGAGGGAAGCCCAGAGCGTCACTGCGTAGATCTCTCCATTGAGAACCTGTAATTATAGAGCCTGTCTCAAGATAAATCAATTAACGCCAACATATAGCTTTTAATTTAATCTGGAGCTAATTAAGGTGAGGAGACATGTGGGAGGGAGGGAGGGAGGGAGGGAGGGAGGGAAGAGGAGGGGGTGGTGGTGGTGATGGCGGTGGAGGTAGGACGTACAGCACAGGAGGTGTGTGTATCTGCGGAGGCTGGGGGGAATGGTGCCAGTCCCCAAGTTCAACCACGCACGGCGGAGATGATTGAAATGAATTCCGCTGGCAATTCAGTTCGGGGATCTCCACTGTCAGCTCAGCATTACAAAACATCACCTGGAGCGGTCTTGACTGACAGGTGATGCTTTAATTGAAATAATTTGGTTGCTCATTAAGGGAGAAAGACTTGGGCTTGAAGAGGAAAGATGAAAAAGTGTAAATGTGCGTATGTGTGTGTGTGTGTGTGTGTGTGTGAAAAACAGACAAAAGAGAGAAATGGAGCAATTTGGCTGCAAGAAGCTTTTTTTTTCCTCAGTGTCCTATAGATACAAGTAGAAAGTGACACGGCCCCAAAGCTGCTGACTGAGACTCTTATTCCACAGAATGGAAAGCAGAGAAAGCCATTCTTAGCTCTGCAAGGGCCGTGCCAACCGCCTATTTCTGGGATCGCTTTACATGGTAACTAAAAAGATGCATTTTTTTTAACGACAAGACAGATTGGATGTGTGTATCTGATAAAGCTTGGGCTGTGTGTGTGTGCGTGTTAGTGTGGGCATGTTTTATTGCAGAGAGGTCATATCTCATACATCCTCTCCCTTATCACGGCCAGAATCTCCATTGGTTGCAGTCTGAAGCCCGGTGCTGACGGAAATCGCACCGGTTTTCAATTCAGCCACCATGAGATGTGGTTCCGGTCCTGTTGATTATCTGCTTTCTCCGTTAAGCGAACGCACACCACTATCAGCTCCTACCTCTCCATCTGAGCACAATAACACTAATGCAGGGGAACCACAAAGCAGCTGTACTGTTGGACAATAGTGGAGATGGACAATCTGGACCTGCATGTGTGTGTCTGAGATGTTCAAAAGAAAAAAAAGAAAAGGAAATTCAAGTTAACGCAAGATTTAAGTAATAAACAAAGTCTGAAGTGTTCTTCATAGTCCAGACTGTTACTGTTCGGGCAGAAATTTCACTCCACATGAACTATTTCCTGAATAACTATATACTTAAAGGTGCAATATGTAATTTTGTAGGATCATGGGAGTTGCTGCCTTCATTGTTAAACGACCACCATTTCTAATGAGAATCTCGCTATATGAGTCAGAAAGAAATGTTCATGGACAAGGTGATATACGTATTAAAACAACTCAATTGCCAGAATAAATGTTGGAAGAGTATGATTCTTCAAAACTTTACATTGTGCTCATGATCTGGTTAAGTTTAGGCACAAAAAACGCTTGGCTAGGGTTTGGGATACATCATGGTTTGGCTTAAAAAAACAGTTCTGTCCTCTTAACGTGGACTGTGGACCATCTCCAGGGCTGGTCCAAAACACCCCACATCAAATGAGCTAATTCAGAGACAACTGGTAGCTTCCTATTCCTATTCCTATTGAATCAATTTTGTAATCCCATCTCTGTTTCCAGAATTGTAAAACAGCCTGAAAATCCACAATGATTAGCAGCTGACCACCAACGAATAAGACAGTGCTTTTTTTTAAATGAAATTAACTTGAGACAAGTGCAACATCAGTTGAAGATCTGCCGTGGTGGAGATGCAAACTCTGTTAAACCCAGCCAGCACATGTGTACAAAAGAGGGCTACAGTGCTTCCATTGCGGTCACTGCCGGTGTGCAGTTAGCTTGGTAATTTTGTGCACAATGCAAGTTCTTACTTTTTGTGTTATTGTGTATATATTTCAAACCAGGAAGAGAGAAAAGCTTTCTGGTGTATTCACTAGTTGAATAATCTTAATGTGTGGGTACCTTAATATGTCCAACATTAATCTGAAAACCTGCAATTAATTTTGTGTAACCTTAAACTTGTGCACAATTTAAAAATATCCCCTCAGACTAATAAACGATTGGAAAGAAGACATTTTGAAAGTGGCGACGTAAATCAAAAATAACCAGAGAGAGAAACAAAATAATGAGTAAAAGGAAAGAAACAACTATTGAACGACAGAGAACAGTGACAGATCTCTCGACTCTCTCTCATTACTTGGCCTCAGGACACACTGTGAGGTGACAGCACGCACACACACACACACACACACACACACACACACACACAGTCACACTCACAAAAACACAAATGTACAATTGCACGTTCTATCCCACACTGCTCACATTGATCTTCATCTTTCTCCTGGCTCGTCTGCCTTCACATTCAGTGAAACTTGAACTCTGGTTGGCATTAACCGCTGGCAGATCATTAGGAGAGGAGACAGGAAGGGCAGGAGTTTTGAGGCGTGGTGAAAACGGACAATTTTGTCATCAATTAAGGCAAACTTTTGACTCTAGTTTTGTTCCTTTCTCACCCATGCTTTAGTTACATTTATAAATTTCATTTTATTTGCCAACATTTAGACTGGCAGATGATCATTTTGGGAAATGCCAGTGCTAGGAGCATGCAAAGATCTGTCAACTATATAAAATGCAACACAGACATTTTCTTTACGTGTACACAAAGAGTTCAGACTTTTTTTCCCTGCAATTTGGGGATTTTCCTCTCAGAATTAAAAACAGAGAAAAAAGGTCAGAACCGCCCAAATGTTTCCGCTGGCCATAAGCTAATCTTCCTCTGTATACGTGAGAGTTGTGCATCCACATGTCTTTAAAAATCCCTTTCTTTGGTTTAACATGGCTTAAGTTGGGGAGAGCGGCTGGAGGGAACAGAGTAAATCATCGCCTAGTTATTTGACTGCCAGAGCTTCACTTTCTTTTCAGGGTAATTAAAGGCATAAATGAACTCAAGGGGGACATTAGTTACTTTACATATTTGGGAGAAAGAGAGCGACATACACATGAGAAAAGATGGATAGAGATACAGAGAGAAGGAGAAGAATTAAAACACAGGGTGTAGAGTCAGATGGAAGATAAATAGAGCGATAAAACATCTGTCAATCTAAATGGTACTGCCAAGTGTACATCAACTGGCTACACCGTTGTTATGTTTCCAACAAAGACATGAAATGCCTATTGTACTTAATAGCTCTCTATATTATAATCCATATGGACACAACGTATTGGAGGATTATATGTGTGTACATAGAGTACATGACCGTTCTCGCCAACGCTCTCTGCCATGGGGGATCATAAAATGCTCATTAATTCCTTGAATTAGCTTAAACGCCCTTATTGAACGCCACCTTCATGATTATTTTTTTTGCTTATTAACTATTCCCTAAGTGGGCTGCCGAGGGTCCTGTCAGGTCAGAGGAGTTCTGTGTAAGTATGTGTGTGTGTTTGTGTATGTGTGTGTGCTGGGGGAGAGGAGAAGCCAGTGCAGAGGCAGACTTACCCCGCCACCCCCCCTTCCCTGCCTCTCTTTCTCACTCTCTCTCTCTCTCTCTCTCTCTCTCTCTCTCTCTCTCACTCTCTCTCTCGCCAAGCACAGGGGCCTATCGCAGTTGCCTTGGTGATGCTGGCTGGCAGCCGATAGGAAAAAGAGGCTGGCGAATAGAAAATGTCAATTACTGCTGAAGATATGTAGATCTGAGTGAGAGACTGCAGCAGAGAGAGAGAGAGAGAGAGAGAGAGAGAGAGAGAGAGAGAGAGAGAGGGAAAGGAAGAGGAGAAGAAGGAAAAGAGTAAGCAAGCGGGAAGAATACCAAATAAAAAAAAGAGGTGTGGTGGTGTCAGACTGCAGCGGGAGTGAGACAGACAGAGATAGAGAGAGACGGGTGGGGGGGAACTGATGGCCAAATATAGCAAGAGGTTAGAGAGGAACGTCGAGGGGAGTTGGGGGGGGTAGGGGGGGTGAGAGAAGGGAGGGCACAGGGGTGTTAATGCAGGAGATGAGAGGCTGAAGTGAACGCCGGCTGCTGACAGAGAACGTCTGTCCACATCTATTATAACACCTTTCCCGTTTCTGAGGAGCTGCACGCTTCTGTTCATTATTCCCCCCTTTCTCTCTGTCAGTCTCTCTCTCTCTCTCTCTCCCATCCACAATTTCAGCACCTGCCTCTACCTCTAACTGGCAATTTGATTAAGCCTGGGAGATAAGGTCGCACAGGAGAGGGGAACAGAGCGGGGGGGGGGCGCTTGAGCCATTCTGGTGTAATCACAGCATTGATCTCCTAAGCATGTGGCCAGTATAGATTATGGGACCAAGTTAGGTCCATCATGGGCTTCGGAGTCAAAGATAAATGCGTGCGTGTGTGTGTGCACCTGAATCCAGTGCAGTTAATCACGCATGCATATCCTGCCGGCCGCACATGTGTCCACCCTATTTGTATGTGTGCATATTTAGCCCTCTTTTCAGTCGGATGTATGCATCTCCTCTGGATGTGTGTGTGTGCTCGTGGCATAAGCATATCCCATTTGAGCGTGTATCACTAGTGCTAAGTTGAATTAATGTGTCCCTACCCCCATTCCAATTTCCATCAGAGGTCTCTTGACCCTCCCACTCTGCAGGCACATAATGGTCCATTTGGGGTTTAGCAGCAGGCATTACCAGGGAGTATGGAGACAGTGAGCTAGACTGTATTTCCATAAGACTGGGACACAGAGGCCCTTCTATACATATATTACCCCCTTTGTGTCTGAGAGGTCTCATGTGTGGCTTGTATACTACACCGATGCATGTGCAGAGGCAGGCACGCAGGAAACATATACAGCCTGACGTGAAAACACACATACATGTACCGTACACACAGGCGCTCCTATAGCAATGCTATCACACATACATAAGCGTATATATGCAAACACACATGCACACACGGATATGACGGCTATACCCACAAAGCAGCCGGAGTGTGATTGACACTGATGAGCTCTGAAGGGAGTCATCCCACCTTTGCTGTCACAACACTGTCGCTGTACAGTCTCGAATGCATTTGCTTGACTTTGACGCATTAGAGGTCTGTAAAGTACTTTTATGTCTTGCTTTTAAATCTGCCTTTCAACCCAAAACACCTCGCAGGAAACCTTCCCCCATTTAGGATTTTAATTACGTTTCTCACTTTTTTAAATAGAGCTTTGTTCACAGCAAACAAAAGCACAGGTATAACTCATATCAGTGTTGCCAGATGCACGATAATTATTGCATTTGTACAATGGCTTCGCCCTGCTTACATTAGCAGTTGGTTTTATTCTATGCTGTCTTATTTTGATATTTTTCCCAATGCGATAAGAATCGTAAAATAAAGATCTTACGTCTGCATCACTTCTCATGTGACCCGTTTTCTGGCCAGTCATGCTCACTGTAGGCCTGAATAATTACAGTTCTCTCAAATACAGCTTTTCACAAAGTTCATAAAGTTTCTCCATACTCAAGAACTCATAAAGCTGAGCAATTTCATGAGGAAGCCTGGGGAATTTCTTTCCTGCTCCATCTTTTTGCTGTTGTCTGTGTTCAAGTTTGCCGTCTGCTGTAGTGCAAAACGTTCTCAAATTGTTGTAAATTGTTAAACACTATTGGATATAAATTATCCTGGCCGTTCAAATGAATACAAAAACATGGATGTTGTGCACCATTTACATCATTTTAGAGACTGAGCCCTCAGTACCCTCGGCTGTGACTGACTTCCCATGTCCCTGATGTAGGCTATGGTTCTTTCTCCTGCCGCTCGCTGCCTAATTGAAGGCTGAGCTTGAACTTTCTCACTATGGTGTGCTGTGTTCAAGCCGAGCTGTTTTGAATGCACCAGTGAGACCAGTTAAATATTTAATTAGCTTAAAGGGGCTTTATGTAACAATTTTACATGATTTACATGTATTAATCACTTTCTTATTGGCCATATGTGAGTGGATTGTAACAGGGGACCGTCTCCATCTCTCTCTCTCTTAACTAAAATGTCGCCTGGTCTTACAACGTTAAAGAAAATGAGAATAAATTCCTGAATTCCAATCTCTTTTTTCCGTCACTACACTAAAAGTTAATGAAGTCCTTTCTGGGCCGAGGCTCATCCTCCATCCATGTTTAGCAGGACAATTAGCACATCATTAACAGAATTTGTATCACCTGTGGTACTGCAATCCACTGCTGCTGCTGCTCGTGGTTCCTGAATGAAAAATGAAAAGATTCCCCCCACTCTGCATTTAGCTCAAAAGCGAAGAATACCCACCTGGTGTCTATTGTTCAGTGATTAAATCTGCAACTTTAGGCTCATGAATGGATTACAATTAGACGCAACTGCAATCCCATTTCATCACAAGATTCATTTTCATGCCAAAAGTTCTTTTGTAGTAAGAGGTGGAACTCCAGCTCCTGCTTCAATGGTATCGTTTTCGCCTGGTGGATGAAAAATCAATCTGTTGAAGTATCTTTAAGAGAACGATTTCACTAAAATCAAAGGTTTCATTTGTAATGGGGGTAAAAAAAAAAAAAAAAAAAAGTTCAATTTGACTTCAGTGGTATATCTTGAGTTTTTATGGAGTGCTTTAATAGACTCAAATTGTCAGTGAGCGCTTAAATTGCCATCAACTATTAGGGCTGGACTGTTATCATCATATCATTTCATCGTGAGTACGCAAGACACCGAGAGCACCTTAATGAACACAGTGCTGGGCATCAAACACAAGACACACTATACACGCACTGCACACCACATGTTCACTCTACAAACATCAGCAAACAGCTGACATCGCTCTCTGTTGACCCACTTCCGATGGTATCATCTTCAAAGGGAGAGAGGGGGGAAAAAATCAAATGGAAAGGTAGGAGAAAAGGGGGCGAGAAGAGATTCAATTGAGGAAAAGGGAGTAATTGACCAGTTTTTCTTCATCTGAGGGAGTGTGAGCTGGCCCCGCCGCTGCTGCTGTGTAGGTAGGTGTAGGCTGGATGGCCCCAAGGCAGAAATGCTCCCCCGTTCATTTACAATTTACAGGCTGCTGCTGTTTGAAGCCAGCCACTCGTCTTCATTTGGGATTCACACACGCCTGCCCGTGGCAGATGGCTATTTCATCATCATCTTCATCATCACACACACACACGCACACACACATTTACACGAAAATACAGAGTTGCTGGCATGCTGATGAAGTAAGGTGGCATCTGTGCATCTGTGTGTGTTTGTGTGTGTGTGCTGGTGGTTGAGGGATTCCCAAGTATCATTATTTCAGCATAATTGGCTGACAGGAGCATTTGGAGTTAATTGGTTGGCTGACAGTGTAAACCCTTGGGCCTATGGGTATTGTAGTACGGATAATGCAGACATTCTGCTTGGTCACACAGCCTGACTGAGACGATTATCTGAACGCTTGAACAAATTAATCGGTAGCTTTTTTTTCCCTCCTTCGCGAGAAAGTGAGTTATAAGTTGTTTTGAGATCTTCAGATATAGATCATATGCTGAATCAGAGTAAAGATGGAATGGAAGCTCCTGATATCCTGGCGACTGGGCTGATCTTGACTTCACTGTCTCAAAGTTTTAAGTGCTCCCAACCTAGGAACCTTTTCACCTGTTTTTCACTAGCAAGGACCACACCATCAACGAGATGCATTTAAGGATTTATTAGTGACAAAGGAAAACAAAGTGTTGAAGATCTTGGTTCTTTTGAGTTCTTTGAATGCGTTGTGGGGATTCTTGTAGAGAATCCGTCGCCGCTCCCGGGCAGCGACGGACCCCCTCATGGACCTACGAAGGAAAGGAGAGAAAGAAGAAACAGGGAGAGAGAAATGGGGTGGGAGGGAGGGGCGCAGAATACGAGAGCGAAGCAGAGGAGAGGGTCAGGTGGTTATTTATAGAATTGCGGAAGTTGGCGCTGTTGAGGTGTGGTCCTGCTCCTGAAACTTCGCCAATTAAGCTTCAATCTCAGAGGATTGTTTTTTTTTATTTTTCCACATTTTCCCAGTCTGTAAATATCTTTACAATCCAATCACCAGGAAATTCACACAAAGGCCATGAACCTGTGTTGAGACCTGTGTGGAGGGAAGACAAGTTCAACTAGGGCTGCAACTGTTACTTTTTGAATGGATAATCTGCCAAATATCACAAGTGATTGATGAATCTTTCAGTCCATAAAAAGTCAAACCATTGTGAAAAATACTCATCACAGTTCCCCAGAGCCCAAAGTAACATCTTTAAATATGTTCCTTTGTCCAACCAACAGTCCAACATCCCCAAACTCTTCATTTACTGTCATTAATGACAAAGAAAAGCTTTGGCTAGCGAAGTCAATCTCCAGGGTGTACTTGCATTACAGTTCCTCCTCCCTTTAGAGAGTATATTTGATCAATCCAGACTTTATTTTCTTAAACATGATTTAAGAGATTTCAGGATCGGTTTTGGCAGCCAGTTACTTGACAAATTAAAGTTTTGTAGTGCCCCTGCTCTTTGTGCAGTCCCTTGACGGAGGAATTGATGTTTAAAATGAGTTATCTCTGATTGTGAGCACAGTATGTCTGGGTCAACAGCAGAGCAAATCTGCTTTCGGATATCAAAGTAAAGAAAGTCTTGAACCGAACTGTGCCCCTGAGGCAAACTTCAACATTGGCACAGCAGCTGCTTCTATATGAGAGATGCTGCCACCTACAGCAGGAATTTACCAAGCCTGCGTAATGAATTCAGACCAACACAGAGCAGCAGAGAAAGAGCCTCCGGCAACAGTGGTTCCCAAATCTGCTGCAGTAAACCTCAATCATACGCTACTTAGGCTGACTGACAGACAGTCAAAACAGAGGCGTGAGTCACCAGATTAAGAGGTGAAAGAGAGTTGAAGAAGGTGAAATTGAAGAAGTCACTTATTTAGCAGGTCGTTCCACTTAAAATCCTAACAATTGTCAGAATTCCAATCACATAATATTTTTCCAGCAGGTTTACGGCACTCCACAGACAGAGCTGGACTTCCTTGGAGGCTAATACTGTGGAGAAATATGAATGTGGCGAGCTGGATCCCGTGCTTTTCTCTGAGTTTAGTCAAGAGAACTTTTTTTTTTTACGACTGACCACAGTCAAGTTTGCTCTGTTCACACTCCAAGAAGCGTGTGTTTATGTGCTTCGGAAACAAAAGCAATGAAAGAAAGATTGGCAGACGGAAAGGAGCAAAATTCACTTGTGTCCGGTATATATATGTGTGTGTGTGTGTGTGCGCGCATAAGTGTGCCCAGAAAAGGCAGTAAATAAATCACCCTGCCCGAATGTGAGATATTACCTCAGGGCGAAACAAAAGGACAAAGCAGATGCGGCGACCGGCAAAAGGTCAAGGGGAAGCAAGGAGGAGAGGCGCTGGGAAAAGGTCGGCTGTGCACCAGTAAAAATGAGCTGAATGTGAACAAAATAAGGTGCTGGTGTCTGGAACAGCGTGTTCTCTAAACGCAGCAGAGGGACAAGGGAAGGATGGCTACTGACGCCTGATGAGGAGAAGGAAGGAGTTGAAGGGGCTGCAATAAAAGTGTGAAGCCATCATGCGGTTTCCTTATATATGTGTGTGTGGGTTTAATCCTTCTGAAAACCACACTGAGCTTGAGCTTTGTGTTTCCGTGCCAGAGTCTATAAATGAGGTTGAGAGCTACACGGAAAAGGGCTCGTCCTATATGAATATTAGCAACGGTTAGCGGCAGCCAGACAATGCCAAGACTGATAACAATGACTCCCACAACAAAGCACTGTTACATAAATGATAATCCAGTGGACACACACAGGGCTCTAATGACATTAAATCATAAACACACCCACAAATTAATCTATCACCTTCATGTTATTCCTAACACACACATACACTCACACACACGCGACGATTAAAGTGCTAACTCGGAACATGATTTACATCATTATGATTATGACTGTCATAATTACGAGCGCCGTTATCACTCTCATTATTAATAGCAATGACACTATTATTAGCCTGTCTGCTGGTGTGCTACTCAGTCTGCAGGCTAATTACTGTGTCTGACTGTCCAGGCATGGTGCCGGTCCACGGCTCCAAGGTCACAAACCTTCTCCTCCTCTCGTCAAGGGGCTCTCACACTTACTTAATTCTGCCACTCATAATCTCCTTTAATCTCGTAAATGATAGCGAAAGCGCTAATTCTCCCCCTCGCAATTTATTAGTGTGTGTTTGTGCTACCGAGACCCTAGTAGTGCATTACTGTCACGGCTAATCCAATTAGTGCGGATGTATCTAGCCGAGCCTAAGGGGGAAGAGGAGTGTGGAGGGACGGGAAGCAGGTAGGGGAGGCGGCGGCGGTGGCGGCGGTGGCGGCGGTGGTGCAGGAAGGCGATGCACCCCGCTGTGGGGAGAGCGCATTAGGGAGACTCCCTTCCTGCGCCCGGTGTCTTTTTATCACCACTGTGATGGCCTGAAAATTGGTGTGTGATCTCAGGAGAGAGAGATAGTGGAAATATGGAGCATTATTCCGTGTGTGTCTCTCTGTGTGTGTATGTTATTGTTTTCACAGCTTAGGCGGAGTGATGATGAGGTCCTTATGGGGCATTTTGTTCTGGGCAATATCCTCACCCACATTGGGTGTTTTTTTTTTGTCATGACTGTAACAATCAGAAGACTGATACCTGAGCTGTGGTGTGAGGCTGTTTTTCAATGAACATCATCTGTTTGAGCATCGAACTCAGCATTTTACTTGTTGGAGCCAACAACTGCAAACAGTTTACCTAAGTAAGGCTATGGGTGGGGAATGTCTTGCGTCTCAGAATCTGTAGGGTGTAACGCACAGTTTTTGTGCCTAAACCCAACCGACCTTGAAGTTTAAACGCAAAGACAACATTTTAACAAATTTCAGCGAATAAAGGCAGCCAACATTTATTCTGGTGCCTAGGGGATATAAATGTTCAGACAAAAGAGACGACAAGGTCCTCTTGCCGAAAGCGAAACTCAGAGCATGCCTCCAATGATAAAAGATAAATGGGAAACATTTTGAGAGCACAAATCAGCTGCTGAATATCTGACAGAGGCCCTCAGAATATTACCAAATCAATAAACAATTCAACTATGGTGTTCCTGCATCACATAGTATTTTTTTTAATTGGATTTCCACCTGTAGATTTGTTTAATTTATTGTTTAATGTTTAATGTTTAACTATTCAAAACAAGCATTAATACATTTGAAGAAAAATTTGAGGAAAATGAAATATGCAGCCCTTGACAGTCAATCACAACAGACTATAAGACATGATCAACCATAATCATCCGTTTTTCAAGTGCTCAGATCTTCATTAGTGAAAACTAGTGAAAAATGGCTCCCATATGCATTATGATGTTTGCAGAACGATTCACTGAATCCTGCAGTGGTTGAATAAAAACTGCTTCCACTGATTACTCACATAAACACAGAGTGTTTGCAGCACTTGTGACACCAATTATAACCGAGGCTTTAATTAAAGAAGGCAGGAATCATCCGCAGGGGACAAAAAAACAACAGGCTGCCTGACATCGCTCATTTCAATAACCCTCAAGTGACAGCAAAAGTGACAAAAAGATGCAAAGTGCTGAGTCTTCTTTTAAAAAACTAAATATTGACATGTGTTTGTGTTATTAAATATTTATTGCACTTTGGAAATATGCTGTAAATTAAAAGTCATAGTTTTTTTCTGAGAGAATGATTGTGGCAATTTACTTGCTGGTCTTTCAAAACTTTGTTCACTTCAGTTTTCATTTTGTCTCACGCACATTTTACCCGTAAAGCCACGCTGGGATTCAAGGGGTTCAAAACACATACAAAGCGCTTCAAGAGACATTACCACTCACTTGCCAACTGCACATTTGTCCTCATTACTGGTATTCTTGTCTCCCATCTTCCATGTAAAGAAGGAGGGTAAACACAGCTCTTGAGACAGTGACAAGGCAGACGGAGTGCTAAGTGAGAGAAGAAGAGAGCACATTTAGTCAAGGATGTGGGATCCTTGGGAGCTCTTCACCATCAGCGTCCAATTTTATTAATCAGTGCTATTGTCCCGGTCCCTTCACAAACATCAGGACAGGATGTTCCTCTTTGTGTGAGTGTGTAAGCGGGGAGCGTGTTTAGTGTGGGCCAGTGTGAGAATGAATATTCAATAGTGCAGAAAGGATGACGATACTGTCATCTTTTATCTTATGACACTTAAAATCAAGGAATTACAATACACCAACAGTGGGCTTTTAGTTTGCTGCTAAACTAAAAGCGTTAGCAAGCACCCTGTCTGAAGCAGGTGGACAAGCTCAACCGTGCATCAAGAGTGTGAATAACATCTTTTCAATTCAAATTTTGGATCTGAGGGCTTCAAGAGACCTCGCTAAAGCCGTATGAAGCCATTTATTATTTTTGTTATGCTTGTTTCTCTACATTTTAAAACAAGTCTCTAACTAATGCAGTTGTTTAGGAGAATGCTGCAAAACTGTTATGCTGTGACACTCCAGAAATGTTTTGTGGACTACGAAACTTCACCCCTCTTTCCATTGGCACGAGGCTGAGTAGATGACGACTGAATTTTCACTTTTGGGTAAAGTGATCTTGCTGTTGCAGTGATGGAACAACACTGTCATTAATTTGGAGTTGTGTCCACCTAGTCAATGTAAGTCCAATATTCATACTCATATTGGTCTATGCACTGCTATGATCACCAACTAGTTACTGACTCTGCCAGTGTGTGGATTGATGCTGACTGACACAGGTAGTGTACAGTGGGTTTATAGACTTTTTTTCTACAATAAAAAGCAACCTTCTGCTGCTGAAAACTACTAAAAACAAACCAAAACAGTCAAGTTGTTGGCTACAGAAATGAGCTGATGATCTCAAAAAAAGTTTAATTAACACTACCTGCCTTGTGGTTCCCCTTAATACAGTTTAATACCAGTACAAATGAGGGTTTAGTCGAAGAATGGAACAAAAGAGAAAAACTAACTTTTTAAAGGATGACATCACTTTCATCCAGTCTAGACTTTGCTAAGAGATCAGATCATTTCCACATCAAAGTAAGGTTTCATAAATAACTACTTATATGTAAGTGTGTTTATTAATGAGCATTGAGATTCATGGACTCATATCTGTAATGTGTTATTTATGAGTTATGACTCTGGCAAGAAGATGTGCGAGTGGAGTTTTGCTAAATTGGTAAGAATTTTGTCACCTATACAATAAATGCATTGAATGATGTAGATTCATCATTGAATATATATAAAATATAAGAGCTCCTGTCTGGACAAGAAAAAAATTAGTAATTTGTCATGCAAACTCCATCTAAAAGGATCACAAAGTGTTTAAACTTAAGAAAAGATGTGGTTGTTGTCAAGAGAATTTTATCTCAAACTGAATTTTAAATTACGACTTTTCTCTACGAATTCTTGGTGTAATCATCCTAATGACAGTCTAGTCGCACTGAGGAAATGTGAAAGAATGCACCGTGCTCTTATGCTGTTTCCTTCCGCTGATGATGAAAGGCGCAGCTAGAGAGGGGTCAAGCTGTGTCTAAGCAGACAAGAGCTATTCTGAAAATCCATTAGTGACTCAATACAGCATCATTATCGCCAGCTGCTTAAGCATACAATATTCTGACTTTGACGTTTTTGTCTTCTTGGCATTTTCCTCTGAGGTGAGTCTCAAAATACCACATGAAATAGGAAAAGTAGAGAAGGAGAGCTTTCTTTAATGGAGAAAGCAGGGACGTGGTATTTTAAAAGCCACTTTTATGCTTCAGCTGAAAATGACATGAAGTCCTTCCATTAGCAATCATGTCCTCTTTGTGGCAGGACATTTTGGACCTTGCAGAGGATTACCCGGCACGCATACGTCTGTCTCTGGTATGCTGTAATCAGAGCCCCGCAGAGAAAAATCAGATTTGACAAGTCTGAAATTTGAGGGATACCAGGAGCTTGACTATTCAGCAACAGACAGAATCAGACATTAACACTGGCACACAGAATACAGAATAGGATAGAAGAAAGATAGATACACAAAAGGTCCACACATATACTTAAGGACGTCTCGGGACAGTTTCCAGCCGTGTTTGTGGCGACCAAAGCAGCTACTTAACGCCAAAATAGGATCTTTTCCTTACAAAGTGTTTTTTGTGCCTAAACCTAACTAGACCATAGCACAGAGTTGTCACAATATAAAACGGACAACATAAATAAATAACATGTAAAATTTCAACATATCTGGGGCTTGCAGAAAGGTGCATTGCCAACATTTTCTCTGGCGATTGGATATTTATGAGCAAGTACTAATACATTTTTACTAATTTTATTACCACACGTCCATCAAGAATGATAAAATCAGTCAAATAAAAGTGACTTTGTTCATTAGCCATACAGTCATATATGTTACCTCTAATAATACAATATTAGCTTATATAAAGATGTCAACATTTATAGAGACATTTTAAAACTGAAGAGACCAGCACAAATGTAGCATGTCCAGCTGACCTGAAGCAAAACTCACTGGGAGGTTGAGTTTCTGGCCACTTACAGTAATGAAATGCAAAAAGCACCTCTCATTTAAGCCCTGTTTTAGTCTCCACCACCTGCTGAGGGAAATGTTTTGGCTGAATCCAAATGTCCAGACTCTAGACTGAGCCCTTGCAGACTTAAGACATACATACTTTGATGTGTTCATTGTCATCACGTCAAACTTGCGAGGGCGTGAGACTGCATGCTAATATAAACTACTGGGCCTACAAACATCACGATATGGTTGAATTCTATTTCTGGCATACACGATTCCAGTGACATTTTAATAACGTAATTGTTTGACAAATTCATAATAAGTTTCGGCAATCAAAAAACTGCATCATTGTCCATATTGTAATGAATTCTAGATTACTAAATCTGTGAAGTCTGCAGCCCCAGTGAACTCTACTTGAAAGCTGAAGGCCTTCGCGGACTTGGACACACCTTGCCATCGTGCCTGCAAAGTCCACGAGTCTGCAAGAGCAGGGAAGTCAAGCCATTTGGATGCAGCCATTTGACTCTTTACCTGCCAAATGCTCCTCAGTGTTCACCAGTTAGCTGCTAACTTTGTCTGCCCTTTGGTGCTGGGCAGCTACCTGCTATCTTACAGGCTCATTTGAGTTTAGAGTGGCGTTGGGTACTGAAGGCAAAGCTCTGTAGAACTGATTACAACCATGTAGAGTTTGGTAGGATTATCATTGTGTTTAAGTGACCGCTAACATCACACAATCATTTCATCCTTTGTCAATTAAACAAACGCTGATCAAGTTAAGTTAACTTTTCTCTGTCTAGAGCTGAAACACGTTGAGCAAGATTTGCTACTGGCACTGAAAGAGGGGTGAACTAGCAGAAATGCAATAACTGTTGCTGTACACGTATACAGACAGCCACATGAAGTCATTCATGACTGGTCGGAGAAGGCACAGAGCCAGGCTGTGGGGGTCTGAACTGGTGTTCATCTATAATGGCTCATGCTGGAGCTATTTGTTCTATGTGAGTAGAGGCTTATTAAAGGTGCAACCGGCTCCCTCAGGATCAAGTGAGATTGGTTGCGTGGGGCTAACACAAAAAAACACAGAAGATACAGGCTTCTGATTCTCACATACAAAGGCACCATATCAAACGCATTCACACACACTCGCACACGCAGACACACTGCACCCTGTGGCACTGTCTAATCACACAGCCAGAACATATTTCTGTGTAGTTGTCTCAAAGGAGTCTCCATGCTGGGCTTACAGTTCCCCGGTGAATGCCAACCCAGTGTGTGCATTTGTCTTGATCATGATTTGATCACAGCGGTGGGTTCTGTCACACAGAGGGAAAGCCAGTGATCAAGAAGTTACAGGACGGGTCAGGTGAGAAGAATGACTGTAGGGAGAAAGAGATGGAGAAAGAAGAATAAGGGGTATGAAAGCAAAGAGAAAGAAGAAGAGAATGGGAGAATAAAGGCTGGCACACCGTTGAGTTTAGAAGCAGAAAAAGAAAGAAACCGCCCACAGGTTAGCAGGCATCTTGTTGTGAAAGCTTCCAAAAAGTGGCAGCGGCCACTCACTTGCTTCAGATTAATTGTGTTCATTAAGTTTGGAGAAAAATTACATAACATGTCATAAAAAATCAGAAAAACAATAGCACATATGCACATTCTCCCTGTGGAGTCGTCCACTCTCACACACAATCCCACTCACACACACACACACACACACACACACACACACACACACACACACAAACAGCCAGACACAACATCATTTCACTGCCCTGTGACACAAAATGGGATTTTTGTATTTGAACAGAGGGGGTCTGATGGCTACAGAGGGACACATCAAGAAGTGAGGGCTTTATAATCGCCAGTGCCAGATTGGATGTCAGCTGCAGCGTAAGTGACCATCTATCACCAGCACGCCTATCACAAGAGGCCTCTTTATGGACGGCTAGACCTCAGACGGCACAGAAACAGCCACCTCCCTCCAGCCCACTCCACTGCCCTGCAGGAGGGATCGCTCCACATGCACACAGAGGCCTGCATAAATACAAACATCCAAAACAGACACACCTGAGATCCAGCCGTAAACATTCACGCATATACAGTGTCAAAGAAGCGTCTACACACACACACACGCACACACGCACACACACGCACACACACACGCACACGGGTGCTAATTTGCATTTAGACCCACAAACGACTCCTTCTTCAGAAAACACATCACAGACGAAGCCTTGGGCCTCCTCTGAGCACTGACACACACACACACAACCACACACACTGCATTTTTTTTGGTTTTCTACACGCAGCTCACCGTGTTGCTCTCATTCACAGCAGCAGCAGAAACACCAGTGGGCATTGGTTCAGGATGTGTGTTTAAAATTTCAGTGATAAGAAAAGTGAGTTTGACATCAAAAGCAAAAAGGTGATCTTCAGTACTTTTGTTTTCTCCTTTGATCCACCACTTTAGATACAGTTGAAACTCTTGGAAAATTAACTGTCACTGACACGAAGAGGTGTTTCAGGTTTGACGAATGTGACAATGAAGAAAAAAATAAATGAGAGAGAGGGAACACGCTTCGATAGAAACAGTGTTTGTTTTCATCTCTGGTATCTGTTCCTAAACCATGCATGTAATTTGCTCTACAGCTTCCATTTGTACATTTGTGTCCCTCTCTCTCTCTCTGGGCATGTGTGATTATGTGCTAATGCATAGCCTCTGTCGGCAAGGGTCCACATGCACAATGCATGTATGTTTGTGTGTGTGCATGTTGTCTAGCAGCAGCAGCAGCAGCGGCAGCAGTGGTGGCAGTGGCAGATGCTAATCTGTGCTGAGAGTCATTATCCGTGTTTCCTGGGCCATTAGACTAATGCTAAGGGATAACACAGAGAAGTGGATGAGACCTGACGCTAACAGGGGCTAATTATCAGGACCACCTCTCACTGTGAGCCCGGCTATGACACTAAATATCCCTCAGAGGCAGAAACCTCAGGCACCGGCAATCAGATAATTACAGGAGCCTGGAGCATTTTATTAATA
Organism: Diplodus puntazzo; assembly: GCA_963678695.2. Lineage (NCBI taxonomy): Eukaryota > Metazoa > Chordata > Actinopteri > Spariformes > Sparidae > Diplodus > Diplodus puntazzo. The sequence continues at coordinate 19,967,074 of OZ023156.1, forward strand.
AAATTTCAATAAATTGTCTCAAATATTTGAACTAGCCAAGGTGTGTGTGATTTGATTTGACACTCGAATGGCCTCAGAAGTGCTAACATCCCCTTTGTCACTGTTATTAATTATTAATAGTCTCAAATACTGATAATTTCATTGTGGATAGTCGTTTTCGGCTCTGCCAGAGTGAGTGTAGGGTTTATTGGATTCGGAGCGAAAAATCCTCAGGAATACCGAATGTTGGGAAAATTGGCAATGAGCAATCACACAAAGCCTGATAAGAGAGATACAGGTGTATTTCTTACAGCTCATCATTCCCCTAACCCCCCAAATTTCCCCTAGCAACAACCATCTCAGAATATTCACAGCATGTGGCGTTGGAGCGTTCTCTTTGCCAGGCATTGGCACAGCACGGCAGCTCTAATCTGCATATCACCTGATCTGACCAATGAATCGCTTCCTGTTTAATCGTCTCTTTTGACCCAGCAACCAAAAGCACCCGGCGAGCTTTTGACTGCCAAACAGTAAAATAGAATACATCTGCGGGACCGCGCAAGATCAAATGTTAAAGAAAGCGCTAACGAGGCAGGTTTCGGAGCCTTTTTTACTTTTAATGAGCCCCTACCCGACGAGGGTGACCCCGCTGCTTCACAATGCGGCGGGGCTGCTGAACGCACCCCCACGGATTCATCAAGGCTACAACTCAATATTAAACAGTCACAGGTACGTATTTACCCGGGGTTAATCCACCGTCTTTCCCCCATGAGAAATAAACTAGATTGGATTGTAAAATAAAAAAATAAAACAATATGTAGAGGGAGAGGAGACAGGAGGGGTGTATCAGGTAATATACAACTGATAAAAAGAGCGGTCATCCGTGCGTCTACAGTATATCTGTTTATGTGTGTGTGTACGCGCCACCGCCGGCTTCAAACAAAAACCTTAAAAACTCAAGACATCGCTGCGCCCCTGTCTTCTGTCGTCCCTCTGTCTGCATTTCAAAGCCTAGCTGACTGATTGAGGCCTGGCCACAGAGAAGGCGAGGCGAGAGCTGCATATGATTGAACAGAGGCTGAAGAAACAGTGCACACAAATACATACATGCAGACGCACACACACACTTCCCTACTGGAGGAAGCAGTAGTGTGCTCCGGCACAGGGGCCCGGCTACAAAGAGACCCCACTGAGGCCGAGCAGACAAACAGAGGTGGCCCTGGGCCGAGGGAAATGATTGAACCATCCGGTGAGGGAGAGAAACTTCAAACAACCTCCAGGATAAAAATATAAAGGGAAAAGGAATGAAGGATGGGGAAGAGAAGGACGAGCGGGAGGCTGAAGCTCCTGTTTAGCATACGAGCCCCTTCATTAGACCTTGCACGACAGACTAGACTTATAAATGGAAGAAAGGAAGGAGGTTAGGAGAGGAGAGGAGAAAACAGGAAAGGAGAGGAGCGATATAGGAGTGAAGGGCCCCTATTAGCGAGGTCTGTCACCTTTTGGCCTGCCTCGATCTCCTCATCTCCATAATAGGCTGACCCCCTGTGTTTCAGGCTCATTAGAAAGGCAGACAGAGGGGCCAAGCAGACACACGCCTGTCACCTCTCTGCTCCCAACGGAGACCTCGATGAGACGGAGATAAAAGAAAGATGAATGGAGAGATGGTTCGGAGTGAAAGAGAAGGTTGGGCCCCCAGGTTTGATCAGGAGAAAAAGAAGAAAGAAAGCTGAAACCGCTTCTTTGGTGAAAAGACAAAGAGGAAAGAGGGAACAGAAAGAGTGGCTGTGTGGAAATAAATCTGCCTAGAAACAGTCATTTGATAGGAGTAGGGAGCGTGCAGGAGAAACTGTCTGGCTGTGTTTTGCCATTGTAAGCCAAGGATGCCGTTTCAGTCAGCAGGTGCATCCCTAAACATCAGCCCAGAATCACTCATGTCACCTGTCAGATGCGCACAAGGGTGTAGTTAACACTTCTTGTTTTCTCCTTCGTTTTTCCCCAAATTCTGATTTGAATAAAAGTCAAATGTATCCCTCCAGGAAAATATTGTGGATACTGTGGAAAAAAAACATCTAGTCCATCCTGACTTTAACTAGATCTGCTGATATACCTAAAACCTTGAGGAGGGAAAAAAGATCATTGCTGTCACAAAATGGTTTCACTCCGTTCAAATCCGCTCTCTGTCACAGCTCATAAAGCCAAACAGGCCCTTCAAAAAGCTTGACGCTGTACACAAGCCAAGGTGGTTGATTGACAGGCAGCCTGGCCATTCAGCACACTAGTCGTTCGTTTGGGATCCTCCCCGGGGAGCCCTTGTTTTATTACATGCTATCCCTGCTATTGATTTAATTCGGCGTCCGCACGCCAGACTCTCACTGGACCAGACACAGGGGTCAGAGGAGCAAGGTCAAGGGTGATGAGGTCAATGACCACATCTGGCCTTTTCGCTATTGGATGGTGATCAGTTACCTCGTGGCTGATTGACCGTTGGGTTAAGTCGATGCCGCGTGTCGCCCGCAGGGAAATCATGGCTGATGAAATCACAACTCTCCCAGAAGGAGGACAGTTAAAGAAGATTGATCCTACAGGAGCTATATTAGGAATATGATAAAAGACTTTCCAAATATTTGAAATAAAAAAATGGAGCAGACGTTTCTTCTATCTGTTCAAATATGTATTTAGTACAAGACGAGGGAAAACCTTCAAGTGATCAATCCTCTGCTGCTTCTTTCCTGCCTGATGAGAAGTCTGATCTCACCTTAGATCTTTCCATCCCTCATTTCTCCGTTATTTCTAAGTCTTTGCCTTCCAAGCTTTTACTCATTCCCTTTATTTTTTAATGTACTATCTCCTGCCTTCTGTGCATCACTTCTCTACAGGCCTGGCTCAGCCTTCAGTCTCTTCTTCCGTCTTCTGTCGCTCTCTTTTAAACGCAAAATTGATTTTTTTTTTTTCTGTTCAAATTGTTGAACTAACAAAGGAGCCTCAAGTTATCTCATGTTTGGTAACCTTCAAATCTGTGAGAGAAAATCTCAATAAGAAATCTGTTGGTTTCTAACCTAGAACGGCACTCAGTAGAGCGCATGCCTTGGCCAAGACCCAACAGTCCCCTTTAATTCAATTATATATAATATAATGGAGTATTTTTTACAGTGTGTTACTTCTCCTTTTAGATGAGTGAATACTTCCTCAACCACCAGTGACTCAGCCCTGTAGGAATGGGAGGATGTAAGATATGATTGCAGATGGCGATTTCTATTTGAATTAGAATTGGGATAATTATGATCATCCTCACATTGAAAAGCTGTCTAGCTTGATAACTTAAAGTTCAATATTGTATTTTGAATTGCCAATAATAAGCACCTTTTGCAGAAACTTAATCTTCATCATCACCAACAGCATTGCTTCACAGACAAGTGGTAGAGATCAGAAATACCATAGTGATGAGCATTTACCAACAAATATGACAAAACAGAACAAATATAAGTGTTGTGAACTGACACTTATCAAAACACAATGGAGAATCCCTCTTTTGTTCATTCCCAAGTGCAAACACATGGTGACAGGAGCCTCGTGTTTAATCAAATGTACATTTGGGGCGCACAGAAGATGCACTCACTACAGTAACCAAATACAATCTACTGCTGCCTTTAGGATAGAGAGGCACAGGCATTCATTATCTGCGCACACATCAATTAAAATGCATCCTCTCTCTCTCTCTCTCTCTCTCTCTCTCTCTCTCTCTCTCTCTCTCTCTCTCTCTCTCTCTCTTTCTCAACCACACACACACACACATACACACTTGTGCAGTACTCAGCAATGCACACAAAGAAATAATTGAGTGGCTTTCAGATTTCACTCCCTCACAACTGATACACTGGAGATCCCAAAACAAATTTATCCAGCTTTTACTCAAAGCTCTCCCTGGTGTCTCGGATGTATGCCTCCGCCTCCTTCACCCCTCTCTCTCCCTCCCTCTCTCTGTCTCTCTCACCCTCTCTGTGTCTCTGTCTCTCTCTGTTGGTTAAAACCCTTTGACTCCTGGTGAGCTCGGCCATTTACACTAGCTGGCCTCACCTGTCACAGAGCCTCTGATGGAGGTGGAGAGAGGAGAGGTGAGAAAAGGGAAGGGTACGACAGACGTATGAATGCATGTGCGCGTGTGTGTGTGTGCGTGTCAACCACTGTCCTCTCTCCTCATCCCCTCCACCTCCTCCCGCTCAGTCGGTTGTTTGCTTTAATTTGCCCTGCCGGCCGCGACCGTGAGCTCATAGTTTATTTTGATAAATTGAAGTGGAAGCCCTGCTAATAAATCAGGGCCCGTGATGAAGAAAAGCCTTAAATAGGATATTAAGATTTATATCAGAGACTCCGCTTGTACGCTGACAACTGCACAATTGCTCCCTCTTCTCCCTGTCTTTCTTTCTCTTTCAAACGCACTCCCTCCGCTGCTCTCTCGCTCTCTCAAGTCAAATTGCCCATGCCTCTTTCATGGCACCAACAGGAAGATTTCTTATCAGGGCTGTGGAAGGCGAGAAAAATGAAAAGTAAAGGCGGAAAGGGTGATATCTGTGTATGTGTGGGGGTGTGGGGGTGGGGGAGGATGGCGCGTTGGAGAGCAGAGGGGGTTCTCTGCTGCAGCTTTTGTGTTATTGGCTCAGTGGCCCGAGCGTGAATGCAACACACGGAGCTTCATTACTGGAGCGCAGGGGCTATCCGTGTGACAGGATGCAGGAGGTGTGTGTGCGAGCATGAATTCGTGTGTGTTCTGCATTTGTGGAGAGATGCAAGATTGAATTTGTGTGCGTGTGCCCGTTCATGGGAGTATGCGCATAAGCGTGTGTCCACATGTGTGTGTGTCTTCCCTTAGATCTGCGACGTGAGCACACACTCTCACGGTGACTTATTTACTCCAGAGGCGAGGCTCTAACCCCAGGTACAGAGCCCCGCACAGAGTAATTGCTTTTTTTTTTCATCCCCCCCCCGCATCACGTCTCCTCTTTGTTCCTAACCGCTCACATGCAAGAAGTGACATCTATTTGTGAGAGTGTGTCCGCATGCATATGAATAAATAAGTCTGTCTGTCTGACTGTGAGCATGTGCCTCTCCATGGATATGAGACCCGGGATGAATTTGTGTTTGGAGGGATAGTCCAACGCCCTCAGATTTTCTTTGCTGCTCTGCTAAGAATTAGATCAGAAGACAATAAAAATAATATTTGTGGGTTCCATACAGATATGTGATGTGCTTAGCCCAGCTCAGACTGGAAGCAGAAGGAAACATCTAGCCTCCCCCTGAGGAAAGCTGATACCAATGTCATCCAACTCTCAGAGTGGCATTATAAGTTAATTTTCCAAAATGTTGGAATGCTCCTTTAAACTGTGGTTTTCTGTGCGCTTACATCCTCTTTGAAACGATGCAGCCATGCAAATCAGCAACCACAACTGTGAGTAATTACCAGTCCAGCGTCCTGACCATCACTTCATTCAGTTTCAGAGAAAGCGGCTCCAGTATCTGGTCTATTAGACTGTTGAGTAATGCTTTTAACTCCATTCCCATAATTAAACCCAGTGTACAATTGAACACTCAAAGGCGGGTTACTTGCGTTGCGTAATGATTGCAATTAAGGGTCGCACACAAAGCTGAAGCTGCTTTCGGAGTCGCTACGCATGACGCTGGCAATTAATTGAAAATGCAAATACACAAGCTGATGAATGAGAAGAGTGCTGGGTCTACACTGCGTGAAAAGACTATCTGCCACACTTCAGAAGACTGTGGGGAGGAGGGGAGGACGAGAGGACGAGGAGGAGGAGAAGGAGAATGCGACTTGTATTCCTTCAGAGAGGAAATCAAACCAATTGGATATGAGGCATAGCCGTGCCGCTGGGGAGAGCGTGCTGTTTGCAGAGACAGTGTGATACTGCAGGCCCCAGGCACAGACACAATAAGACGCTGATTAGACAACAACAGGGTCATGGAAAAAATTGCTCTTTGAGTTCACGTTTGCCAAAAAAAAAAAGACTCATATATACCTCATTCACATAAGGATGAGCGTAAGCCTCCAAATTTTACCAGTTTATCAGGCAGACGCAGCCTTTCTGTGATCAGTCACACTGATGTGCTGCTGCCAGATTTTGCTCTCACTCAGCAAAGTACTTGGATATCTGAAAAGTAGCAGACAAATAAAAATAGACAGACAGTCTCGGGCACGCAGGCAGACGAACGGACGCACAGGCAGAGCCACTGTGTGTGGTTGTCTTGACAACAGAACGAGAGCAGCACCCTGGACTGTTGATGGAGAATGAGACATGAGAAGGGCTGAAGAGGGGGAAAAAAACAAAAACAAAAGCGGTGTAAACCCCATTAAATGCATCCAGTGCTCACCAAAAAATCAGTATTACAACACCAAGTATTGTGGGATATCCACCTCTTTTCATCTTTCCTAAAGTCAAGGACACAGTGGAGACATGAAGCAGTAGAGATTGTTAGTGGAGGGGTTATTTGGCCTCAAAACTGTTCATACAGCCCATTACGTTATCTACACAAATTTGGCCCCAGCTGCTTTCTCCAAAATGAGCTCCGAGCAATGCACCAAAAGGTTGCTGTAACATCCCGATCATCAGACTACCGATGACAACCTTCCAGAGTCTTATAAGTAACTTTTACTATGAGTCTTGTTTTGCATCAGATTGATTGTCGACTGTGTTTGTGTGTCCAATGAAACATCTATAGACACTAGTGAGCCCTGTTATGACACAGCTGGTACAGGCTGGCAGGAAGAGCTGTTTCTTATAGAAGCAAAAATTGGACAATTCCTGGCATACAGTGGTGCACATACAAGATCAGATATGACCATTAGTGACTTTTAGTTAGGGAACATTTATCTTCTGCTATTATCAAAATGGCAGGCTATAGGACTCTTGACTTTGTTCTGGCAAATCAGAATTGTTCATCAAATCACAAATTAAGATTTGACTGGCCAAACAGTTATTTGCAAGTGATCAGATCAGATTTGTGTGTAGACATCACCAACATATCCGCATGGGTTGCTGGGGTAACGATGGAGGAGTCGGTAACTAACAGTACTCTTGACAATTGTGCAGTCAATTCATGGTGCTGAAATTCTCCATCATATCACACCACTCTGCTAGTTTATTCTGTTTAGCTGCTCTGATGTACTTACATCATTCTGGATTTGAAATCTGATTGGAATCGCAAACCACCTCAAAATGTGGCTTGGATCCAATTAGCAAGAATTGCTCTACATTTTTATTTTTTTTAAATGTCCACATTAAAATGACTCTTAAAACAAATCAATAAACACATTTGGACTGGCAGCCTGTACAAGACTCAACTCCTCATTTACACAGCCACCACTGAGCATCTGGTGACACAATCAGATACCGGCAGGGGTGGACTGGGACAAAAATTCAGCCCTGGCATTTTCTGTCCAGACCAGCCCACTACATTATCAGCGGACACCACGTAGAAGTCAACAAATCTTGCGGCGTCTTCTCTCACACATACTACAAAGGAGAGTCATATTCCTTGATAGCAGTTAACAAATAAAGCACATAGCTCAGTCATTATGAAACCATAAATAGAGAATTAAAAAAAAAAAATATCTCTAGCTGTGTGAAAAAATCTAAGAATTACAGGTCTGAATAGATATGCATTCTCATATACGTGTATGTGCACAAGTATGTATTGCCCTACTTCCTCGTCCGCAGCCAGCCAGCTCCACTCCTCACCAAATTCGTGACCTGCAAGAAACAGCAAACAGAACTTGTACTCAGTATCTGTGTACTGACAAGTATATGTAGCCGAGTAGCCTTTTTGTGATGTGGTGACACCGAGTGAACAAATGTATCTGTCATGAAGGATGACTTAAAAGTCTCAAAAGAGGCCTGAGGCCTACCTCCATAACTGTTAATTGAACTTAAAAGATATGCAGATGTTGGAAAATTAAAATCATCAATATGAAAATCTTCAACAAGGAAATAATCATAATCAAACTTTTTTTTCCAATCTGAGACAAAACAAGTTGCATAACAAACTCACAAAGTCAAGACGAAGTTCTCAGATACGATGGATGACGCAAGCACCATAGAAGAACTTCTAGCAGGTCAGGAAGTCTCTAATCATCACAAAGTAAGTATGTTTTCAGAAAATATGAAAAATGATAAACTCACCATACTACAGGAGACTCAAAAGCCAAACTTTGGTGCAGTAAAGGCAGAGAATGGAGGCAGAGAGAGAGCAAGTCCTCGAACATGGACGGAGGGGGAACAACTCCTCAGGCTCTCACATGTCAAGTGGTCTACATGAGAGGGACATGGAAACATTAAGTCTGAAAAATAAAGAAAATGTTTTCCTCTGTCCTGCACCTAGAGTTGAAAACTTTTTGGATGCGCGTTTCTTTTAAAGCGCTTTAAAAATTATTAATTCTTATAATTATGAAGTATGAATTTATACAACATTAAAAAAATACATGATAAACTTACCAAATTCTAACAGTGGTCCCAAATGAGAGAACAGGTCCACATATAGAACAGAGGAAGAACGACTCCTCAAATATATCAGAACAACCTGTAATTAAGCAATATTACCCGAGAGGGTGTGCTTTAACGTCATTTGAGCACGACAGTGATGCGGTCAGGACCGAGGCGCTTGCGCCGAGGTCCGCAAGCAGCACTGAAGTGTATAATCAAAGTAATCCATGTTGATTGACATTTTGCTCTCAAATTTTAAAGGTTTTTGCGAGTGTGCGTCGCGTTTCCATGGAAACACATGGGGTCTGACTAATAACTGAAACAAAATCAGTCACGTCAGTAGACTCATATGTGTAATGGAACGTAGTTTACTACTCCAGCAAATAATCCAAACCTTAGTAACGACCTAGCAACAGAAAGGATTTTATAGTCCCAGATGAGTGAACTCTGAGCTGACGTGAATGTTTTATCGCGGTCTCGGAATTTCCCGAACACCGTAAAATACTAAATAATAGCTGGGGTGTTTATTTGTTTAAGTCACTTAACAGACCAGGCGGCAATTTGTTACAAGCATTTAATTCCTTCCTCTCAAAAATCCGGGATGAAAATGTCACAAACTTTGCCAGCTTCTCGGCGAATTCTCTGGCATCCTTCTGGGCAATAGTTGTCTAAGTGAAGTTGTTACAGCGGAGGAAACGATTTAGCGACCAGCACTCGCTGCAAGCTCCTCATCTCTGCTGTCACTCACGGTGGCGTACATTTGTTTCTCCATCGCCCTGATCATTTTGCGGAACACTCTCTCCTGGCGTGCCCGTTTGCTGATAACTCATCCCCGCATGTTTATCTCAGGCTCCTCGCTAGCCTTCTCCCTCCCTCCACCAGGCAGCCTGGTCCTGTCCTCCTCGGACAGCTCCGTTTTATTTTTTCGCCAATCTCTCACTCTCTTGGGGTTAACAGAGAAACGTCTAGCGGCGGCTTCTCCCGAGTTTTCCTCTACATATTTTACGGCAGAAAGTTTGAATTTCAAGCCGTACTTTTTTATTTTTTTGCTCCAGCTCTGACAGTTACTACGTTGCCATGGAGATGGATAAACACAGACTTGGCGGAGTAATATTTTAAGTAATGAGTCAGGCGTGCTGTCATGCTGATTTGAGCACGGTCAAATGTCTTGTTGACCAATCAGATTGCGTGGTCGGAACTACTTGTTGTATAATGGAGAATAATTGATAATTTAGTGTACATGATCACACCATTAAGGATTAACACATAAGCATGATAAAACTTCTGAAAAGAATCATTAAAATTATTATACCTTATTAAAATTATACCTATTAAATAATTATCACCTCAGTAAACAATAAATGAATTGAAAGATTACAACAAATTCAATGGTAAATATTGGAAATTAAACTTATTTCCTATAGGTTTACTTGTATTTTGTGCTAAAATTCAAAGTATCTCAGCTTGATTCTGCATCTCTACAGCTCATCAGTCCACGTGAATGTTTACTGTTGCTATGGCAACAAGAGAGCTTAGCTAAATCATCTGAACAATAAAAACCCATAATATCACAATTCGGCATATTTGAACAAAATCAACCACAACTACCAACAGTCACAGCTTTTCATCTCTGGGCTATAATGCTGTCAAATGTTAGACTGTCAAAGTTAGAAAAATAACAGCTTCAATCCCTGAGGAGCTATGTTAGCATTAGCAGCATCCGCATTCAGTATGCAGTTAGTTAGGTCACATCACATTCTATGTAGAAACGTTTTTTACTTTGTTTTGGACATGTCTCAAAAATTTAGCCTAGCCAGCCCCAGGCTAACGTTACTTACCATGTCTGCCTCCACTCACTCATCATCATTAGGTCCTCCGCCCGGTCTCCTGGTGCAGCAGCACCTGTGGCTGCTGGCGGGTTGGTGGTCCCGGCACCAAAAAGGTCCGTCAACGTCGCACATTTAGAAGCCTCCACCTCCAGAGACTTCGACTTTTTTAATCGCTGTTTCTTAGCACCACCCGGGCGTTTCTTTCTCTTATCCATTTTCAAGTTGCAATCACGACAGTTCCGAAGACGCTCACTACTACTACTCACTAACGTTACTACTGGCTCAGCAGCAGCCCGTCCCGCCCCGGCCCCACCCTGGTTCGTGTAGTGATTGACAGCACTGTCAGGGCTCTCTGAGTCTGTCAACCCATGATTGATTGACAACGACAAACAATATACCAATTATATTTGGCGATGCTGGTAACAAACTGCTAGCCCTCTGTAGCCAATTGGCCGGCCGATTGGAGGGAATTTAGAGAAGAAAAACAAAACAAAACAAAACAAACACAAAAACACATAGCGGACCGGACCGGCCCACATTGGGTCCGCGGCCCACCGTGACAATGCTCGGTATGCCAGATGGCCAGTCCACCCCTGGATACCAGCAATCCACTGAACACTCTCTTTGAATCCAGCTGAACTTTCTTTGGCACTTGGATACAGGCTTTGTCCTTTTTTCTTTTTTGCTCCTCGGGGGCAGTTTTCACTATATTGTCCTCCTCTCTTTAATATGAAAAATGAAAAAAACCCAGTCCCACAATAAGACTAAGCTTTGTGTCAAGCTTTGTGAAATGCTTTGCAGTGTCTGTTACCATTTTCAAAGTTATCCTTGTTATAGCAAACTAATTTAACTGTGCAAGTGAGTTGTGTTGTCTTCAGGTGCTATTGTATAGCCACAGCTGCATGAAACATTTACACTGCTTTTATGCTTCCCACCTGCCAGTCATAAAATAATTTCAGCGCTGGTGTTTCATGTGGTCTGAATGCAGTTTATTACTGAATATTTGTGAAAAACCTTCAAATAAAATGTAGTTGTGATCAATTTTGATCAGAACCCAACTGCGGACGAATACTTTCAATAAATGATCTGCCCCCCCTCCTGTCCTGCGTGACATACCACAGCATGGCTGGGCCTGGCACTGAGACCTGGACCACCTGGCTGGTGCCAACTCTGATGTATGGCACTGCCTTTTGCAGGGGCCCCCGGCACAGTGGCACACAGGCATTGGGAGGGTACCACCAGTCTCACGAACAAAAGGTACTTAACGTTGCTGCCCCCCATCAACATCTCTATTCACCTCCTCTGTGCAGAAGGGGTGGACTCTGTTGTATGCTGGGAAGCACACATACAAATGCAAGCACACACGTGCACCTGTGTGTGTGTGTGTGTGTGTGTGTGTGTGTGTGTGTGTGTGTGTGTGTGTGTGTGTGTGTGTATGCTCCTGGTGACAGATGGGGGATGAAGTTGTCAGACCGTCGCCTGGCGGTGCTGTAGGCCCTTGTCGGCTGGCTGCTGCTTGTTAACGTGTTAATTAGCCTACTTGTTCCTCCTGTTTGGTAATTATATTCAGCTTGGGCCAGGACGCTCATCAGGGGCCACTGATTGCAAGACAGCAGAGCAGGCAGGGTTAGGATGGGGACATATGGCTGAGGTGGTACATGGTGGATGCACCAAAGAAACTGTCCAAGTAGAAATCCGAGAGGAGAAATCACAACTGGAAGCTGACCAGTACAACCACAGGCTGATCTGTTGGCCACATGTCCATTTGGGGGTTTAGGGACTTGCTCAAGGGCTCCTCACTGGTGGTAATGAATTTAGGGCAAGTGATTACTCCCTCCGCTTGGATCCTACGTGTGGATCATACAGGGGACTTCTCGGTCAAATACATTAGATTCTTTAATGCATTTTTCCTGCCGTTGAGGAAAGCCATTGGCTTCCATTAGCACCAACATCAACTGTGCATTAATGTACGTAAGTGTTACATTATTAGTGGGTGGTAATGCAGTTTAAGCACAGATTACTTTCAAAAGTCTGCCCTGCATGACATCATCGTCAATAATGTCATTAAGAGAGAAATTTATGCACACTTGATGTTCAGTGTGATGGCGTCGGGAGTGTGCTTATATATTTTATGTGGAAATGAATAGATAGAATAGTACAAGAAGAGTTTAACTGGCTATGAAACAGTCTCAGTAATAATGCCTCTACTGTATATGACCTACGTTAGTTAACAAGACCATCATGGTATGGATGTCACACTTCCCATTAACTGCCTGTGCAATGCATTCTGGTAGCAGAGGATCACGTATTGATTGATGGGCCTTCATGTTGCCTGCCCCTAATTGGCGGTTAAACTCTTGCTACTTAAAGAAAGTCACTTTCGGTGCAAAACCTCGGTGCAGCCTCTGGAAACTCTTGAAAAGCTATAAAAACTAAATGCTGTCGATTTAAAATTAAGACAGATTCTGCAACTGCACAGCTTATTTCTCGCCTAAACTTCTTCAGAGACCCATTTTGCTAATTTAGCTATTTTTGTTGTTCCGGTTGGACATCCTGTGGCAGATCAGATGAAGCCACTAAGTGTTGGGGTGGTTGCCTGTTTCGGTCAAGCGTGCAAAGCTGGGAACTGTTGCACACCCTTGCATCAAACAACACCTCTGTGTACAAGTTCCATCAGCGAGGAGATTCATTGTTTCTGTATAATTATGATGGTTATTCTCAGTGCTGGGGTTCAGGGGATTAGATTCTGACTCATCTGGGTTGGATAAATCGTAAAATTAAAACAAATTTTCATGGCAACCCTTGGAAGTACTGATGATGAAAAAAAGTCGTATGGTTTTTAAAACAGTTAAATGTGATGTATAGATGATCATTGATAGATTTTTATGGACTAAAACATGCTTAACCACTAAGATGGTCCTTGGATGCAAATTGAATTGTGCCATTTGAGTGTGAAACAAGCGAAAGAGGTAGAGAAACATCCAATTTATAACGCAGATATAAGTTGACTATGAATACGTCTGAAGAAAGTCAAAGACAAAAATAGTTTTGATTAAAGCACTACTAGAATAGAAAAGAACACATGACATTCTCTCTTTACATTAATTGACGTAGGCAGTTGAATAACTGAAGTGGCAGAGGGAAAAAAAAACCGAGATACTGTGTTAGAAAAAACAAGCCTCGTGTAGGAGAAGGTACATGAAATGAACAGGCGAATAAAGAATGGGTAGAACGTGTTTCTTTAAGCACCTTGAGCGGACGTCAGATAAGCACTATGAGAGGTGGAGGTGGAGCGGTGGTGATGGGGTGTCTCCATCATCTGCCGTTATCTCTCCCCCCCCCCCCTACAGGAAACGGCCGGTTCATTTGCGTATGAGTGTTTGACAGAGCCGATTAAGAGCAGTTTGTTTTATAGACGTGGGCTAATTGAGTTGGCTAGATTGCCGTCACTCGCTCTCCTCTCTATATTGAAGATTACATATTTCCTTTTCATATCTTGGTCGCTGCAGCCGCCCACCCATCCATCTCCATTCCTCCTTTTCTTCCGCTCCCCCTCTATCGCCATGTAAAGTGGGAAGGGGCTTTGGTCCTACGTCTAATTAGCGCTCCTCTCCATCACTCTCCCTCTGCCTTGTTCACTACTATATCCTTGCCCCAGAGACCTTGCTTCGCCTCTCCTCTCTCCGTCTCTGACCCCTCCTTCTCATTATCTACTCCTCTTCCTCCTCCTCGTCCTCCTCTTTGCACCACTCCATCTTTTCACCCTTTCCATCCCTCTGTCATTATTCACCCACCCCCTGCCTCTGTCCCTCTCTTTCCCTTCACCTCACCCTCCACCCCCCATCTCCTCCACCTCTCCCTCCCTCTGCTCTCCCCTTCTCAATGAGTTAATTAGGCTCATCTCTGGCACCCTCTTGCCAAAGCCTGTGCCCACAGGGCCAGCCGCAGCACTCCGCTGATGATTGGGGGGCTCTATTTTTAGAAGAAAACAGAAAGAGGAGAAGCAGAGAGAGACAGCTGAAGGTCATTCGGTACTTTCACTTTGAGAATATCTGTATCAGAACGTGTGGAAATGCGAGCCAGAGAAAAAGAGAGGGGGAAACCAAGCAAAAAGCCTTACATGTTGATTTTAATCAGTTAAGAAAATTCTGCTCTTGCTGTTCTCTCACTATAACGATCGCGTTTAACAGAGGAACTGCATGAAAAGACGATGAGTTAAGAGTTAACTTAAGTCTACAAAAAAGGCTTTATGCTAGGTGACACACATTGAAGCAACATCCCATTACGTGTCATCATAAATTCAACTCTCTAATGAGCCAAGCCCTTCGAGAGCTCTACATACATACTCTAACTCCACAGACAATGTGGCACTGGCGCCATGGCTCATTCCCAGGTGAGCCATCCATACTAAAAAGGCACATCTTCATGTGAGGTGCTTTGTTAAATTGCCTGAGCAACCCAGCGGAGCTACACTGTTGTAGTCACTGTGAGGACAACAGAAGCATTCAGTTGTCTAAAGAGGTGCATTGTGCTGAAGACGTCTGTCATGATTGTTTCTATTTGTGAAATGCCCTGAATATGTCTGAAAAACACAGCAAGGACATATACAAATCCACACTCATGATCCTCCATGACTCAGTGCTGCAGGGACAGAGTGAGTCATTCCTCATACGTAGGCCACGGAGACTGGCTGTATGGATGCTCTTCAATAAAGGAACAATTCTCCCTATCTGTAAAACACTGTGGGCAGAAAATATGAAGACACTATGTGGGATGATATGTAAGGCAAACACCATATTCTACCGCATTATTTTACAGCCGCGCCAGCTGTTACACAGACCCTAATTTGCAGGTAACTGCTGCTTCACATGCCACCCCCCGTGGCCTCTGACATGATCTTTATGTGCTCTAACCTCTTGAGCTGCCACTGAGCTGGAGGGCAATGTGGATGTGTACACTGCTACAGGTGTAAGCAATCATCCAACCAACCATGTGTATGTATGAAGGCTGAAAGTTAGCAAAAACATTTTCTAAAAGTGAGGCGAGGAGGACTTGAAGTACAAGTAGTAGTAGTGTAAAGGCTGTAGTAGTGGCAGTAGCAGTAGTCTTGTAAAGGTTGTAGTAGTGGTATGGGTGGGATTTGAACTGCCAACCTTGTGATCATGTGCCTCCCATTCATTCTCTCGGGCAAAATGTTGTTTAAAAAGCTTAATATTGTAGCTGAAAGCACGCAGCAGGTTAAACATACTGAATTGGAATAATATTCTGGAGGGATTTAACATCTACTAAAACACTTATAGTCAACATTTCATACAGATTCCAGACACATGTGCAATCAACTGGACTTCAGTATTCATTAAGTGTATTTTGTTCACCTCAAGCAGCTGTTGCAGTTGTGGTCTGTGGACGTACTACTTGATTGTCATTTTCATTTCCAAAACAGTTTAGCTCAATCCAACCAACCAACTGGAGACATACCTTTATTAACTTGTTATGAGGCAAACCACAGAGCTACAAATGTCCTCCACTTTGCCCCACACTGTCAGGCTGACTGAGGTCACACTTTCGTACGACTTCACTAATACGCCAACCATCTACTGTACGTTAACAAACAGGACCGCTGGGCACACATGCACCATGACAAATACAGACACCAGGAATAGCAGAGACGGTGTGTGAGTCGAACCACCAGGAGTTCATTTACCCCTCTCCCTCTAATAAACAAAGCAATCACTGACAGTCAGAGACACAATTATGTGGCAATTACGCAAAATAACAGATTTTCCCTCTCCACCTTCCACGCTTGTTTCACACGGGTACCCCCACAGATTACATCCACCCCCACCAGCCCCCGCTCCCTCTCCTGTTAACCCGCTGCGCTCCCTAAACACGCTCACATGTACTTACACAACATGTGAGCATACGCAAGCACAAAAAACGCACACAGATTTATGCAGGAGGTTATTTATGCAAGCGTACACTCACTCACTCACAGGAGTCATCTCCCTCCCTCCCTCCTTCCCTCCCAGAGCTCGTCTTATTTAGCAGCCAAGTCGTCTCATGGCAACGCACTCGTCAATCTCCCCCTATGTAGCCTCGTACTAATTAACCGATTTAAATGGAAGTACGCAGTGAAGTGACACAGGGCGCTGGTTCTAGTCTCTGAATTGCCCCCTCCCTTTTGTAGAAACTCTCCAGTTACCTTGTCAAAACCAGCTCTCATCTCACACTTCCTAACTTTTTTTTTATTAACTTATTCCCCACTCCATCTCTCCTTGTTGTCCTCTGTCCTCCATAACGACCACTGACTTATTTGATTACAGTTATCGACCCAGACAAGCCTCCCTGCACAGCAAACTGGCAAGCCACCCGCGCCCCCCGTGCCCACATGGCTCGTTGGCACCGCCGCTCATTTCACAACATGGTCATTATCATGGGCAGCTCCACAGGGAGGGATTACGCTAAACATGTAAACGAGAGCAATGTTGAAAGTGTCATAGAGATCGAGGGAGAAAGGGAGGGTCGCACAAAGAGCTGCAGGCTGTGCCCTGATGTCAAAGCATCTGATGTTGGTAAAAGTGCAAAATTACAAATTGAAGAGTCTGGGGGTGCATCTCAGGATCAAACTGAGCCAACAGCCACAGGATAATGAAGAACTGCAAAAATGAAATTTCATTTCCATAACATGAAATAATATCTGTCTCAGTGACAATCTTTGTTTTATAGACGGTCGCGCCTCCAGCAGTTTCAGCCCAGGCAATATCTTTGTTTTTTGAAGAAAATGAATAAACCCCTTTTGGTTGCCATTTATTTTGAGGAAATGAAGACGAAATTTAAACTTTTTCTTTCCCACTCTAGTTCATGCAGTTAGCATTGTATCTATCTCCAAACCATGGATATGTTGACTGTCATATAAACCTTTGATGTGATTTAAAGGGGCAATATGTAAGAATTGGCCAATTGTCAAATTCATACTCCAAACAAATATGACCACGAGCTGCTACTAATTGTAGGGATCCCTGGCTACTCGACACAGTTAACCATGCCACTAGTGGCTGCATTAGCTCAGAGCACCAGAGAAGTGTTGGCGTAGTTCACTATCGGACTACCACCTCTTAAGGTACAAAGTGGTGAGGGGCTAGCTGGTTAGCATGCTAACATCAATAGATATCTCTGCTACACAGTACACTGACGTCTTTTAAACATAACCTTAAAATTGATATTTCTTCTCATTCTGTTGTGGTCTTAATTTTTGAATGTTTAACAATAAATCTTAAATGATAAGATCATATCTATATAAGCTGCAAGGATTCCACCTTGAGACTTGGACTGATGTTTTTAATGAGACATTAGGACATTTAGCAGCCATTTTTTCGTACAGGTATTTATGTTAATTGTTGGGACATTTTGCTGCTCTTGCTAGCAACAAGGTATTTTAACCCAAACTATGAACTTTTCCTGACCTTAAGCAAGTTTGTTTTGTGCCTAACCAGACCTTAACCCAAAGGTTATTACAACATGAAATCCAGGCTTAGAGATTCAACATACCTTTTGCTTGTAGAAACCAACCAACATTCATTCTGGCAATAGGGTTACCAAATCACCAGCCAAATTTAATAAGATTAATAGTCTTATGGAATTATAATAATAATAAAAGTAGAACAGTCTTCATGTGGAGGGTGGGGGCACAATTCGGATATGGTGCTACAATCAGTCCCAGCAGAGATGGAATTTGAGGGATAAATGAGGTCTAATCAATGCAAGTGCACTCCCCAATGCTCTTGTTTCAGTGTGTGAGGCATCACGGGAGGTCCACGGTCGGAGAAGGAGTGTAGCTGCTGGCTCTCACAAACTGCCCTGAGGGCCTCTCTCTCTGTCCTGCTGCTCAATTACAGCCCAGAATGATAAAGCACCTCATAGTAGCCAGGCTACAGAGCTGCAGGCTCCGTGTCGGGCCCTCATCAATATTTCAGATCCTTTCCTTTATACTGTATTTACCCTTATCTGGACAATGATAGGCCACATCACACCCCCAGCCTCCCTTCCCTCAGGCAGTGGGCTGTGTTAGGAAACGAGCTGTTTCACCTGAATGAGAGCAACAGCAGAACAGCACAGATGGGGTTTCACTGAAGTGTGTAAGTGTTTATGGGGTTTATGTGTTTAGGGGGAGGCAGGGATCTAGCACAAGCCTGAATTTAGCGACAGGTTTCAGTGTGTCCGATAAGTAAGGATACAGTCCTTCTCTGGGGACTTCGCTGCGGAGCCACAAAAAAGAACCGCAAGTAGTTGTGTTTGGGTTTCATTATCCTGGCTTTCATTTTTTCTCCTCCTTTGTAACAGGTGTTGTTGACAGGTGTGCACTTAAATATGTATACTGTGATGAACTCACACAGAAGTAAAATAAATGCCGTTTTCAAATAAGTTGACAGGAAGTAACCACTGGGCTTTCCAAAACAAATTCCATTTTTGATCCAGTAATGTTAAAGTTTAGGTATGGTTAATACTCTGGCTCAGGAAAAATCACTGTTTAAGCTAAAATTATTTTTTATTTTTATTTAATGATTGTCATGATGGTTAAAGGAAACCACGACAACTTTGGGTAGGAAAAGAAATGATCATCAGTCTCCTGTGTTGAAATCCTCAGCAGACTGTTTTGCTTTATATTATGTTAACATAATAACGTTGACTCACTTCCTTCTATTCTCGAGACAGGCAAGAGTCATAATTACTTACAGCCTCTAGAAACAGGTATATCTTATTATTTAGTTAACTTGGGAACTTTTGGGACATTTTTCAGAAATCACCAATTAGAGAGTCACTAAATATGAAGAGAGTGAAAGGTTGGTAGAGAGCATTAGCCAACACAGACAGGCAAAAAATAAAAACAAAGGACCAATGAAATCGAATCAGAGTGCAGCAGTGAGGGTCAGTATCTTAGAGCCGAAAAGAGGACCGGTTGAAGAATGTTGTAGGGCCATTTTTCTCACAGCAATCCAATATTATCAGAACGGCCAGTCCCCCTTTGCACACACACAGACACAAACACACACACATTTATACACCCTTTAAAGCCTTGCACCGTGCCCCCCTGCTGAAACCCCCTGGCTCTCCATCACGGCTCGCAGTGCCCGTTTTTCACAGCGGGTAACTAATTCCGCTTTTATCCCCAAGTAATATTGGCCTCATCGCTCGCGCCACTGCATCCATGCCGAGACTCAGGGAGCCACAGGGTTGGGGGGGTGCTGATGGCGGAGGGGGCAAAGTGAGGCGAGGCAGGTGCTGGTGGAATGTCAGCTTGGTGGAACTGATTGCGCTTTGCAGCCACAGAGCTGTTGCTCCATTACACACACACACACACACACACACACACACACACACACAAATAGCGAGACAGAGAAAAAGAGAGTGAGGAGAAACAAACTCCCCCAGGTCCTGCTCACTCAAGCCCCTTTCTTAGACCACCAATATTGCCACTGATATTGCCTTGCCTTCAAGATTGTAACACACACACACACAAAAAGCTCTGCATTTCCCTCAGTTCCTGCAGCCACTGCTACCACCATCCAGCCATCTCAAGCCACCCACAACCTCTGCTCCTGCCACTGTATACACACACACGCTCGCACGCACACACACACACACACACACACACACACACAAGGCAGGGGCATGGAAAAGCCATTTCACATTTCGCCCACCCTCTGCCTCTATGACTATTTTCACTTTTCCCGTCCACATTTTCTCATTCCACTCCTCAATTACAAGTGAGACCTGGAGCTCCCCTTGTGCCCCCTCCCTGTCCCAGCCCACACTCCTCACCCGCTCTCACCCCCACCCAGACGATAGGCTCCCTCTCTCGCAGTAAACAAGGTGCAGATGTCAGAGAATAGAGCTGCTTGGTAATGTGCTCCACTACTTTGCCACACCATACATCACCATGTTCAGGTCTCTTGTTGTCACTTACAAACAATTGCAAGCACACACACACACACACACACACACACACACACACACACACACACACACACACACACACACACACGCATACACACACACACACACACACACAAGTGAAGCCAGGCTGGAACACAACACTGGGGAGACTGAAAGCTAAATGTCACTAATACGTTGATTCTGCAGACACAATGTATTCAAATTGCCTGCTGTGCTTTAACACACTACACTTCAGCATTCCCATCAAACTGGGGGCATTTCCCCTGATGCCTATCTATGCTGTTTTAATGAAGATATATAGCGCAGGTACAGTGATGACATTTTCACGTGCAGCAGACAGCCTCCATCTGTCCTGAGGCATCGCTTCATACCACGCCTGTCTGCTCAATGATTTGGTGAGTCCATAGTTTCGGACACTACGGGACACAGGTAGTGAATGGCTTAGGGAAATGAGCTCTCTGTGCTGTCGAATGGAAAACTCTGCAAGATGTGACCAGATGATAGTGACAAGATGATTTTATGTTATTGTTTTCTGGCACTGAAGGATGCCAATCCTCTGGATGATTGCAAGGCAGCTTAGCTCAAATAAAACCTCAGCCTGTTAAAGGAGGATTCTGTTTATCACCACTTGGGTCGCAGTTTGAGAAACTGAACAGAAAGATCTCTCTAGAAGAAACACATTATTCCTTCCTTTGTTTAAACTTAAGTATCTGTATGTCGTTGTTGTAGAGCAGTTGTGTTTTTTGCTACTAGCTTTCTCATTCTTCTGGCTTTTAAAAAGCCTGATTTATAGAGCGATCTCACTTTTGATAAATGTTGCTTGACCTAACCCTAATAATAATAATAAACAATATTACTCGCACTTTGCTCAACACTTTTCTTTTTATGTCGCAGACTACATATTTGGTCACATTTTCTCACTAATACCTTTAGCAACCGAATGATGGCATTTGGTAACTCAACCAAGCACAACTTGAAAAATATTGCTCTTAAATTTCTGTCGAGCAACATTACAGTAAATCAGGCATAAATATCTGATTTTTGTTTTTTCAAGGAGATGGAACCATAGCTGGTGTGGGCATACTTCCCTGTGCTGGCAGCAAAATGCAATTGTGGAGGTTTGTTGGTGCATTTGGTGGTTGGTGGATGCTGGCTCAGGAACCATGCAATGGTAAAGGCTACTTGGATGTAAAACCAAAAGAGAATGTTGCCAAAACTTTGTTAATAATCAATCATTGCACAGGAAAAAGCAAAGCACTTTGAATGGTCTGTTAGACTGCAAGCTTTATAAATCCAATCCATTTCACATTCTATCCTTTCTTTTAAGTCCCACGAGCCAAAAATCTGCTGCCAAAAAATTGTTTGCCAATGACTTCCCAAACGACATGATGTATGTGACAAAAGTTATCCTTATTAAATGGTCATAGATTAGGCACTAAGACTACTTGGTGAGGTTTAGGAAAAGAGGATGGTTTGGGTAAACATAAGTTGTAATGCAAGTTAACATAACATTATGTTATATAATGTTCGTTATGTTACGTTACGTTGAATTATGTTATGCACCTGACCTAATAAACATACCTGACTCAACTTACATATGCCAGGTTTTCAATGTTCTATGACTCAATATAACATGATGTAATGTTATGTAAGTGACTTATGTAGTCAATGTAATAAGTCAACATTAACTTTTCGTTTCATGTGGGACATGGAGAGCACTCTACTGGGTTAAAGTCCTGGGATTGATCCTTCTGCACATCAACCCCAACCTCCTTCCTGCGGGAAGGTCTTAATTGCTACGGTCTCAAAAGTTGGCCGCCAATGCAGGGTAATTTCAACCTGTAGGTATGGCTCCAAAATTGTTTTTCATTAATTAAACCAGAAGTGTGTTTTTCAATCTTTGAAGAGTTTCACCCTCTGCTATTCCTATGCCTTGTTATTTTTTCCATCTCTCTGTCATACGATTCCCTCTCTCTCTCTAGGTGGTTGTGGTAGTGAGGGCTGGGGTTAATGGATGAGGCTGAGCATGTTGCCATGGTGCTACCTGGTGGGGAATGTTCTGCAAAGAGAGGCCGAAGCCAGCAGCCGGCCAATGAAGGAACAGAGGGGAAGACAAGGCTGCTGTCTGTGGCGTATGTTTCTGTATGGAGGAGGGGTTCTCTAATTTCACAAACTCATTCACACACAAGCTCAAACAAAACCTTGCAGGCATGCATGCATCTAAGCAAATGCAGTCACACACACAACACACACACACGTCGAAATTCACACACGCACACTTTCCATTCAGTAGAATTAAATCTCGGCGCTTCCAGAGATGGTGCAGTTGAATTATTTATGGCTGCCCGTCTGCAGGCCAGGCCATAATAAAGTTACGGCCGAGACTAATTTGCAGTTTGATGAGGTTGGCTTTTAGCAGTGGATCCTGGGCCAACATTAAGTACATATTGTTTTTACAGATTTGATTACCTTTTTATTGTTATTGTTATTAATGCACTGGGTGTGTGCATAGGGTATAAGGGAACACACCCCTCCTCGTCTGCTCGAGACAATACAGAAACCTGACCAGAGGAGAGAGCTCAAACTGAATAAGCAGTGTGAGGGGAACCATTAAGACATATACTGGATGTAATCTCCTCACTTTAAAAATCCAATAAAAGTGGCAGCTCAACACCTTTTATAGCAACCTGGAGGCAATCTGCTTCTAAATACATAAGCCTCAGCTGTGAATCAGCTGTGAATTGGACCTGAGCCATCTGCCTGCTCACACATATACAAACACACACGTACAAGCATGCATGCGCACACACACGCGCGCACACCTCCGTAAGGGCCGATAGAAAAGTATCAGGGCTGGTACGCTGATGTTGGCACTAACAGATAACAGTACATTAAGGCGAGAGTGGAGAGCTTTACAGTAATGGGATGATGGTGGGATAACAGATTTGTATTTGTGATTTATCCAGGCTAAACAAAATTCAATTTTACTCAATTTTCAAAAGAACCCCACTTTGCCTGGCAAAGATGGCACCCTGTAAAGCCTGTTGGTAATTTGATGGAGTGTTGTTGGGCTGTAAAATAAGGACTTTCACGGGCTGTTAAAGGCTTAAAGCCTGTAAAAAATGTTATAGTGATTAAAATACAAGCAGAAAAGTAGGGTTATACAGCACCTTGCGGACACTCTATAACATCTAACACAGCTAAACCAGAGCAAGACACAGTGCAGCCGCCCTCCCCTGGATACGTGATAATCCTTTGATTAATGACACCCAGCATATTTAATGCTTAATACGTACAACGGGAGCTGACAAGCCAAACAATTAGGTCAATTACCGGATGACATCTATGTTGTGCTGGGTTAATTACTGGAATCTTCTACGGTGGGACACATCCATTCGAGGGCCAACGGCACGTAACAGAGCACACATGCAAATGAGCTAACCTACAGTACAGGACAGAGGGATATCTGATCTGTGTTTCGGATGAGGATCAGTATGTAGATGTGTGCGGGTATGCTTTTGCATTTTTGTGCAGAGATAGATAAAGGGACTATTTCCTTCACAGTAATTTATCACTATTTCATAGGTGCACAGGTTGAGGTTGAACGCGTATATCTGGCTCCATGCTGTCCACGTATGAATATATTGGCCTCAACTTAATATTTATAGAGAGAAAAAGAGAGTCAGAGAGATAATTTACGAGTGCATGTATTTTCAGTATTAGTTATATCAGTCTATGGTGTGTAGTGCTGGTAGCTCAACCAGTAGGAGAGGAGAGGTCCTGGCCTGGCTCTCAGTCTGTCAGGGACTGCACTGGAAGCATATTAATTAATCAAAACCAGGTCGCAACCACTTCTCTGGGCCCATCATGCTCTCTCCCTGTTCCCTTCATTTCTCCCCCCGTCTTCCACACACACCTCCCTTGTGTGCTGTATCTTAACTGGAAACACACACTCCTTTAATGCTCTGACTCATAAACAGAAACAGGACACAGTCATCACACTGCTCTGTGCGTTTGGAGAGGTTGGCGTGGGAGCAAAAGAGGATGGCGGGGGTCATTTCCATATTCACTTAGCCAAGTGTTGCCTTTCTCCTTTCTGCACTGTAGCGCTTTAATCAAAGCGGGCGGCGCTGCCACTGCTCCTAAATGGCCCTGGAGCGCCTTTGAAACACACTGACACCGGTGTCGCTCTGAAAAGGACATGCTTTTTATCCTCTTAAATAGCTTGTAAAAGGGCCCCATTGACTACACAAGCAGCCGACACTTCCATGCCTCCTCGCTTTTGCCTCTATTGTACTAGCAAGTGAATATGTCAACGATACCGGACTAACACAGGCACCCTGTATAACAATATCCTGTGGGCTTTTTTTCCTCCAATAGACTTGGATTGTTAGTGCGTGGCAAATATTTATATTGACATCTGTGAGCTGGTCTTTTGTGCCACTTGTTGGGAAAAAAAAAATGAGGCTGCTTTGATGCAACATAAAAAATACAGTCGAAGGGTGAAACCTTATTATGGAGATGTGAAATTCAAGGACATCACAGTTTCCTTCTCAGAGTGGATACACACACGTTGTCACAGACAGTAACGCAACACAGACATGCACTGCACTCAAACCAGAATACACACTCAGACTTAATCACACACACACACACAAACTAACATGTACATGTGAACTGATGCTCCCCCCTCAGCACACACATCCTACAAGCACGGCAGTGCAGTATGAAGGCTGTCATCCATCAAGAGGTATTGCCTGTCCTCGTTAGAAAGTCCTAATCCACTTGTTTCTGCAGTCTATTCTCCTGGTAGCTGCCCGGCACCACCACTCTAATGGGCCCGGAGAGCTCATGGCAGACACACACACACACACATATACATGACACACACACTCTCTCTCTCTTTCTTGCTTTTTTCCTCTCTCTCCTCCTCTAATGGTCTTGGAGTGCTGAAAGAGAAGTAGGAGAAATTTTGGGCCATTGCCTCCAAACTATGTGTGTGTGTGTGTGTGTGTGTGTGTGTGTGTGTGTGTGTGTGTGTGTGTGTGTGTATGTGTGTGAGACAGAGAGAGAGAGAGAGACATGTACAGCACATGTACCAGTTATTTTGTTATTTTTACCTGTGTTGTAACTGTATATGCCATGTGCCATACAGTGTACTCATTTTCATTACATACATACATTTTAGTTTATATTCAGGAAATCCATCCACTTTCTTGTCTTGTAACAGTCTCAAGGTTTTGGTATTTTTGGTTTGTTGATTTCCTGTTCAATTTTGCCTCCCCGATCTGATTCCCCCCCCCCCCCCACACGTCTCATGTAAGCCTCATTAGCACTGCCCTGTTCCCAGTGTCTCTCCATCTGCACCTTGTCCCCTCGTTAGTTCAGTTTGTTTTTAAGCCCGTGTTGTTCCCTCACTGTTTGTTGGTTTCGTCCACATGTCTCTTCTGCCTGTTCCTCGGTCATCTTGTTTTCCTGATTTGTTACTCGTGTATTTTTGGTTTGTCCTTAGTTCTCTATTTCTCTTTAGTTTTTTCCTCGGCCTATCTTTTCCCTGTCTTTTTTTACTTGCTTTTTAGATTTTGGATTTCACATTGGACATCAACTTACTAAAGCTCTCTTTTTGCTTTCAACCTGCCTGCCTCTGTGTATCTGCGTTTGGGTTCTTTTTTTTGAACTGTGACAATCAACAGGAAATTATATACAGTAAGACAGTTAGCAAGGAACATCAATCAAATGTGCACTTTTGAATGCCAGCGCCAATTACTTCACAAACACAAAGCAAAAAGTGCCTTTTTAAAGATTCAATACTTATTTTGTTTTGTCCTGCTCTATTATCTATTATTATTCAAGATCTTTTCAAGAGCTGTCTGTCCACCAACTCATTAAGATGTTTTCCAACCAAAATAAGCACCCCCATCTTTTTTGTGTGCTGTGTGAAGCATCAACAGCAAAATAAAAAAAAAAAATTGGACATATGTTAAGTATGCATACCTGACAAACATGTCAGAACATTTTGCTGTGTGAACAAGCTTCATACTCAAAACCTGCTGATCATCTGTATGTACAAAGAACTAGGACTGTCACTCAAGTCCATCAAGAGGTCACATAACATATTCATACTACTGTGCGTTGTGATTTTATGCATCCACGTACATAAAAAAATTAATGTCTCTGAATCTACATACAGCGTGCAAAAATCCTGCCTATACCATATTCAGAATGTATCGCAGTGCATTTTGATGTTCTGATACAATTATGATGCAACTTTAATTTGCCCATGATGCAGTGAATCCTTATATCTTGTTACCATCCATGGGATGTGTTATATGACTATATACAGTATATAGTGCCTCCCTGCAGGAGAGTGTCAGACATTTCAAGGCCTCACAGACACAACAGCACACAGTATCGACTATTTGGTTTACCCTTGTGCTGTGCTGAGAGACTTCTTAGTGCTGCTAGATTAAGTGCAGCTGTCTCTTCATCAGATGTGATTGGTGAACGAAGTACACAGTGTGTGTGTGTGTGTTGGTACACATAACAGGGCATGTACAGCGGCTCTGCAGGTGGCATATTACCACACTGTAATGCTGTATGCCTCTCCGCGCGGCTACGTGTGCGTGTCCGTGTTGATGTTTACGTGTGCGCGTGTGGAGGCGGTGAGCGTGTTAGTGGATGTGTGTGTAATTGAGCCGGGTGTAAACGCGGCCCTATCGCTTCTCTCTCTCCCTTTTTCTCTCTCTCTGTCTGTAGTCTCTCAATTAGCCGGAGAGCGGGCCCATGGGGAGCCATTGTTTGAGCAGCAGTGGAAGACAAACAAGACTGCCTCTGCACGCAGCAGCAGCTCCCTGGGCAACACTCGAGACTACTGCAGTCATTCACTCACCAGCTCCTGAACACACACACACACACACACACACTCACACACACACACACACACACACACACATGCAGTCCTGAATTTGCACATACTTACAAATGCATACAAGCGCAAATAAAATCACGTAAACAATCACGTACGTGCGGCAAAATTGTGATGCACGCATGTAGGCTGCAGCAAAAAAAAAATACACACGTTCACATTCATGTTGAATTCACACCTGAAAACATATGCAGAGATACACACAAACATAGGCAGAGGATTATAACGCAGCCCTGCTCTTCTTGGTAAATGGACCAAAACCACAGATCCGTGGGGAAAAAACGAGGGCACACATGTTTACACACAAATTACACCCTGTGGGATAACTTAGCCCCGTTTCTACAACGAAAGGCCACACTGTTAGATGATAATGTGCACATGGATATTCCCTCATGCCAGTTTACTTGTGCCTTTGTAAAGACTGCTTTGTTGGGACAACAGGATGAAATGTGCAGAAAAATTGGGTTTTGTCCATAAACCTGGGTCCATTTCTATGAGAACAGGAGCAACAGAAATGCTCATTTTGTTTCTTCTCATCTGTCTCCATTTCTCGCTCATCCTTTCATCCCTTAATCTCAGTGTTTCTCTCCAGAGAGAGAAATAGAGGATTTTCAAGTCATAAAAGTTTTATGGGAGCCGTAAAGGCTAAGCATGTACAGCCAGCCCTTCTGAACTCTCACTCCCTGCTCTTTATATCCATCTGAGGTGAGGGGTGGGCATTCAGGTAGAGAAGTGCTCTGGAAATAATTTAAGAGCAAGGATCGGCCCGTTTCTTCTCAGCCTTCAGGTTGTTGTGCTGTTTTGCCAAGTGCTGTTTCAAGGCTTTCAAGGCAAACCCTTGCATTTTAATGCTGGTTCTACCTGCCGAGAGTGTGTTTGGTGACTTAAAAGCATCAGCACTGTTAACAGAGACAAAAAGCTCATTGAAAGATAAAAACTAAATGTTTGGTTCAGCCTCAAGCCATAAACTGCATAGGTATTAGTTCATATTACAGTCTGGAGTGCAAGGATGTACCCCAGGCTTTCAGTGTCACATTAAAGCACAGGTATATTTATTGTTATGTACTATAGGGATACATGCCACCATTTCTATTGTGGGTACCTCTATCTGTCTTTTCAAAAAATAAGGAAATGACTTCCACGTACAACACGGGCTCACAAATGGGAGATGACAGTTATTCAGCTGAATGGGGTGGCAGCCGGCTCTCTCCCCCTAACCTATGCGGCAAGCTGTAAAATAGCAAGCGAGCGAACAACAAGAGAAATAAATGACTTTCTGGACAAAGGCAGCAGCAAAGCAGAAAGCATTTCTCCCGAGGCTAAGAGGGAGAACGGGGAAGAGAGATGGAGAGATGGAGGAGGAGAGGGGAGGGAGCGGGGAGGGGATACATCACCTTGTGCGGCGCTCCATATCATTTGCATGGTTTATACTCTCCAAGGCCCCCACCATGCAAATGACTCATAAAGTAGAAATAGAGAGACTTTGGAGCCGGTGTCAGGAGTGAATTTATATATGATTGCCAGGCGGGCCCGGTGTCCTAAATCATTTTCAATTAGATGACACTTTCAATATCGAGCCGTTGATTTAGAGATATTAAAACTTCTTCTCCCTTATCCTCCACAGAGTTGAAAGCAAGCAAGCTTATCTGCCACCCCCCCCCCCCCCCCCCCCCCCCCCGCTCCCTCTTCTTCTTTTAATCCACCCTTTCTCATCTTCCTCTCCTTAAAGGTATATGTCAGGAGGATCTTTTACAGGATGGAGCCAGCACTTCAAGGGAAGGAGAGGCCCCCTTTCTGCATATAAAATCAGGGCAATTTGCAATTCATTTTAAATTTACCATGTCATTGTCTCGGATAGACATATGGAGCGCTGAAACAAATAGGAAAATTTTTGCCATTTGTGAGCAATTGTCCTCAGAATTGTCAATTACACTGCAGGGGGATGTACTGTAAGTCAAGGTGGCATCCATTTAGAGAAGGTGGGGGAGAAAAAGAATACATTTCGATTTATAATGACATTGCACTTGCATTAATTTTGCATTATTAACAGTAAAGGAAATACTACTTTAAACGGGCCGCCTCGGAAAAAAGTTACCGTACAGTTGTTTGTGAGCTAAAAACAACCGGCGCATATCTTGCTAAGCAGCTGAAACTTTCACTGCCTCACCCTCACAAACAACCTTTATGTGCTCCGTCTTTGCCTGCACATCATCAAGACGGGCATCGATCCCGAATCTCTTTAAAGAGTCCTCCCTCATTCCGCATTCTGCTCATGCGGCCCTCTCGACCTTTCTACAGGCTGCCTTTAAAGCACTCATTGTGCTGCGTTTAACGACTCCGTTGCATCTGCCTCGACTATATTGTAAACCTTACTCTGAAAGGCACCTACATTTAACCAAATGCATCAACGCGCCCCCTGCTTCATCCAACCTTTCTTCAATGCAATAAAGCCGACTTAAATTGACAGATTGGGGTCCGTATCAAAAGCTCTGTTCGCTCTAGTATCGCTGCCTTCACCTTATCGCGCCAACACCGAGCACACAGCAACCCCGACTCATTCGGAGGCAATAAAATCTATATCTTAATGGACATGCACTAACAGAACGTCCCAAAGTAATGCAACCAAATGGCATCTCCACCCCTCATCGTTACGGTCTCGCATTTTGCCTAACTTATGTCTCCCTCCCCTCCTCCCTGAACCCCCTCCGCCTGCTCCTCCACCACCACCTCCTCCTCCACCACCCTTTCAGGAACAATAAAACCACGGATTAGATGGACATCTCCCGTTTCTACACTTCGCTCAACATGCTGCCCTCTACCTCATCTTCCTCCCCCCCCCCCGTCTCTGCCTGCCACTTCTCTATCTCCCTCTTCATCCCAGCACTCTTTCTCTCCCTCCCCTCCTCCTATCTGTTGTACCCCACCTCTTCGATCTCTCGCTCCATCCTATCAGCCCCGCTCCCTCCCTTCTCCTCTCGCAGCTCGTAGTGTGATTGTGTGTGGGGCAGGTCGTGCTGACAGGCCTGGGCAGGGCCGATAACGCCGGGAGCTGAACAAAGGGGGGAATATTGTAAAGCCTAATGGAAAGGAGCTGGAGGTGGAGGGGTTCAGGGACATAAATCAGCGCGCCTGGCACTGATGGGGCTTTTCAGCAGCAATAAGGGAGGCAATACCTCTCAGAGCCCCGTGGTAGAGGATCGGAGAGGGTACTCACACACTCCTCCCCTTGTCTCAGATTGAGAGAAGACACATATGGAATGACCTGACGTGCTCACAAAGACGCGTTTTTATGCATACACAAACACTCATACATACACAAAAGTCTCTCTTGGAAACATATATACGTGATCATTCAGTGCAAAATGATGCATGTACAAACGTCTCCTGCACACACACACACACACACACACACACACACACACACACACACACACACACACACACACACACACAGAGGGAGAGAGAGAGAGACAATCTAAAAGCACTTTCTGAAGAGCTATGTTAAGTGGGCGTTGTGTCAATCTGCGTGGGGATGGATGGGGGTGGTTGCGAGGGGGGTCCTGGGTTGGGGGGGGGCAGCTCCCATAAGCCATTGAGAGTGATAACCAGCGGGGATGGATGAGTCACATTTTACCTTTATGGTGTTCCGCTATTCACTGTGTAAAGATAATGGACGGAGGCACTTAGTAATCAGAGGTAGAATTAAAGAGCTCCTCTCATCTCCATTCTGACTCAGTACAAAGCCTTTCTTATTCCATCACTTCTTGTTCTCTCCGTTTATTTTCTCTTTTTTAACCTGCCATCATTTCTAATTATCTAGAAATAAATGAATTGCTCCTGTGTTTGAAAAAAAAGGTGCTGCGTGTGCTGTTTCATCCAGCCAAAATGTGTGCGAGGGCAACTACAGTGTGAAGAGCGACTATTTGTGGAGAGAAAAATAGAGATAAGTGAGTTTTTTCAAGAACACAGAGTGTGTTCAGTGGCGGTGTAGGGCGACAAAAACAGTATTTACACTTTTGGTTTCTTGGACCCGCTCATCATATTTGTTGCAACATCTAGAAAGCTGTTAAAGTGAGTTTAAGCGAACCATTAGCTCGTGGTGTCTAATGTTGATCAATCAAATCAGTTGCTTTATCCAAAAAGTAACACAACTTAACCAGGAAATATGTGGTTTCCCACCTGTTGCCTCATTATGATCTCTCAAATAGTGACTGAATAAAGATAGACTTGAAAGAAGAGGGGAAATTTAATAGTGTTATTTTCTTCCAATGGTAACAGTGATGGAAAGTTGAATAAGCTGTGCGAAAGTGTCAAATGTTCAATTTCCAAAAATGTTCCTCTAGAAAGTGTTTAGGAGCATGTTTTGAGTCGTTTGGAGTTGATTGGTATCTATTTTGTAGCAAAAAGGACATCATTAGTGACGCAGCAGGTGACCATTCCTGCATTTGATAAATATTAACCAAATGGAACGTGTGAATCACTCATGTATAACTGAAATTGGAGGGAAAAGTAAACCACAAGTATTCTCACAGACACAAAAACACACACTTTCTCTCTCATCTCACCTCTGATCTTATAATATAAAGTAAATGTCATGGGCCATCATTGAGCATTCATCACTGTAATTGGCTACATAACAGCAGCTGCCCAGGCAGAAACTCAGTCTACAGCAGTCAGAGAGAGAGAGAGAGAGAGATTAGACATCCTTCATAGGTCTTAAATCTCCATTAATCATTGCCCCACTATTCACATCCCTGACTCTGACACAGATAAGAGCTCGGTATGAAAGGGGAACTGGGAAAGACAGGAAGAGGGAGAAAAAAAGAGCAGTAAAGGAAAAAAAAGGGGAGATCACGGACTTGTTAAAAATAATAAGCTGCTACACAGCCACGTGGAGAGGCCCTGGTGAGATGGGAATTGCTGATTAAATTAGAGGCTCATTAATCAGCCCTTGACCATGACTCCCCCATTTCTCTTGTTCAGCTCGCGCCACTGACTTCCCCCATTTTTTTCTTTGCTCGCTTTTTCTACCTCCCTCTTGCCAAGAGAGGGATCTCCTGCTGAAGGGTCAGGGTTAAGAGTCAGCAGGAGAGGGGGGATAAGAGGGGGGGAAAGACATGGCAACCCACTCTTATGATTAGCCTGGAAAAATAGCAATCTGGCCTCCTGCCTCCTTGACTGCCCCCTGGTGAAAATTGTGTACAGCCAGAGGCAGCGCAGTTTAGCAACACCAAAAGTCTACTACCTCACACATGCACTCTCTTTTTCTCACTTCTTCCATCCAAACTCATCCAAACAAAGCTTTGTTGGCGGCTCGCTGAGTTTCTGCTGTGGTCTGGCTGCAGATCTGGCAGCAGCATTGGTTATCTATTTGACTGACTTTGTTGCAGCAGGAGTGAGGAGTGAATGAGCGTTGGCTGTAGGCATGAGTAGGCAACGCTGTGATGATGAAGTGGTTTTGAGAGCTGAGTGTCATTTTCATGATGGTGGTGATTATGCTGAGGTCATTAGAACCTACGCATTACATCATGGCTGCCAGCAAAGGGGAATCCCCCCCCAGGTTCACCTTAATGGAGAAAAATGTGTTTTCTGCTCATTACAAAACCAATCAATTAGTCAGTCAGCTAATCAATCAATCAGTAAATCCATCAGTTGGCATTGTAGGAAAATGATCCCTGCTCTCTGTTAATATGGCACATGCATTATGGATGCTTTGTGTCCTCTGATGCTCTTAGTGGAGAAAAACATCATGTCCTCATTATGACTCAATCAATTAGTCAGATCACAGAGCCAATCAATCAATCAGTATTTGGGTGTTTATACAGTAACATTCTACAGTGTGCTAATAATAACTGGTATGGCATCATCTACAGGACATATACTTTTCCCATAGTGTAATTTGTTTTTATGATGATCCAATCTCCATGTCAATGACTTTCATTATTTTTAGTACTAATACCACGATGCAAATCTTCGTGCAGCAATCAGAATTTTACTGAAAGGCCAAGTTGGTGTATCTAAAATAACAACACTCATTATACAGGTCAAATCAGTGATGTGTAGGCAGCATTTGAAAGTCATCGCAGTCTGAGGTGGAGGTAATTATGTAATTTGGGATTGTTTTAATTCCATGCAATACGTATCATTTTTTAGATGATGAGCTTATGTTTTGCCTCTAAAATCTTAATCTGTAGAGTATCTAGTAATGAAAGCTGTAAAATGAATGCTGTGGAGTAAAAAGGAACAATATTTCTGTCTGTTATTTGTAGTAAAATAGGAGTATCTGAAGGGAAAAATGTTCATAAATGTATCATAAATGTTATCATTTTCCCCAAATACAACTCTCAAAGATGTATTTTCCATCACTTGGGTGACAAAGAAACAATCTCTGAACACAACACTGATAAATAATATATATAATAAATATCTGTCTCAATAGCTGCTAAAGGCTCCTATATGTTCACAAACTAATCGCCAACTTTGCCTGTTTGCTGTGTGAGTAGGGAATGCACTTTGGGTTTTTCAGAGCCTTTAGCTAAAAAAAACTGCTGCCTGCCACGTCCGGAAATCAGGCAGTGATTTATTCACAGTCAGCCATTTATTCCTACTTTTCTGAGAAACAACACTAACAAAGAAAATGGCACATTGGAGACAACAGATATCTCTGCCAAATATAAATCTCCTTTCCATTATTGTCAGCTGGATGAGCCTTAAGAAGGATGTAGCCATCCAAAAACACAAGTCTGCCTCCACCCTCGCCCTGTGAGGTCTCCCCTCAGGATCACCAGATAAATTGAACGGGAGTCCTTGACATATCTGACAGCATCCTTTTCATTCCTCGGCTGCCCTGTCCCTCACTCTCCCCCACTGTCCCCGGCCCGCTCCATCCGCCACAGAGCCAGGGAGTAATAGGATCCCTGGGCTACCTGACCCCCACATATGAAAAGGGCCGCCACACAAAGCGAGGAGGGAGCGGCCACTTAAAAAGGAAATGGAACGAAGGCGCTGGAATAGAATAGGAAGGAGTGAGAGCGAGAGAATAGCAAAGGAGGGTGATGAGGAGAGCGTGGAAAGAAAAAAAAAAAAAAACAAGTGCCCAGCCATGTGTGAAAGACATAATTGAAAATGTCAAAAGATGTAAGGAATGACAGCAATGAACTGGCTGAGCATGGCAGTGCAGTCTGTCAGTGAGCTACTACCTCAATCCTGAATAGATTCTGCCTCTCTTCTCTTCTCTCCCACATATTTTTTCTCTGTGTGGTGCACACACACACACACACACACACACAAGCAGACACTTAAATAATTTGCGATACTCCCCTTTACTCATTTGATTTCATCCATCTGCTTTGTGTCTGTGTGTGACTTAACCTCTCTGGCAGGTTTCCCAGCAGAGCGTGTGGGTGAGCTGCTAAAGACCCTAATGTGTGCGTGCACGTGAGCATATGCATATAGATGGATTTGGAAGGGAAATGTGATGCCAGATCAGCACTTGACCCTGATGTCAGCTTTACTGCTTATCCTCGCTTTCGCCCTTTATTCACTTCTTCGCGAATTATCCCCCCCCGCCCCATCTTTTTCATCTCTGAAGATGAAGACGAGATTTGTCGCCCACATTGGCCATAGCTGATGAGCTGAACGCATGGCTTGTAATTCAGCAGATCTGCCTGCTGTCAGGTGTGTTTTATCTTATAACAGTGCAGGGTGGGGGGTCTTTTCATTGTAGCTTACTGAAAAACGCCTCTTAAAGATCTAAGCATCATCAGACGTCAAGTGTAAAATATGCAAGAATCCGATATGAAAGGTGAAGCTTTCTTCCTTAAGAGACTTAATCTTGTGATGTCACAGTTAAAATATTATGATGAATATATAAAAACCTATAATGACCGTAATAACATGCCAAGAAAATTGAATTTGAATCCAAAATTTCATGGAAAATGTGCAATGTAACAGTAACATTCATTAAGACAGGATGCGACATACTGAGCAAGCCCTTTCCATACATGAAATATATAGAGAGTGCTGCTGCAGTAAACGTATTGCATGGAATAATTTACCAAGTGAATCATTATGGAAAATAGATTACCCGATTACTTTGTCTGAATTGCCTGTCGGGGCTTCTGTAGTCTAAAAGACGTAGGCTAGGTTTACACATCAATAGCAATTTGGTTAAGGTTAGGAAAATATGTTTTCAGTTATGAAATAGTCACAAGATTTAATCCTTAGAATTCACTTTGGTTGAAGTGGGAACAGACAACTACGAGGTATTGTTGAAGCAACACAACTGGATCATTTTCTTTTTCCTCACAGGACACAACATCAGCTTTTCATTCATTAGTCTGTAATGAAGATGTAACATTTAGTTTGGCGAAAGATTGTCGTTTCAGTTAGATGTTCATAAGCAGTTAGTCCCGAAACACTTTACATGTGCGTAATACATTTTGTTATGGATCTAACTACAGTACTACAACTGGGTAAGAGTCTAAGAGTCTATGTTATCACATTTAAGGTTATGGTTTCGATCACCTGCCACGTAAAAGTAGAAGGGAATTCACATCGTCAGATTTACATAAAGAGACCGTCTGATATGTATTTCCTCAAGTCATCAGGTCAAATCCAGAATGATCACTTTCTGTTAATATCTGTGTCGACTCCGTCTTGAAGAAGCTAATTTGCCTTGGAAGAAAAAACATTTTCTCAGCGTCATTAATTAAGGAGAAAGAGGGGGCTGCTTGGCTGTATGGAGATGTGAGGATGTAATTTGCATAGCTTGATGACACGGGTGGAAATCACTATGATACATATAGGCTTTCCGCACATTCATGAATATTCATTTATTCTGTGCGCCACCAACATAGCACATCAAAAATAGATGTGCAGGCTGGATAATGATCTTATCAGAAAATCCATCCAGCATTCAGCTGCAGTCCTCCACCATGGAGAATGTGCTCAGTGATTTTAAGTTCATAGAGTTCAGAGTCTCGGTATAAGCCGGTTTTACACAGGCATTTGATAAAAGAGCTAAACAGAAATGTCATGTAAGTCTTGTGTGAAAGATACCAGGGACCCCCTGTTGTAAAAACATGAAACCCTGAAAGGCTCACTGCCGACCAACACGCTGTAACTCTCCCTGTCAGTGAAAAAGGCAAATACCACTGTGGCTCTGAGACAGGAGCAGACTGTTTCCTGCAGCGTTGTTGAAGGTGAACAAGGCAACTCATCCTTGAACACCGATAGGTGTTTCTTTTTTTGTTGCCTGTGGGAATCGGTTTTACTTGTACTGTTATACTGCATTCCGAAAAAGAAAGGGAATGAGGGGGAGGCAGGGAAGGGAGCAAGGGAAGGAGGGTAAGGAGGCAAAAATGGCTGCAGGGTCTGGGGAGTTTATCTAAGACTCAAATTAAACATCCAGAGCAAAGGCGCCAACAAAAATTAGGGCTTAAATGACAAATTATTACCTCTATATTGGCAACAAAGAACACAGAGCAAAAGACAGCGGCATGGGAGATCTTATGCATGCCTGTATGCGCTGGAGATAATGTGGTCTAATCAGCTTTATTGCTCATATGCCTCACATTAATGGAGAACAAGAATAATATAGTACAAGTGATACATTTTTAAAGTGAAGAGCGTTTTGTGTTGGGTCTAAAATGAAAAAACGTATTCCAGAAGTATCATAATCAGGTAACGTGTGATGGTGCATAGTCGGCAATGTAGTCAAAGTGTGAAGTCATTTTAAAGACATGGAAGCAACTATAAGACAAAACACAAATCATTATTGATACAGTGAAAATTAATCGGACATCTTTATAGATTCTGTGTTTGGGCGTACTCACAGTATCACCTAACTATAAACTGGAATGTACTACAGAGGTCTGAACATGTGTGTATGTGGATTGATGGAATGTAAGAGACCTTTAACATAATTACCTATCACAAGATGAGAGCATGCAATTCTTAAAAATCAATTGAAATCAGAAGCCATTTTGATGGAGTTTCATGAATGTAGACGTGCACCACCTCTCACTTTCAATTAACAAATTGGACATTTTACTTCACAATTTTGTACAGCAGAGAGGATTTTAATTCTGTCTGTGCACAGACTGGATGTTTGTACGTCTGCCAGTCTGTGCACATATTGCCTGTGAGCACAGCTGTGTCAAGTCCAGCTGCATCCAAACAACCTGTGAGTGCCTCAACACACAACACAGTGGGAAGCGAGCTGGCCGGCCAGCAAGAAAGAGTGCCGACACAGCAAACAATGCCGCGATGGGGGACAGCCAGTAATGGGATAAGTGGTGGGTTGCAAATGCGTCAACTGGAGTGTGAACGCCATGTTAGGTATGCAAATGAAGAGGAGAACCTATTGGCTTGGCATGCACGGCCCATCTATTCCACAGCAGCCTGCCTCAGTGATACAGGACTTGTCAGAGGTGGCCTGTGGTGGTTCTAGCCAGTTTGTGCTATAAATTATAGTTTATGGGTTATTGATTCCAACCCAAGGAAATTAATTCAATATATCTCTCACTGTAAGCAAAGTGATAAAAATGCCCTGCTTTCTGAATGCAATCTCTGCTGTTAATCTGGAAGTTTTCAGGAATCTTTGCAGCACTGACGCCAGTGACGTGCAAGAAAATAGCACATTTGTGATGAGCAATATTGGCCTGTTTACACCAAAAAGCTACACTAGTCCAGGGCAAATATCTGACTTCTGTGCTTACAATTTTACATGAGAACTTGTTATCTTAAGTAATTATTGATACAGCCTTATATTTTGACTTTTGTAACCTCTGATATAAGGTATATGAACTGTACTCCTGTGAGCCTGTAACCAGCTGTAAGTTTTATTATCTTTACTAATGACTGACTAGTCTTATATTTTACACCATGACATTACTCCGTTTCCTGTCATATCTAAAGCTGTTTCTATCAATAAAGCCAAAAAAGGCCAAAAAAATATTTTAAAAAAAAAAAGAACAGGATCTCAACACTTACAGTACACAACTCTAGTGCCCAGAATTTGCAGATTGTGTCATGATCCCATGTGCACATGCTGCAGGCGACTGCATTCCGCAGCTTCATTTAAATTCAGACTTACCTAAAATTGCATCCCTGTTCACATCTTATTCTATTCTATTTTATGAAACTGCAGCTTCTTATAAACCACACAAACGTGTTTGTGGATATCATAAACCTTTTCTACTTTATTTAGAAGACACACATGAGCTAGATACAATAATATTTAGTTCATCAGGCTGTGTGCACATTGACTATGGCCTCCACTACAATACATACATTGATACACAGTATTTCACGTCCCCTAAATATGACTTTAGCCAAACCAAATCAGTGCGTCCTCTGTGTGTTTCAGGCATATTCACACCTGCGTTTACATCTGTCCACCTATCAGAGCACCTACAGTAAGACGAACTCCGGACTGGCACCCTATATCTGCGCACTAAATTCTAAACTACAGACCGTCTTGCAATGGAATCCCACCAGCTGTGATGTTGACATTCTGACCCGCTAGAAGTACGCAGTACTTACAACATTATTACATGAGTACTCAGTACAGATGGTTTGGATCACATACATCTCAAGATCTGCCTTCGTTTTCATGTCAACCACGATAGAGTTTTGTAGTTTTGTATCATGTACCGTGGTGACCGACAGACAGACATATGTACACCTGACAAAATACTAAAAGTCCCATCTATGTTAGTTCCCACTATAAAAGGTCTCTCCAGGGCCACTTTTAGCCATGAAAGACACAAGCAGACACACACAAGGTGAAACATTACTAGCCGATGCTGGGGCAGCTGGCAAATACTGCTTATTAATTATATTAATTCAGGGTTTTAAACATTACACACTGCACCACAATCTAAAAACATGTTACCGTTACTTAACTGTTCACAATGTTCCACCTGTCAGCGCCGCATATTTGCCTCGGAGAGTTCTGCAAACATGGTCAGCAGATTTGAGCAACACTTCTGGTGCAGCAGTGATTCACTCAAGCTGCTTGAGGGGGAAGAAACATTTCCGAAATCTAAATGTCAAGACTTGATTGAAAAATCAGAGGTGATATTCAAAAAGTTTCATGAATGCAGCAGTGTACCATCCCGCCTTGAGTACACTTCAGCTTCTTTCAGGAGAGAAAAACTTTGTCAAAGCGAAGACAAGTAGTCTATCCTGTTAATCACACTGAATCATCATTCATTTTTTTTTTTTTTTATTACAGTTGCGGGCTGCGATTCAAAGGTAAGTAA
Source organism: Diplodus puntazzo (assembly GCA_963678695.2). Lineage (NCBI taxonomy): Eukaryota > Metazoa > Chordata > Actinopteri > Spariformes > Sparidae > Diplodus > Diplodus puntazzo. The sequence goes on from OZ023156.1 coordinate 20,006,522, forward strand.
CCAGGTAATTCCTTGTTTAGACCTGCCTGTCATAGTTTATACAGGCACAGTGCTGCATGTTAGTATGTCGGAATGCCTTTTCCATGTCACATTGCTGCTGCTGCTGTTGTTGTTGTGTGAAGCTGCTGGCTAGTATCACAGTGCAGATTAGTCAGTTGTTGGGCCAATTCAAACACACACACAAACCCTCCCTCTGCATCACCGCCTCCTCTTCTCCTCCTCTTCCAGCACCCTTATTTATCTTTTTGATTTGGCGCCCTTACAGCCAGAGAGTTTTTTTTTTTTCCTCCTTGTACATAAACAAACGAAAAAAGGATGGTGGCAGTCTTAAGTGTGCAGAGGAGGGGCTGAATTTATGGTGAATGCAAAATGGCGAGACACAAAAACACAAAAGCAGGTGAAAATGACCCACAGCAGCGACATGCCTCGAGCTCCTTTGAAGAAAAGTCAGGAGCTCTTAAGGTTCAGAGAGGAAGAAAAACCTGATTTCTGTTCTTCTGCATTTCCCTTTGTCCTTCCAGTCCTCCCTCCTCCTCCGCCTCCTCCTCCTCCTTCTCCCCCCTCTTTTTCTAATTTTCCTGAGGACGGAGGTGCCTGCCTGCCTGGCACATGACATTGATTTCCATCAGCGCTTGGAAATAACCTCGGAGCCGTTGCCAGGGCAACCCGCATCTACCTTTTTGCATTTTTGCATATTGCCGCTGAGTTTTCCTCTCTTTTTTCCCTCCCTCCTCGTCTTTTCTTTTTTCATTGCGTTGGCCGCAGCTCACAGAGCGACGGGATGACAAATGCTCTCAGGTAGAAAGGCGATGGCAGGGGATGGAGAGGAGGAGGAGGAGGAGAGGGAGGAGAGGGGGGGTGATGGAAGAGGAGGAGAGAGCAGCGGTCGGGTGGGTGGTGTGTTGAGGAGGAGGATGGGGATGCACAGAGAGATGGATGACTATGCCAGGCGGGAGCAGGCAGGGCCGTGGAAACTCTGGCACGTAGTATGTGTGTGTTGTGGGGGAGGGTTATTGATGTCTGCCCATTGGGGGCCGGTGGGGGCAAGAAGAGGGGGGGGGGGAATAAAACACCAGAGCACTGACACCAATGGACTCCTGACTCCTAATTAACTACATAAGGACAGGCGTGGAGATTGAAAGAAAGAGGAAAGATGCACGAAGGGGGATAAAAAAAGAGATAGAAAGAGTAGAAAACCAATCCCGGATTACATTTAGTGGGGCCACGAGCACCGCAAGACGCTTCTTCCCTTCTGACATGAACCATCGTCTGTCTGTGCTGCAGGCCCATTCGAGCGCTGCCACTCACAATGTAAGCCCATGGGGGGGACATCAAGTTTCCTCCTGACAGAGACAGCATGTGTGTATGTGTGTGTCTGTCACAAGTGGCCTTCTCGCTTTGGTCATTTACAGTTCGCTGGTGTCGAGAGGGAGGCATCCTTGTTATTGTGTGGCTCCCTGCAAATTTGTATGTGCACAGGAGCATGGGGCGTGTGAATGGGTGCGCGGGGAAGGGTGGCCATCGAATCAGCGGAGTGTGTCATGAGAAATGTTGATGCACAGAGCGAGAAAAGGGAGAGAGACAGAGAGAGAGAGAGAGGCTACCTAGCTACGACATTCCCTCAACATTTGCCTCGTGGCTTCTCTTCCCCTGCCCAGTATCAACACCCCAGTCAAAGTGCAGCCAGGGGGAAAATTAATTTCTTATTACCTGATTATATTATTAGGTTTCGCTTGGTGTGTCACTTAAATATTCCACATCAGCATTTCATCAAGCAGGGGTATAGCATAGTATAGAGGAGAGTATTGTAAAGCATGGCTGTGGGTTGAGCGAGGCAGGCCGGCAATGTGTGCCTGAATCGGGTGCCGTAATCGTCTGAGACGTGCCTCCCCATCCCAACGAATAAAGACTGGCGCTGGCAATATGCTGGCAGAAAGCAATTTGCTCGAGTGCAATTCCCTCTCTGGCGTCCACCAGACACACACACACACACACACACACACACACACACACACACACACACACACACACACACACACACACACACACACACACACACACAAATACACACACTCACACACGCACCAAAGTAGTGCAATGCCCGGCCGTTCGATTCACAATGGGTTCAGGAGTTTCACTCAGGTAAAGCACTCACCTACATACACATTTTCTGTTTCTCACGTACACACACACACACAAACAAGACAGGGCTTTTTTTTTTCTCCCTTCAAATAAACTCAAGCTGACTGCATTCATCCAGCCAGCCCTCAGATTTGCCTTTCATTCCCCCTCTGCTCCGACACACAGAGGATTGAAGACGTGACCGGTGCCTGAGCGCACCCTGTGAAAAAAAATAAATAAAATGCCTCCATGCATCTCACAAACACACATCACAAACAGATAGTGGAATTTACAGGCCATCAGATGGAGAAAATGGAAATGATATTCGGAGCATTGCAGGGGCAGCTAGCAAGGGCATATATGGGATAAAAATAAAAGGAAAAAGGAAAGAAAGATAGACATTCTGGGTGTAAATCAATCTCATGTGATATATCCCCATCTTAGAATGTACTGATAAGTCTTGGAGGGGTATGGTAAATAAAATTGATCATTACAAAATTCATGAGGTCCAGAAATCCTAACTTGGGTTTCTTTCCTCCTGGAGGGCAATGTTATTATTTTTTCTCTCTCTATCCCTCGCAACAAATCTACACACTCAGTGGCTGAGACTCGAGAAAAGGGCAAATTTGCATACGTTCCATAAGGAAGAAAATCTGATCATATAAATGTAAATAAGGTGAGCTTAACTTATATTTTCCCAGAGAAAACAGTGAATTGATAACATGAGTGAGCAGAGGACGGAGGACGAAGGGTGGATGGAGTGGAGAGGGCTCCAAGGGGCTCGTGGATCAGTATATGCATTAATGTCAGGGGCTGACAGTGGGAAATTAGCTTTCCTGCACATGCTGGCGCAGGCTTGAAATGTTACTGCTGTGGACAAACAGCAGGAGGCAGTGGTGCAGCATCAGCAGTACAGTTGCAAACACAGGCTTCATTTGCACAATATCTATGAACCTACCACCCACTTTTATAAAAAATTATTTGTCTAAAAACATATTACGTGTGATTATGTGATTACATACAGTAACCCAAACAACAGAGTCAAAGTGTCCTCTACAGCTGACTGAATAAACTCACGTCATTGAAAAAAAAGGGTTATTTTAAGTGCAACCATGCATGTCTCCACTGTAACATCCTTAAAGGCACAAGTTGTCTCTGTCCTCCCTCTGTCTCTTCCTCTGTGTCCATCCCGTCTAAACAAGTACATCACATATATGAAATAATGTCTCAAACCCTTGTTCCTCTGTGATGTGTGTCTGGTTCATGTTCACTAACTGATACAGCAACATAAAACTCAATTTCATGTTGTGTTTGTGAAAAATTACAAAAGTTTCAGCTGTGGAATTTGCCGAAAATAAGCACTGTGGCATGATACTTACACGTTTTGTTTAGCAAGATAATTTTCACAGATGTAAATTAAGGCTAGGCTATAAACAGACCACAGTGTGGTCGCTCGACTTAAACATCACCATTTCTAAGCACATTACTACACAATTACTAGACACATTTTCAATAAATTAATCAATCTACAAGTTGCAAAGCTAAAGTAAGAATAGTTTGCAACTGAAGTTCGCCTGTAAAGACAGACATGTGAGTAGACGGGTCTCCGTTTTTGGCATGATGACTTTTAATATGCCTGATAACTTTTGAGTCTCATTTAGTCACTTGTTAACAACCACCATTTTTTAAGACACGTAAGCGCTTTTTAACTATCGGGCATTTAATGATGTATTGTTAAGAACAATTGGTATATATTTCAAGCCTGTGGTAACTAGACCTCATTTCAGGCATTTAACAAAAAATAAAAACTCATTGACTTTGATTGACAGCTAGTTAGTTTAGTTTAGTCACATTTAATTAGTCAGTAGTTGTTTTACCTTAAAACTGGGATTCTTACTATCTTGTCTTTTCAGTTGCTGATCAATAAGGAAGCGGTGAAATGATCCATCAGATTCCCTCCATTTATAGGATTCTTACTTATCAGGGCTTCCCAATCTGAGACAGATTGAAACTGGCAGCCATGTGGAAACGATCTATTGTCTTGTTGTTGTGGTATGTTTTTTGGCTTTTATTTATTGTTTTGGTTGTTTATTTTAATTTTACTTCCAGTATGCTTTATTCATTCAGGATATTTAGATGTTTTTTGTTCTCACATTCTAACTACAATATCTGAATATTAAGAATTAAAGGTCAATTGCTCTTTGTAAGTGTGTACTAGCATTGTTATGCTTTTATATTATCATTATTATAAATGGCATAAAATGGTCTTAAATAATAATATCTTTGCACACAGTATTTGGAAAATCGTGATTTTCTTTCGATGTTTGTGCAAAAGCAGCAGAGAAAAACCGTATTGTTGTCTGACCTACTGTTATTGTGTTCCAGCAACACTTGATATACAGCTAACTCTGCACTTTTTGCAAGGGAGCGAAACTACTTTAGAGGAATATGAATGAACGTCCTTGTCGAGTTCAACATAACCATTTGACTTTACTTTAGCTAATATACTGTATTTGGCTGCAGGGCACACAGGCTTCCCAACTGAATGTAATTGTGACAGATAAAAAGTTCATGGCTGAGAAGATACAAGACAAGCATTCTATTAGGCCGCTCCGGGACACGTTTCTCTACCTACAGAGAAAATGAAAGGACACTCTCAGTGGCTGTATGTGCTCTGCAGGCTAAAATCAGATTATTCTCCCCACCTATTGCGACTCAGAATTTGATCTTTTCATTTCTGTCCAAACAAACACTCAATCAGATTTCCCTCCTTGTATTGACTTAGAATACATCACATGTAGGCCACAAATTGTAACAGAAACACAGGGGCAACAAAAAAAATGTTTAATTCTTCCTCAGAGCAGCACAACCCACCGAGGAACAAAATGTGATTCACATTATCATGACCTCATAGGGGGTTTCATCGCAGTGTGACTGTGAGGATGCCAACTCGGTCAATGGTGCATGAAACTGCCTCCTTTTATTGGCATGGCATTCAATCAGTTCCTCCTGGGTATATGTCCTTGGCTTTGCAGCGTGGGCCACCCATTACAGCACTCCCTGCACCTGCCCACATCTTACTACCCAATCCCTTTTAATGGCTTTCCCCCCTCGCTTCCATCCCTGCATAAATACAATCAGCCCTGTCAAGAAAGGCAGAACCACTTGCTCTCTTCCTCTATTGTTTCTGATTGATTATGCAGAGCAACCATCGCTCCATCCGTCCCTCCCCACGTCTTCGAATTGCACTGGGGTTGGTTCGATGCCAGGAGAACCTCCCCCATCCTTCCTATTCCCGCCCTCTGACCTCATAGTGTGCCCACCCACCGATACATCACCCTCGTCCACCTCTGCCAGGGTGACTGTTGCCCTAAGCCATTAAACAAAGACAGAAGACATGGTGGGAAAAAGATATACTTTTAACATTCAAAAAAAAGAAACAAATACAAGCCTAAACGATAAAATTGTACCATTTAGGGGTGGGCCGATCTGGTTGAAAAGAATATCAAGATCAATTTAAATTCATTCACAATCTATAATCTAAATTGTGATCTTTTTTTGTTTAAGTTAAAGATTCCCTGCAGACTACAGGCAGACTTGAATTAGCCTGTGAATTTCTCCGTTTGCACCATTAAAGCACAACATTGCATTACGTTGTTTAACTAGCTCCTCATCTGCCATGCGTCTAGCTACACTGCATTATTTACAATACGTCAGCCAAACAGGAGCGACGTGAAGACATTTGTCAAATCAGTCATTATCACTCATCCCAATTGTTCTGATCACGGACATCAGATCTGCGAGTCAATGAGGTTATAAGAGGTTTGGAAACTTAAGTAAGAGGACGTTAAATACTGCAACCTCAGTGACTCGCCTGAAAGTAGATTGAGAAGCCTTCAAGATCGATCACAATCTAAAAGCGTCAGATCCCCTGCTAGCATTGCTTAGCCAGTCTTCAAACACTGAAGAACCAAAGCACAACACTGGTGAAAAACTTTAAGACAAACTACTTATATAACTGAAAACGTATCATGCAAGCAATGTGTTTCCTTTCACCCTGCCCACAGGGGAACAGCCTATCTGCCATCGACTGAAAGATGACCACGAGAGGAACCATTTCTCATTTTATTATTCAGACATAGGGCTTGCTGTTTTTTCACTGCAGCCTGGCAGTGGTGGGTAGCGATACAACTGCCTTGGCATGCCAAAGCACCTTGAAGGCTGATGGTGGTCTATATTTCATTGTCAATTGCTCCTATTATCATGCAAGGCACATTCGCTCGCACTCTGCATCGGTGTGAGCTTTAACTGATGTGCCAGTCAGTCAGCCCCATTAAACCCCAAAGCAGTCCCTGGGCAGCCCTTTTGTCTTCGCTATTTGTTCCCCTCAGCAGCACTAAACAGCAGCTCGCACAACATTCACTCCAACTAAACAACCTCCGCCTCCCTGGAGAGGTATGCCTTCTCCTTTCCCACCTCCACTGGTGACTTTAATGAAATATGCAGCTGTCTTTTAATCAAAACAAGGCCAATTTGCATACGGACAGGAAGGGGGCGGCGGACCCTCCTCCCCCTTGTCTTGACCGTGCGAGAGCTGGCTGAGATCCAGGCAGACGAGCGCCCTGATGTCGCAGCGGCGGGAAGGAGATGAAGAGGAGGTAGGAGGAGGAGGAACAGGAGATGCAGGAGGTGTGGATGAGGGCAAGGGGAGGGGGCAGTGGGGTAGGAGGGACGGGAACATGGCTAGAAACAAGCAAGTTCCAAATTAAGCAAACGAACAGATGGATGTGGCACATCAGCATAAATCAAAAACAAAACAGGGGCGCCATGCCTGTTTCCAGGAGAGTGTAGTTGGCAGGGCTCAAGGGTAAATCGGGCAGAGGATTAGAGAATACTCATCGTGTGTGTACACGTATTTGTGACCGCTTACATAAGTTGACGATTTTAAAAGATGCTGATCATCCCCGAGAGAACAGGATGACACAAAATACAATCGTCAGCATGCACAGCTTTAATAAATGCAAAGCCATTAACGAACAGCAATTAATTGCCAACAAATTACCTTGTGTCGATTACTTTGGAGGTGCTGTGCAGCGAGGCGGGGGGTTGTGTGAGCTGGGCAACGGTTAGCGATCTTTTGTTTTGGGTTGTTCGCGGCTGAGGACTGAGGAATGGGCAGATATAACAGAGTTCTCTCCTGTTCTGTGTGTGTCTAAGTAGCTCTAAAGGAGACTGAGGCTGACGAATAAAATGTGTGTGTGTGTGTGTGTGTGTGTGTGTGTTGTCTGTGTGTGTGTGTTTGGGACTGAGAGGAGCAAAACAACTAGCCACTGGTGCCACACCAGCACAGACAGGCGTTGGCTCACTCTATGATAGGCTTTCCAGCCAGATGGTGAACTGGCTGACTGGAAGTCTATCTGGTTGGCTTGTTGGCTGTCTGGCTGGCCTGCTAGCAAATTGGCTGTCTGGGTAGACGAACTCTGCCTGGTAACGACGGAGCCAGTGTAGGAACAAGGGAAGCCGTGTTTTTCAACACTGTGGGATTCTTTGTCTTCTCGCTCTCATTCCTGTCTTAAAATCTGGCTCTGATTTTTTACTTGTGCAATTTGGTATAAATGATGCACAAAGGGATAGTACTGTATCAGCCATTACGGGCTGAAACACTGCAACATTACAATGGTGGAAAAGGAAGAATGGTGTTGTGGCATTATTCTTACATGAATGCAATGCAACATGAATCACTGTTTTCCTGCCAGAAGAATCTCGTAATGTGCAGCCATGGCGCAATATGGTGGAGGGTGAAGTGCAGTGATATATTAGACAATATGATCCAGCCGAGACACATAATGTACCTGCTGTTAAATTTGGCATTGGGTTTCTATATTTCTAAAGCAGCACTGTGGTGGAGGGAAGAGACGAGCCACCCTTTCCTTCCAGAGAATTAATCAGTAGAGTTACAGTGCAGCCATTTAATTTTCTCTCACTGAAAGAGCTATAACCCTCTGTGAATTATTTGCAAGCCCCATTGTTATAAAAAAAAAACCACACACACAGTTATACCTTGCCAATCTCCAACTGCCCCACCAGTGCTGTCAATGCGGCAGACACATCATCACAGAGTCAAAGCCCAGCCAGCCACCTGCAGACAGACCGCTCACCATCTGAGAGAAAGTGATGAAACACATTTCATCATGCTGTCAAATTTAAAGGTTCGTCAGATCTACCTCGCTTGAGCTGATATAACTTAAATTATGCCCTGTAGCCGGGTGTTGTTGAGTCGCTAATTGATTCAGACCTCCGACTGTTTCACAGTGTCCCACTACTGTATATTCAGCATCTGCTAATCCCTGCAAACCATGTTTAGAGCATCCCTGGGGACATTTACTCTGTTCACGGCCTTCTGTTTACATACAGTATATGTTAGAAACGAAGGCTTTGATGAGTCGATTTCCTCTTTTACTGAACTGCTGACCAGACCAATGTTGTTGTTGAAATGATTAGAAGTAGTTCTGAACTACAGTCCGACGTATGCTGAGTTGCAGTTCTCAGGTGAGCTGAATGAAGGGACTGATGGATGACGGACTGACTGAACTGCTGACACCAGGTTTAAAAAATGACTCTGGGGTGTCCAAAGGGCTCAATAAAGCCATGGCTCTCTCTTGACAATACGCTTTCCTAAATATAAAGACCTAATAAATTTGACCACATGGAGGCTGCTGTGGACAGTAAACAGCAAATAGCAGCAGCCTAGATAGAGTTATTGGTTGTGTATCCCATATAAACAATCGAACTGTCCCACATAAAATACATAAACAATCTGCATTTTATTATGCAAATGTGATGCTCTCATGAATTTGGAGAGAGATATGGGTAGCCCATATCTAATTGCTAGATAACCTATAGGCAGCTAGCTACTAGTTAGGAAGGGGACTTAAGTCAAATAATATTATGACTTAAAGTCATAATAGCTAATTAAAGAAGCTAGCAAGCCTTTAGGTAGCTGGCCAGAAGCTAAACACGACAGTTAGGTAGCCTTTTGGTAGCCTAGCTAGTAGATACATAAGAGAACTAACATGCAGCTAGCTAAAAAATAAATGAAAAAAGCTAGCTAGCTTCTACGTAGCTGGCTAGTAGCAACATTGTGATAGCTGAACATTCAAACAGTTTAGCCTCTGGCTATTTTGAGAATAAAAAGTCAATAGTTTAAAATGTCAATATCTATTTAAGTAATATAATGCTAAAGCCAGACTCACCTCAAATTATCAAAACATCAAGTTTATGAAATAAATTAGATTGGATTATAAATGGCTCTAGTACTTTAAACATACTAAAAAAAAAAACAAAAAAAAAAACATATCTAACATACTTTAAAAAGACCGCACCTGGGAGAATTAAAATTAGTACAGCAGGTACTGTTGCTAGTTCACAAGTCCAGATGCTCAAATGAGAATAGAAACAAATGTGACTCACTGGAAGAATTTGCACCTGCACCAACATGTTTGCTCTCATCAGGGTTTTCAAAGGAAAGGAAAAAGCACAGGACACCAAAAACTGCAGATTTTTTTTATCCAATCCGGGCGGGATTAAGAGAAACCTTTCAAAATAAATTCACAATTACGTTTAATACTTTCCATGTCTGTACTCTGCTTTTGTGGGTGGTTATACAAGATGTTGTGTGAGCATGCTCTTTTACCTAATTTTGAATAAACCCAATGCAGGCCATGTGCTGAACTGGCTGAATAAAAGACAGACTAATTCAGTTAGCGTTGCCAGGTTATCTTTCACGTTTACAAACCAGAATGGTGTGTAGAAATGTTTATAGTTTCCTAAGTGCCACAGAATATTGTTAGTGCCTGTCAAGATTAAGAACACATTTCCCATAAGTCAAACATGATCTTTGTGTCTTTGATCAAAGGTTTTCCATTTGTCTTTTCTGAGGAGGTTGGAGATGCTTTTATTCCTCCACAGTTATTTCAGTTTTTCCACAATCTGTCGTTTCGAGAAAGAAGCTCTGAAAGCTGTTTGGCACTGACGGTCTCTCTCTGCGCCATAAGGTAATCCATTTGGTTTCTGAACAAATCTGTGCTGGTGTTATACATTGTAAAATGTTGTGTAGAATTTGGCAGAAGATGGGGAATTCTTGGTCACACTCACAGGAATGACACTGCTCACTAAAAAGGATTACAGAGAGGTTCTAATCTTTGCAGCAACTCTTACTGTCAGATTTACTGCAGTGTTTCACACATTTACTTTGGAGAAATGCATTGAAAGAGTTGAAAATATGCTGTACCAGTGAGAAAGTACATGTCAGTTCTTTTGCACCACCAAATTGGTCTGGTACCTGTGCCAGCCAGTGGACCAGACGCAGTGTCACAGTTGTCATTATCACTCACCTTCATGCTTCACGATGACTGCCTGGGAAACTGTTTAGATGGTAGTGTCAGTGTTAGGTGAGTGTTCAATAGATACTGATTTTTCTCCAACTTTCATTGTCTCTCACCTTCACATTTGTCATTTGTCTCCCCGGCGGTGTGTCGTCCTCGGCACAGAGGAGTTTTTAAACCAATGAATCCAATACATGGAGATGGCAGGAAAAGCCACGACAGGAGCTGCGATGTGTGAAAGGGTGACAATGACCTCCGACAAACAACACTGTCAACACATTACGATCAGCAGGGTGGTTGAGAACGAGGGTGACAGGAGGTGTAAATGAGAGCTCCTATTAGACCAGTGCAGTGTGAGCATGAAGTGGTGCCACTGCAAAGCCGCAAATTGACATTTCCCCCTTGCAGGGTTTGTGTTGTGAAAGTGGTGCAAAGATATATGAATGCAAACAATTTTGTTAAGAAAAATGAGCTGTAGTTATGGTGCATGTGTCATTACATGTTCTCCAATAAGTCATTCTTAACACAGTTGGCCAAATGCATTGATTATATATATAATATGCCTATCAAGTGCCTTTAATGAGCTGTTAGAATCACTGGCTCTGTCTGATGTTTGGCGACTACTAAATCCTGACTCTCGGGAATATACATTCTACTCCAAGGCACACAATTCTTATTCTAGAATCGATTATCTTTTATTATCTAACTCCCTGGTAGAAAAGGTTATCAATGCTGAAATATATAGTATAGTCCTATCGGACCATGCTCCCCTAGCAACTATATTCTGCCTAAGTGCTATTGTTAATAAACCTAAACAGTGGAGATTCAATAATGCACTCTTAAAAGATGATACCTTTATCTCCCTTATTAAAACTAGAATAGAGGAATTTATAACTATGAATACAGCCTCAGTTTCCTCTATACAAATTATCTGGGAGGCCTTCAAGGCCACCTGTCGAGGTTGGATAATTAGTTACTCATCAGCAAAGCACAGGGAAGCTGTGGCTAAGAAAGTTAAATTATGTAATGAACTTAGATCACTGGAATTGCTACACATGCAAGATCCCACTAACCAAAAGCTAAAGAGCTCTGTCCTCTCAATAAGGACTGACTTACAAGCAATAATACATGAGGAGACTGCATTTGCCCTCTATAGGCTTCGTAGGAAACACTTTGAGTGTGGGGATAAAGCTGGGAGGATGCTTGCTCTGCAGCTTAAGCAGCTGGAGAGCAGGCAGTGCATCCCAGCAATAAAGAATGCTAAAGGCACAATCATAACGGATCAAAAACTAATTAGTGACGCTTTCAGAGAGTTCTATTCAGAACTATATCGAAGTGAGTGCCAAACCCAGGATCACAACTTAGACCTTTTTTTAAAAAATGTGTCACTACCTGCATTAAATGTTACTCAGATTGATGAACTAGAGAATTCCATCACAAACAGGGAAATTGCGGTAGCTGTTAAATCACTATCATCTGGCAAGAGTCCAGGAGAAGATGGTTTTACAAGCGAATTTTACAAATGTTTTCTGGACGCTATATCTCCATTGCTGGTTGAGTTGTATAACGACATGATTGAATCTCAGTCAATGCCACTGTCAATGCGTACAGCTATATTATGCTTAATTCCTAAGCCTGGCAGAGATCATCAATTAATGGGTAACTATAGACCTTTGAGTCTTTTAAATAATGATTACAAAGTCTTTGCAAAGCTCCTTGCTCTTCGTCTGGAAAAAGTAGTTCCCTCTCTTGTAAACCTGGACCAGGTGGGATTTATACCGGGCCGCCAGCCCGCAAACAATATGAGAAGGCTGTTTCACGTAATGCACAGAGCAGGCTCACTTCAGCGTCCAGCGATGGCAATATCGCTGGACGCGGAGAAAGCCTTTGATAGAATAGAATGGTCATATTTGTTCAATGTTTTATCTAGATTTGGATTTGGTCCGGTGTGTATGAAATGGTTTAGAACACTTTACTCTGACCCAATCTCCATGATTAGAAGCAATAACACAATATCTGACCCCTTCATACTGTATCGAGGGACACGTCAAGGATGTCCAGTTTCCCCCTTAATTTTCATTTTAGCGCTTGAGCCCTTAGCCTGTGTTATTCGTAATAGCTCGTACATAAAGGGTATTCCCATGGGTGGCCACCAATTTAAAATAAATTTATTTGCAGACGATATTTTACTGACTCTAATTGACCCTTTTCATTCTATTCCTAGAGTATTGGAAACAATTAAAATCTTTAGTCAGCTGTCAGGATACAAAATAAATTGGGGTAAATGTGAAGCTTTACCATTAAACCCCTATACGCACTCGTCTCATATAGGCTCAGCCCCATTTATTTGGAAACCTGAAGGTATTAAATATTTAGGTATAATTATTAAAACTCCAATTAATAAGATTTTCGAGGCCAACGGTCCAGGTCTACTTAAAATAATTAAAGAAGATTTGAGAAGATGGTCAACTTTACCTTTATCCTTATGGGGCAGGGTAGACATATTAAAAATGAACGTCCTCCCGCGACTAGCACATGTAATATCATCTATTCCCCTTCAGTTTCCCCAATATTGGTTTAAAGATATACAATCTATATTCTCTACATTTCTATGGAAGAACAAAAAACCCAGAATTAGTTATAAAAAGATGTCCATGTTAAAGATTAAAGGAGGGCTAAGTGTTCCTGACATGTATTTATACTATCTTGCATACAATACCAGATTTCCCATTGTTTGGGGTTATGGCACTATAACCTGCAAGCCGAATTGGGACTGGTTAGAGGAACAGATAATTAGAGATCACATTAAACATACATCCTTACCCTCTTTATGGTACTGCCCTAAAGATATGACAAGCATAGATAATCCGATAATTAGGGGCTCTATTAGTATAGTTAAACTTGTGCACAGAAGGCTAGGCATTGTGGGGAGCTCGCTTCCCTCATGCCCACTATGGAACAACCCTCTTATATCAGCAGGCGGCTACCCTTTAAACATTTCTTCTATGAAAAATTGTGGAATATATACTTTAGGGCAAATTGTGAAGGATAACACCATGATACCTTTCGCTGAAATATTATCGAAGTTTAATTTGAATAATTCCAGTTTCCTCTCCTATCTACAGCTGAAGGCTGTTATCACCAAAATAGCCTCAAAAGGAGTAAGGTTGTGTGGTCAGGAACAACTAGACAAAACCCTAAAGAAACTTACGGGTGGAAAAGGTCTGGTCTCAGGCATTTATAAACTACTACTCCTATCCTCCTTCAAAACCAATAATAAGGCGCAGACAAGATGGGAGGAAGACTTAAGTATCTCACTCTCCCAGTGTGAATGGGACAGAATCTGGTGTCACTCTGTATCTTTGACTAAATGTGCACGCTTTAGGATTATCAACTTTAAAATATTACACAGAGCCTACATCACACCCTACAAGCTAAATAAAATGGATAACTCTGTATCAAAGCTATGCTGGCATGGGTGTGGGCAGGTAGGCACCCTGGCCCACTCCCTTTTGTTTTGTCCTGCTGTCAAGGCCCTCTGGGATGCAGTGAGAGTCATATTGTCCCAAATTTTAAATATTGAACTGACTCTTCCTCCAACCACATGCCTGTTAGGTGTCCAACCGCCTGGCATTAATTCCTTAATTGCACAAAAAATTGTCACACTTGCTTGTCTCACAACTAAGAGAATAATACTCATGAACTGGAAATTCAGAAATCCCAACTGCTTTAATATGTTCAAATGGTTGGAAGAATTTTTAAATCTAGTAAGCATGGAAAAGGCTGCTTCCGCTTTGTTGGACATTTACAAGAGGGAGAACGGTATATGGGACATAATCAGAAACTATATGTCAGCACAGCACCTTGCGCTCACCCTAACATAACGTTGTCCCACCGAATCAAGGCCCTTGGCCTCTAATATTGTCAACAGAGCTTTTGGTTGAGGTTCCCTTCCGGTTCATGATCCAAAATGGTGTGCTGTGTGCTGTGTGTGTAAGGATAAGATAGGTATAATGTGTAATGCATACTATGAATTTAGTGCTATCTTGTGATTGTTTTGTACTGCAACCCCCCCCCCCCCCCCCCCCCCTTCTGAGTTTGTCTTGTTTATGTAATTATGCACTGTATTGATATATAATATATAATGGGATATTTTAATCCACCTGTTTCAACACTTTATAACAATCATTAATACTTGGTTAATTTATAGTCAATTAAACTTTAGTTAATAGTTATTTCATAGTTAACAATCAAATGCTTTATACAAGCAATTGTGAAGGTTTACAAACATAAATCGAAACTTTAGTATGGCCATCCAAATAATGTTTATAGATAAACTGGCTATTACAAAGTGTTACTGAACATTATTGAATGCCTTAACAATGTGTTCAAAACAGCCACTGTGTTACTTACCATCAAATTGTTTCATACTGTTACAGAACTATATCCTCTGCTATCTATTTTCATATATACACGTCCAGAAGCAGTACTCAGTAGTCAAACCCATTTAAGATGTTCTAAACTTACTGCAATAAGCAACGTGTTTCGTGGCTTACTCCTTAATTAGATACATGATATCTCCATGAACATTTGAAGGACACACATTTTCTTTCAAATGATTAAATGTTGACAAAAAAGATCAATCGTCAGAGGTGCGCGGTTCTGAGGTGAGATCTAAAAGATTATATCTGAATACTAACGCGCTGAAAATGTTCTGAACGATTTAAATGTCACTTTAAACTTAGTCATCGACATGTTTCCGTTCAACAATATCAGGAGTGTTCTAATTCAATTAAGCCTCAGCTCTTTGCTTTGACTGAATCCACTCTTAACATTTCCAACGAATCAAGACAATCAACTTTAAACAATAAAAATATCAATCTTTATTCTTTGAGATAGCATATCAAAGATAAAACCTTAATCTATAATACCATAACAAATTACACAAGAACTATACAACAGTAAACAAAGTGTCACCCAAAAACTTTCTTGAGACAAAAGACGAATAGTTCTCTTCTGTTCTTATGTCTTCTGTCTGCATGTAAAATGGTTCGGATGTGAATAAGAGAGGCAGAAAGTAATCATTTGGCTTATTTTTTGTCAGGACTTTTAAATTTAGACGTAGACACTACAAAATATCCCTTGAGTTTGTATGAATGCAGACATCATGTTATTTGATGGCTAGTATTTAATGTTATTGCATAAATTCTTCCTCTCAGTCGGTAACATCCCCCCCCTCGATGATAAAATGCTTCCACTTGCGATATGAATGCCACCGTTCTGAACATTGTCTATTTTGGCAGGATCAGCTGTATTAATTCAAAATCACTATACAAATATAGACCACTTTTGTACTTCACCAGCAGGTAAAGTCATTTGGCACTATAGTTACAGTGCAGCCTTACCAACAGGGAACAAAATACACTGTATGAATGCAGGCAACAAAAAAAACGAGCACTGTCTAAAGCTACAAGATCATCACTGTTTAAGACCTGCAACGAACCTCTGGAAGCCAACAGCTGGAATGAAAGAGTTAAACTGATTACACTTAACATACACATAAATACCTATTCATAAATCAACTCTATATACGGTATGTGCTTCTCTTTAGAACAGAAAAAAAGACTTTTATTTGGTTTTACAGTCAGAAAAAAGAAAAAAAATGACAAAACGGCTGCATAGGACAACAGTTGCACAGATTCCTCCCATCTTACACAATAATATTAGAACATGAACAACAGCATTAAAAATACCATAATAAATGAGCGATGTAAAATGCACAACTGTAATACACAACATTGGCTTTATATGAGAAAGAGACAGGCTGGCTTGGCAAAAAAAAGGGGGTTTTCTTAAAAACATCATAACACGACAGGAAAAATGACAAGGGGACTAATTTTATCCGCAAGCTGCTCCACACTGCCGCTGCTTTCTATTTCTTTTTATTATTTCGCAGTGCGGAGGTGTCGACAATATCTTGACTTCCTCCATAATACTATAAACCTAATCTAGATATTCCTACTGAACCCTGGTTTTCTATACACCACAACACAAAGCAGACCAGGCCAGTGGCACTAACAGTTATTCTTAGTTTAGAGCTAATCTAGTTTCATCTGATATGCTGTACTTCATTTTGAATTGTGTCGTTTCTCCTCATCTGGAACTAAACCTCCTACCAACCCAAGATCCTGCGCAGGTATTCTGCACACACAAGGCTTTGTTTCCCATCATGCTGATTAATCAAGATTGAAATCTTTTGCAACGCCGCTGCGGTCCTGACAGCCAGCCGACGCTCTAAAAATAAACCCCGCAGCCAGTGTACATGAGGCATGTATTGTATAGATTTACTTTCATGTATGCCCTGTGAACTGGTTTATTGTAAAACAAATCCTGAATGTAGATTGCACTGGGCAGTCAGGCAGATGGGAACAAAAACAAGGGATGTTCTGCGCAGTACGGGGATCTGCATGCAGAGTTGCAGAACGTAAATAGCCCGTGGAAGGAAAATGTTGGGATCTACTCTGCAACCTGTGTCTTGTTACGTCCTGATAAATTAAAAGCTGTGGTAAGAAGGTTTTTGGCAGCGAAAAGGTCCAGAAATTGGCTTCACAGCATGAGTGCGTGTTTGTGGACTCTTGTAAACAGAATACATGCATTGAATGTATGTATGTTTGTTTTGTGCCTGGCTGTGTCCAGATATCAGGACTCTCTACATCTCGTGGGACAGGGCTTCGTGCTGAGGGGCCATTCCGTTGGCCTGCAGGGCGACGGGCTGCTCCTCGGGCTGACCGTTGGCCTTCGGCTGAGCCGCAGGATGGTCGGCGGGGCTTGAGTTGAAATGGATGTTGGACTCATTTAAGCGGCGGACACGATACGTCTCGTAGTGGATGCTGCCTGTGATGTCTTTGATGTTCTGCATGTGTGTCCTGAAAGAAGAAAGACAGTATTACTACAACAGTAAGTACTGCCTATAGAAACACGTGCTCATGTGTTGTTTCTTGTTTTAGCCCCGTGGTGGCCAACGTGCATGCCATGGGCAGTATTTTGTTTTTTGTTTGAATAATATATATATTTTTAATTATTACTATTTGACAGTACATTTTTACAGGTGGCTAATTAGTCTACTATGGCACTGTTTTTTTTTTAAATAGGGTGAGCTAGCTGTCCCGATACTGCTATGCCTCATCTGCAAAACAAATGATCATACTCTGCGCCATTGGTGCTAAACAAGCTCTTTAAGCACTCAAGATAGCTAAATAAAAAACAAAGACTATGCATGATTGTTTGCTTTGCTTGTGTTTGAATTAAAAAATGTTTACTTTAGAACAAAACAAAATAAATATGTTATTTCATTCAGCGTAGTAATAGGGGCTTCCGTGTTGTACGAATTATGAAGCTAAAGCCAGGAGACAATTAGCCTAGCTTAGCATTACAACTGGAATCAAGGGGAACAGCCCTGTCCAAAGTTTAAATGGGCTCTGGGGAACTTGGGCGTTGAGCTGAAAGCCATTTTAAAAAAAAAAAAAATTGTTAGCAGAGTCCATTTGTAAGCCAATGTTAGCTACTGTTGCTCTCTGTTAGCAGGGTGGAGAGAGGCACTGAAGAACTTGAGAATGTGCACAAAGTCACATCCTTTGTACTGTCGTGGAAAATCTGACCCGAGTCTTTCACAAAGAAATCCACAGTCCAGCAGCTTTAAACCACTTATATAAATTGTCCACAGGCTTGTAAAGGCACCTGAGAGACACGGGGAAGGTCTCATTTTGCACGTCGCTACAATCCAATTTGTAAATTGCTACAAATGGTTACACAGAACCCCTTTACTATTGTGTTTATTGCCATACTGACTAGGGAAAAGGCATATATCATTTCATGTAATGTTGATATAAATTAATTCAAAACATCAACATTATTTGTTCTGATGGTTTCAAATATCCTTGGTTATAGCCAAAAAGCTAAAAAGGCTGCATATGTATGCACAAAGTTGGAGTGGCTCAATGAAGGAATAAAGTTTGAAAAAACTTTAAGAGCCATTGTTTCATCCTACAAATCAGGGGTAGATTAAGACTCCTGTACTAACAAGCAATGAACAAGCTGACATTCAATGGAAACTCTTTGTATTAAAGCCGTCAGTAACACCATCTAGCATCTAGGGAAGCACTCGGCCCATCTAAAAGAATTTAATGAGGATCGATTTCAGCCGGGAAGCGAAGCTTCTTAAAGTCTCAGTGCCGTTTCACTTTTACAAAATGTGAAGCGATTCCTAATCCAACAGTAATACCAGTAAATGTATCATAAGGTCAATTAAATATACTCTGGAGTGTGATTGAAGCTCACCTGATGAGGAGGTCTCGCAGGTAAGCAAACTCACAGTGTGCAGTGTTCTCCACTGCAGAGAGAGAAAAGAGGAAACGTTAGTTGAATTACATAACTTGATAAACCCACACCAATAACCCTGACTTTTAAGCTTTTGAAGTCAAGATAAATCACATGCACAGGGAAAAGATGTCTGTCACATGAAATGGATGTAACGAGATAACTAAATATGATTCCTCTCCTACTCAGGCTCGCCTGCCGTTCCTCAAAGCACCACAGAAGGGCAGCGTTGCTCACAAGTCAACTGAAGGGCATCCTCCAACACGACATCTCCAGCAATTTTCCTAAGCCAAGATAACACACTCCTCCACTTTGGAGTAATTTAATACATCTCGGCTCTCGTCTATATTGGAGAACTTTAAGTGAGACGTTTTAACAAACTCCCAGTGACAAGCTGCTGGTGCCTCCAGTCGGGCTAACACGTGTTTGAATTATAGATTATGTCAAGAATTTAAATGAAAAAAAAAAAAGAAGGAGGGTGCTATTTATGTAAAGCTTTGAAATCCAGAGGCAGGAAATTAAATTCTCTTTGAAAGGAGGAGAGAGGAATAACTGCTGGTTGTGTGAGTGCTGATTAGTGGCGTCGAGGGAATGTGTTACTAACTGGTAATAAGCTGAACTCTCTTCTCATGGAGGAGTCCCTATATACGGCACAGTATATAGATTTAAATGAATGCCTCCCCCCTCTGTCTCTAATTGTCCCCTCAACCCCTGAAAAATAAAGAGTTTCTTCTCCTCTAGTGATATAAGGAGACTTGACTTCCAGCTTCTTCTCTCCTGAGGCCGAAATCATGATTTCAGTGCCGACAGCCCAACAGCTTCCTCTCTCCTCCTTTTCCTTGTTCCCTCTCTACCGCCGCTTGGCTTTTACGAGAAAGGGGCCATTGTTCTTTCAGCCAGACAAGACGGCATTTGTCCTACAGTCCGTGTACTTCACCTCTCTAACCCCGCCGCTGTCCTGTGGAGTCGACTTCATAATGCTTGCTGAGAGAGAGAGAGTGGTAGTAGTAGTAGTCACCTTTAAATTCTTAACACTAAAAAAGGGCTCATGGTACCTCATGAGAAATGTCATATTTTCAGGGAGAACAAGCGCTTTGTTTTAGCTTAGACTGTGTGTCTTTCTGAGGTTGAAGTGGGACTGAAACGCATCACCCGTTACAACTAAAATTATAAAAAACCTTAAAGCAAACAGAGACTCAGATGATAAACAAAGCTTCTTCTCTTCTCAAATGATCGACCTGAGCCACCAACCCCTACCGTCTGTATACATATTTTTACAGATTTGCTTGCTTCACATTAAGCTACAAATCCCTATGAAATGGACGGAGTACAGATAAAAATACTGAAGTAAAGTACAAGTACCTCGAAATTGTTTTAAAGTACAGCACTTCAGTACATGTATTCAGTCACTTTCCAAGAATCTCTTTATGAGCTGAACAATCCCTGACCTACTTCGAGCTACATGGGTATACTCTGTGTCTCAAATGTGTGTCAAGGTCATGTTCCTAATAAACCAACCACACTGAATCACAGATGAAACAGGCAAACTGCAATTTCCCGGATTCTGCAGCCCGACATATTAACACATTAAAATGTTTTGCTTTTATTAAATGATTTATATTTTTCAATGCATTTGTAGCACAGCCAATAAACTAGTGCTCAGTATGCACTGCAGAGGAGTGCGTTGAAGTGCATCCTGGAGAGGAGACTGTTTGTTTAACAGTGATATTCCAGCTTGCCCCAGCCTCCCTCAGCTGTCATGTTGTCCTCCAACGACACTTTCAATCCCCGTCCAGACAGATGTCCTGCATCTCTCTCCTTCTTACTCTCTCTCTCTCTCACACATATTCAGTATATACACACACACACACACACACACACACACACACACACACACACACACACACACACACACACACACATACACACACTCATGGGTGAGGTGAGGACATTCACTTGCAGAGAACCTCCTTGGCAGTGTGAGCAGGCAGCAAAGGCCAACAGACGTAAACTGTATCAAAGTTAAGTGTGTGTATGTGAGGCAGTGTGTGTGTGTCTGTGTGTGTGTGCGAGGCAGTGTGTTTTATGTTTCTGACTGTTATCCCAGCGGACACAGAAAGTCCTTGTAAATCTCTTCATCCTGTCTCATATATCTCCCTAGTTACAGACTCAGAGAGACGTGTGTAAACAAACGCCTGGTAGTCAAACAACAGACGGTCAAACCAGCTGGCTGGATTTTAAAGCTGCAGTTTTGTAACTTTCCACATGTTACAGAAAAAGACCCACCAAAGCATTACAATCTGTCGTCTTCGTTGCAAAGCTGTTTCACCTTGTCATTTCTGGTGCTCGAATACCGTAAATTAAACAATTCAGTGTGCGACCAAGCCTCCCTGTGTAGATAGACAGTATAGTATATCACTGTATATGAATAAAAAAAACTGATGTGAACATGGCTGATCCGTGTTTGAACCATCAGGAAACATGCGTTATTCTTCCCGGTGCTTCGTTTTACATTGTCTGCTTGGCTTGACATGTAACCAGCTGTGCTATTGCATGCACGTGTGTGTATCCGTGTATCTTAGGACTCGTGCATTACCCTCGATGGTGCCCCATTTTGTTTTCCTTCCCAGGATCCTCTTGCCATTCACCTGGTACTCCTGGTCACTGCCCACAACAGCAAAAGGGATCATCTCCTGTTGAGTGCACACGTGCAAACACACACGCACAAAGTCACTGAAGTGTAACCAGTGATTTTTTTTTTTTCCAGGTCATGCTTTGATTGTTTCCACTTGCTAGAACAAGATGCTGAAACTGACATGCTGACTGAAGCCACAGGATCATAGCTTATTGTTGCTGTGAACCTACCCTGATTTTGTCATTGATCATCCTGTCGTCTGCATCCTCGTCAAACTCCTTCTGAGGGTAAACGTCGATTCCGTTGGCTCGCAGCTCTTCTCTAATCTGCACAAAGTCAAACAATAAAATTAGCCAAATGCACATAGTAACAGCACACAAAGTCATTAAATAAAAAAATAAAAAAACTGACCATCTTATTTAGTTCAATAACGGATAATTGGCCACCCTATAGAGGTCTTTTAAGTCCTGGTAGTCAAATTTCAGGGAGGTTTTTCTCACAATTGCTGAATCATTAACATCATTACACTTGGTCAAAGGTTTTCGGTAATGAGAGCTGAAACAGACTCTGAAGAAAAAGGGAAGTCCGATTGGCAAACAAAAACAATCAATCAGGTCCAGACACTTCATCCATCATCTCACCCTCCGGGCCCACTGGCTCCGCAGCCAACATCGCAGTCCATCCTTCACCTTAACACGCTAACACACTTGATTCTTGGCCTGAATCCTGTTTACATCCTGCTATTTAAGCTGACTTGAATACATCTGCTCTGACCCACCAGAGGACTTAAATAAACATTTGGTTTTGTTATATAGTCTGGTGTTGACATTTAACGGTTCCTAATATCCCCGACACAGAGGAGTTAACATGGAGGTTAACCACTCTTCGGAAAATAAAATACATCCAGACAGAGGTACGAGTTATAAAATGGCCACCCCTAAACTCTGCATGTCTTTATAATGACTGAAACTCAAAGGAGGCGCAGAAAAGTAGACGGACAAGCTTCTGGGAGAAATGTCCTTTTAATGAGTGACTGTTCACCCCCACAATTACTACTCTGACAATTTCCACTTGGTCCTCGATCAAACATTTCATTGTTTATCCTTGGAAGCGCTCTCAGGCTCACATTATAGGACGCAAACCAAGTGAAATTCTGCAGAAAAGCCACATCAACTGCTGCTTAGAGGACTACCCTCACAGCTGGACACACTGAGGGCAAGCATGTAATAGAAAAACCCCTCTTATTCTGTTTGCATGACAATTTGCTGCAGGGAAAACGGGCAGGGGGGGGGAACGCTTGGCATAAGGTACTTTTCGTCAGGGTCATGCAGAGCATGTGCGGCCAACCAAAACAATCCAGCTACAAGTCCTGCAGCTTCCAGTCTCTGCCAGCGACTGGTCCAATCCCTACTTTGTTCTTATTGGACCATGTTATAGGGAATCAGGAGGAAAACTTGAGCCAACACACCCATCGTGCTTCTCTAGAATGAATAAAGCTGTTTGGGAAGTCTTGGAAGGAGGGATGGAGAGATAAAGGAAATGATGGAAGAAGGCAGGTGGCCGTCTGCCTCCTGTGGACTGAGAATTATCAGACAGAAACACACCGAGGAGGGGACGCACGGGATGACCGTTTAAGACTCGTGCCAGGTGGAGCGGGAATCTGTTGGGGCAGGGAAAGGTGGAGGTGACGGCTGTGACATCACAGTCAGGGATTATCAGTCTATCAGTGAATGAGACCACTGAAACATACCAAGTAAAAGCCATTAAAATATACTGTATTGCTGAGACAGTTCCTACATAGTGTTGCTTTAAATCACAAACCAAACTATTGGACCGAAGATGAAAAGATTACTTATATCCTTTTGGCTATCATGAATATATGTGGTAAATAACATGGCAATCCATCTAATAGCTAGAGAGAAAGACCAAAGACGGTGCTAGAATTAAAGAAGAATGGATCACAAAATGTAATAGAGGACATCGCCTTGGAAACAAGAATGTCTGAATAAAATGCACCATTGTTTTCTAGCACTTTAGAAGCACTTAAAAACAAGCAAAGCGTAAACCGTAAAGAATTTTAACCTTCACCAACTTATCAAAAGGAGGGTAATCATTTGTAGAAACCGATGAATATTCATTGTTTAATAAAATGCTACTTTCCGGTTCCTGTAATTCTGGTTATGTTTAAAAGAGAGTTTTTTGCAGACCTCTCTGAACTCGGATCACTTGTATGATCACCCAGTGTTTCACTGGTAATGAAGGGCCTTGACTTGAGAATCGTGGAACACCGCTCAGTAAATAAATGCTTCAAATAAACAGCTCCTAAACGTTTCCGTCTGGAATGAGCATGACTTCCGAAGTGTTACAGTTGTAGAGATCCCAGGATGGGTATAACGTGGGTTTGCCCAGATGGCTTTTGTTTGTGGTGCTTGGCAGCTCCTCATATGTTACTGTCACTGACCTGTGGTTGTGGATATGCGTGCACGTGTGTTAGTGGCAGGGAATCCGCTGACTGTTTGACCTACTGATGCACTTACATATTTATTTTAAGCTTTCTTTAAAGACCTGTTACAGGCTTTTGCAATGTGTGACAGGAGGGAAATGTGGCCACATATATTAATGCCACAAGCAAAGGCAGCTCACACACAAAATATTTTCATGACATCTCTGCCACCCAAACACCCACGCACGTCCACAAATACACTCTGACTCTCACCGTCTGTTTAAAGTAGTCCCTCTCCTCCAGGGTGAGCGTGTCGGCCTTGGCGATGACGGGGACGATGTTGACCACCTTGCTGAGACGCCTCATGAACTCCACATCCAGAGGCCTCAGACTGGGGGAGGAAAGAGATGACAGCGACAGTAAAATGTCTGAATATAACTATGTATGTGTGTTTGGAGGTCTCTCGGGTCTTGAGCTGCAAACAAAACCAGCAGGATGTAAACTTTATCCCGCTCTGAGTGACAGAACTGTGATATGCTAGAGGGAGTCAGGCTTGGGGTTATCCTTTGCACCGATGGATCCACTATGGCAAACCTAAGCATGTGAATTATGTAATGAAAAAGAGTAACCACTAGAGGGCAATCTTTGCCTGTTCCATTACATTCAGATCACCCTGGTTTCATGTTGACAAGATGGTTTCTTGCTGCTGTTTGTTTCCTTTTCTCGCTGAAACCTATTTCTCGTTCAGTCTTGAGGTGTGATTTCACATAACTTGGTTAGGGCTAACACACGAAACAGTCTCACGCAGCTCTTCGTCCCCATCCGTACAGAGTATTCCGCTTTCACTTAACTCCAAGCAAATTTGGAGTGAAATCAGACATCAGTGATTTGCTACACTGTCCCTAAAATTGCTCGGCACTGTTCCACATTGCTGTTCTGCTCCTGTGAGTTTCCTCTTTCCCTCTGCCCTCCATGTTTTGTTAATTTTTTTTCCCCGTCTCAACGTTGCCTCCAGTTGCTCCTCCAGACAGACCCCCCTCATGCTGTCTGCTCTGCCCTCAAATTAGCCCCAGCCAAGCCTGACCAGCCTAGATCAAAGACCCAGGGGCAGCTGGGAGAGAGGCCCGGGTGGCTCTCCACAATGACTGACAAGCATGTCACCATGAACATACGATGAAACACGGGGGGAGCGTGTGTTACATGAAGCGAGAGAGGAGAAACAGAGCTGCACAAAGGTAAAGAGAGATGACACTAAGAGCAATGCATTCATGCAGGGACGGAGAGCACTATATTTTCATGCATTTTTCATACTGAGGAGACAACATGCATGTGTCATATGCATGCAGAGCTGATGATCTATCTGGGTTAATATTGACTCAACATAAATAATAGAATTGCATACATAAACTATGTCTATGTACAGATACAAGAACATACAAAATGGCATTTGAGCTCGGTCACAGGCAAGACTGAGCATACATGCACACTTTCATGTGTACACATGAACGTATGCTGCACAGACAGTAAATATGCATGCATGCACACATGTCCACATACATGCCTGCTTGCATTCACAAATCCTCCTTATGAGGATAAAAAAAAAGCAGTCATGTTTACATAATTCTAACAAGATAAGTGCTGCGGTCAAATGAGAGGTGGAGAAATGAGCCGACCACAGTGCAGATAGCTCCCCGTTCCTTCCTTATTTTCTGTAATAGATCAGAAACCAGAGTCAAAGTGCAGCCCGCTTGCTCTTATGGAGGCATGTTAATCGAGGTAACAACAAGGCTGCCTAGAGGGAAAGCAGCGCGGCCGACTCTACCATTATCAGAAATGGCTGCTGATGCCAAGACCGTGTTCTGCCTCGCTGAGCGCCACTCATCTATCTGACACCACAGACGCAACTTAAAAGCAAATCGCTGACGTGCAAATTACATTAGAGCCGCGATAAATACAAACTGCCGTTTCAAGCACTCCAGACGTAAGGACAAACGGAAGAAAAGAAAAAAAACAGCCCATCTCTGGTGATGGAGGCCTGTAAGAGCTACTAGGGAGGTTCTGTCATCATTTTCCTGCCTGTCATTCTCGGCCTGTGGTCACATGGCAGAGGCGTCCAGAGGCTTTTGGCACTGCGTCTGTGTAATTGTTAGCAGGCCCTGATTTAAAACTACAACAGCTTGAAATGAAAAAAAAAGAGAAAATAAGCAAAAATAGAATAACAGAGCCCAGAGTAAAAGCCCTTTATTTTCACAACACAAATTAAAGTGTTATTATGGTGTTTATTTACGGTTGAGATCTGCTTGAAAAATATATACTACCATATCTGAACATATGCACAGACACACACACACACGCTTGAAAATGTGTTTTAACACACAGTTGTCTCTATGCCAGGTCAGAACAGTCAGCCCCAACAGATGTCTCTTTTGTTGTCCTGCCTTCAACTCTCTGGTTGGCTCTAAGGAAGACGAAGCTTCCTGACAGATGTTTGCATCTTCGCTTTCAGGATGAAGTCTGTACTTTCATGTTTTCATGAACATGTTTGTCAGCGAGCTACTGGAGAATCCAGAGTGTTTTTAACTTCAAGTTCGACTGACACTGTTCTAGATTTCAGAGCATCATCCAATTGCAATAAGTTTCACAGGGTTTTTAAATCATTTTAAGATAAAATACATCTTAAAACATTTGAATACCAATCTCTTTCTACAACTTAGTGGAATGACGGAGGTAGAAGTTCCCCATCTCAAGCCAGTATTATTGTGGATGCTGAAAATGTTGTTGGTTATACATCATACTACTACTGAACCTTCAGTAATAACAATACATTGAAGTAATGGTGTAATGCACTGTTTCTTTCTGATGTATGAGTTGGGCAAAAACAAGCAAGACTGTTTTTTTTTTTAAATAAAATAACTATTTCCTGAAACAACATAATCTTACAAATAAAAAAAAGCAGTTTAAAGTACAAGTTTACCCAAAAATAGAATGGTGGTAATAGTTAATGACCATTTTTTATTTTTGTTATTTTTTGAGGGTGAACTTTTCCTTTAAGTATGTTATGAGCAGTTGAAAAAGTTTGATTAATGTGTTATTAGTCTCTTTCATCTGACAAGTTACCCATGATACATTGTCTAAATTCAAGTCACTGTATCTCATTACTATTAATTGTGTCTTAAACTAAGTGAGATGAGATGTTTGGACTAGAAGCCTGACAAATATACTAAAGGATAAAGGAGCCGAGCGAGGGAGGCAACACAGATTTACACTGAAAAGGGAGAGACAAGGGGAGTTTGGTTGTTGCTGGACTGGCTGGACTGAGCAGCTGTAAGAAAAAGGGAAACACATTCAGAGCATCCACACACGTGTAGTTATACAAGTGTTAGCATGCCCGCTGCCCACTTGAGTCCACGACCCACGCTGCTTAACTGAACAGGGATGCACGCAAACACACGCATTCTCCCAGGCAGCAGCTGTGGCGACAAGAGCAGATGATGAGGGGGTCTGTCAAATAGCAGGACACACACACTCTCTCACAGAGAGAGCCTTTGAGTGGACAACTGTTGAGTTACTGGCGTGCAGAAATATGAAGCAGCAGTGAATGGAGCTGCCACAGAGATATGCGACAGATGGTGAGTGAATGAGTGTTTACAGTTGGTGCTTTTTGTGCTTTTATCTGGAGGTATACGGTATAATACTCCTATGGCGATGTGGCTGTACCTCCTTCTTGACCCTCGGTGCACATGAGGACAATCTAAGACAAACAGTCTCTGAACACTGACATGTGCAATCTGTGAGCCACTTGAATCCAGATTAATAATCAAGACAGTGATTGAATCAATTAATTTTAATAATCATAGTTTACAGCATACTTTACTCTTGCTGGAGTATATATATATATATATATATATATATATATATATATATATATATATATATATATAATATATATATATATATATATATATATACATATATATACATATATATATATATATATATACATACATATATATACATATATATATATATACATACATATATATATATATATACATATATATATATATATATATATATATATATATATTTTAATCATTACTTTTACTCTGTTACATCTGGATATGTTCATTGCTACTTTTATCTATTGTTTCAGCATCTCAGAGGCAGATGGCTGACGGTGCTGTTATCCTACAACAGCTGTGCTGCCACATGATTCGGTTCAAAACAGCACAGCGGGTGAGGCTACAAGAGGAAAATAAAGAGCCAATAAGCTACAGTAATATGTAATATGCATGCTAGTAAGCAACTACTTAATGGTCAATATGTGTACCCCAATATGAAGAGTTGGCTATATCATACATATGCAGGCCTATGTAAGATATCGCCAAAGCTACTACAATTTCTCCCACTCAAGATAAGATACCCTCTATGAACTGGCAATTGTTTCCCTATCTCTGACCCTCCTTCAACTATATGACAACTGGAGAGTCCAATTTCTTTGTGAAATCTGACCCTTTGAGTGATACTCCAGTGTCTCTGAGGAGAGAATGAGTTCCACATGTGGTCATTAAAGAGTGAGAGATGAAGAAGAAAAGCTGGAGGAGGATGTGGGTAAAGAGCTGTGGAAGGACAATGGGTCAGGGGAGATTCCCTGAAGGCTCGATTTGTCTCTGTAGCTGTGGGAAAAGCTGTTGGAACGAGGAACTAAATGCGAGGCACAATATACTGCGTGTGATCTCACCAGTGGCCAGTGGGAGGTATGAAGTATATGCAGCAGTGCACCCTGGAGTCTGGGATCCTCTTCTTTCTGTTGATGTTGATTTCCTCCTGCAGGTAGGCTTCATACTGGTCATTGATGAACTTCATGATGGGCTGCCAGCTGACAAAAGAAACAGAGAATAAGAAGCTAACTTTGCAAAAGACCAAGGTCAAAGCCTCTGATTTACAGTCACTAACACCTACAGAGGACTTCAGATAAAGTAACCTTGACTCACCAGTTTTCATTGTTGATATGATCCCCAAAGCCCGGAGTGTCGATTACTGTCAGCTTCATCCTCACTCCTTTCTCCTCAATATCTAGACAGAGGAAAGATATTCAATTAGTATTTAGTTTCGACACAAACAGAGAAAGCAACAAATCAGTCGTATGATGGAGAAGCAAAAAAACACACGTGAAAAAATGGTTCTAAAAAACATGAACATCGACCAACCGTGACTGACGGACTTGATCTCTATGGTCTTGGGGATCCTCTCCTCAGGGTTGGGCAGCACTGACTTACGGCTCACCTTGGATTTGAACAGGGTGTTCATCAGAGTGGACTTCCCCAGGCCGCTTTGCCCTGAACAGGAAAACACACACACACACACACACACACACACACACACACACACACACACACACACACACACACACACACACACACACACACACACACACACACACACACATACACACACACACAGAGTTAGAAACACTGGGCACTGGGAACACATTCACTCGTGGTTTTAGACAGTCACAAGGGCGACCTCGCCAAACACAAGAGCCTCATTCAACTGAATCCCAAAAGTTCATTTTTTGTGCCCATGACATCGCTGGTAACGTAGCTATGGGCTGTGTAGAGAGCATGTGTCTGTGTCCATGAGCATATGTGTGTGTGACAGCTTCAGGGTCAGACGGGCAAGCTGTTGAGGCCAAGAGGCCAGATGTATAGACCACACACACAACACACACACACACACACACACACACACACACACACACACACACACGTCTAGCATCGTTTTAACTATTTTAAGATCCATCATTACACTCGAACCACCAGAGGATGAATTCCCTCAACTCGGGTCTGCAGTAAATATATAGCCTACTGTCTTTTTGATATACTGTAAAACAAACATGAAGTCAACATGGTGCTGACTCATACAGTACAAGTCATGTCAGGCATTAAAACTTCTGTGACACATCCATTCCATGTTGTTTTTTCACATTCTGGTGATAATTCTTTCTGACTCATTGCACCTTTATCTCAGTAGAAAGTTTTCAGTTTGACTTCCCTAATTTCCCTTGGCTAAAACCCTTGGTTAAAATGTTGAAATATGAAATGTGAGTATTATTGTGCTTAGCAGCAGACATCACTAATGAATGGGCTGATTAACCCACTAACAAAATTACCAAAGGGCCGGAATTAGCCGCATTCGGCCCTCGACCTAAAGCAGAACGAACCAACAATAAGATTGAATTTAGTGATTACCTTTGTTTTGAAACGATAAGAAACCTTTGGTGACTGAATACCTCTTTCATCAAATATATACACTCACACACGCACACACACATATGCCAGTTTAGCTCCCCAACATATTTTTCTCCCTCTGTTGGTTCACGGCCCCTGTGGGCACCCACCATGGCATGTGGAGCGTTGCCAAGCTGCCAGGCCCTCTGTGACACCACGAGCGGCCTTTTCCAGCACTTCCTGTCTCTGTCACACACTCACACACAGTGTACATTCAGTCTTCTCGGCCACATGCATTCACCCGCACTCCAATTCTCTTTTACACACACACTGAGACACCCTCGCTGCCCTCTCTGCGTGGCGGAAATCAAAAGGTCAGCTGGCCAAGGGCAGGGATTACGCAAATGCATCTCATGGATGAAACCACAACAGACAGGGGCAAGACAACAGCTGCTGTAACCTTTCACGTCCTCACGGACCACTCAAGTGACAAAGGAAACTTTTTGAGCACCAACTAAGAAGTTTTAACATTTCGTCCTATATTATTATGGTGTTCTTTTCTGTTAGCTCATTTTCATAAGGAGCCTGGAATCTGTGTCACAATCATCCCTATGATTTCATGAAACAGAGGGAGTGTGAAGAGTGACATATGAGAGTCAAGCATGTAATAAACAAAAAAGGATTGAGACATTTTTCGAAGGATTTTGTGGACCAAGCCAAAAAGACAGGTCAATACTGGCCTCAAAGTGAGTTACTCAAACAAGGTGTTAGGCAACAATCTGCCAACACGTTACTTAGAGGAACTTGATATGTTGGTACTTTAAGTCAAAGCTCCCTCTGGTAATCAAAAATCACTTTGTGCAGGTTTAAACGCATCATTGTGCTTTCCTGCTGTAAGCTTTTAATATATTCTGCTCCAGCATGAGAGTCTTAATTTCACAAGATGGCGTTTTGTCGCTTCACGACACAACTTTTATTTATCCTCCAGGTGTCGGAGCACTACGAGTGGATACATGTCAGTGTTATGTGGAAATGTGCAGTTATAGAGTTGCCTCACGGAGGTACAAACTTTCTCTTACGCTTTTACTGCCTTTCCAACATCTATGAATCAGACATGCCAGCGCGTTTGTCACGAAAGTGATCGTCTCTCGTTGGAGTTGTGCTGACAACTACCATCATCCCAATATAAACAAAACACCAAGCTTTCTCAACATGCTCTTGTTGAGCAAACTGCATCTCAGGGTGTGATCAAAACACACTCTGACATTCCTCTCTCTGTTGTTTCATATGTGCCTGCCAGCCTGCATGCATGTACCCAGGTGCATTCAGGGATAACTGCGTATCCTCATGTAAGCGCACACAGACTTGATGGTGGCTCTCTGAGGAAGTGTGAGCTTCAGCCTGGCAGAGTAATTGCCGTCATTATGCCACTGTCTCTGCCTGACAGCCTCCTTTTATCCACTCAAGCTTGTGCGCGTCCGTGTTTGTTTGTTACATCGTGGGCACGCACAGATAAAGAGCTTGTTGAGGACGGCACCATGCTGGCTGACTCTTAACAGAACAACTGAAGTAGAACCACAAGTACAAATAAACAAAGCTTTTTTTTTTTTTTTTATCTCTTTGCTTTGCTCAAAGGACAGCCGAGGAGTAGTCTCATGATAAATGGAATAAAGAAAAAGGAAAGAAAACAGGTATTTTTCAGGTCAGACAATGTGCACAGCAAGCAGGCTGGGTATCACATTCTGTT
Source organism: Diplodus puntazzo (assembly GCA_963678695.2). Lineage (NCBI taxonomy): Eukaryota > Metazoa > Chordata > Actinopteri > Spariformes > Sparidae > Diplodus > Diplodus puntazzo. The sequence goes on from OZ023156.1 coordinate 20,038,458, forward strand.
TTCTGTGACAATGAGAACAATTAAAAACAATTGTGCTTGCACTGTAAGTTACTTATTTTGACTTGAGGCTCATTGTGGCACTGTCAGAAAGAATTCAATGTTGCTACTTGCTTTGTTCAGCAAGTTGTGTTGTCGTTGCCTAAGCTGAAAATGTTTTAAATGGTTACAATCTGATCTGTTTAGCTGAATTGAGTCCTGAGCCAGTAACTTGTAAACATTTGCAAGCAATTAGAGCCTGAAGTCCTTCTTGGATGCATCTGTGTCAGTTTAGATTTCAGGAGAGTTTCTCTCCAAATATCTAACATCAAGGCGTAATTAAACTGAATGTCAAGCTCGAGGTCAGGCTTACATCATAGCAACCTCAACCTCGATCAATTATCTCTCCAAATGCAATTATTTAGCATAAGCAAAACACATTTACAACCTTTTACAGCCTCTTCACCCCCACATTACCTGTTCATGTCAACTTAAGTCTAATTAAGTTGTAATTAAGTTCAGGCGTGTAAAAGCACTTTGTTAAGGTAAGAGCAAGATGGTTGTTATGGTCAAGTTTGTACCTCCATCTTGAGGTCCCCACTTAGTTCTCACTGTGCTATTGTGCTGCAGGTTCTTGCACTGCCGCTAAATGTAGCCAGTGAAGGTCGTTTGCTCTTGCAAATTAGCTGCACATGAATGTGATATGTGGGGGACAAGGTTACAGTTAACTTAACTTGAAATAAGACGAGGGAAAAGTCAAGGGGACTGAAAATGATAAAAAGGTGTAATATGCAAACATTTTTAGTTAGTTAAAATTTTCAACAGAATGGAGAGTGATGACATCAATGCGTTGTGTTTCAGCGATAGCTATTGAAGATGGCATGCTAACCAGTTAGCCCTAGCCAGTCCCAGCCCACAGCTCTCTTGCTAGCGATGTAAACACCAACGTTCCCCTGTTGCTCTACTCACCGTCTGGACTGCTAACTGCACTGCTATCCAAGCTAAAAATCGCTAATGGAAGCTACAGTTAGCAGCAGTTAGCAGATACTCTGGTGATATGCTGCTCTTTTGAGTATGAATTCAGAAGGTGGTTAATTCTTACCTAATGCACCTTTAATGAAGGGACTCAATATTTGACCTTTTTTTTTTTTTTTTTTCAAAATTAGAGAGAGTAAGAAAATGTACCTTTAAAAGAGTTGTTTTTATCTGCCTTTTTAAAGCGCCGTTTCCTCTTGGTTGCAATATGTTGAACTAAATACGTGACAACCGTGTCAGACTCACCCACGACCATGATGTTGAGCTCGAAGCCCTGCTTCATGGCCTTCCTCCTCATCTGCTCCAGGATGGCATCAATGCCTACATAGCCGAAGTCGCTGACATTGGTCTTCTCCCCCTTACCCTGTGGGGTGGGCTGCTGGGGTTTGGCGGGCTCAGACATGTTGCTGTGGCTCAGATTGACCTCTGACCCTGAGGGAGAAAAGAAAAGGAAATAAAAGGAGTTGTTAATTGATTTCTTAGAGCTCTATGTTGTGATTTCAGGGTCAGCATCTGAGCATAAAGTGTACAAACTGGTAATAAAAGTGAGAGTAAGAGACTGCATGATGCAAGATATGGCAAAAATCATATCAACTGCATGTTCAGTGTGAAGATCAGAAAAGATACTGATCCGAGCAGCTCATTTCCTGTGTGAAACAGGATACACCAGACTTGAAATTTACATTTATCAGCAACCGCCCTCATACGAGTCAGAGCCAAAGGGTGATAATCTGTCAGTTATACTATCTCATACTACCATATATCCAACATACGCAGACGTGCATGAAAACATAAAAGAAGATCAACTTTCCCTTCAACATTTGTTAAAAGAATTCTGGTTTTCCCAGTGGTCCTTACCCCAGTGCACGCATTCAACAGTAAAACTAACCAATAAATCATATGTGAGTGGCCGCACATCTGCTCCTAACTGTTGAAGACATGTTTACTAGCAACAACCTCACGTCAGGAAAAAAATGACATGGAAGTCGTAACCAAAGTGAATGAGCACAGCTCATAAAGGAATTAGGAAGACAAAAAATGGACAGACATTGTTGGGAGAAAGCGCTGCCAACTACAAATCGTGGCTTACCTCACTTTAAGGAGGATCAGTTGCTAGAAGACGAAGGCTGTGTGCCAAGGCACCGCTGCGATGAGCGAACTAAAACACAGCTCAACGCTGCCAAACGCACTAGTATGTGCTTGCAGCAGCGGAGACTCACGCTCGGCTCAATGTAGGAGGAGACAACACTTCCTGTGCTATGGCAGAAACCTGTGGTATCGTCTGTGTGAGGTTTGCAGACGCAGACACTACAAACCACAGATACATAAACCTGAATCTAAATGGAGACAACTGTCCTGAAGTATGGTATCTGGAAGAGTTTGGGCCTATTATTTTTCCAAGATAACAGAAAAAAAGTGACAGTTCAAAGCATTAGAATCTGCGATCTTTTTGCTGGAGAACATAGACACTTTTGTGGTTTTCGAACTGCCTGTAACACGAGTTTGCAGCACGGTGCCTGTTGGTGATGAAGCACAAACAACGGTGAAACATTTTCTGATATCTATCCTCCCCGTTCAGAGTTTTGTCTTCCTGCGCCCTCAGAGAAGACAGAACATGTCAGATGGAGGCAAGGGGGCAGTAAGAGGTTGTAAAAGACATGTGATCTTGCTATTAGTATTACTTTTCCAGTTTTTACAACAACTATGAAGTACAAGCACCAGGCTTTCTGTGACTAAGTCTCGGAGAAAGTGGTGCTAACAACAACCGTGTGCTAAAATTAAGGGCACAACTGAGACCTGTCTCACAGACAAGCTAAATACACATGTACCAACTGAGTTGAGGTTGAAAGTTGATGGTATGTCTCAAGAGATTCAGTGTATCCACCTCTTAATTAAACCATGTGAACGAATCAGCATGAACCCTGTGATCACAACGTTAAACCCAATCTAACCCGCCTACACATTTGCACAGCTTAAAGGGAACCGTTGTGCTTTTTTTTCTCTTTTCTACTTTTTCTTGTGTTTTACACAGGTTATTGTAATGTAAAAAGATCTTGATAGTTAAAATGTCCTGCACCCAGAGAAGCTCCTCTCTGACACAGAAAACGCTGTTCCAGAAATGCTTCATCAGTAGTCCCAGCTTTGATTCTGTGACATCACACTTCGTCACGTGCAGCTCGTTTGGTACGCAAGAATTGGCTTAGCACAGCCACTCGGTTGTTGTCAGCAGTGCTGGGTCAGACATGTGTGAGCTGACCAATCAGAGCTGAGTGGGTATTGAGGAAGGGGGGCTTAAAGTGACAGGAGTTAAGTAAAGCGTTTCAGACAGAGGGGGAATAGAGCCGCTGCACAGGACAGTATGAGAAAACTGATGTGTTTTTGTAGCACTTAAACATGGAAACCTACTCTAGTAGTAACCTTAAATAAAAATGTTAAGCTGCAAATGAGCATAATGTGTCTCCTTTAAACAAAGTCATTGTTGTGTTGATGTAACTCAAAGAGCTGAAATTTTGGACCACAAGAAATGCTACTACACCTTCGAAACGGCTCCACAGTATCCGTCAATCTTTCCAAACTCCAAGTCTCAGACAGTCTAATGGTTAGCTGATTAACTGTGCTGTGATTCAGAATGTGGCCTGGCTTAAACTCAACAAATCCATTGCTAAAATCTTGGGAAAATCAGAAAAATCCATCCCCCTGTGCCCATCATCAGTCAGTAAATGATCAGGATACAAGGTTTTGTTTTTGCACAGTAAGAGGCAATTTCCCTTCACCCTGGGACATTCATTTTATCAGTAAAAAAGCAGAGCAGTTCAATCCAAGCCGTAATGTGAACCTTCTGTTAATGCCTCATCACGATCGGCTGGAGGGGATTTATTGCTGGATCCCTGTCCTCAAGAAACCCGGCACGGAAATGCAGAGTCTTGCAAGTGATACGATAATCCTGAGGCGGATTTTCGATTGATTCATCTTCTGCCTGTGAGATGTGTTTGCAAATGTTTGCACGGTGTCACAAAGTGTCATTTGGCTAACCCTGCCCTGAACTCTATTACACCTGGCCCAGTTGCATCAGCAGCCTCCTGAGTGACAGGATGCAGATTAGCTCTAACAACGTACTCCAGGTCTGCAGCCAAAGTGCCTCCTGGCCACCACAACCATGCCAGCCCTGGGCCATCTGCGGACAGGCTGCTCTCTAAGAATAGACAAACAGTCACACTCAAGCAGAAGGAAATCACACAGGCGTAGTAACAAGAACAAGCAAATGCGAGGCACACACGAACAAAAATGAAGAGCAGACCGGGGGAGGCAGGAGAACTGAAATGTTTGCCAGCCTGAGAATCAGCCTGCTGGTTTAATATTCACTTCTCTGTGTGTTTTCAGTGTGATCAGCACTGCTTCCTAATGATACCACTTTCATTCTCGGGCCTGAGGATGAGCGGGCCATCAGCAAATGCCTTTCACTTCCATTTAAAATCATATTTTGTGTGATGGAGTGACAGTGCTTCCATTTGCCTCCAAAGTGTCCCTTCATGAGTCAGAGCTGCGCCTGATGCTCTACAAAGAAAGTATTCATAACCTTTTCTTGATGAGTAACTTTGTTCCAAATGAGCAGAGACGCACAGTATGACTCAGATCACGCCTCAAAGGCCTCAGCTGTTGAATCTCAAACGAGACAGACCAAGCAGATGCATCGAAATAGAACAATGTATCAGATATGCGAGACCTCGCTGGGATAACATTTCTTGGAAGAGCCATGTTTTGCTTAACCGAAGCCAAAAAAAGCCACAGCAAGGCAGCGGGGTGCACAGTTCATTCAAATGAAAAAATATGGGAATTAGACCAAGCAGGTGCATTAGTGGTCCTAAACTGACCCCTCAGTGAGAAAACAAATTAAAATACTTGGCTCGCCCTAATCTGGCTTCATCAACACAAAGTCTCCAAGTGATAACAGCTTTATTAAAGTGCAAACAGATGTAATGTGCGACGAGCGCTTCCAATAAATACATTAGGCTGAGGATTTCTTTCTTTGCCTTGTGGCGTGCAAAAGCAGAACTTTAGGATTAGCTGATCTGAGAGCTTTGTTCAATGAATGGAGATGAGTTCAGGCTTTTGCTTTGCATGACTGGATAGATCCCATCAAAGACATGACTGGTCCTTTATCTTCAAATAAGGGCACTTATGGATGAATTTCAAGATTCCTCATTGGCATTAACATAGGTATCCTCCCACTTCAGCTGTTGTATGCACATGGTCTGCAGCGTGTTAAGAATATTTGCCTTGTCTGGTGAAAAGGTCCTGTATCTCACTTGTGTTAACCCCTCCAAAAAAGGCGTTTCTGTTGTGTGTTTTATCTGCATTATGCTGGTGGTTTGATTTCCTGTTTGTCGCTGAGGCCTCACAGCAGAGGAAACCACAGTATTTACATCCGCACTAGAACAGTTTGTGGCCGGGGGGGGGGATACTCCAACTACCGCTAGTTGTATGGTGTCTTCTGTGGCTCTGAAGGGATCTTTGCCAGAACTGAGGAATTAACCCTGACATCAACAGGGTGATCTCAACTTTTTAAACATTTCAAGCTGCATTATGGGAAATGTAGGATCCAGTGTTTTATGACTGAAAGTCGAGGTTTCTGCCTCTGTTGATACAATTTTAGCCAGTATTTCAGTTCTGTCTCTCGCAAGTCCTCCAACTTTATGGAAGTGCTTTAAAGCAACATTAGGTACTTTTTTCATGTTTTAGCGTATCAGCCTCAAACTCATGCAGTGTCTTGTAATAGGGCGAATGGTGTCTCTGTCTCAGCTATCACTTGTTTCTGCACTCTGTACCTTTAGTGAGAGGGCAGGATCACAGCATCACATACATGTTTACTTCAACATACAAGCTTTTGACACATAACATCTTTATGACATAATGAGTTGTGTTTATAGTTCACACCCATTTGTCTGACACATTGTTACAGACCTGGCACACAAAAGCCAATTTCTACATAATGTTGCTCCTCGAGTAAACGATAATTCCTCATTCCTTATTTTAGTTTCCCAGGGGCAATTATTCATCAATGCATTGTAAAGCACCACTTAATAGTTTGCTAAAACACACCATTACTGTGTTTCGGTGCCATTATTGTGTGTGGATAAGCTTTTACATTGTTTAGACAGGCCAAAAGTGATAAATGGTACAGTCTTGAAGTAAGAGAGTATTCAACAGTTTTCTTGGAAAACATTACAGCAAAGTACAGCAGAATTTATTTTTGTTAGTCCTGAATGCCAGCATAGCTCGGTGGAGACCAGAAAACACAGGCAGCCTTCTTGTCTGACCTCAACCTTCACGGGAAAGCAATACATCACGATAATATTTCAAAAAAACTACCTTACATGTAAACATTTAGCTGACGGATATAGATAACCACTATCCTGAAGCATCAAACCCACTTTGTTCCTTTCCTAAGACCGACCTGTAACCTAACCCTCCTGGAAAACTAACACAAAGCGGTCGCCCTCCATCAGATACATGTTTCTATTTTGCTGTAACAGAGGATCCCCTTCCCACTCTAGACTCACACATAACTCAACACTCCCCTCTCAAGCCCCTCATTAAAATCCCATCAGGCACATCGCATCCAACCTGAGATTTAATATTCACTGAGTGAAACTTGAATGTGCCAGAAACAAAGCCTTCATTGTCTTGCAAGAAGCCTCCCAAAAACCGAAGAAACTCAGCGTCCTTCGATCCAGAAACACCCTGCTTTAAATTATATGAGGTGGGTTTTGTGTGTTATTGTTTAACTCCAGCCCTGACGTGACAGTATGCAAAATATCTTGCAGAAGGGGAAAGAAAGCAGGAGGTGAAGGAGACAAGGAAACAGAGACTAATGGAAATCCGTAAAATGATTCATGGTATGCAAAACATGCAATCAGTGTAGATGAGCCAAACTGTTTAAATGGTGCGGTTGATGACCTGTGCTCTACATGAGGAACTGATCCATGTGGGAGGGCTTTATAGTTGGCCATAATTTCTTTTCAGTTCTGGATTCAAACAGTTAATCTCACAAGTTTTGCTCACAGTTTTATTGTGCATGCTGTACCCATTGTCTGGGAACTGCTGCTGCCCTCATGCAGGATACAGTTGACCCTAACTGTAATTAACTATTGTGCAACTTCATGAAGTTCAAATTACGTCTAAGCCTTAATAATAAAGTGGGTCTGTGCCAAGGATCAGGACGATTGACTGTCAAATCTTGATTAATACTTTGAACAGCACACATAAAGCACTTTATATATATCTTTATTTTTCACGTTAACAAGGTCTTTTTTGTGGTGATCCTTGTGGGTGAACACTGAACTTGTTTTTCCCCCCCTGCCTCCAGTCTGTCTAAACACATGTTCCAAAGCTGTTCAGTCGCTCCTCAGGGGTTTGTGCTTTGGGAAAAGAAGGTATCATGCCTGTTCTTCTACTCATGCGCTGGTACGATAGCTCTTAAACACTGTCTTCTCCTTGAAAGCGCCGTTATTTATTTTTTTAAAAACATGGTTCCCATGAGGTGAAACCCTTGAATCTCAGCTCCGATGCAATTTAGTTGCACACATCCCTTTCCTGAGTGTGTCTCTGTGTGTGTTTCTCCGTTAAATGCGTCTATTTTTCCTCTCTCTTTTTTTTTTTCAGACCGGAGATGACATTTCCACTGGCCCTTCGATGGCTCCCCCTAAAGAGGAAGAGACCATTAAGTTTTATGTCTGCTGCCGTCTGGATTAGATGGATGGAGGGTTCAGAAAGTAGCAGGCAGCACGAGAGTTGACTGTCTAAGTGTTTCATATGAATACAGGATTAACATATGCACAGTTTAACATCATCTAAAGATTTTATGGGGTAGTTTTATGATTACAGTCAGGTAAAGAATGAGAGTCTCAGATGAGAAGTATACTGTGTCATCTTGGGACAAAAGCACATTATGATGTCACCACTCAATTTCAATTTTAGTACATCACAACCATTTCCTGTGCTATTCTAATGGCTTATTTGCCTGATAATGAGTAATGGCACTAATACACTAAGTGGTGCACAGTGTGAGACTATGGTGGCTTACCCCCGACTGTGACACAATCTGTTATGCAGAGCAGAGCGTATACTGTAGATGGCTTAAAACCACAATGCATTTCAGTGTAGGTGTGACCCACTGTACGCTGCAGACACAAAAGCTTGGAAGGTATAAAAGTTTTAATATATATTTTTTAAAAGGGGCAATAGGTAAGAATCAAAAGGGTTTAAATAAAAAGCAGTGTTGACAAACAGAAGCTAGCATGCTAACCAACTAGCCCCGGCCCATGCCAGTCCAAAGCTCCTGAGCGGTGTAAACACTAACAGGCCCCTGGTCCTGAGCTCCAAGTCCAAACCGCTAGCTGCACAGCTAACTGAGCTAACGGCAGCTACAGTTGGCATGAATGGTGTCCAATTCTTCCAAAGCGCACCTTCAAAAATAAGACACCAGCCCTTAAAAAGCTGGCTGGTAAATAAACTCCTCTTTCATGCAAGTAAGTCATTTGATAGGATGTATTTAGGATATCTATTATCTAACACCTGGATTACGTCTGGATTACAAACTAGAACGACATTTGCAAAAAAGCCCCAATACTGAACATAAACTTGAGGACAGAGAAGGCAAATGTAATGTAACAGACGTGTCATAGAAAATGACTTGGAAGCAATCCCGCTGCACTGGTGTGCCATATGGGGTTGGATACTAATTACCAGCATTTTTCAGCCACAGAATGAAGAGACCTGGTATGTTTGTCTTCAGAGAAAGTCAAGACATTGAATCATCTGAGTCCAAATCACAGGTGCACTGGGGAAAGAAGAATGAAACCAGTGAATTCAGCCAAATAATGACAGCATACGCCAAACACAGGAATAGCATCCCCAAGTTTAAACCAACCAGAAGGATTTGCTACTTTGTTCTGGCAGTGCTATGAGTCACTGTGCTCGCTAAAAATGTCATTTTCCCTTGAACAACCTTTTCCCACATGTGCTCATAGTGTTCATGGTCTGATATTGGGGAAACCACAACTCTGGAATATTTTATTTATATACGCTGAAGTATTTCTTAAATGTCACAGAAAGCATTTGTGAGTTTTTTCCTGGTGCGGTCGCTTTAGTATCAAGTGCACATGTTTGTGCGCTTGTTTTAAAGGAGCACAGGCCGCTGTCTCAAAGGGGAACATGTGATGCTCCCCCCCCATGTGATTTTCGGGTTCATAATTTTATTTTGGGTTACTACCAGAATAGGTTTACATGCTTTAATGCTCCAAAAACAACACATCAGTTTTTTTCATTCTGTCCAGTGATGCAAATCTGTGTTCCCCCTCAGTCTGAACTGCTCTGTTTCTGCTCCTTTCTCTTAAACCCCCGAATACCCAGTCTGCTCTGATTGGTCAGCTCACACACGCCTGACCCAGCACAATTAACAACAAGAGAGCAGCTGTGCTAAATTAATTTTCATGTGCCAACCTAACAACTATTTTTTGAAAACGTGTGACATGGTTACAGAGTGTGATGTCACAAAGTCACGGGGCATTTCAGGAGCAGTGTTTTCTGTGGGAGAGATGAGCTTCTGTTTTTTAACTTTCAACTTTACATACAAGAGAACATATAAAACACTGTAGGAGAGAAAAACAAATCCCAATAGCTCTCCTTTAATTCTAAGCCGCGTTGTGTTTGAGGCAGATAACATGTTGGTGTGTTTACAGTAGGCAGTGAGGTCAACAGAAGGGAGCTGGGAGGCTGGAGGCTGCTCCCACAGGGCTGTCATCTACATCCAAGAGGATGTCCCTCTCACTCAATCCCTCATCCGCACTTTGACACCAAACCATGAAAAATCCTGACGAGCTTCTCCCCCTAAACAACTCTCTGCTGTCTTGATGTTCATCGAGGTCGCTGACGGCTGTGGCACAAACACACGTCGGCACTTCAGAAAAGGTCTGAAGAATGCTACTGAATCACTTCATCTTTCTGCCTTGTCACTTGTGTCGGCCCACTGAGAACGTGACCCCTGGCCTTACAGGGAGTTAAGCAGATGGTGTTGCCTGGTGTTGAAATACATCTCTCCACACGGGAACTTCTACTAGGGCAGATAATGACCTGTCCCAAAACACCTCGAAAAGATTGAGAGAGTGAGAGAAAGAGCTGTGGATGGAGGGTCATTAAGGTAAAGGGCACGACCAGGGACAGATGAGATGCGAGATAAACGCTACAATAACACTGACGGGCTAAAAAAAAACACACATGAGTAAGCATGGTTTGGATCGATGGCTGTAAGCAGAGACTGAGAAAATGAGAAAGCAAAGCCCAACACAGCAGGGCGGTCATTGTGGTGCCGAGTACAACTGTAAGAGCCTGCTGTTCTGGGCAGCTCTCAGCAAAGTGTAGGCTAACTGACCACAACCCAAACATTTCTGAGAAACACGGAAGGAGGGTCCAGCCGCAGAGACATCCACAGCTGCTGCAGGGGAACTGGTACAGGGTAAAGGACAAACAGCATGCTGCTGTAAATCACAGCCACCAAGTATGAAGTGGGGAAGGAGCTGACTGATTAGAATATTTCATTTATGTAAGTTAATGAGTGGAAATTAGAAATATTGTACCGCTCTTCAATTTTTTCCAAAGTTGCAACAGTAAGTTGTCCAGACAACATAACTCTAATCAAGTCTCTTCATCAGTTCATCGTTTTGCTTCACAACACAATTGGGAACTAATAAAGAACAAATACTGCGTTACTGTACCTAAGTGGAGTTTTTCTTCAGGTATCTGTACTTTGCTTGAGTACTTACTGACTTTTGCCACCTACATTTTAACACATCTATCTGTACTTTCTGCTCATAACACTTTCAAAACAGGTCTGTCCCTTTAGTGTAAATGCCTTTAAGGGGAATAATTGTTTTTTTTTATTTTGCATGTAAATATTGTCTGTACTTTTTACCACCTCTGCTTTACAACCACGTGTGTGGAACCAATAAAATCAAGATACATAAGAAAGTGGGAGATCCCTATGTTTCTAAACTTATTTGTAAAAGTATTTGTATAATTTAGTGCGTAATCAAGTAAAGAGAATTTTATTTTCAGAGCCAAATACCACAAATCACCAGTGGCTTTAAAGCTGTAGAGCATAGGACATCCTCGACATAACCCTGTGGCCTTTGTGCAAGCCAGAGACCAAATTCTGTAAATTCAAATTCTCCTCCCAGAATAAAAAAAACAACAACACTGCGATGGATGACCCCAAGTGCCATTAGGTAGAATACACAGGCCACCACCCCTCCGCTGCTGGCAGACCCACAACCTGTCTCCTTTAACAGGATATGGCATGTCTAACTTCCTCCCTCTGTGGCATACATGTAGAACAGAAAACATCCTCCTACCGCGAGAGTGACACAGTACAAGACGTGTTTGTTTCCCTTTGACTGACTACCGTGGTTTAAAGACTACAAGTCATTTTTTACTTCAACGTGCTGATGAGGAAAACTAAATCTTGCTACATTGCATCATTCTTCACTTGCTGATCGAACAAGACAAGGAGATCTTATGAGATTAAGCACACATGGAGACAATTAGCTGGAAGACAGACATACTGTACTGTAATGTGGGAAAGAATATTTTCAGACAAACAGTCTGGTTGTTTACTGTAAAACATGTACACGCCTCTCTTCTTGGCTGCCTTCAGGGTGAATTCTTCAGTCAAAAACAAGGGCCAAAAGTGCACTCAGGAGGCCAACATGATGGGAACAAGAGGTTAACTTTCTGAGAGGAACCTGCTACTTCAGCACTTTATATCTATTTGTTTTACTGATTCAGTCCTAACATTGAGTACCTGGTTCTGCTTTTTAAAAAGGAGGCATATGCTTATTTCTGGTTCAAAATTTTATTTCAGGTTATTACTAGAATAGATTTAGATGCGTAAGTTTCAAAAACACATCAGTTTTCTCATTCTGTCCAGTGCAGCAGCTCTGTATTCCCCCTCTGTCTGAAACCCTTTATTTTAGCTCCTGTCTCTTTAAAGTAAAAATCTCGCCAAAATGCAACCGAGGCTTTTTTTGTGAATGTATATGAACGATTTTGATGCTACGGCTAATTTGCCCCGTGCACTCCCACTGAAAAATGACTTTGACCCGAAAAGGAAAATACGTTAAATCTTAAAAGTGCATCTTTCGTCGTAATTATGCTTTGACACAAAGGCTTGACTCATATACATTAACAAAAAAAGCATTTTGGCGAGAGTTTCACTTTAAGGTCCCCCTCCCGATACCCAGTTGCCTCTGATTGGTCACCTCGCACATGACTGACCCTGCCCAGCACCAGTGACAACAACAGAGCAGCTGTGCTAAAATCAATTGTTAAGTGCAAAACTAGCTGCTATTTTTTGTACATGTGTGGTATGCAGATGTAGTTTGATGTCACAAAGGCACAGAATTCAATGTGAGACGTCTGACGAGGCGTTTCAGGAGCAGTGTTTTCTGTGGGAGAGAGTAGCTTCTGTTGGTGAGGACTTTGAACTTTTTTAACTTTTGAAATTTGTATAACACACTGACAGAAAGGGAATAAACAAACAAAGCAGAACTGGTCTCTTTCAATATAGCTTATATTGTGTTTCATGAAAATGTTGTACATTACATGACATGAACATGAAACATGAACATGTTTTGTTGTTAATGTACCATTTTCACATTCAAAGAAAGGCACATCATGCCTTTTACACAGAAATGGTAGACAATAAAAGTAAAGTTTGTTATATTTTCTATTTTAATTTTACACAGGGCTGGATCTGCCTTTGAAGAATATAGGGTTTGAAACGTTTACACCTGTTGCACAAAATGCCTCATCTCTTAAAACAGGACCCATAACGATATCAACAGAGACGTTCCTTACTATATGCGGACTATGCAGGTGCACCACTAGGGGGCCCACTCAGTTGCAAGTCTGGCCTCAATATCTGAGGAGTGACCCCCGCTTTTGCACTGCATGGTACCGACTCGACTCGACTCGACTCGACTTTTTCACCAGGTCATACCGGTCATTCGCGTTAGAGAGGACAATGATGGTGGAATAACATGGCATCAAAACAAACACATTCATCTGGTTCAGAAAAGAGGAAAAAGAAAAACAGATGAAGATTACGCTCACAGGATAAAGGTAAGGTTTGTTTTCATGACGTGGGGCGGAGGGGGAGCTTCAGCTAGCTTAAGTGTTTGCTTTAGGAAAGGGCTAAAATAAAATGTCACAGGTGAATGACATCAGACTGATTGACTGAAGTGACACCTGGTTTAGTGAATTATAGCAGGTCCAGTGCCTTGACATTACATTTGGGAGGGAGGGTGTGTTGTTAGGCAGATGTCGGTCATGTCTGCTGTATCCTCGTCCAGTGGGAGCTGCTGTTCTGTCATAGACTAATCATAGATTATTGCTCTGAGTGGATTATTGTTAACTCAACTGAGTTAGTTGCGCTTTTTTGTTTTTACCACATTTATTAGAATATGTATTGTGACAATATAATTTGAACAAATTTGCCTACATTCCTACAGTTTAGTTATTTTTTTGATGTATTACTTTGTTTTATTTAAAAGAATCATAATTAAACAAATTAAAGTCAATTTAAAGTAAACTATGCTACTGTATATATGACCGTTAGTTCTGCCCACAGAATATAGGTTAAGACCATATCATTGGTTAGGCACAAGTAGTTCACTTTGTAATACCCTGTGAAATATACTCAAAAATATTCCTTCAATATCACACAGTGCTCATCATTCATTTATCTTCATTTTATAACGTATAAAGTACAATGTGTCGAAAACTGTTTAACAGTGACCACTTTGAAATTGGGTGCATGCTTTAAAAGGACACTGTACTGTATATTGCAATGTTTAATATAAAAACCAAAAAATGGCTCTAACAAACAGATTATGAAGTTCTACATTAGTGTAACATATCACAATTATATCGTATGAATAATAGCTAAAGTGTTTTAGATCGCTGTATCTTTGTGGATCACCTAAAAAGGTTAGGAATCTATCCATCATAGTTTGACAAAATAGGGCCCCCCAAACAGCATCTTGCATAGGGGCCCCCAAAAAGACATAAATGGCCCTGGATATCAGGGATTCAGTCACAGCGAGACAAAATCCCTCAGTGTGAATTTATTTTATGCCGCTGGTGCCAAACAATCCTAATGAAGTGTTTATCTGTGATTGATTGTATTACTTATTATCAGCGAGCTAATGTGATTAGCAATAAGCAAACAATGGCTAAGTGGCTTTAACTGGCGCCTTAGTGTGAGGCATACTGTAATAATGCTTTATGTAAATCAGATATGAACCAGCAGTAGGAATTTTCTAAGCTCCAGCACACTGACACTGCAGGCTGACTACTGTGGGAAAATATATCCAAATTAATTTCTTAATTCAATAAGGCTTTGTTTGTGTTGTGACGCTGTGGCAGCCACTCTGAGGAAAGCAGCCAAGTGCATTTTATCCATGCAGTAGTCTCAATGTACAAGGTCAAATGTGTGGTTACGCGTGGCTGGTAAGTGAAAAGCAAGGATAGCAGCAACATCTCTGATAATACCTCTACATGACCACACTGCAAATGGAGCAGAAAGATCCATCTGTGTTCTTTTTTCACTTTACTTTACTGAAGACTTGAGTGGGATCTCTGGGTTCAGCATCCAACAAAGCAACTATTCAGCCACCGGGGTAAGAGTACACCATGTGATGCACTAAAAACATGGAAGAGAGGCGATATTTCAAAAGTTTTGCTGGCCTCCAGGGCACAAAATTATGACTAAGTGACTAAACACAACCTGATTTTCTTCCCACCAGAAGCAGCTGAGGAGAGGAGCCCTTCAAATTCCCTGTGGAAGAGCGAAAGCTCAAAATGAAAATATGGCCTGCTCGACTTTTCAACTCTTCCTGAACTTGGCAACAAACTCTCTGGAGAGCAGACACAGGGGATTGTCAAAATTAAATCACGTCAAAACAGCTTGGCTACATCAGTGCCTGGCTAATCCACTGCCCTGGATCAAAGTCAGGCAGGAAACTCTTCTGTCTGATGTGACCAGAGCTGAGGCTAAAGGAGAAAACATGACTGGAGGGAGCCCCGGAGACTTTAAAAGAGTGATAGGGGCCAACCTGATTGGTCAACTCTCTGTCCCATTATTGCAGATTGATTATCCATGCATGCTCCAGAGCTGAGGACACAATGAGAGGGAGAGGGGGGAAGAAAAGGAGTGAGGAGGTGGAGTGAGGGGGGAGTGGTAGCGCTCACCCCCCAAACTCTCCCCAATGGCTGAACAATGGGAAAGCATAGAGAGAAGAAAAAAGCAGATATGAGAAAGCACAAGGTCTGCTCGCTAAATTAAAGGGTTTCTAACAGATCTCCTGCCAAAAAAACACTCTCCACCTCAAAACTTCATCTTCCACACAGCTCACATGAAACACCTGGCAAACTAACTTTGACACCAATCGCCTCAGAGCACCAATCCATCTCCGCCCCCTTTCTTCCCCCTTTTTCCCCCTCTCGATAAGATCATTCTCAGCTCACAACAGCGAAGCACACGGCACAAACATAAAAATCAACAACTCACCCAACCCTTTCCTCTCCTTCTCTCCTCTCTCTTGCTCTCCCACTCTCTCTTCCTCTCTCAATCACAGCTCCAGCTGGTGAGGCTGCACTGCTCCTGCTGCTCCTACAGGCCACGCCCACCACTCTGTCACATGACCGCCATCCCCAAGTGGCTGGGAAGGCATTCGGAGCAGCCACACCCCTCATTCAGTGAAACTGAATGGAGAGCATTGTGGAAGTAGCAGACTATCTCAAACCACGTGTGATTAAAGTAAACCCACTGGAGGAGAAGCTGTGTGTTTGTACGCGTGTGTGTGTGTGTGTTAACAGGTTTATGGCAAAATACAGGAACATTTATTTTCATTATTATGTTGGTGTGTGTATGTGTGTGTTAAGGGGTGAAAGTGTGTGTGTGCCTGTGTGTTCACACAAGACGAAAGGCAATATCCTTTTTATTTTCCTGTCCTTGTGTGTGTCCATCTGCTCTCTCCCTCCCACTGCTTTGTTTCACTTGGGAGGGTATTGGATTATGTGTGTGTGTGTGTGTGTGTGTGTATGTGTGTGTGTGTGTGTGTGGTGTGTGTGTATGTGTGTGGAATGTGTGTGTGTGTGTGTGTGGTGTGTGTGTATGTGTGTGGAGTGTATGTGTGTGTGTGTGTGTGTGTGTGTGTGTGTGTGTGTGTGTTTGCTGAAAGCATTTGGTCATCTCCCTCTTTCTGTCCTCCAGGGCTCTCTTTATATTTCTCTCAAACAAACACACTCACACACAGAAAAATCAAGACTGTGGATGACTCGTGACTAAAGTCATGACTAAAACATTTGTTAAGACACGAAAAAACTTATTTAAAGGTGTAGTTTCGTGTTTTTGAAAATATGCTCTCTTGCTGAGAGTTAGTCAAGTAGATTGATACCTTACTCTTATCTATGGGCTGAATCCGAAGCTGAAGCCAGGAGGTGACTAGCTTAGCTTAGCATAACGACTGGGAGCAGGGGGAAACAGCTAGCCTGGTCCTATCCAAAGTTCGAAGGGGCGCTGTGGAACTTTAGGATTGCTCTTGAAGGGTTAGGGTTAGGGTATCACTACACTAACCTTAACTACTGTTGCTCTCTGTTAGCGGAGTGGAGAAAGGCACTTTCTCAAGGTGAGGCACTCGAGAATGAGCATAAAGTCACATCCTCTGGACTGTCGCAAGAGATCCTACCGGAATCCCTCAAAAAAGTAATCAGCAGTCCAGCAGCGTATAACAACTTCAACAAATAGTCTACAGGCTTGTATAGACAACTGAGAGACACGGGAAAGGTCACGATACGTTACTCACATAAGGCCAATTTAAAAGAGATTAATTTAAGTTGATTCAAATTCAATGAGAATTTTGGTTGACATGATGGACTAGTGTGAGTTTGGATTCAGTATTTGGAGAGAGTTAAGCTAGCTGCTTTTTAAACTAAGCTAACTGTCTCCAAGCTGTAGCTACATGCAAACATGAGAGTGGTATTAACTGCTTCTTCCACACAGCCTGTCCAAGGTGGGAATATTGTGCCTTAATTCCGCCTTGCTATTTTGTGTAAAAGGTACAAAGGTGTAATGAGGGCTTATTGTTGTTTCACTGAGTCGCATCTGCGTCTGTGTAAAAATAGTGAGCTGGCGAGGCAGCAGGATGAGACAGGTGAGTTAGCAGCTAGCTCAAATAACAAGAACGGCTACCTAATACTTCTGGAGACAATGAGAGGTCCAGGAGCTCCTCATCCTCTGAGCAGAGGACAAGATCAACCATAACAAGGAAGGTACAAGTTCTTTGTTGTCATGTTACCACTGTTTCGAAAGTGCTGCCTGACGCGTATGTGATAAGCCACACTGGCTGACACTGTTGTGTTACCTCTATCAATTGTGGAATGGCGGCATGCTATCCAAAATCAGCAATATGCCATCGTTTTTTTTTTCCATGTAAAAAAAAACCAAAGACAGGGTATAGAAGGGTCTTTGGGGTTTTTTGTGTTAAAAAGGGCAAATCCTTTGAATGACTTCTCGAAAAATGCTAATTTGAAACATTTTCCCCAAAATGTCAAACAATTCCTTTTAGAGAAGAGTTCCTGACTAAAGCCCAAACATAATGTAGCTTGACGGTATTAGATGCTCTGCTCTATGTTGTGCTTTCTCTTTTGTTATTTTGCCCAGAAGACCTGCCACCACTCAACTCACAGAAATATGAAATAAGCTCAAGCACCAGCAACTTGAGTGGATCAAGCTGTGCTGCAGTTAATATTGGCCGCAAAACAGATGAGAGCGGTTCCAAAACCCAAATGTTCTCTGGAACTATGTCCTGCTCTGGTGCGCGTCCTGTTTCCCAGCTCACCCACAACAGAGAGATCCACTTCTATCACAGCCAACTCTGATTGCAAAACACTCATGTAGTTGCCACGCGAAAACGTTTTCTAAGAATAGTCTTTATGATGAAAGAAATATTCTGGTCATAAAAGCGATTTGATCCGGACGGAGTGGAAAGAGAGACTGATTAATCTGTTCCCTTGTTGACAGGGCTCAACTTTTCTTTCCATCAGCGTGCAGACCGAAGGCCTGAGAGAGGTTTTCACAACATTCAGCAGAAAAAGCTTCCTTCCTGTCAGAGCTGGAGCTCACAGTTGACTGTGGTTTCACCGTGGCTGTGCGGAAGTATGAATGCATCTATCTGTGTGTTTATCAGGTAATCTGTGCTGCACACTATTGGCACAGTCATTATTGTTATCAGCTCTTCATTTACAAATCTTATGGGTCTAATGTGTGACGGAATAACTTTTGCATTTAGATTGATTTTACACAATTGACATGTAAAATAACAGGCTCTGTGAGACATGTTTTATAATCACTTCTCCTGTGGACTGTGTACGGACATTAAAAGGCTTTCACAACCTCTTGGCTTCATTATTCAAGCGTTTTGGTTCAACGATCAATGAATTTATGTGGATACTGAAAGAGTCACTGAAGAAATTCAATTAATTCTAGCAGCAGACTTTCAGCAGATTCTTTTTTTGATCTTTGGAACAAGAGTTTAAATCTGTCTCCAGTGTGGAAACAGAACAGAAAGCAAATGTTTATGCTGCCTTTGGGCAAAGATTCCCGCTGTATATCTCTTTTCAGCAAAAGAGAACATTTTCCATATATCTACTCTCACTAAACAATAAACAATGTTGTCAGCGATTACCCTTGACCCACCAGTGTCTGAAGTTGCCATTTCCTCTTGTGGGAACCAGGGATCAAAAGAGATGCCTGTTGTATGTTAGGATTGTTATTTTATTAGTCATTCTGAGAGCCTGAAAATCAGCTTAGAGCGAAAGAATTATGGCAAATAAATTAAATGAAATCACTGATTTCCTGTGCAAGGCCTTGGGCACGCAACATGTGCCTGCAGAACATTATACCCAGTCCTGACAGAACAGGCACTAGTATTTAGCCGAAAACAAACAGCCATTAAAACCTGCTGTATCAGTGAGATGTCCCTCCATGTTTTAATTACAAAAAGTCGGGGTGGTCGGATCTTTCTGCAGTGAGCTCATGCGCTTACTGCTGATTTGAGAAGCTCAAATTAAGGGATCTTAGCTGTGTTTCATTATTTTCTTTCTTTTCAAACACTGGCCACATCAGCACAAACATATGGTAGCATCAAATCGTGCAGGCTGGCGAGGTAAGCGAAGACTAACATGCGGTGGTGACTGGCATGCCGTGGGAGCTCTGATTGGCCTCACAGGTCAGGGCTGATTGCTGAAGGCCACCAAAAAAATCAGGGCAGAGCACACATGGAGCTGATTGAAAGAGTCACCTCCATGACTCAGCGGGGCTGAGTGACTCAGTGACACAGCCTCCCTGAGAGCTGAAGGAAGGGCAGAAGGGAAGAAGAAGGATGAGGGGGGTGGAGGAGGAGGAGGGGGTGGTTGGAGGAGTAAGGAGCAAGGGGGACAAGAGGAAAGAGGAAGAACATCTGGCCTGGCGTGGATATCTACTGGGAAGATAGCTGCGTCTGTTGGAGACTTCCTGTTATGTTGTATTTTGCTGTGGTTGCTCTGCTCCCCTGTGGTGCAAATGGAGACAGCATGTGTGTGACGAATGAGGACGGTTCATCTCAACAGATTAATCCGTGTGTATATCTTGAGCTACTTCACATGTTGACAGTGAAATACCCGACTCCTCTAGTTTTCTTTCTCAGAAGTCAGCTCGGACATTTTACCACAAGGTTACAATAACTCAGGCATCATGTTTGCTTTTTCATCGGCTCTTCGCTGTACTAATACAATAAAAACTCTGCTGTTATTGTAATGAGGACCTGAAATAATGTAAACTGGTCCGATTTTGTGGTCGGAGCATTTGTTTACGGGGAAGTGTTTGCTTCACAGTGTCTTTTGGTCTGTTTTAAGCCGGCCAAGCTTTTCCAGCTGGATTTTTAATACTGCAAGAAGGACTAAGATAAATGAAAAAGAGAAAAAGTAGACTTTACCACTGTCAACTACCAGAAAAAGCATTGTTTCTTTAAAGCTTTCCCAGATTATCAGAAATTAATATTTTTACCTATTTACCTGCTGTTTAGCTACTATTTACCTTGTACCTACAGTGGTATTTATCCATCTAGATTGTTTTGATGTGAGTTGCCAAGTTTAGGAAATATTGAGCATCAAGATGTCTGCCTTCTCTTGAACACACTGGCGTCCCACCCCTGCCTGTGGCTTGAATTTAATGGAACTAGATGGCATTCGGCTTGTAGTGGCATATTGTAGTGCATTTTTCATATGCAAACCTAATAGCAATGTCTCTCTCCAGAAATCATGACCTGGTACCTCAAGATGGTCCACAGACCACCTTGTTGTGGGCAGATTGACCTAGGTATACCTATTTTTCTTTCTACTGTGTCACCGAAAGATGCCTGCATATACTCACGGAAGAGAGGCTAGCAAGCCACATATCTCAGCGGAGGAGTACACCGTCAGTGTTAATGATGATACAGTTGGTGGGTGTAGTCGGGTCGAATGAACACAGTTCCTTCATGAAACTGCTCACAGCACAGGCCTGCGGGTTATCTTGGATAACTGGGTCGTGATTTGTGCAAAGAGACATTGCTGTTGAGTTTTTCAAATGTATTTTTTCCGAGTGCTAAGCAGTTCCATTGTATTTGAGTGAAGGCAGAAAAAACTCCAAAACTCTGAAACCCACACCAAAACAAAACAGATGGATAAACAGCAGGACAGCTAAAAAGGAAAGTATGCATTTCTTTTCTTTTTTTTTTTTTGATCTTGGGGTGAACTGTCCTTTTAAAATCAAAGCAACACTCCTTTAACTCAAGAGAACACAACAAGGATTTTAAAGGGAAGTGCAAAAAAGCATCCAGTAAGAAGATTTGTTTCAATAAAACGATGAGGTTTGCAATAAAAGTAAAAAAGAAAGAATGCAGTGAAAATGTTCAACCAGCACTTTGGGACGTTTCTGTGCAGCTAAGAGAGGATACATCATGCCTCGGCCTGATTGGCCTTAATGGAAACCAGTTGTCCCTCTTGACTCTGCAGAATCTAAATCAGTCGAGCTCTCCCACAGACACAAAAGACAACCAAACAGATACTCACAATGGGTTTCCAAGTCGTTCTTGTTGTATAACTCACTGCAAATTGAAGTCATCTCTCCTGGCAGCCCTTTCTCTGTCTTTTCCCACTCCCTCTTCCAGTAGAAGGGAAAAAAAGTGATAAACCAAAGAAAGCCTCTGAAGTTTTGCCTATGTGGCAGCTGCTGCTGAATTCTTTAGTTAAACTAACTAACTAGGCTTCCTGATGCGCACACTGCCAACATGTACTCTCTATTTCTGATGTTCTGGAGTCAAAGCCCCAATGAACAATAAACACAGCGACGCCAGGGATCGGCCTTCTGGGGAATCCCTGGCCCCTCGCTGCATCTGTGGGGGCGAGGGACAGGAATGACTCAACTCTGAAAACGGAGAGAAGACGGAAGGAGCTCTGTGATTAAACTCTCTGTGCGGTTGCCGCGTGTCTTACAGAAACATCTAGCCCAGTTATGATGCTAATTATCTTTAATAGAGACCTTCCATGTGCAGAGACGGGGGAAGCAGATAGAGACACAGAGAGAATCTCTGCTTTTAGAGATCATGAGCCAACATCCTTTTGAATGGTCGGGGCTGGAGAACGCACCGGAGATACCTCAGTCCTTGGACACATATTACATTTTGCTTTGTCAGTGCGCAAAACAGAGCAACTCAAACGCGGCAACTTGCCCCTTCCCCCAAATCTTCAGTTCTAAGTATGCTTCCTGTATCTGCCTGAGTGATGTTGATGTCTGCCGTCTGCTGTTTAGCATCACAAAGCCCTTCACGCCGTCAAGGCTGGAGGTGAGAGTTCACCCAAAGCTCCTCCAGGCTCCACTGCCAAGGCTTTTCTCAACAGATGATGGAGCTCTTCGAAGAATCTAATTGCCCGTAAACCACAAAGCTGCAGTCAAATCCCCAAATTATCTCTGCAAACCTCACTCATGGCGTGAGATCCTGTCTCAGATCAGCTCTGTTAGTGAGTGCTTCTGAATCCTGTGCCAGTTATTGCAAAGTCAAGACTTGAGTATCCTTAAAACATTCAATAAAAGCTGCGTGTACATTCCCGACCAACCAGTCGGCCGAGCAGCACATCGGCACAAGCATCACTTGGCTAATCTTAAGACATTAATCTGCGAGGTGAGACAGGTGTATGAGAGGCAAAAGAGGATTAGTCTCAAAAGAAGGTAGGCGTTGCTTCCGTTCTGCTTTGAACTGTTACCCAGCACTATGTTAAACAGAAAATACCAAGTTGTGTTTTTTCTCTTTCAGTTTATGGTTACACTGCGCTGCCCGTGTGCTGAGAGCTTCACAACTGAAATGGAGGGTTTGCACAATTAAGTTTCACATCTACAGAGCTGACAGCCTGGAAACGGAGTAAATGGCACTGAAACTACTCTTCAGCATCAGTGGAGCATGATGTTTTTGCAGTTACTTGGTATCACGTCCTACCAGAGTGCAGCAGTGATTTTATTTCACTTCAAAATGGAGGACGCTGGATTTTTAGCCTATACTTTAAAAGACCGACAAAATCAGGGGAAACTTCTGCTTTCTTTTTTTTCAGCATTGCAAGATCAAATCTGCATATCTCTATTGTCTCTAGATCCATATCTCTATCTAATGGGGAACCCCACCGATTTCACACATCCGTGTGTGTTTACAGAACTTCGGGGGGTACATGTTTGACAAAAGTTGTTTCAAGCCTTTTGTGGCTCCAGAGGGAACATCAGTTCCTGCAGGGCTGAAGACCGGGGTGTGGTGAGCTCTGTCGCCCACTCCTCTGCTTAAGGCTAACAGCTTGAGGCTTCATAATCCTCTACTAGCATGACAACCTGACCTCGTCTCTACATTAACCCGTGATTACACAGTGGTCATCGCCAGACGTAGCAGCGACCAGGA
Organism: Diplodus puntazzo; assembly: GCA_963678695.2. NCBI lineage: Eukaryota > Metazoa > Chordata > Actinopteri > Spariformes > Sparidae > Diplodus > Diplodus puntazzo. The sequence continues at coordinate 20,061,545 of OZ023156.1, forward strand.
GGATCCTGCTCTTGGCGCAGTCACAAGCAGACAGGACCGCCTCTTTATGGAGTTCTCTGTCCTGATTGGATAAATTGGGCAGGGTTACCAGACAATGTATGGGGAGGAGAGACATGGATAAACACTTTCACAGTGATTACTGCTTGAATATAGAGCTATTGAATATTAAAACATAATAATACAAATATATATATAACAGTGTTACAGGAGTGCAGTGCTAGAATGGTGGCGTACTCTTTTAAGCTGACAAAGGTGTAAGCTAAATAAAAGCTGCGTCTCAATTTAAGGCCTGGCCTTCCTGGGCCACGAAAGGCCGAACCGAGCGTCTTGACTTGCAACCCTGACAGTTTTGGGGTCCCTTGGCTTTTTTAGTAATTCAGTTGTTAGCTATTTGACTTACCTGAAACCCCATACTTCAATTCAAAAGCGTGTTCCGCTGCTGTTTCGCTCTGGGTGTCCACCATAGTTGTCTTTTGGAAAAACTAATCCAACCTTCACCAGCAATGGATGCAACAGATGGATCCTTCACGGGGAAAAGGAAGGCCTCATTTGAACCATTTCGAAATGGAACAGCCTCGTCACGCTGCTGTGACACATTCTGTCTTCAAATGCAGAGTCTGAGAGATGTAGCCCTCAAATTGAGACACGGCTAAAATGTTTATTGTTAGAATCCGCACATGTTGTGAAATTAATTTTTGTCAGTTAATAGCACGGAACATGGCGTAACAATCTGGTAACACATTTCCAACCTGCTGAAATAATCTATATGACCACAGGAATCGCAAGAACACACTGCTACCGATTTAAACAAGGGCAGAACTGAGACTATATCATGGTGAGTCAACAAAACAGCTTTAACTTGATGTAAAATGTTCTAAAGCTGCTATATATTGTAGAGCAGTACACACACAAACGAGACTGCACTGACATAAGAGACAACACTGCACCCTCTTATTTTTAATTTGTCACACATGCTCACTTCAGACAGACACACGCACCCTCGCACAAGAATCCCTCTGCCTACTCATCGACTCATTTCAGCAGATGGCAGGACAGTAGCGCAAATTGCCATCTGTCTGTCCACACACACCCACACACAAAACAATTATTGTTGTTCCGGTATGTCGTCCATCGGCCAACAAGTGGGCCAAAAATCATTAGCTGAGAATGGGGAGAAAAACGTGACCTCATATGAACCTTCTCCATTAAATCCACTGAGTGTAAATATAAACAGTTTGCAGCTGAGCCATCGAGAGAGACAGACTGACTATATTTCACAGCGTGGATGTACCAACACTCCAGCGTCGTTGCACTCAAACTTCAATTTAAAGATAGCAACGCATGAACACACAGTATATGTTTAATTTTGTTTTTACTTCTTGAGTGAGCAATTTGTGCTGCAGGTTTGCTAAATGAAGTCTTTCACAAAGTATTTAATCCGTTGAATTTTCCAGGTCAGCCATATTTGATTAAGGACACTGAACAAAACTCTTACTCGCACTCACGCTGGCATGGTGAGTTTTTTCCATTTCAAGGCCCCGCATTGCTCCGGCTTCATTTCTTCATTTCCACGGCCAAGATAAGGGACATGATTTTCCCATCAGTTTCGCGGACAAAGGAGCCGCGGCCGAGTCTCATATCTGGATAAACAGGAGGGAGGATTCACCCGGAGACGACCGGGTAAATGAAGATAACGTCGGCTGAGACTAAGCGTTATCTCCGCTCGCTTCATCAAGCTCTGATGGCCCATATCCTACTATTTGTCTTTTATCTTACGGTGATGAAAAAGAATGATAAAGGTGGTGGTGTGTGTGTATGTGTGTGCATGTGCGTGTGCATGTGTGTGGTGTATATAATTGAGCATGTATGTATGTGCTGTTGTTGTAAAAATGAAATGAACGTGTTGCCTTCACAGCCTGCAGGAGAAAGTGAATGAAGAGGCCTGAGTTTACTGTAGTTGTGGGATTTGGCATGATGAGCAAAGAGGACAAAGGTCTTTCTGCAGTGGTGGGAAACTTCTTTAACCCTCGACTTCCCCCAGATGCTCAATGTAAACTTCAACTTCCGAAAGCTTTATCAGGGGGAGAGGGGGGCTGTGTGTGTGTGTGTGTGTGTGTGTGTGTGTGTGTGTATTTGAGTCTATTTATCTGGGGCAGAAGGGCTGATCCTTTCCCATTTTCTCAGCTCCTCCTCCTCCTTCTCCTCCTCCTCCTCATCCAACATAACGTGTTCATAAAAGTAGAAAGGAAACCCTTTCATGTCTAATTCTTTTAGTGTCCACACACTTCAAAGAGTTGTGAGACATTGTTTTGAACCAGTGTCCATCCTGATGATGTATTGGAGTCTTAAAATCTTTAATAACATATGAGCGGAAAAAAAAGGCTGACATCTGTGTGTTGGATTGATTTCAGCAACAAATACACCAGTGTGATCTCAGCTTCTGACCCTGGAGTTATTTGAAATGATAAAGCATGGTCAGAGTTTCCTTTGCATATGAAACCCCCTTTTTAAAGTAGAAAATACAGCTTTATTTCACCTGCAAGCCAAGTTCAGTGCGTAAGCAGATTTCACCTGTCCCACACTGCCTCCTGGTGGCCGGTTCAGGAAGCACACAAGCAGTGAAACGTCATACTCAAGATAATTCAAAGTGACACATGTCACTGTTATCACTGTGAGACATTTGTCAGCTGAGGAGATGGACGTCTTTTAGACAGTCCGGAGGCTCTCAGACTTCAAGTGAGCAACACTGAGCATTATTTGGCAGTGAAGTAAAAGACAGTCGGGGGACGATGTGTGCCTCAGTGTAGGAACATCACATTAGGCAGAGACATACAAAATAGTCCTACTATCTTTACTTAAGTTCTCTTGCTATGATGAGCCATGACTTTTTATGAAGCATTTACATCTAGCTGAACAGAGTTGTGATTGATCTCATACATTACAATTTGATCTCATCCACAACTCTTGGTGGGACATAAATGAGGGGATGTGTTGGAGGGTTTGGCGTTATACAATTTCAGGGTAACTTTTAGGCATTGTTTTCTGTTCAGGGTTAGCATCAGTTCTTCACCGACCAAATACTCCGATTTGAATGTACAAATGAAGAACCTGATGCTGAAACAGTCATATTCTAAGTTAATCATGGAGCTAGCGGTCGTATTAGCTGACTCTGCCCCGGCTGGGAGCTTGACACACAAGGGATTGTTCCTGATTTTACTGTCGGACCATCAACTCTCTAGGTACGATGTGCTAATGTTGATACTTCTGGTACATTTTTAAATGATTTAAACTAGATTTCTTACATATTGCGCCTTCAGACTGGAGACACAAAGCAAGGCGGAGCGATATGTTTGACTATTTCAGGCTTATATTTGGGGTAAGATGAAAAAAAGGAACATACTTGTACAGGGATTTAAGTTTCATGCCTGTTTTTTTTATCGTAAGTTGGTTTTGGATCTTTGTTGTTTGTTTTAAATTCATCTATAAATGTAATGAGTTATTGTTGGACACAAGCAGTATCCTCATTTTTACATATCATACCTTGGATTCATCGTCGTCTGTATCCATAAATACAAAAATGATCAATCAATCAATTAACTAGCTTATCAGATGTGTGAAACAACAGCTTCAATAACTAGTTTTTAGTTGGTAATAAGGCTGTATCATCAGAGTATCGTTCCACCACAAATTGATAAGAGATAATGATGAACCGCGAGTTTCAGTTGATTGCCCTTAAATATTTAGTATCCCTTAAAACACATGTGCTCATGTATTTTTGTTGTTGCTGTCCTCTGATATTAATGATTGATGACACTTAATTGAATTGTTGAGGAGACTGTGAGCCCTCTGGCTTCCAACCTCGCCAGTGCATATCCACTGATCCACGGTTGTTGTAAGTCTTTTACCATTCATGCTTTAATTAATCGATCAAATGAAGACTGAGCTTTCAAATTTCCTAAGACAACGTCCAAATGGGATCCAGGTTTTGCAGCCACATGTGCAACTTAGCGATGATGTGATCCCCAGTCAGCGACAGTTCACTCTCACACTCACGTAGGCAAAAACCTCTCTTCCATTATTCTTTGCTTCTCTCCATTTTTTTTTTCTGAGTAATTAGCCGACAGGTCACACTGAGTAATGGTCTGGGATCAGTCCAGAGTAATTATGCTGGGAGGAGGACTGACCTCGGATATGCCTTCGCCCGAGGGTCCCTGGATGTGTGTGCATGCTTGTGTAGGTGTGTCGATGAGAGACAACAAAAGTAAGAGAAAAACATTTGAGATGAAGAAAGTGTGTTTGTGCGAGCCCTTTCCTGACCTATGGACAGGCAGAGACAAATCACCCTCCGCCCTTCGCTGGCGCCTCCTCTCCACTTTCAGAAGGTCAATCCAAATAAAAGACAAATGGCTTCACTTTCACTTTTCTTCCATAATGACTACAGCTCAATTAGGGAAACAAATGCACTATAAGATAATCTGTTTATTTAGGCAACGTAAGGAAAAGAATTCCAGTGAAGCGTGCAGAATCTGCTGGTTTGAATTAGGAGATCTCTTTTGTTCCTTACCATCACAACAGGAAGGCGGAACACAATGGTTCTACATGAAGTGACTCCTGCAGTAACACCCTTTAGATTACACATCTTCCCCATAGCAGCACAATGCAGTGTTTACACTGTAGCCTTGATTTCTTGTCTAGTCTCTTTTGTGAGGCTGTCTTCGCATTTTCATCCTCCTCATAGCACAAGAAAACACGAAGGTAGCTGCTAATTGAGGTTATTGGCCCCAGCGATAACCCCAGCGATAACTATTTATGGTCAACCTCTCCGTCTAATGACCTCACCAGAGTCTCGTTACAATAAGAGAGAAGAAGTGCAGCTTTGGTGTTAAGATGAAAGCAAGTATTTTGTCAATGTTTCATATGAATCTAGAGATGCAATTACAGCTGGCATAGCCAAAGCACAGAGTAATATTAAAGCAACATTATGCAATCATTTTTACCTTAAAATAACAGCTTCAAAATCATATTGATGGTACAGTGTCTTGTAATAGGGTGAATGTTGTCTCTGTCTCAGCCATGTGTCTTCAGTGAGAGGGTAGGATCACAGCGTTTCATACACTTCAAGGTATAAGTTTTCAACACATAACATCGTTATGGCGTAACAAGTTTTGTTAGCACCTATTTGTCCTACCAAGTACACATACCTCTGTCAAGGCCCACAGTCCCCTTTTGTATTCACTCATAGATACCAGCCACCTACACGCGCCAAATTTTTCCATCATTCCCTGACGAATTTACAAAAATGTTAAAGAAAGTGTGAAAGAATTCCTCAATTCATCAATTTTATCTGGCTCGCAACCAAAAGCCGAGGCCCGTCCTCCATCCAAGATTCATGGAAATCTTTTCATTAGCCTTTATGTTATCCTGCACGCAAATCCCCCAATTAGTAAATGATTAATTAACAGTTCTTCAGTGACAAAGTTCATGTGAAGAACAAAACAAATCGGACTAATAAAAGATTTGCAGGTGAAGCAAAGTTTCTCAAATGTGAAAGCTGTTAAGACGAGGCGATAAGAAATGTGTTATTTCTGACCCCAGGCGGTCTTCGCTCTCCTGTCTCGAGATGTTAGATAGAGCTCCCTCTGCAGTGTTTGATGGATTGATGAACAGCAGGCCTGCCTGTCAAGATAAGGCTCCCTGTCTGGCTGAACACGGAGCAGCAGACCAGATACCAATCAGAAAGAGTCTGGTGTCTTTAGCCCGAAGTGAACCTGATGGTCAGGCCCTTAATTTGTCATTTTCCTTCAATCTAGCATTACTTATCACATCTATTTGAAGTTCTAACATAAAGATTCAGCCACTGAGATATCGACATCTATATTATCGCTTCAGATTAAACCAAATAGAAAATGGAAATATTACATATTTCTCTGCAATTGAATTGACAATTTTAGATGCTTAGAGACCTTGGCGTTTGGCCTTAAATGTAAAGTTTCCAATGATGGATGAAACAAACCATCTTTTAGACCAAAGAGGATAAAATACTCTACATCTGCAACCAACAATTAGTTTCATTTTTAATTAACCTGATGGTTATTTTCAGTGATCCTAAACAACTCTTTCATCTGCGTGTGTGTGTCCACAGCCTTTTCCATCTGACCTTTTTGTATCAACACCCCAGTGTATCTCCCTCTCTGTGATGGTCAGATCAAAGTACGAAGGAAGCTGACTGACTCCGATCACATGGCCCCGGAGAGAGGAAGTGCACTGCAGTGAGGTCACGCAGCGAAGGGAAACAATCATGCTGACAGAACACGGAAGGAAGCGCAGGATACTCTACGCGCTTTTGTGCGTGATGTCATTTCCTCCAGGAAAAACTGAATGGGGGCAGGAAAGCAGCTTATCTAATAGACTTAAACAACACAGCTGACGGCCATTTGGAAAAATGTTAAAATAACATGGAATAATATTTTTTTTATTTTTTTTTTTATTTATTAAGGTCACTGAATTAAATCTATTAAAATAACCTACCACAGGACAGGTCTGTGGCTGTGTTGTCAGGGTTGTTTTTTTTCAGCTCTGTTGATAATGTGTTAGAGCAGAGCAGGGTGGGCCCGCTCAGAGCCCCTGAGCCCTCCAGGCAGGTCACCCTTCATTTAGACCCCTATTAGGGCCTCTCTCTGTGGACAAATAAGTGGCTACCACCCCCATAACCTCAGAGAGAACCATGTAAAACCTTCAGCACTGACACAGACTAGAAATTTATAGCTGTATGAAGTAGAAACATTTTGGATACGGCATAACACACTGCAGCACAGACGCACGGAGACAAAAGGGGACAGTGAATATACTGTGGGAACTCTGACCACAAAGCAACTGCTAAATAAAGGCAAGTATTTTAGCTGACAGCAAATATGAAGCCCAAATCTGGAATATATAACATGAAATGGACTAAATCGAGAGAAAAAGCACAGCCATCATTACATTTCATCAAGAGCTAATTATGAAGTATTTGGCGGTCTGGTTAATGTTGAGATGGGGACACTGATTTCTTCGATCCAATCCAACACGATTTCACCCTTTCACATTGGTATTGAGATGATGCAAGCTAGCAGCCATTTAATCCATGAGTGATTAGAGGCACACATACGGTTTACAACACCAAGGTCAGCTTCAGCTTCTCTTAGCTCCTCTCTGCTTTACAGAGCTTTATATTAAGTTTCAGTTGATGGTTGCTGTCTCTGACTGCTCTCATCGATCTAAAAGAGACTTCAAATTGTACTTCATCAGTTGGCTGAAATCACAACACCAAATGAATCATAATGTTGACATTAAAATAAGCAGCTGTTTCATCATATTAACTTGAAAGGTGATTATAGGTCAGTGTTGTGTTTACAATCTATTCCCACTGCCAAAAACCCAGCTATTACAAGTTTAAGTTTAATACAATGCACTAAAATGTTATCAATATACAGACATTAGCTATAATATGTAATACTTTTAATGCATTGTTAAGATTTGAGACAGCAGGGAAAGTTATATTGTTTTGATTATACTTCTATTTCCCCTCACATTTACATAAATGTAGTCATGCAGTTGTGACATCCTGAGCACAGGTTTGTTCCACATGCTTATCTTCACCACACCAGCCCTCAATGTGAATAACTAACAAACACATTGTGCATTTAATATCTAATACTACACATTCAAAATAAAAAGAAAGACATAAAATCTATCCTTCTCTGTTGCGTATAGTTTTACTGCATCTGTGGCACTGATTACTATTTAACTACCATACAACTGTTCTGCTGCTGCCACGGTCAGGCTTCCATCAAATAACAAAAACCGCGCCGGCTCCAGTACTGCATTATGAACAGACGTGGATTACCACAAATACAGACGCTCAGTCTGCTGCTTGTACTGACAGAGCGGCCTCCAAGGACATGGTTACTTATATTACTGACAACAGGCAGGCAGAGATCGGGCTAATCAAACAGGCTGCTCCTGTTTCTGACTTTCTTCCTCGTGAGAGATCTGATACTTGTGTTTGTTCAGAGAGAAGAGGGAGCATGAAGATATGAAGTCAGAGGAAAAAGATCAAATGAAAACTGAGTCCTGATGAAACGTAATCCGGAAAATGTGGCGTCTTTTGGTTTGAATGCAACCTAACTTACAGCCACGAGTGAAAAGTTGTCCCGACGTCCTCACATAAGAAAATGTCATTTGTGTTTATTTGAGTTTAAGCCTGTTACACTCACTTTAATCTCTTTTTCCACAGATGAGACGGTCACACTAAACCGGTGTGTCTGTGCTAAAGCAATCACACAGGCTGGTGAACTTAATTGGAGAACCAAAGCACTGCTAAACTAATACAGTCAACAAGCCACCGACCTCATGATGAGCTCCAACCGGATGTGATGGATGAGCTCATAGGAAGGAATCAAAGCACATTAACAAATTGAGCGTGTGTCAGCTAAGCATAAGCTAATCCATTATCATCAACAACCAATACAAAAAAGAGCGCTTCTAAATGGCACCCACACCCAAGCTACTGTAGAGGAGTAAATGGCCAAACAAGAGCTAACAATTCATGCACAGTTTACTTTATTCATTAACAAAAATGGATGCCGAACCATAAAGATTGCCTGTTGACATTCAGAACTTAAGCTGTGAACTGAATGTTAGAAAGTAACAGTTTTGATGTTGTGACATATTTGTGTTGTGTTGCAGAGATATCGACTGAAGTTAACATGCTAACCAGCTAGCCCGAGCCCATCCCGGTCTGAAGGTCCCTGTCCAGCGATGCAAACATCAACAGTCCCTTGGTGCTCATGACCAGACGAAGATGACTGAGAAGTGAACACGTCGCCAAAAGGAGGCTTTTTTTCTTCATTTATAGTGTTTCTATGTAGCTTGTTTTCTATGAATGGGTCCACATTTTGTTTACTTTGGTTACTTTGGAACCAGTGTGGACTTGAAGGTGTGCATAATTTGAGACACTATGAAGGAGAGGTTTGGTAGCAGCTTGAACAATGCTGGATTTGGAATACTTAAACATAGGCTTTTTCTATTCAACACTTTTGTTAGAGCAGACACAGAGAATGCATTTTGATGAGTAACCTTGAATGAAAACATAACTTGTTTATAAGAAAGCTTCACAGGGCACCTTTCAGCTTCTTGAAGAGACAACATTTCAGATTTGTTTGCGATAATAGAGACGAGAGGATGTAGCCGCAGTTAGGGGCCATGACTGAGATGATTATGGGTCGAGGGTTTTATTATGATTAAACAGACTTACTGTCAGGGTTTGGGGATTTTCTTCCATGATTGGGCGAGGAGCAGCGGAAGGTGGTGACGATGGTGTTGTGGTGAGGGTTGGGGTGTTGTGGGTGGTGCACAGCTTGGTGGTGGCCGTTGTTTTCTGGGGGAGCTCTGGTGATGCTGATTTCCGGTTTACGGATGTCTCCGGGACTGGGAGGCTCAAACTTGCGAGCGTGGTTCTGCTCAGGTGTACGGCTGAAGCCGTTGTTGTTGTTGTTGCCCTCATTGCGACGAATCACTGGGGACTCAGTTGGCGTCTTGGCAAAAGTGACCTCCCTCTTGTGGGCCATCTCGGGGGTCTTGGAGTGGCCCAGGACTTCGGGGCGTTTCAGGGCGCTGCTGGTGGCAAAACGTTGGGAAGCAGGGCTGGTAGCATTATCCATCTGCTTGCTGGAAGAGGAGATATCGATGGACAGCTCCGAACGGCGCGACACAGGCTCGGGGGTCTTGGAGCCTCCTCCACCCATGATGGAGCGGGGCTGGGTATAGTTGAGGTTGTTGTTGTTGGTGGCTGGGGAGGCGGTGCCCAGGTCACGGTAGTAGATACTGGTGGGAGACATGGCGTTACGGTGAGGGGAATTGGTCGTCCGACGGGAGCCTGGGGAAGAGTGAGATGAAGTGTCAACATCCTCCACCTCAAAGGATCTCTTCAGAGCTGCAGGTCAGAGACAAGGACAGAAACATATTAGTCAGAGGGTCATCCGAATGCTGAAAACAATGAGTTGATTCAGTCAAAAAGAAAGTAATTCGCAACTGTTTTATTTATTTAATCTATGATGTGAGTAATTTTTAAAACAGAAATAACAATGATAGACTGGTTCCAGCATCTCAGGTGATTCATATTATTATAAACTGAGCGGTGGGTTTTGGATCTTGGGCATTTCGAAAAGGAAATAGACATTTTCTTTGACAAATACCTGGTATTTTATTTACAAAACCATGAATTGAGTAAAGTTTGTAGTGGGTGACTCAGTAGAGGGATAGTTGATCGCTGAGTCTCTTTCACAGGTAGTCAAATTTAGGTTCTAAGTTGGGTTATGCTAAAGTTATTGCGTATCTAACTACCTGGAATGAGCCTCAACGATTGGTTACTGGTGTTCAGTGTGACGGACAACAAATTGTACACCAACATCAGCATTTGACAACCTGGGAATCAACTATATCTTTTCTTCAGAATTGCCCACTGCAGCTTTCAATAAATAAAAAAAAATTAATAAAATAAAAAATACTAAATCAAATAATGAAAATAATTAGTTTTTGCAGTAAAAAAAAGAAGTGTAAATACAGCTATGACTTAAAGTACTGTAGTGCATGACTACTACATAAAACCAGTGGAATATGAAGTATTAAGACACTTTTCTTAAATAAAAATGCCAATGAAGCAAAGTTTATGTACTCCATTACAAGTAATACGAACTTGCATAAGTAAAAGTCCAGAAGACTCATCAGCAAAATCCATTTAAAGTATCAAAAGTAAAACTACAGATTCCATAGAACAAACTCTGCGACTTTATCATTATGAATAACATTATTAGGTTGTCAGCAGTTCTTGGGCAGAACCGCTAACAATTGGACAGTTGGACTTGTTAGACAACACGAGGGACCGCGAGTGACGCTGCTGTTTCGTCATGTTTTGAACCAATACTCTGAAAAAATGTTCTTGTGCAAAATCTTAAAAGTGAAAAGCGACTAGTAACTACAGCTGTTAAACAAATGTAGAAGTGTAAAAACCTCTAAATTGTACTCAAGAATTTCCCTTTAGCAAATATGAAGTTACTTTCCACCAGTGCATCAAACAGAACCCAATACACAAAAAGCACATTGAGCCACAACACGCTCATCTTTCCCTTATAAACCATTTATTGCCCAAGATGGCTGTTTATAGAAAGTGGGAACAATACAATAAATATTAATCAAAAAGGTCACACCAATTAACTGAGCAGTAAACAAACTGGATTGTTTTTTAAAAACACACACACACACACACACACACACATTGTGAACAGGATCCAAGTAGTAAAGTGCCCGGGGTTTGAGGGTGGAGCAGCTGTAGAGCCAATTTTTGGTGGCAACACAAAGGAAACAGCATTAACAAGCAATTAAGCCGTACCTATCTGATTTCATTACATCTCTCATCACCGGCGTCAAGTTTTTCTTTCTCTAAGTTGATTCATGTGTTGCTGGATGCTACGTGTGTGGCTCGCTACAAAATCAAATTACAGGGTTTTTACACGGAGCCATTTGAAGCGTTTCACGACATGTTATAATGCACGCAATCAGCCAAGAGCTGCTCGCTGCCAAACGTTCAGGCAAAAAAAAAAAGTCCCAAGTCTCCCTGTTTGTGTGCAACATGAGCACAGAGATGGAGGCACATCCTTCCCTTCGGTTAGTTTGTGACGTGATAAACTAGCTGCACGGTCCAAGAGGAAGATACTGAGGGGATGGAATCACCCCCTGGGAAAAGTGCACTGGCTCAAAGTCAACTTGAATTTGACTCCCGTGGTGGATTTGCCGTGCCAAGCAAAAGGCCAGGAGCTGGTATCATAATGACACACTAGTTAGACCAGTCCGCTCACGCATCCACCCCAAAGAACATCTCCCGTTTCCTGCAATCTGAAAGGCAGCGCCGATTATTTGATATGTTTGTGGCTTGTGGTGTGTCCGCGTGTGCACGTGTCTTTATGTAACTATAGTTTTGTTCAAAGCGCTTGTAAAAAAAAAAAAAAAAGAGTGAGTGTGTGTTACGGGAATGTATACGTATTTATTTTTAAGCGACTACACCCACAGGGAGGGGACTGTGCCCCGGCCCCACTGCACTCCGTGTAAAGCCGAAACTCTGTCAGGGGGATGAGGAGCTGAACACAATCACATCAAAGCTGTCCCCCCATACACATCGGCCAGCGCCGCTAATCTAATTTACTGCTCTAAGCTGATTCATTCCAACATGGTGGACATTTGATACAATTTACCCCCGACAACAATTCAGGCCGGAGCCAAAATATTATTATTCTGCTGTGTGTGTTCGTTGGACACACTAAGGACGTTCTTGTGCACCACTGGAATAAATGGATCTGTGCTCACGTCTTGGAGTTTATGGTGATTTGTGTTATAAATCTTCCTAACCCCCCCACCAGTCCGTGTAAACCTATTATCTAGACCATATATAACTTTTCATCTGTGGCAGAATTATACTATAGAAGACTGGTTTTATACGTGTCACTCAGGCTTTAAGGCTAGCTTTAGCCACTGTGCTTCCTTTTTACAAACTGTACTTCTACACTTAGTATATGGACGGTAACCTTTTACTTCTCAAGTCTAGGGTGAGAGAGCACGTGTACCACTACAGCTGATGCCTTGAAGAGAAAGAATTGCCACCTGTCTTATGTAAACGGTGTGATGACGAAGAACACCCAGAATATGAGGAAGCTTCCAGTGACAGCATGTCATGTTCACGTTACATGTTTATTAGCAGAGACATTATAAGAGAGGAGACGAACCAAGTGTTTTGAATGGTCCGTATTGCCCAGTATGCCGGTTGTATGACATATGTGCCTGCTTTATCACAGCCAAACCGGGAAAGATATCACGTTGTTGCATTGACGGGAGCGTACAGTTGAGATTCACAACAGTTTCAACCAATTTGGTGTGGCTGCAGATGGACTTTTGTGGCAGAGGAGGCCACACAGGAAAATGTTCACTATTTGTAGGCGTGTTTGTGAAAAATGATCTTATCTCGCCTTTTGAAAGCAGTTAACCTCACGGAATGCCAACTTCAACGTTCACGTCGCTCTGATAATTGCAATTGAAGTGCAATATGTAGGAACTTTGGTTTAAAACAATAAGACATTTAAATTATTAACAGAATGTGTAGAAATAACATCTGTGTGTTTTGTTGCAGAGAAATTTTACTGAAGTTAGCATGCTAACGAGCTGGCCTCCCAACACTCCCCTTTTTGCTCCCAGTACGGACATAATAGCCCAATAGGAACATTAGCTGCATGGCTAGCGGAGCTAACTAGTGAATGGTAGCTACAGTTAGCAGCAGTTAGCGATTACTCCAAACAACTCTTACATATAGCACCTTTAATTCAAAATTTAAAAAAATTAAAATGGAAAGCAACTTGTACTTCGAGTAATGTATTAATCAGGTACGTGTTCACTTTTGCTGGAATAGCAATTTTCAGTTGAGTCATTTTTTATGGGAGCAGCTGTACAATATTATCACCAGTGGGAAAGTATTAAATGTCCCCCAGTAAGCAGAATACAGTTTTAGTGTTAGAAACACAATAAACAGTCATTCATACCCACTTTCTCAGTCATTTTCTCATGCTCCAGTCGCTCATTTTTTGAGTTCATTATCCAGTAAGGCACCATAAAACAGCTTTAAAATCCATCCTTTGATAGATCTACACATAAAAAAGCATACACAATAAACTTGCAATTTGTAAGTGGTGTCCAAACCCATATTACCAGTGGACTGTATCCTTCCTACCCCTGCTTCCCTCTGTCTTGTGTTTTATGATTACTGAGAAGTCATCCAAGGCTGTGGCTACTTTAAACGCCGGCCAGAGAGTCAGACGCTCTGCCAAAATCGCTCTGTGGATTTCACAAGAAGCCGAGAGGCTCGGGACGCACGCTTTAAGACAGTATTGTGCAGTGCTCATTTTCAACCTCCTCCGAGAGCTCCGACACTTTAGGAAAGCGTGCACACGCTTACGTCTCCTGACACTCGCTGTTGACTTTGGTTACGTTTTGGGAGAGCTGTGAATGTGAGAACTAAAGCTGAACATGGGAGCGATATCAGGATGTATATATTCACATGTTTCGCTTAAATAAGAGAGCTGAACCGAGACGTTGTTTTGTGATCTTTGATTAGTGTTTCTGTTCTTGGCCGCTTTGTGATTATGTGCCCTCAGGCGCGGCACTACAGCAGAGGACTTGAGTGCTTTCCTCTGCAGCCATTTGTTTGTATTTAGAGAGAGTGCAGTCAAGGGTACATGATTTAAGAGCAGAAATGAATTTGAATCTCTTTGTGCTTTTATGTTTTCTGGGAATATAGAGAGTGGAAAGAGGCACTCGGGGCATCGCTCACTCGGATGATCACTCAACTCCTATGTTTTTAAGGATCGCACTTCTTTCTACAGACTCCCGGGTATTTCTTGTTCAGCTGGAGCAAAGGAGAGGAAAGATCTTTTACTTCCATTCAGGGTTTTTTAACTGCACAAATATCATAAGTCCGGTATAGGAACACAGAGGATTAGGAAGAGTTTTTGTGCACGAGTGTGGGACTGACAGATGGATGAAGGAGTATTGCTCCCAGTGAAACAGCATTCCCAGACTATGAGCTGGAGAACGAGAGGTCCAGTCTACCTCATTAACAGCAGCCAGGAGTCTCGTTTGTTACCAATCACCGCCCCAGTGTCCAGTATCTCACAGTGTCTCATGTGGGGAGATAATGCAGCACAGACAGCACAGCGCATGATTACTGACGCAACAAAAACAAAGATGGAGGCAGCTGCATCCTCATTTTTGGTTCATGGTCACTTGTCCTAATACGGCCCAGGTGTTAGGACGAGCTGCTGCTTTATCATCAGTGTCATCGCTTTTCTCTCAAGGACATCCTGACCAGTGAACACATTTAGTATCGTCTCGGAACAGATGCACTAACAGGAGATAAGTTAAGTGCGAGAGGGAGGAAAAGAGATAGAGAGGAGGAGAAGGAGGCTGAGGAGATAGAGAGGCACAGAGGAGACAGTGAGAGAGGATGGAGGTTAAAACAGGTCAAGATGAGTTTACTGTGTTTACTATCGCTGAAGTCAGCTGGGACTGACAGTGGGAGACGGAGTGGGAATGTCCAATAATGTGACAGATGAGTCGGGTGATGTGTGTACAAACTGATGATCTGTAACAAAGCACATTTACTCAAGTACTCAACTTAAGTACACATTTTAGGTACGTGCGCTTTACCTGAGTATTTCCATGTTATGTAACTTTAAATAAATGTAGCTTATAACACTTAAATATGAAAACAGAACTTTAAGTTTATTTTTTTCACGTTAAGATAAGCTCAGAAAATATCAGAACAGTTCACAAACATACTGTTCCATTATAGCGTTACAATATTGATATTCCTGAATTGTCTCCAGAAAATCAATGTTAAATTGCATCTTTAAAAATCTTAAAATAACGGCCATGAAACCAATATGTAGTCAATATGATCTAAATGTGCAGATAACAACATACTAATGTAGTACTCTCTGCTCCTATACTGTATATATAACAGAAACCCTGTTTATTAATTCATTAATTCCGATGATTGGTCACAAATAATTATAAATAAATAAATATATTGTAAATAAAACTGATAATGAATCTCTCACTTCCTACAGATGTGTCACAACAAAAACCTTCCAGGAAAGTGACGCACCGCAGCGGGAGGGCTTCTAATGTGAAACAGATGCACAAAGTGATGACTTTGTGTTCACAGCATGAACCTTAAATGAACATAGCAAACATGAGCAGCTTTGTAAATGCGAAGGTTTACCTGCAGAATCATACAACACCAGCTAGCTTAAGATAAAGTAAGACGTAAAAGGCCTTTTACACGATCTGTTTATCAAATAATTCGACTGATTCAACAACCTCATAAATTTGTACCTGCTTGAAGGAGAACTCATGCACGTAGAAATGCAGCTATGCAGTACAACAACATAAAAACCCACTTTACAAGTATTTTAATAAATTAACTGTACTGTAGTGTACGGAGCCTTGAACTCCTCATCCGTCTTGTAATTCTAGCCTCAGGCAATATGTATAGTGATCAAGACACTCACTCTCTGTCAAACACTTGGTTACACAAAACCATTTTGTGCACAGTGGAGTTTATCTGATGTCAGTAGTTGCGGAATACAAGTCGATGTGGTCGAACCAGGAAAAACATCTTATTTGACAAGACAAGGCCAAACAACAGACGATTGAGTTCCACACTCAATGGTATTTTGCTTGGTCAGACCAAACCTTAATGCTACACTGTCAAATACACACTTCCTCTTGCTGCCCACTGATGGTGTTGGCTTTGCTAATGCTGACCAGCAGCAGTGCAGCTCACTCAGATTTACGGTGTGGTTCCCTCCAGGTCTGGCCGACACCCCGTGTCCAGCACAAAGGAATTCTGGGAGTGTTTGGTAAAGAGGGAATGCGTGTGACAGGAAAGGTAGATGTTTTTGGGTCAAAATATCACATTTGTTTCAGTAATGTTGAAGTGGCAGATGTTTAAAAAGATAATCTAATTCCTAATTGGAACCAAGAAGCAATTTCACCCCTGATTAGAGATTTTAAAGTGCAGACACACACGCAGAAATGCACACACACACACACACACACACACACATACACATGCAGAGTCATTCAGGCAGCTGTTGAATAGCTGGCCTGGTGCTAAGCTTCAGGGCATTTAGGCCTCAACCTTTGACAGGTAAAGCCTTGTTCTGCTCCTTTGATCAAGCACTGGTTAACCATCCACTTCATGGACCGATTGATTTACACCAGTGACGCTATGAGGACATCGGCTGCATTCCAATTAACACCTGTTAACACAGAGCGCCTCAAAAAAGTTCTGATAAAGAGCAAGCGTGGGGGTGAGAAAGTGGTCAGATTCGGAGAATATCAAACATGTGATTAATTAGAGCACAGTGACCTCGAAGAACATATTAAAAGAGATTTTTACAGTATGAATCACTCACGCAAAAAACTTTTTTCAAGAAGGCTCTGAATCTGCCAGTGTGTGTATACGTGTGCACTGATGTGTGTGTTGATGGAGAAGGAGCAGAGACCAACCTTGCTGACTGACTAAAACGTTGGCATTCTGAAAACCACTGAAACTTTCATATTTGTTTCATGTCTATCAACATTTCTACAACAGCTGTCACATCACATTCTGATTGCATATGCATGAGCTGAGAATCACGTCAGGAAGACGATGACAAGTGAGAGACCACTGTTCAAGATATTTTTGACAAGATGTCTGGACATTTTCCGGTATGTTGCAGAACCAGGAACCTATCAATATCATTTGGCTTATTCACCTACGCCACCATCGAGTCCCCAAAACAAGGCTACAGAGGACAGAAGTGGCTCTAGCTCGAACATACATGGGGCCGCAGTAAAGCTAGCTGCTGCAACCCAAAATGTAAATCTTTGAAAATGGAATAAATCTTACGGAGGTCAAACTTTCCGACGCTCCCCGAAAGATCCAGCATTTCGCTGTGAGCGGATCCATAAAACAGGAAGAGAGGTGGATCGTCATTTCAAGGTTAGTTAGTTGATATCCATATTGACACTAGCTAGCCAGGCT
Organism: Diplodus puntazzo; assembly: GCA_963678695.2. Taxonomy (NCBI): domain Eukaryota; kingdom Metazoa; phylum Chordata; class Actinopteri; order Spariformes; family Sparidae; genus Diplodus; species Diplodus puntazzo. The sequence continues at coordinate 20,079,216 of OZ023156.1, forward strand.
AACTAGCAAACTACATAGGCGGACATCAGTATACAGAGCAAATTAGCTAAGCCAGCTACCTGCTATGGCTAAACAGCCATGGTTTGTTGACCCCAAATTGGTCCTTTCGTTTTAACATCAAAACAAAGGATGGGCTCATTCTGGAGTAGCTCTTTAGGTTAGTCTGGCTAGAAGATTCTGTCGAATGTCTTTTACATATCAAAATCACACACGTTACATAGAGAAATCCAGTTCACGTTGAACTAGCATTGAACACAGTCGTACTTGCAGTACCTTGCACGCTTTGTTCTGCCACCTGTGGTTTATACTTCTTCGAACGAACAGGACCGCTGAGAACTGTTAAGAAAGTGTTGTATTTATGCATGACCCGCTGGAACCAACTTAATAACACACTGGCCTCCCTGCCAGCCTCAGGAACTGTACCACACACATGCTCTCTCCTCATCTCAAAGCTCATTTCCTCTCTGGGTCCAGAGACATTTTCTACCTCTTAGAGGATCATAATATTGTTTCAGCGAGGAGTTGTTTTGGTGGTTTCTATCATTCACTCTCGATAATACGCCACCGAGAGGCATTATTACATCTTAAGTGTGCTCAGCAGTTACGTTGACTTTTCCCCTCTCTGTGCCTGCTCACTCCTCAGTGCGAAATACAGTGCAGTGCAATGTACTGGAAAACATAATGATCGGGGATAAAACAGGGATTTACTCAGTCAACTGATGCTCTGCACCTCTGCGTGCAGCTGTTTCTGTGGATGGAAACACTACATAATGGCTCATACGGACCCGTACGATCCCTTGGTGGTGTAGATTAGACTGTCAGTACATTACAAGAGTATACATAGGGAGGAAGCTCAGATTGACCTTACTCGAACTCTGTCTTGCAACACTATGAGCACTGTGAATGATCTTTTATGACAATCTTTAATTAAAAAATGAAGCCCATGCCACGTTTTCTGTTGACAAAATATAAATAAATGACCCATGAGTTAAGGAAGAATTCTTCACAGAGGGAGGGAATTTTAGACCATGATCCAACATGCACTTTGTTGGAAACATACTGACCCCTTAATCCTTCTCTCATGGGCCACTAGTGAAAGCAGGAACTTGTTTCTATTAACGAAAATGTCAAAACCCTTGCAATTCTAAAGAAAGTGAGAACAATTCTAGGATCCACTCCTTTATCTGGCAAGAATGAATGGGGTCAATTTTGGGCCAAGACCCATCCTCCATCCAAGTTTCATGGAAATCCATTAAGTAGTTTTTGTAATTCTGTTGACAAACCAGCAAACAGACGCGAAAAAACATAACCTCCTGAGTGGAGGTCATGCATGTAAACCAGCTCTTTGAACAAGTCATGAGACCTGAACTCGTTGTGGTACCTGAACTGACTACCTGAAGTACATCCAGTATTCAGGATACTGTTGAGGATTTATACTTTGTCTGGCTTCTGCTCTCAGCATCTCACAGCGAGGAACCAGGCCAAAGACCAGCTGGAGCGGCTCGGTCTGACCGGAGGAGGAACAGGAAAGAAGTGTGGAAGGAAGAAACCCAGAATGGCAGAGGAAGAAGTGGACAAAGGGAATTAATGCCAGCTCCCCACTGGCTCAGCAAACAAAGGAGAGACACAGTTGTGGATGTTGTATGAGAGGTTAGACAGATGTTGGCTCTTAGCGCTGAGGTTTCCACTGTCTCCCTGTTAGAGCTTTCAGCTGAAGGCTTTCCGGTGCTGGAACAGTGTGGTGTCAATGCTGTGTTTGTTTCTATTATTGACGTAACTTTGTTATAAAATCAAATGCAGATTAGAGGCTACAGGGACCTGGCTAGCGTATGTCCACCACCCTTTTTTTTCTTTAACCAAGTTAGAAGCAGACACACACATGCACAGCACAGGCAGGAAACATGCTGTATAAGGTACTACACAGGCACAGATAAGGGTCAACACTAAACAACATGCCTCTGACAGATGTTGCTGCTGATCATTAACTGTCATTAAGAACGTTATGAGTGAAGAAAAGCAGAAAGCAGAATTACAGACCTTCAAAATCAGAAATAATTCCCTCCAAGTGTGGATTGACTCCAGAATCGGACATCTTTTCGGCCAACTTCTTTTTTCTTTTCTAGTTTCAACCAGTTCCCTGTCCACAACTTTCTTAAAAGGAGCAACTTATTTTCTCTGACTTCCCGCTAACTTCTCTATATCGCAGCGTTCAGATGTCAGACAGAGCGACGAGGCAAGCCTCCTCTCTTCTCCTCCCCTCCTAGAAACACACACCCCCTTCTCCCTCATGTCCTGTGTGAGTATGTGTGTTTGTGTGTGTGTGTGTGTGTGTGTGTGTGTGTGTGTCTCCCCTCCCCCCCACACACTCCTGCATGCACGCGCAAGCATTCACGCAGACAACAGACCCCGTCATTCCCCGAGACCCTTTTTTCCCCCCACCAAAGTCGCTCTCAGGTCTGATTTCCTCCCTGAGCCTCTGAGCAGCGCTGACAGTGAAAGTGGACGACATGTCACACAGTCGCTTTAACAGAGTTAACCTGCAATCAGACGAGATTCTCTTTTACAAGTGCGGCTCTTCAAGTGGCCCGCAGAAGGGCCGGCCGTGTTTCACTCTGTCACAGCTACAGAGGGGGAGTTTAAGTGAGAGTTTGAGGCTTCAGATTTGAAGTAAACACATTCTACAAACTGACTGGCATGTTAATTAAAGTGCAGTTACTTCTGTAGTACTTTCCTGTGATAGAAAAAAACCCCGAAAGCCTTCCTGGGGAGAGTTGACATTAGGGATAGACGACGGCGCCTCAGGGGAATCAGAGGGCGATTCGTGCACAAACCTGCCCTCTGTGACACAGCATTAGCAGGAAGAACATGAGAATTCGAGCCTGGTGGACACATCTGACCAGGTAACTGAGCTCTGCTGCGTCTCTTCTGGGAGGGACACCGACGACAAGTCAGCTTTTGATGTGCAGGGTTCGGTTACACCTCTTGTCCTTGAAGCTGCTGTGGCCAATTTACAAACTGTTCTTTTTTCAGGGCGACAGAGAAACACTGTTGAAAAGACGTTGATAGAATAATCTTAACTGATGAAATATCAAAGTTGGCCTCGCATTTACTCAACCACATCCAGTGTGTCCCTGTGGGATGTGCTACAGTCTGCCTTATCTGTTAATCTCCAACAGAAACAAGCAAATGGTGATGCTATCACTGTGAGTACTGGTTGGCCGTGAGTGAGCGGCTTTTCACAGCTTCCTGTTTCAGAGCCGCAAATGAGATTCGTGATGAACTGACCCTGATTCTGGGTCAGTTTTACCATTTCAGCACTCATAGTTAAGTTTGTAACAGTGTACGAAGAAGCTGGTCCACAATGAGTGCTCAAAGGAAACATAAAACTAAAGCAAGGTTCACAGGAATTTGTCCATTTCCAGAAGAGATACTGTCACACATCAGACATCACAAATCACATAAAGTGAAGGCAAAGAGCTACAGCACCTCGAGCCTGGAGCTTTTATAGCTCGCAAGAATTCAGGAAGAAAACCCATTTGAATGAAAAGCTCTATTCTGAGGGGCACTAATAGGATGCCAAGCCCACCCAGTGGCCCCTAACCCTAACACCTGAGAGGTCGATGGCAACACAGAACAACACTGTGAGTTTATGGTTGCAGTCTGGTTGTTTCATACAATTCTTGGGAAGGCGTCTTAGGACAAAGAACAGAGTATGACCGAATACACACAGCATTGTGTACACAGTATTTTATACTTGCCAACCTTGAGTCCTCAACAATAGGGAGGATTTGGAAAACCAAAGCAAATAATACAACCCTCTGAATCTAATATGCCACTGTTCTTCGGAGAACCTGTGCACGCCACCTTGTTTATCAGCTGCCATTGGTGTTTGACATCTGTGTGACCTTCCTGATAGAAAATTAGATGCAGTGGATTTAACAAAAAGCAAACCCCTTTCCTTAAAAAAATAGGGATTCTTCTTTTCAGGATGTCTGAAATTTGAAAATGTTTACATATTTCATCACTCACTGAGGAGGACGAGGAGACGCAGTAGGCTACACTGGACTACATGCTGTATAAGAAACAAGTTGTGATAGCTAAAAGGGGGAAAGAAAATGGGTGAGAACATTTCTTTTTTTTTAAATACAGGAGAATTGTGAACCTAGGAAAAAAAACTGGGAGAGGGCAATGAAAACTGGGAGTCTCCACAGGAAAATCGGGAAGGTTGTAATGCAGGTATGCAGTGTTTACATTTACTGTATCCTAAAGCCATCAATCAAGAAGCTTTAGTTTGTGTGAGTATTTGTTCCCTCGAGAGGCTTGTTGTCATATGTTGTGTAATTAAGCTTCCATCTTGCAAGACTGCACATTACATGCGTCACACATCCTGACAGCTGTGTTCGGGCCTTTATAGTTAATGTGGTTGTTGGTTTGCATGCATGTATATAGATACAGTGCACCTCGACAAACGTGTAATAATGCATTTGTGTACTGTGAATTTGTGTACTTTCACTGCCTGCACACATACTGTACAAAGCAGACCTATATATATATATATATATATATATATATATATATATATATATATATATATATATATATATACACACAAATGTACTGCAACAAAGTGTGTGGCCCCTCAGTGGCTGCGCAGGCCTGACTGTAAGTCATTCGCCGCAAGCCTCTATAGTACTCAATTAGACCCAAACACACGGTGTGTGAAATACACACCTCCCCGAGCCAGTGTGTATTTATCTAAACATGGACACACACTCTGGGCAAAGCTGAGCGACAGAATGAGGGAAGGCTCCAAAACAACATCTGGAGAGGCGTGTGTGTGTGTGTGTGTGTGTGTGTGTGTGTGTGTGTGTGTGTGTGTGTGTGTGTGTGTGTGTTTGCACTGTGACTAACATAATGTGAATGTGCGTGTATATGCGTGCACTCGTGTGGTTAACTCGAGTGTGGACGCGGGTGTGTTTCTGTGTGTCGGTGCCCCTGAAATAGCACTGTAAACACAGGGGCCTTGGCACACTGTCGGATAAATCGGCCTAACCGGAGCCATTCAGCTCGGTACCTCTGCCATGCCGAGGGACCTGTGCTTGTTTTGTACCTTGTTAGCTGCGACAATTATGGGTGTGAAAGTGGGTAATCTGCCTCTTACAAATACACACAATGCTGTTTAAGTGATCTCATGATTTCATCAGTTAGGCTGCCAGATTTCATGATTCATGCTGAATTCATCTTTCTGGGATTTGTTGTTCACTTTGTAGTTTATTAAGTCCTTAAATTCACTTTCATTTATAGATTCATAATATAATTGATGGCTAAGAAGGTTTTTTTTTTCAAGGCTTTATTAGTTATACGTATTTCTAACATGCAGAAAATGATTTGTTGCCCCTGGGACAAAGTAATAGTTTGTCAAATGTTTCATATTTAAGTACTGTACCGAGTTAACCCCTTAATTTTGTATCATCCCAGTTTAGGCCCAAGTTTAGGCTCTGTTGACCTACATATCCCGGAAATCCGACTGGTAGTGGAAGAAACTTGCTTAACGTAGCTAAATAATATGCTGCCACTGCAGAAACATTGTGCGATTAAACAGGGAAGTGAAACTGCTGCAAAAAATACAGAGAAAGAATAAAGAGAAAACATACGGACAACAGTTTCAGATCAGAAGGAACAGTGAACAAGAGGGAGGTGTAAGAGTTCGCAGGCATCTGTGGTACATAAAGCCTTGCATTTACAAAATTCAAACTATGCCACTGCTCACACACTATATGCATGTTTTCATTAATATGACAGTTCTTTGGAAAAACTATTATCCTTGACTCTTTCATGGTAGGTATTTTAGACTGGCCTAAAAGCTGTGTGGACAATATTATGCTGGCAGCAGAACGGCCGCAGTGGTTTTAAGACTTGGATGTTGCTCACTGTGCAGGGAACTGAGCTCAAATGTCATTTTATAACTGGGATCTATGAAGTCTGTGATGTCTCAGTCGAGGCAAACACCCAAATATCACATGGAAGTTCATCAGCAGACAACCTGCGCACTTACAGAGTCAAAGATCAGAAGTTGCAAGTTCCTGTTTGTTTCTCTGACTGTGATGGATGATTCAGTTAAAGGTGAGGCTCTTTATACATTTCTCTGTTTACCTATAGTGTGATTTAATGAGTGTGTAATTAATGTATCTGCCAAGTGCTGCCATTTGTGAGCACCAGACACGAGTAAACATAGGACGAGCTTTTGAGGAGTCCAAAACAGGCGCCGACTTGGCCGTGTTGCTGTTGAAATTGTGAGTGGATGAACTTTGTCTTTGCAACGTGACTTGATAGTCTTTTGAACAACGTTATTGCTTGACTGTTTTACTGTGAGCCCTGCATGTGTTTAGCTTGGTTTCTTGATGGCTCGCTCGATAGTTAGCGGGTGTTTAGCGTAGCAGTCACTTGCTACCAAACACGTTTGTTTGCGTTCTGAATCCAGGTTCTTGTTGGTATTTAGATATCTAGTTCGGTCTTTGAATGTCGCATGGTTTGTCGCCTGTATCTTGCGATATGTCCGGCTGAACACAGAGCACGAAGTGCATTAAGTGCCAGACGTGACTCGCTGTTTAGCCGGCCGGCTTCTTAGAAAACAGATGCACATGGTAACGTAGTAGCAGCTAGGTGGGCGGGGGAGGCTCGTCAACAAGTCTTTTCGACAGTGTATCTGCGCCGAAGCTGTAGGGGGAGCCCTGCAGCGAAAAGCGTATGCACAAAACTGGTTCAAAGCTAGAAAACGGCGAAGGAATCTGGTCTGGAAACTGTTGTTGCATAGTCCGGCTTTAATGCTGGGACTGATATCAGCGAATACACAAGTCTATACACTGGTCCGATACCATGTACTCTTTTTATTGGAGGTGGGAAACTGCTACTTCGGCGCAGCGCCTCGCACACCTGTATGCAACAAATTAGCTGACATTTAGTTTGTCCGTTCTGGGCTTCTGTAGAAACACGCCAGTACAACATGGCGGGCTCTACGGAAGACGACTCACTTGCCTCGTAGATATAAAAGATTAATTCTAAGGTAATATATGGCAATCCCTAATTCCAGGTGATTATATAATAATGAAAAACTAATGAAACCTTTAATATTTTGATTTTTTTGTTAAATCTTGTCAGTATTCTTATTAGATTGTATTGTAAAGATGGAATGTCAAACATGGTGAGCTTGTTTTTGTTAAATTAGACCAACAGTTTGGCCATTTGGTGTTGAGTGCATCTAATGAGTTAAATGCGAAAAAACAGGTAACTGTTCTACGAAATGCATTTATCTTGCACGGTATAAATATTAGAGTATGGACAGAAATGTGTCTTGTGGTCTGAACAGTATCTCTGTTCCCACACTTAGCGCTCTTCTATATTTACATTCTGACACTAGCTGATTTCCTGTTTGCACCTTGCTGACCACAAGCACAGCTGCTTGTAAACAATCTCCTGACTGAGGAGTTCATCTGTGTCTGTTGAATCACCTCTGTCCTGACCCGTGTTTCCATCGTGTTGAATAATATCACCTGTCAGAAATCCTCCCTCAGGATTCACTGAAGGTGGGGCTTCCCAGTCAGTTTCCTGAACTCCCTGTTCTGGCTGTTTTCACGGCTCCCTCACTTATCATTACTAAATAATCACCCGCGAAACAATATGAGGTGATGCTGGGACGGGAGGTGGGAGGAGGAGAGCTGCGGGGCGTTCACTCATAGAGGATATCCTGTACACTTCTTTTATGGAACACGGTGAGCCGGGTGATTTCCTTGAGTTCCTTTGACTTCGGGATCATGTGTGTTTGTGAGAGTTTGGTTTTGGACATGTGTGTTTTGGGGTGAGCGCATGCAGGGATTTGGGCGGATACATCAGCACTTTAAAGCTCACATAGTATTAGATTAGGCCAACTCAAAAGTAATAGTTGACATTCAAATCAAATAGGAGACAGCATATTGTTAGAGTGACAGCTAACTGTTGCTAACTTTGGATGCTATTCGCTGGGTAGCTCAGTTAGCCATGAGGCGAGCAGTTTGGACTGGGAGTTTGGAGAACCCAGGAAGTTCTGGTGTTGATGCCACTAGCACAGGAACTTTAGATTGGGATGGGTCAGGGTTAGCTGGTTAGCATGCTAACTTCCCTGCTGGAAAACCCAGCATAGACCAGCACCAAAACAGCAGGGGTTCCAGCAGGGTTCAGTAAATGTCTTTAGACATCATAACATCAGAACTGTTTTCCATACTCTGTTGATAATTTTAAAAAGGGTTTTGACTGCCCAAGTTGTGATCCACAAATACAATTACTGAATCGCTGCTTTTACTGTTGTCAGTTTGATGCTACAGGCCACATGAATACTAGAGTTAATGTCATCTCAGCGGACAGGACACTGATTTTCTTCCTGTGTAACTGGCAGAACATCAAACAACATGACACAGCTTTCTTCTCTCATTTCCAGACTCCATCCTTTTGTTTTGCTTCCCCTTTGTTGTTTATTAATGGCCGTGTGTCACCAATTAGCAGCTACAACAAGTCAATGTGGTGACCATACTGGCCCGTCGTGGCAGATGACACGTCATATTGAACACATTATTGTAATTCCGGAACAGGCTTGGGAAAAGGAAAGTAGGAGTTATCAAAACACAGTCCAAAGGGATCAGGGGTGGGTGGGGTAGAGGGTGATGGTTGTAGTCAGGAAACAGGTCCAAACAGAACAACACAGTGCAGGTTGGAAACCAGGAAGCAGTGTGGCCCATGTAGGACTTCCTCATTTGCAAGTGTTTTCTTGGTGGAAAATAGTGCTCCACCAACTCACCTCCATTCAACACGTCCCTCCAGTCTTTACTAAACTCCTCCACTTCCAATGAAAGAAAAAAAAAAATCCTCCGTTTGCAAGATATGAATCATCCGTCCCCATGGAACATTTCACAGAACTAAGGGGAAATAGTGGCAGCACTGAGGAGGACAAAATGACATCGCAACACTGCCACCAAGTGGTAATAAAAATGGCTGCACGGTGTCTGTATGCGTCATGCAGCTCGCTTATACTCAGCCACCTTATTAACGGGCAAATTCAAGGCTAATTTGCAGAGTGTCGCTCAGCTTGATGTTCAGCCTTAATCACTGCAAGATGCTAGATTAGTCTCATCCTCTCGACGCAGACTGGACACATACGGGCCTGAACAGAGGTTCCAATGAGCCTCTATCAGCACTCAACAAACCGCACTTTAAAATCAACAATGAGTGAGTGATTTGAGGAAGTTTCTTTTGTGACACAGCCATGCCAAAAGCTAGTGAGTGCAACAGCACAGTATGCATGCTAATCATTCCTCAAAAGTGTCTGCTGTCCGTCGAAAACCAAATCATATTAGCTGACATATGAGCTCTGCCTCCACTCCCCGCTAACTTAAAGTAAACCATCTGTGTCAGTCAGAATTAATCTGACTCCTCGGCTTAAAGTCCAATCATGTGATGATGGCATGAAGGTTTAACTCCGTCCCTCTATTGTCGGATCCCGGCTGTGCATGTGGGTCAGCCGTAAGTCAGCCCCCGACCCGAGACTGCCAATTACAGCACAGCGGCCACTTTGCTCTGGAAGACTACGTTTCCTGAATCTGGGGAGCCGTCTTTGACAGCCCATCACACGAGGTGGAATGGTGTGATGGGCTGTTGCTCTGCATATGGTAGCTATTCAGGAATACTGTGCGCGCTTCGCGGTGAGCTTAGCTGTGGCTATCCAATCAATGAGAATAAGAGGAGGAATGTCTGAAAAGTCAGTTCAGACAAACACACAGACAGACAGACAGAGAGAGGTCGCCTCCATCTGACCAAGTAAACCCAACACAACCAGGGTGGCTTCTAGCTGCCGCTGCTAAGAAGCTGCTTCCAGTCTAACAAAGAAAAGAGAAAAAGAAAATCCCTCCCAAATTTTCAAAAGTGATTTTGTAAAAAGCCAAAACTTACCGGCTATTCTGTCTCGCTCCATAACTGAACGGCTACCTCAAATAGCCACATGTAACCTCTCCTTTTTCTCTCCTCTCCCTCCTTCCCTTCCCCTTTTTTCTTCATGAAGACTTCCCCTTTCTCCTGACTCAGTCACCCTGTCCCCCTCTCTCAACCCTCCCTCTCTCCTCCCTCCTCCCTCCTTTTCCTCCCTCAGTCTCCCTCGCTCTTACTTCCTCCAACTTTTAATGTCTTCAGTCTGTCAGGATAACAAGTGAGCGGAGCAGACGTCCGCAGCCATGTGCTGGTCATATGGACTCCTTCTCTCCTATCTCTGCTTTCTCTCTCTCGCGCTCTCACACGTAAGATGCAGGCATTTTTCACGCGGATTCATTTCTCTCCCCTTTCTTCTCTTTCTCCAGTGTTTTCTTTTATTCCCTCGGTACCAGTGCTGGTCTTCCCTTTCTCTTTTCTCCCTCACGCACAAACACGCTCCTCGAACACTGAAGCTGTGTTGTGTCTTTGATATGGATCCTAAGCCATTTGACCACAGGTCCTAATCTGAAAATAAACTTGGACAATTTCTTACAGGAAAAAAAAAAGACTCAAGCAGTCCACCAGAACAGCCTGCTCTATACCAACAACACACACTACTCCTATCATGTTATCATAGAACTGTCATGATGTAGAAAACACACGTAAAGCCATCATCCAAACAACTGATGACTGGCTGTAAGTGGACTGAAGAGTACTCTCAACAACCTCTGTCTAAAGAAACTTCAGTTCAGGGCCCTCGTGTATGAAGTGCTTTTCAATGACCAGCTAATAACCAGTATTACAAGATCTTGTTGACCTCCCGCACATCAGCTGAGTGTCTCTCGTACTCAGCTCCACAGAGGAAATGACTGGAACTCTTGCTCACAGTCTGAGTACATCATTATTTCGAGAGGATTTATGTCTGCGGTGAAAAACCTCAGTGTTGCACACACGTCACGTTTGGACTCTGGCTGCTGACCCTCAACATGCAGCCCGACAAGGTCGAGGGCCCACTTAGAAAACTCCCGAGGAAATACAACACACTGTCTCACACACACACGCCCGTCTTTGTTTTTGCACCGAGGAGACAAGGAGAAGCCAAAGCTCAAAAGATCATTTCCTCTTCCTTTTTTCTCAGAGGGAACATCCCTCCTCAACTCGCGTCTTCCAGATATATACGCTTAGCAACAACCGTTAGTGTTAGCAGGAAGCATAGATGTGACCCAAGACGAACTGTTTGTCACAGCCACATGCATGCATGCACAGTACTTCAGGGTTTCTGTTTGGTAGATGGGTGGAGCATCCTCAGTGATACAGGCTACTTCATATACACACACACCAAAATAAAACCAACACACATACAGTTTATAGAGCTCCCACTCCCCTGCAGTCCCGGGGCCTTTTTCTGACATCCGTAATAGCGAAGTGAAGAGAAGCAGAGCAGAGGAGACAGATTAGGGATATTCATGTGTAACTGCAACGGGGGCAGATTTAGTAAAACAGTGTAAAACGTTGTTTAGATAAGCCAGTGTTTCATCCATCTCTTTACATTTGAGGTGGAATGTGGTTATTTTAGGGAGTAGGTCAAGATGTAGTTGGTGCCTGATTATATTCCTGTTTATTTATAAAATCTAAGGTTTGAGTTGTGGCAGTCTGCCCCCGATGAGTGCATTTCAAAAGGCTAAGGGAAGATAACAAAGCAACTCGCGATGTTTTGCATTTTCAAAAAAATGAAATCAGATGCCTCCTTTTCATTGATGATATTTGTGCAAAAATGCGGCTAAAGTACAACCATGTGCACATAGACTAAAAATCTGGTGAATCAATTAAACTAGTAATGGGAGCAAAACCAGAGAAGTTCTAAAAGAGCCTTTTGGTGCTGAATCCATATGGAGAGCAGGACATTGGTGCAGCAACAAAAGTGTGGTTATAAAAATAGAGGCCTGTCTCTTTTCGGCCGCTGGCTCTCTTCTGTCCCGTGATCGTTTTCCAGACTTGAAAAGCTACAGTTAATCACAGGGTCAGGGTCAGAAACACACATGAAACATACAACATGTGCTCGCGCATTTGTTGACTATGCAAAACACGCAAACACATGTCCCCCCCCCCACACACACACGTAAACACACAAATCCCAACGTGTTGGTGCACACACGTAGCACTGCTACTGTTGTACGATTTATTCAAAGTTGTTGTTCGAGAAGTTTCCTTTCTCTCTCTTTGTTTTTGGTTGGGTCCAAAAAATGGCAGCGCTGCCCCGGCACTGCCACACACACACTCACACACTCACACACACACACACACGCATGGTCTCACACACAGACACGCAAAACTGCACCCCGGGTCAGCCCGGCAGTGAGCTCCTCTGGCCTGAGAACAAGAGCAGTGACCCGGGCTGAAAGGAAGGGCTGCTCTCACGCACACACACACACACACACACACACACACACACACACTGTCCATATACCCATCCCAGTTTAGCACACACACATGCGTGCATTTGGATGGTGTTCATGACTTGCATGGAGGTTGGAGGACCTAGACTGAGAAGATTCAGGGTATAGCATGGCTTATTTTACCTGCAACATAATAGAACGTGCATTATTTCCTTTCTTCTAAAACGTTCTAATTCCATTCACTGTTATTATTTAATTAATTTGTTAATTAAACATCCAATAACCTTCTTCAGGTAGATGATTCGCTCCAGTGCTCCGAGGCGTTATCTGAAGTGACGCTGACCTTTCAGTTTCATTTATTTTAATATTTTGGATAGGGCTGTCAGTTTAACGCGTTAATTAGATTAATTAATTACACTGCAAATTAACGCGTTATAAAAATTAATGCAATTAATTTTGAGATTCTGACTAGCAATTCAATGCGCGAGCATTTTAAATTTGGCCCATTGAATGATCCGTAGGCTATTGGCAGTGGCACGTCACTGTAGCACTAGCATCTAGCGAAGCTGAAATAGGGACACTCAGATCCACAAACCTGTCTCGCGCTGTGAGAAGGCAGAATCGCGACACAACTTCCAGTCCAGATCAGCCCTATGAGCTGTAAGTAACACCACATTAACACCGCAGCGGTCGTTCGCTAATTCTCCACCGTTGTTCGTTCACACAGAGCGGAACACCGCTGTAAAGACGAACCGCTGTGACATTCACACAGAAAGCCGGCGCTGCGGCTCCTAAAGAGACGCGACCGTACACGTCATGATGATGACGTGTGTGTGTTTAAGGGGTTACCCCGGTGTCCCCCCTGTCAATCAAAACCAAAGGAGACTGTCTTCCGGGGTAAAGTACACTGGAGTTTCGGTCCAGAGGGCTGACCGTCGCGGAGATTTTTTTCCATCAGAAACACTCGGTGAGGTAAAGTTTATTGTCGGTGACAGACGCATGGCAGAAATGTGACGAGGAGTCTGTAGGACGGGCGGGAGGAAGGACGCTTCTCCATTTACAGCTGTGGTATTTTCAACAAGACAGTTACAGTTACTACGTTACCTTAGTTTGGTTCTGTAACGTTGTTTTGTGGGACATTTCTCTGTATTAAGTTGAGTGAGGGATCTGTGCAGTTAACAGAACATCAGATAGACGCGCCTCCACAATACTGAGCCTCTGATACTATCGGACAAGTATCATATACATAAATTATTGAAATGTTACATAAATAAAAAGTTTAATTTAGAAAGAAAAAAAATCGAAGTTTGTATTAAAATGTGGGTCAAAAATCGTGATACAAACCAAATCGTGAGTTTGGTGTATCGTTACAGCCCTTGTCACGAGTCAAAGCAGGGTGACAACAGACATGGACGCGACTCAGGGGAGCGAGGCGAACACATCGTTGCTCTTCTTAGTGTATTGAATTGATTAGTCATGCAATACAATGTTGTAATGTCCTAGAATTCGAATTCTTTATTTGTGTACCTTTAGCAGATATGAGATTAAAATGCGATTAATTAGATTAATTAATTACAAATCCTGTAATTAATTAGATTATTTTTTTTAATCGCCTGACAGCCCTAATTTTGGAATTACAACCAAAGCAGCCTGAGAACCAGCTACATTTTCTCTGGCAGACGAGTCTGGTCACCCTCCCATTCAGATGTATTTCCATCTGCTCTGGTTGCATGTGGCCAGTCACAACCATTAATCTAAAATGAGGCAGGACTGATGTGATGACGGACAACGCTGCGTTAACTGGGCTGATTTGAAAAAAAGTCACACATTACATGTTTCGCTGCTCTGATTAGTTGTAGGTCTATCCAATATTATCCAGTCTGCAGGTCCGCCCGGGCTCCAGAAACTCAGATCAAACTGTCAAACTTGGCAGTACTGATAAAGTTTGAGTCATGAATCCTTTACTGTATTGCCTGTTACAGTCTCAATCAATCAATCTTTATTTGTATCGCGCCAATTCACGAAAAAAAGTTATCTCATGACACTTTCCAATTGGAGCAGGTCTAGACCGTAGTCTTTAATTAACTTATTCAAAGAGACCCAATATTTCCCTGAAGAGCGAGCACTTGGCGACAGTGGTGAGAAAAAACTGCCTTCTAACAGTCAGAAACCTCGAGCAGAACCGAACTCAATGGTGGGCAGCCATCTGCCTCCAAGGGTTGGGACCGGTTTGGTCGGGTTTATCATCTGTACTTTTACAACAGTATAGCTGTTGTACAACATTGTTTGCGACCAGGTTGCATTTTTTTCCCCTGCTTGCAATCAGACCAAAAATACCTCAACCTGCATGCGTCATTCGAAGCTATGTCACACGTATCGGTGCTCTGATTGGTTGTAGGTCCATCCAATTGCAGTCGACATTTTGCCCCTTGGGACATCAAAATAACTTAACAGAGACCAGACCAACATACATTTACAAATGTATTTCAGACACATTATTAGCTCTGTGCAGCTCATACAACTCAAGTTAATATTTGGAACAATTTGGTTTTGCAAGTACACATTAATCCTGTGAATAAACCTGAGATCTTTGACCTCAAATCAGTTTCTAAATGTCATTATTTTATACTGTATCTATTTAATCCTAAAATACATGCTACTTTACACTATATTTTTTTATAGGCTACTTCACAAAGGCTTTCCTTGTGCGTTCCTGGTGTTCACTGTTGTTCTACAGTAGATGAAGTGGTCTGAGCTTGTAAAGGACATAATTCAGACAAACCTGATGCGGAGAACAGGCTAAGAGGGCCTCCCTCACTCATACCTTTCACCACCTCTGCTCTCCATCATCTCAACCTGCTGGCGAGATACAGCCTGACCCTCCCACCACACACACACACACACACATACATAGACACACACACACGCAAACTCACACACACCCATGAACACTCAAACATCCACTTAAAACAAGACACACTCAAGCTCACAGGGTTATCCAAGCAGATTCCTCTCGCATGACCGTACACCCTGTAAACACACACACACACTGAGACACACACGGCCTCTCTTTTTCTTTGACTCACGTACACATATACCAAACAGCCTATATTTGCAGCCGACGAGTGCAGATGGTCATGAGGCACAGGCGGGCACGTGCGCTTGTTCACTCATGCAAGACAAACTCAAACACAACCCAAATAAAAAAAAAAGCTGTGTATCACACATTGACTAAGGGTGGATGGTGAGCCTTGGGGTGCACATTAATGTAAGCCGTCACTTCAGAGCACGACCTATGGCCGGACGCGTGACTCAAACATGCTAAATTTAGTTATGTAACAGTCGGGCAAAAAACTCACCAGCATGCCAGCCAACACTAAAGGGATGCCTGCCGGGCAGCGATGCACAATGAAGGAGAAAGAACAGTGGGGAGAAGATAAAAGATAAAAGGAGAGAAGGAGGAGGAGGAGTGAGCGAGGGAAGTGGTGAAAGAGGTAAATGGAGGGGAAGAAGAAAGGAAAGAAGGTGGGGAAGGAGATGAGGAAGAGGAGCTGAAGCCGCTTGTTTCTTCATGGGTGAAAACATACTTACACACTACAGCTCACACACACACACAAACTAAGGTAGAGTTATTAATGTGCACCGTGAGTGCCTTTGGTGTGAATAATAAAATGAATGGCTGAATTCTATTTGGCTGCTCTAGTTCCAGGGCCCCGGCACTGTGCATGCCGGCTCATCAGCCAGGTTTAAATCTAAATGGAGAGCAAATTCTACCCTCGCACTTACTCCAAGTTGACGAAACATTTTATGCCACAATTCACTTGCAAGGTTCCACTGATAAATGATGTACGACATGGCAACACTGAACTGATCATATCACCGTTTATTGCTGGTCCATAAATATCCTCTTAACTCTCCGCTACAATAACTTACTTATGTTGGATGTCAGTAATTACTGATTACTGACTAATAGGTGAAGCAGCTCTGTTGATTAACATTTATACTGTTTACGGCACCTGTATGCAGTTTGCATTGCTGGATTTATGTGACAGTGCATGAAAATTCAATTATGTTTTCGTAATATATCATATATATATATATATATATATATATATATTAGGGCTGTCAAAGTTAACGCGTTAATAACGCGTTAACGCAACATCCTCTTAACGCCGTTAATTTTTTTAACGCGCGATTAACGCTCAGTATAATTTTTTTTTTAAAAAACGCGCATTGTATGATTTACGGCCGTCGGCGGCACCCGTAGTCTTGAGACAGAGGGTGGCAGAAGAGGAAGAAGCAGGGTTGGCGGTTCGTTAAAAACACGGCGGACTGAAAAGCAGCACTCGCTGCAAACTCCCCATCTCTGCTGTCACTCACGGTGGCGGACATTTGTTTCTCCATCGCCCTGATAATTTTGCGGGACACTCTCTCGTGGCGTGCCCGTTTGCTGATAACTCATCCCCGCATGTTTATCTCAGGCTCCTCGCTGGCCTTCTTCCTCCCTCCAGCAGGCAGAGAAACGTTTAGCGGCTGCTTCTCCCGAGTTTTCCTCTGAATATATCACGACAGAAAGTTTGAATTTCAAGTCGTACTTTTTATTGTTTTGCTGCACCGGAGCCATGGTGATCATCAGTGTGATACTGACTGACAGAAAGCAAGCAAGCCAAACAGACGGCAGATGCAGAGAGCCCGTCGCCCCCCCTCGCCAAAAGCAGACAACCCTGGATTTATTTTCCTGCATGATTTGAAGTGTTGAATAAACATTTTCATAATGCAAGCATATTTGACCTTTCTTATGTTGTTTAAAGTATTAAGAACATGAAAAAATACATTAAGGTACATTTAGAACAGAAAAAAATGTGCCAAAAAAATTGCGATTAATTTGCGATTAATCGCGAGTTAACTATGGACAAAATGCGATTAATCGCGATTAAAAAAATTGATCGTTTGACAGCCCTAATATATATATATATATATATATATATATATATATATATATATATATATATATATATATAACTCATTTACTCTGTTGGTTTGTCTGTTCCGTACACGTGTCTCCAGTGCTCCTGATTTGTTACTAGTGGTTTTTTTTTTTTTTACCTAAGTTTTGTACTTTTCTTCCGATCCCTTGCCTGTCTTCTGTTACTTGCTTTTTGGATTTCAAACTGAAGCTCGCTTTTTTGTTTTCATGAGGCACCACCATGTGTCTATAGTAGCCCAGAACAGACAAGCCAATCAACCCGACTCTAGAAACGGCCTTTCACATTTTTTGCCACTGTAGGGGAGGGTGAAACAGGGGGACCACTAGATGTCTGTGAATCCTACACACTGGACCTTTAAGTCATTTGCTTCATGTGCATCAGTCTTTTTTTTTTTTTTACTTTGTTTGGTGTTTTCTTCCCCTTTTAATATTAACATAGCCTACCGTACAGCTGTGAGGTCTGAATGCAAAGCCTCTGTTGCTACACTGTAAATCCATAAAAAAAACAAAAAACACAAATCTGGGTGAGAGTATACAGACACGCAGCTATCAAAACACAGAAAACCATTGTAATTCACACTGGGATGGAAACTCATAACCATGTGTGACACACTTACAGGCATCCTCTACTGCACACACACACTTCACACTCTATTCCCTCAAGTCCCCAATAAAACTCCTTTTCTCCAAACATAACAGCGGAGGCTCAAGAATCCCGCGTGCAAACAGGACATGGTGGAGAGCGAAAAAGAGAAAACAGTGTGATGTGGTGCTGCTAGCCACAGTCTGATGACCTCACCAGAGCGCTACGCGGCACTCGTCTTCCCCCTGCCTCGTCTCCATCATTCCCACACACATGCACAGAGAGTGAGACCGAGAGAGAGAGGAAGGGGAGCTGTCGTCCTCATTTGCGTCTGCCGCTCCTCCAGCCTACACATCCAACCTGGGGCATGTACAGGGACGACACAACCCTTCACATCACTTATCTACACAAGCCAAATTTAAAAACCCTGCTCTCATGCAAACCGTGAGGAAATGCAGTTTTTGTATACACAGACAGCTCCCAGCGCTTGAGCCAAAAACATTTCACTTGAATGCTGTTCTACTGAAGTAGGGATAACCAAATAACGGGAAACCCATCTTCTAAATAACACAGTTTTTCTACAATGACAGCTATCAGGTAACGTTTTTTTTTTTACAACAAGCAGTCCTCTTAAAAACAAGGTACCTTCCAGAATAAGCCCAGAAGTTATTCAGAGACTGTAAGAGAATAAGTAGACATCATTTTAGCCATCTGGGAGCAAGAGGATCTGATCCTATCTCTATTTTCCAATCAGACTTCCCAGCCTTCTCCTGATGGCAGCCACATGGCCACGCAAATGATTCCCACTGAATGTGTGTGAGTGCAGGGGAGAGACATGGACGGGGGAGCCTGTCTGCCGCTGCAGCATAAACTCATGACATGTTTTCTTACTACATTGCATCAAATGTGACAAATAAATGTCTCTTCATAGTTTGATATTGTATTCCCTGTCTGTTGTGTTTGATCTCAATTCAAACCTTAAGTGGTTTGCTGCTGTCTTGGCCAAATCTCCCTTGGAAAAATAAAAGGCTTCAATCTCAAGGGACTTCCTGGTTAAATAAAGGTTACATAAAATGTTTAAAACTGTGTTCAAAACAACGCATGTCAGGTGAAAATGAAAGCCATATCGCTCAGTCTGCTTTCCATTCTCTTCTGTGGTTTTTCCATGCAGATTCAGAGTTGCTGACCTGCTGGGGGAAGTGAGTAAAGTGAGCCTGGTATCAATAAAAGGTATGAGTGATGGTCTGAGAATTGTAAACACACAATTTATATGCAACTTGTGAATCTTTGTCTGGAAATTCCTGTTTTGCTGTATACTCATTGGGCATCTATGGTTCTCCATAACGACTGGAAAGTTTTACAAAATGATGATAAAATTAAGAAAAATCATCAAGCACCAATATAAATGTACCCACGACAACTCAAAAAGCTACAGCCATTTTAGATCAGGATTAAGCTAAAATGTGTATAATTAGGATTCTCTTTATCCTGCATACCAAGGCTGTATTGTCAGACATGATGCAGGTAAATTACCACAATCAGAATTAAGCTAAATGTTAACTAGTGATGGGAATCGAGAACCGCAATCGTATCGTACCGTAACCTTCAAGCTTATCAGTTCCTTTAATCAATGCAGGTTTTGCTTTGAAACTTGCCACAAGAAGGAGTCATGGCAGAGAGGAAGAAAGGGGCAGCAAGTTGTGATTTCAATTTCTGAGCAACATGGCCTTAAATTCCACGAATGCCAGGATGATTACAAAAAGACTGTGGCTACAGCTAGCTCTCAGTCTACAGCCAGCTCGGAAAAAAAATAAGAATCGATAAAGAACGGGACTAATAAGCAGAACTGATAATGTACATCGGTATTAATCAAATCTTCCCATCCCTTGTGTTACTGCTAGCGATGACAATGCTATCATGCTGCTGTTGAGTAGGCTTAACATTTGGCCATGTTCGCTGTCTTAGTTTAGCACTTTAGCATGCTATCATTTGCTTGCCAGACAAAAAAAGTCAGGGGAACACCAAAGTCAGTAGTCTGTGTCCTCAGGTGATACAGAATATCAGGGCTCCCAGCACTGGTTGCACTGGTGTAACAAATGTTTTTATTTAGGTGCACCCGCACATAATGTAGGTGCAAAATCTTGGCAATCCGTCCAGCAGATATTTTATTGCTGGACCGATCGACTGACATCACCATCCCTTTTACCCTGGGGACAAATACAACAAAAATGAATTGATGCAGGATGTAAATGTCCTCCAGCGCTATGAATAATCCACAGAAAACTGAAAAAAACAACAACAACACAGAAACACTGGCCTACTAACAACTAACAACCTATCACCCATTCTCAACCACTGAAGACGTTTCACAGCTCATGAAACTGGTAGTCAAAACAACGTGCAGAACTCATGGCCCAAGTCATTACTGATGCTGAGTCAGCAACTGGGACGACTTCCAGTCAGCGCTGACATGCGCTCGACCAATCCACTGCAAGAACCAGAAGAAATCATGATGAGAACCAGTGCGTGACCCCGTTACTCATGAACACACAGCGCGCGCACACACACACACACACACAGCCATGTCACAGAAAGCCTCCTCCCTTTTTAACATACACGTATAACTCATGCAGGCTCCTCTCTTCCAGTTCCCCGACAATTTAAATCCCACTTTCGGGTCATTTGGACTGTCAGAGGCTGTAAAAGTGCTAGTAGTGCAGTCTGCCTGTCCCAGCCAGGCTGTGGTATCGCTGCTAGCTATTTCCTCCTCACCATAAGGTAATCATTAGATGTGAGAGGAGGGAGCTGGCAGCAGGCTACATAAAACGGGATATCCTCAAAGTTCCAGATCCCTCGCAGTAAAGAGGGGGTCTGTTGTAGCGATTGATAAATATGTGGATATTGCAGATCGAGTAAGAGCCACTGTGGAAGTCTCAGCACCTTTCATTCATCCCTCCAAGATTTCTTTTTTTTTTGAAGAACTCCCTTTTTGTGGTTTTGAGTGGCACTGAAGTAAAAATAAAAAACACCCTGAAATGTTGGCTTCACAAATCCATATGAAATGAGTTAAGCTGGAACAATAACAGTCTGTCAGCGGCGCTTAGTGTTCGCTACAGTGTGTAATATACCTCATTGTGCTTTGTGCTATTACAACCCACACTGCTTAACTTGTACATTAGGCAATTGAGTGTAGGGGAGCTTAGATGGAGCATGGATGAGAGGAGCAATGCTATGTGATTTGGCTGATTATCATAA
Source organism: Diplodus puntazzo (assembly GCA_963678695.2). NCBI lineage: Eukaryota > Metazoa > Chordata > Actinopteri > Spariformes > Sparidae > Diplodus > Diplodus puntazzo. The sequence continues at coordinate 20,100,427 of OZ023156.1, forward strand.
GGCAAAGAGCCGATCCACATCAACTCGAGGCCCGCTGCTTTCACCTCCATGTCGGCAAATTAGCCCGAACTGATGGAGGGATGCCGCTGGAGGAAGGGAGAACGAGAAGAGAGTTCCTGTGGTTCCCTGTGGCTTCAGACCTCTGTAATCAGCATGCCAAGCTCCTGATGTCTAAATCCACAAGTCGGACCCAGACAGTCTACACACATACTCTATACACACATGCATATACACAGACACACGCAGACACACACAGAGTGAGCTCCTAATACACGAGCTCTGCAGAGATCTCTGATCTCTGGTCAAATGCAGGACGACGGAGTGTGATTATGTAGCTATGCAGCGTAACGCTGAGCCATTGTGTTTAATTCATTAGTATCTGAGCTTTCTGATTTCCCAATTGGATCACTGAGATTAAAAAAAAGCAAAACATGTTGGTAGGCCTGGACTGAGACTGGATTTTTTTCTGATGTTGATGTTGATATTTTAGATTAAAAACTTCAGTTAAACCTTTTAATAAAAGAACTACACAACATTACTACACTTCACAAGGCTCATACACTAGGTGTCAACATATATCGACGATATGTTATGCCAGACTAGCGGTGCCTACCTAAACTTCATTTGTAGAGCTGCAACAGTCCGTAAAAAGTGCAGAAGATCAGCATTTGTTTTGATTAATTAATCATTTTAATCATTTTTCACAGGAAAATGCAAAATGCTCGCATATTCACTCTTCTTAAATGTGAGAAGTTGTCGCTTTGCCTTTTTAAAAAAATATATTATAAAAGTTATTGTATGTGGATTTTTGGTTAGACGAATGAGACATTTGGGCTTTAGGAAGCTGTGATGGGACTGTTCAGTGTTTGACGATGTGTTCTGTTTGCACTTGCAATTGGCACATGGTGAATTTAACACATCACTCTTGTCTATTCTTGCTCAGGAAGTGGAGCAGTCGTCCACCAACCAGAGGTTCGATTCCCCCGGCCGCTGCAGTCTGCTTGGCCTAGTATGCTTAAACAACATACTAAACCCCAAACGGCTCCCGGCTCCTGGCTCTGCCATCAGTGTGTGAATGCATATGAACGGTTATCGCTCATGATGAGCAGTTGGCACCTTACACGGTAGCCTCTGCCACGGTGTATGAATGTGTGTGTGAACTCTGACTCGCATTGTAAAGTGCTTTGAGTGGTCGCTAAGAGTCAAAGAGCTATATATAAATACACCATCGCATATCCTCCACAAGTTGTCATCCCTGTCTCATTTCTGCTTTCTCTCTATTAAAGATTTATGCAGGAAAGGTGTCTGGGACATTTTGGCCAAAACTCTAATATAGCTATACAGTTGGAAAAGCTCTTATCTTTTCTGTTGGATTGTTGGAAAAAATGCATTAAACCAACATCTAGGAAGATGTTATCAATATATTGGCCAGCTACTGTAAAGAGGTGTTACTGTGATAAAATAAGAATGTTCTAAACCCTAACCCTTTTATACTTTATACATGCATACACAAGCAAAATATATATCGACAGAAAACATATAAATAAATAAATATTTGTTATTTCTTTTACTTGATCAATAATTTTAGAAAAAATACAAATGCAAATTAACAGTGATGCTCTCATTGTGATCAACCCATCATCTGATGGCATCTGTTTGTAACATCAGGTGTTTCTTTAATGAACATGCGGCAGATTCATTCACGCCTGACTGGCTGCTCATCATGATGAGCAGCAGTGACATGGCCCCTTTTCATCCTTATGTTATTCACAAGGGGGGGCTTTGTTGAGCACAAACGTCATCATCCCCCATCTCTATTTATAGCCAAGCTCTGACATAGTGGTGGATGATGTCATACTCTCACTCACATGAATGTGAGGATATACGGGACCATTCAGCTGGGAGAGAGGTCTCCTTCGTCTCCAGCGTGTGCATTGTTGAGGCATGGGTCAGCATTTCAGAGCCCCAGGTTTAATCAGATAGCAATTACAACTGTGCGGAGAGAAAAAAAAACTGAGGGATAAAGCCATGAGAGACGGGACAAAATCCATGTGTCACTTCCTGTCGTGGGTGGGAAAGGATCAGGATAATAGCTGAAGGAAAGTTTATCTGAGGGGGGAAAAGTTCAGTTCTTTCGATGAGAGAAACTTTTGTTGAATCACCGGTATCTGAAGCAGCCCTCGGGGGCGAGACGGTGAGCTTTTGTACTTGGCACTTATGAAAGAAGACTGATAAAGGTAGTCTAATACTCATGGAGGCTTTTCGAGCAGGGGTTTTAATGTGATAAGGATTATATGAACCGGAGAGCTTGGCAGCTTGATTCTGAGGTAGTGAATTAAGCAGACGCTCACCGATGAATAGCAGAGTAATAAAGACAGCTTTATTATCGCAGGGAGTAGTAGTGAACCTGGTGGCAGGCCGGGCCAATACATGACTCAGACTGAAGGGAATCTAGCTCAGCTGTCACTAAAGGGCCATTGTTGAAGTGGAATAAAGAGCTGTATTGACTCCCCTCATCTGCTGCTCCTCTATGGGACCCACTGGTGTGGTTTAGTGGGAGGAGGGATGACATGATGGGATGCTGCAGTTTAGAGAGTCTTGTCATTTTGAAGAAACCCAACAGTACTGTAGTCATCTGGGCCTGATTTGACACTTCACCAGAAGACTGAGTGACTGCGCTGATCTGTGACCAGTCTAATATCAGTCTTGTATTGTGAGTTTTACAGTGCGATGCAGTGAGCAGTGTCCATAGATTAATATCAAAACTCAATTTTCAACAATCAATTATTAATTCAAGTAATTTAAGTAACATTTTCTTGTCACAGCTTGTCAAATGTGGGATGTTCCCGTCTTTCCCAGCCCTATCGGGCTCTGGTGACTTCTGGTAAAAATGTTTCACTCCTGTCTTTAGTTAAAACTATTAAAAAAGCTTTTAAATACGATCAATACATCAATTGCTAATGAAAGTCATGAAATACAGCCCAACATAGATTCATTTACTTTTAAACACAGTGAAGAACATCGTTTGATTGTTATCAAGTATTGTGTCACACACAAAGCACAGTGAGGATGTATATCCTTGCAAAGAAATGTGGTATTAATAAACACATTCATCTAATATTGATCCTATCATGGAATGAGAAATGATTGCAAAATCCTGATAAACTGTGTTCCGCTGTGGTATTAAATGAGATAAAATTCCTCATGCACATGAAACTAAACCTTCAACAACATGTTTTATAAAACCTGCAATAAGTGATATTTTTAATCTATTTTTTGGCCTATTGGAGGGAAGCAAAAACTCTTTGTGATCATACCACTGAAATATATCACCTCTCATATGGCTTTAACTTTTCAAAAACAGTTGCTTATCTATACTTTCCAGCAGATACAAAGCAACATCGTCATCATTTCGAGTTTCTTTCTGGCCACCTAATGGATGCAAGTCTAATATTCCCTCTCTTTTAGCTCTGTTATAGTTCTCTGCCAACTCCTGAGGGAAATATCTGTCTCTTTAGCCACTAAATGATCCCCTATGAACAGCGGCTAGATGCCAACTGCATCCGTCTGCTGTTTGGTGCTGAGTGGGTGGTGTACAGCGGGCTATAGACCTTTTAACCTGCAAACATCTGCCTGCTGCAGCCGAAAGGAACAATATGAGAGCAGTGACAGTAAACCAGAACAGCAAAGTAAAGTTGTGGGTCGATTAAACAATGAGCCAGACCTCACTATAAAGCTCAGAAAGCTACAGAGTCAGATGATAATTCTCTGTAGGTTCAATTTCTATGAGTCACTCCTCTCACTTTGTTTTTCATCGTAACTTCATACATGATATTATATTAATAAAATATCAATTATAGCAGACTTAAAGGTTGCATATTGAGACAAAAGTGAGATTTTCAAGTCTTTTCAATTATAAAGCAGATCTAGGTGCTATATGAATTATCAAAACGCTCAATCACAATTCAGAAACTGTTCCTTTAAACAGGCTGTCAGGACTTCTGGAAGGTTGTGATGTCACAACTATACAGTCACCAGCCTCAGAAACACCCCAGCAAGGCCTTGAATGCAAAGATACCCGCAGGATTGTTGCAGAAAAATGGTGAATGCCTGCTCAGCCATGTGTGAGCTGACCAATCAGAGCAGAGTGGGCTTTCTGGGTGAGCCTTAAAGAGAGGAGGAATAGAGGGGCTGCAGCAATGGACAGTACAAAGAAAAAAGAAAATGATGTGTTTTCAAACATCTTCTAGTAGAGGCCCAAAATAAAGCTATAAACCCGAAATTGAGCATAATATGGGAACTTTAAGTTTCAGTTACAATTTGCCACGAATGCTTAATTTGGATAATAGCTTTCTGTAAAACACTGCTATATAATCTTATCATCATGATACAACTTCACTGAAACTCATTTAAATTGAATTATCATGCTGAGCATCTTTGCTTCCACACTGAAACGTGTGTGTGGATGCAGAGTTATGAAAGTGACCTAATCTCATCAGAAACATTTCCCCCAGTCTACTGTGCCATAACAAAATTGAGCTAAGTCAAATATTGTGGTGTGTGGGGGCCAAAGTCTGCACATGTCACCCACTACATCTAATCCAGCAGGCTAAATCCTGGCCATCACCCCCTCCAGAGTGCTGAGAGCACTGAGATGATGAGTCACTGTAATAATTAGTCATTTGCTTGTAAAATAGGGAGAGATGAGAATGTATCCCCAAGACATCCGGCATTGTGATAGTCAGTGTACGTTACATGAAGTCTACTGATCTAACATGACAACTACTCTAATCATAAATAAGTGATATTTGTTGATTTAAAAAAAGAAAAAAAAACTCATACAGCAGTATGTGTACAGCCAAAGTGATCCTCACTGACACCACATCTGCCTGCTCCATCCACACAGGTCAACATCAAGAACGCTCCCATGAGTTTCTTTCGTCAAACCTTCTATCAAAGAAGAAAAGTCCGACAACTCCACATAACCAGCCCCCAGCAAATGTTCGCCACAAAGGAGTCTATTCAGTCCGAGGACAAGCCTGTTCTCAAAAATGACCCAACTATGAGAATACATAGCACAGCTGACTGGGATCTCTCAAGCGTAGGAAGACAGAAAGAAAAAGATGAGGGAGGATGGGAGAAAAAAAAGAATGGTGCATTAACTCCACTGGGTCTCCCTGTTCATTCAGGGTCACATTACATGAAACTACAGAACAACATGGGTACATCCAGTTCATTGGGCCCAACAAGCTCCGGGTCTCACCGGAGCTCCCAAACATATTTTTGTTAATGATCTAAGGTACAACACAAAGCTCCCAGAGCGCAATTAAGCATGAGTGACTGGAGACAGCAGCGATCTGATGCGCTCTTCCTAAAAACAACCGAAAACATCTGAAAACAGAGCTTTGAACTGTGCATGCAGATGGTTTTTGGAAAGAGTTTTTCACACCGACGTCCTTGCTCTGCTTTGACCATGTTAGCAGATAAAAGCTGCCCTCGACTGCATGTTTGCACAACTTCAAACATCCACTTTCTTCATCATTATCACACTCTGAGACCGCCCAGTCAAACTAAGCTGACGGATACGCGGGGGAAGCGAGACCAAAAAAAAAGGCTCCCAATCAAAAGCATTGTTGCGTTCCGTTAATTGGGTTCTCTCTCAGTTCAGCCATGAAATGCTCCGGCCTCACAGGAAATTTGACACCTAAAGGTCAAGATGATGCTGCATGGAGAAAGCGCTGGAGCCTCTACGAGCTCTGAGCTGAGGAGAAGAGAGTGTGGTCGCCCGGTCATGGTTTGTCTTTGCCTGGAGAGAGATCTGGCTACCAGTCAACCCTAATGATCAAAGAGCGTTAAGACCTCAGAGTTAAAATCCTCTTCTTCCAATCTTTATTACACCTGGGCTTTCTTGGTTTTCTAGGAAAAATGTTAAAAAGCACTTTAACCTGGAACATCTGACAACCGTGACTGCTGATGCTCAGTGCCAGCCTCCTCCACAGACTGACCACCTCCTATGTCAGCGATCCATCGCCGGCTAAACACAACCGCAAATAGCTCGAAGGTGTTTGTGTGGCAGTGCTGTGTCAGTGCAGGTGCAGCGGTGAGGATCTCCAGAGACAGACACAGACAAGTTAGTGATAAGGCTCCTTAAACTGGCCAGTCCCTCACCTCTAAGTTTGACCTTTTCCACATTTCTGTTCCGAAAAAAGGTCAAGCACTGATTCCTTTAGGCTCCGTGCAGACTGCTGCCGTGTTTGTGATAGTTTGCTATGCACATGGTTAATACTGGGTAATCTGGATTATCTGACAGGACGCAGACAGATTGAGAAAATCAAATGCGGACTATAGAGATGCATCGATTGACAGACCACAGACTGGAAATGGCTGGTCTTAGCCACGACCAGTTTGATGTTATTTGCACAAAAAAGCTCCGTCCAGTTACAGAGCGTTTTAATTTTCAGATTTAAGTTAGAGTGACAGAAATTGCTATAACTTTGTGCAGTTGTGAGAAGTAATACATATTTCATAGTCAATGAACATAGAAATGTTTGTGTATTTTGTCAATCCTAAAAGAAAAACTGAATTGGCCAAAATCAATATCTGAAAGTCCGAGTTTAGAAAAAACAGAAGTCAGAATCAGCAGTTCGTTGGTTGGTTTGTCAGCAGGACTACACATAAATGATTGAGAGGATTTTCATGAAACCTGGATGGATATTGGGTCTCGGCTCACAAAAGACCCCGTTAACTTTTGACTTTGTGAACATTTTTTTTCAACATTTTCACTAATTTCTTAGGGAATGAAGCAGGCATCTTGATAACAATACTGATATCCTACTAACCTTACTGTTAACACAACTGTGTCCATTTTGTTGGTTATCAAAGACTCCTGAACATGCAACAAACTTCAAATTTGCTTTTCATAAGATTTGACTTGACTTTTCCCAACTGACTTGATTATGTCCAGTGTGGCTATGCGCTTTGTGTAGATTGGCATGACTTCCTTCCAACACAGTGTTAAATATGTCTTATTTTTAAACACAAGTGCAGCAGCATCAGCTTGTGCCACACTTCTGTGTCAGTTTCATCTGGGGTATCATCCCCTGAGCCCATCCTGTGGTCCCAAATGATGGAGGGGGGGGACACACAGATGGGACCAGGGTGAAGTCAGAGAAGCGTTAGCTGACAAACATACGCACATGTATGCACAAGCACACACTATGAGGCACAACACAAAAGCGTGCACACTGACATCTAAAATATCTGATTAGACACACACATGCAGCACTGTGAGTTCATGAGGAGAGCGCAGCCTGAAGGGGCCAGTGCATCCATACAGAAGGTCAGGCTGAGAAGGACAGATGATCATGCACATCAGGCTTTAGTAGCCAGAGGGTGCTCCCCTGGGTGCTGTACACTCAGCCACAAAGCAAATTGGCCCAAAACAGCCCCTCTCTGACTGAGAAGTGACAGAGTCTGGCAAGTTGGAAAGAAATAGAAAGACTCAAGATGAACAGAAATAAAGTTTATATAGCGAGAAATTTGTTCAGCAGAAATTCATCCAGACTACACAGACGCCAACAGCTTGTGCAGGATTACTCTGACGTGCATGTATTAGTACTTTATAGATTAAGCCAACACAGTATTTTTCTGCAGAGTTTGATCTGACTGAATATGTTAAATGATACAGTATTTTACCACCATATTAATCTGGCATACTTGAAAACAAACAAAAAAATATGTACCTGGGATGGGAGTCTTCTTCATGCTCTGTGTTTCCTGCTGGTTCACTCCACTCAGTCGTCGGTAAAGAGCAGCGCTGTGGGTCCTCAGAGGAAAACCCGGTGATGCCCGTCCAATAACACGGAGTCGACTTAGTTGATGCTCTCAGTTTGGCCGCACTTGTTCTTGTGCAGCGCGCTCCCTGTGCGTGATGACACCGTGTGACTGCGAGCGGCGCAGATGCAAAAGTGCCGTGTGATCAGCTGATGTGCACTTTAGTGGTACAATGAGGTTGTCGGGACCGCACGACCATGTTAAGAGGAATGATGCGAGCGAACTAGGGGGAGGAGGAGGGGGAGATCCTCTGACGCGCCTTTACGCACGGATCCACATTGGAGATGGCACAGAATCTATTCAGTGCCGGGCTCCTCAATAGGCTAACAAATAATTATCATTAAGAAATTATAATTCAGACACAATAATCAGTAAGTGCTGTGTTGAAATGAAATTGATACGATGCGCTCATCATCAGGGAGAAGACATTTGGTCAGAAACCTTCATGCATGACACGGTGCCACGACAGTTATTCTTATTTCTTCACACCCGGACTCGTTTCTGGAAACTGCACTGGGTGACTGTCTTTATAGGTCACAAACGTTTGAATCCAGACATGTTCAATGATTCTTCTAGAAACTGCTGCCTGCTGTTCGCATCTGACACGTTGAGGCATGTATGTTAGCAGTAAAACGACTGTCAGATGCTGCCCTCTTGTGGTAAAAAAAAAAAGTGAGACTGATTCACTTAAATGGCTTTTTTACTCCAGGGAAGAAAACGAGAACACGTTTACAACACAATAAGGACTAACGTTGAGACACTTTTCACTTGTTATAGGTGGAACCAATTATAATAATTACCAGGGACCTGGGAGTGAAGCATCTGATTGCTTCCATCAGTAGTATTAAGTGGCATTGTGCTTTTTCTGCTCTAACATCACAAAGTTTCTGCTGTTAATTTGATTGGTTTGGGCGAAGCGATTGACCACTGTAAATGTGCTGCAAGCTTCCATGGCTCAAAAGGAAATTCAAAGAAACTGCTGAATAGTTAAAGAGTTTCACTGTTGCCTCCAACACTTGACCAACCTTACATGGATAAGTAAGGTTCGAATTGAAAAAACATTTGAAACAATACATATTGTTAGAATTTCAAACACTTGGGTGATCAAATGATGCTTGGATCACCTTGTAAACATACATCAAGGGATCGCAACCAAGTGTGATGCCTCATTTTTCTCATAGGCAAGAGTCGTTACTGGGTCAAATGACGGGCTATCAGACAGTAAGAAGAGAGCAGGCGCCGCATCAGTGGGCTAAGAAAACATTTTTAAAGATAAACCACATTTTGGCATCATAAGCTGAAGTAGGTAAGCTGTATTTCAGATAGTTCATCTCTTCATATTCCACATAATCCGCCATCCAGTTTGACTGTCGCTGCCACGTCCTGGTGTGAAGGTCTGGAAATAGCTTGCTCTGATTTCTGTTTGTGATTACCTACTATAGTGTAATTATTATTTATTTTTATCATTAAAAACAATGAATCAAGACAAAGGCAGACCGGCAGTGTTCAAAATCAGGCAACATAAAGCTCAGAAATGTTTGATGATCAATAGTCAGGAAGTAAGCTCCGACGAATTAGTCACCATTCAACTCTGTCTTGTGGTATGTATTCCTCTAAAGAGCCATACACAATGGTGACATGTGAAGGTTAGACTATTCAGTGCATGTGCTCTCCTCGGTTAGTTCTATTACATTATTTCACATATGTCTGTGAAGCTTGTGGTTGAGTTAAACTTCCTGCCCTCACAAGTAGAAATGATTGACTGAAAAACGATTCTGTAGCTGAAATGGCGTAAACATGAGGGGGCGGGGGTATGTTTGTGGCCACATTTCCTTTCTAAAAGCTGCCCCCAATAACAATTCAAAAATATCTGTCCTAGATTTAAATCTTTTTAAATCACATTTGCTGCATAGCTACAGACGCTAATGAAACTCACCAACAGTGTTTCACGCCATTTTTTTTTAGAAACGTCAGTAAACTCATTGTTCCAACTTGTGATGATTTAAGTTTAATGCTCAGGTGTCTCACTTATCATAGCTAACTTTTACTTTTCAGTGCTTAGTTATGTTTGTTTGTCTGTTTGTTTGTTTATTTGTTTACTCTTGGACAGTGTGACTGCGCTCCCTGCAGAATTGTTCATTCCCCACTTAATTAATTAAGGGGGAAAAGAGCCTTTTCTTTTAAATAGTCAATAGCCAAGGCAAATGAAGAAATTTGTGGTGCAGTGTTTTCTCTCAATGTTGTGGTAATGTTTGGATGGATATAGTGAGTGAATAAAGCATCGTCAATAGTGTACGAAACCATGAAGAACTTTATTCACGCATCTATTTCATTGCTAGCAATGAAACAGTCAAATACTGCCATAAAAACGCAAAAAAGAAAAGTTCAGACATGACAATTAATGCAAACAACAGTGAGGATACTTTGATTTGGGCAACAGTTTCCTAACAATGTGTTTGGCTTTAAATGTTGTTCCATTAAATCACTTCAAATTTTGATCAAGCAACAGTGAGAAGAAGTAAACCAACCTCCACCGAACCAATAATATTTGATCCACAAAGCTAAGCAACATCATACAGACTTGGCGGTGACTGCTCTGGATCCGCTGGAGGGCGGAGGGCGTTCCTGGTCATCACTTCATACACATTATTGTTGGAGACCCTCTGTGTTGTTCTTCTGCTGCAAGTCCATTGTTTTGTCTGTTGATAGTGAAATATCACTGAAAGTTTGCACTAATATCAGACATTTATGTTTTTTATGTTATCCTTTTCAAGACGAGCTTCAAAGAAGTTGAAGACACCAACACAACATAACGACACCAACACTAGTTTTCCTCTGGGAGAAATGGTGATAATTCTTTAATGCAGGTAAGAGGAGTTGGGTGTTGTCAATTAAAAGTTAAGTATATTGGGGAACAAACACCAGTGTCTGGGATGAAAGACCTGAGCTTGACCCATCCATCCATCCTAACCTCTTCCCTATGTGGACTTAGTCAGTCTTTATACCACGTTGGTTCTTCATTATCACCTCTGATGGTACTGCTGACTCATATACTTGTATAATTCGCTTCTCGACGAGACAAACATGTCGTGGTAACTCCTAGTTATCGGCAGATCTAGAACGCGCTTTACCTCAAGGCTGCAACAGAAATACAGTAAGTTCGGTGAAGCTGCACCCACATACCCAGGCATTCAGTGATTTTCCACGTAAAGCCTGCCGGTGAACTGAAGATGACAAAGGGTAAACCTTATGTTTACAGCGTTTTGTTGGTTTTGGTGGGATGTAGTGATAAACTGATAAATGTGCACATGCCGAGCAAATATTATCTGCAGATTCTGCACAAGAGGTAACCAGTGCTGAAGCTTGCAGAGCTACTTTAAACATTTTTAGTTGTTGCACAAAGTAGTGAGAAGTCTGAACTCACCCTTTGGATCAGCAGGATGAAGATCACGGTTACTACTGAACTGATGGCGCACGTGGCAATGATGACTAACACCAGAGATGGACTTTGGTTGGGAGGGACAGAAGGCTTTCCTGTTTGAAATGACAAACATGCGAACATGGGTTACACCAAAAATCAAATGCTAAAATCTCCATTTCAATATTCTTGTATCAGTCGTAGCAGTGAAAGCATTGTATCACAGCTTTAATTGATTTTATTATTTTTTTTACCGTATAGATTTACAAACTTTTGACTATCAAATATTTTTTAATAAAGGTACCAAATGTTGCTGCTTGAATGCACTGGACTGGGCTCTAACACACCTCTTACAATAAGTATGTAGCCTTTGCATTTGACTCGAATAACCGTTTTCGTTAACGTAGACACAGCGGTAGAAAGGTAAAAAAAGGTCAGGCTGCTGATGGTGATGGTATGGTTCATCAGGGATCCAGTTGTTTCGATCCTGCTGTTGAATCTTTTTTGCAGGCTGATTTTGTCACTTTGTCTGTGATAGTAAAGCACCTCTTCCTCTTCCTGAAATTCTTGTCGATACAGATACAGCCCAATATACTTTTCAACACTGCTCGGACGTCCTTCAGAGAAACAGTTAAAGGTGACGCTCTCCCTCACCTGTCTGTACACTGCAATGTCCTCTGTCATAAAAGAGATAAGCTGACTGATTAGAGGGTCTAAAAAGACAAGACACACGGCCATCTGCATTATTAAAACACTGACTAACATGTTAACAGCATTTTGATATTGTATCATCAATGACTGGTTGAGGTTGGACCCATTTTATAAACTGTTGGCTTTCATGTTTTTCTTAATAAAGGCACCATATGTTTTTGTGCATACAATCCTAACCTGCAAGGAACTGGTAAGTACAACCATCAAGATTAAAAAGGCACATTTTCCTATGAAGTGATCCCCAATGAAATGCACTAGAAGTATCAATATTAAGCATTAAAGTATAAATGAATGCATCATTTAAAAAGGAGCTGTTTGAATGCACTGGACTGCGCTCAAACTCACCTCTTACAACAAGTGTGTAGCTGTTGCATTCGACTCGATCGTTGTTTTGGTTCACGTAGGCACAGCTGTAGCAGCCGGCGTCCTCCATGGTCAGGCTGCTGATAGTGATGGTGTGATTCATCAGGGATCCGGTTGTTGCAATCCTGCCGTTGAATCTTACTCGCGGGGTGATTTTGCCATTTCGTCTGTGATGGTAAAGCACCTCTTCCACTCCCTTGCAATATCGTCCATTCAGATACATCCCGATGGAGTCTTCAACGCTTCTGGGACATCCTTCAGACGAACACTTTAAGGTGACACTTTCTCCCTCCCATCTGTACACTGCAGTGTCCTCTGTCATAAAAGAGACAAACTGTCTGATTAAAGGGTCTAAAAACAAAAGACACGTGGCCATCCACATTACTAAAACACTGACTGGATAACTGTTTCTGGAACCAATTGAAACTGTTTTCAAAGTAAACGATCATACCTGCATTGGTGGAAAGACAGAGCAACAGTACAGACCAACACAGTGGCATCATCCTGCAGCACTGGCTGCACGCTCTGTCTCTCACATATACCCACGCAGATGGCATACTGCAAACACTGCTTCCTGTACTTCAAAGTGCGGTGGTTATATGACGCGTGTGAAAGAATATCATGTGCTTCATTATTATTTCATTTCATTGTATTTCTTTACGACTCATAGACATGTGACCTACGCTGGGCTATTTCATGTCTCACTAACCAATTCTAACTAAAGTAAATATAAGAGTGGAGTAATGGCATTCTAAACTCACACTTCCTCTGAGTGTGTTTTGTAATTCAAGGTTCCCTGTTTCCTATTTCTATATGATTGATACGTGTTCTGCAAATCTGTAGAAAGATTCCCCATCTCATTCCCAGGTCACCAAACATTGACACTTTGGATTTGAAGACCTGGGAATGGGACTCAACACTCAACTATGTTTCTCCAGAATTGTTAAATATATCTTTAAACAATGAAAATGAATGAAACATATCATTTTAACATATTTTTGTTATTTTTATTTTTATTAAAAACTGAACAGTAGACAGACAGACAACAGACAGAAAAATATTATATACCATACATACATAAAAATCTATGAAATACAACAGTAGAAAGCAACACAGCTAACATTTACATTTATATTTTAGGGCATTTAGCAGACACTTCTGTCCAAAGCAAGTCACAGTGATTCATACATTCATGGTGGTCGTCATGGTTCATTTTGGGTTATGTTCTGATTTCATGGTTCTGTGTCTTGTGTTGCATTTTTAGATTTCCGTGCCCTCTTGTGCCTCTTGTCCTTTAAGCATCTCCCATGTTCTTCCCTCTGTCTGTAAGTATTGTTCCCTCCATGCCTTCTCCTCTGTGATTCCCTCATTATCTCACCTGTCCTCCTCCCTCCTCTCTCCACACCTGTTCTTCGCTCCCTCATCAGTCTGTCTGTGTATTTAAGCCTTGGTTTCCCATGTACCCTTTGTCCATTCATTGCTTCTGTTCCTGCGTCTGCTTCTGTCTGTGTAATGTCCTTCCAGAGCTCCTTCTGTTTCCAGTCTCCCCGTGGTATGTGTTCTTTGGATTTTGATTCTTACATTTTTGCCTTTTTGATTTGAACTTTGCTTTTTTTTTGCACTTTGTCTAGCTTTTTTTAGCCTTGGCTGCTACTTTGCTTTTTGTCCCCTTTTGTCTGTTTTTAGGCCCACCTGGCTCCCTTGGTTTTTATATCGTTCAGCTTTGAGAATAAAACTCGCCTTTTGTTTCTCCCTGATCCTGCCTCCTGTCTGAAGTAACTGCGTTTGGGTGCACCTCCTATGTCCTTTATTCTCCCCTTTAACCCTGCCGTGACAGTGGTGGCTGCCATGCAAGGTACCAATCAGCACATCAGGAACTGTTTGGGGTTCAGAATCTCGCCCAAGGACACTTCAACATGCAGCCCAGGGGATGGTGGCGAATCAAACCAGTGACCTTCGGATAAAAAGACACCACAGCTGCCCCCCTAACATTAGTTAGGAAATGACTACCCACCAGCTTCAAGCACAACACAGAAGTTCCACAAAACCTGAACCTGCTGGTTCATATCAAGCAGATAATCATTAGTGAGCATTAATCAGTTTTAAAGCTCAAGTTACCAAAACTTGGTACTGCAAAACTTTCATCAGATCTTGTGTGTTGCTACTGTGCAATCAAATGACCTCATCAGGACAAAGAAAACATAGAAACCAGCCAATACATCACCTCTAACAAAAGCCACTGACTGAGAGAGGAACAGCTGGATTCAACTATTTACTGGGAACATTACTATCACCTCAGGCCAGGGTGTCGTAGTATTCTTTATCCATCTCCTAATGACTTCCTGCAAAAGGTTTAATACCAAAGTCTGAGTTAATCCTTATACACTTCATTTTAGAAACAGTATTAAAACAAGTTTTATTAGTTGGCCACAGTGAGTAACAGTGCTGTATTTCAGTCTTACCTTTTTCTGCATCTGACTCAAATGTACAGACTTCCTGATGGTTACCTGGAACAAATTCAAGGTTTTACTGTGGGTTACATCCCAAATATGTTACCTATGACCTGTGTAATACATATGACTGTACTTCCCAGCCCATCTTTAAAGTCAGAGGAAACACCAGGGAGCAGTTTATTATTTTATGTTAATAAAGTGACATCAAGGTAGAACAGGGATATTGTGAAAGTCTTTGGTCAGTGATCAACACGGCGAGAGGAGTACGTGCTCCAACAGGCTTGGAATGTGATCAGACCCTCCGTGGTGAGTTAGTTTAAGCTAAAACGAAGTAACAACTTTGAAGAACAAAGTAAAAAGGGACAAAAAACAAGAACATACCATGAGGTAAGATAAGAACACTGAAAGACAGGGGGGTTAAGGTAGAACATAAGTGGATGACGCAGGTGAGCCATAGGGGAACACTGGACGAACTGACAAAGACAAGAGGAAAAACACAGACTATATACATACAAAGATATATGTTATTTAAAGCTACACTTTCATTAGAAGAGAGCATTCCAGCCAAATAAAGAACAGCTAGTTCAGTTGTACAATTCAAGTGCTTAGACATTTTCTCTTGTACCTTTTTAAAACCTGTTATGTTCATACTCACAAAGAAATACATTTAGACCAAAAGCCAAACGAGGCCCTGTGTGGATACTCACGTCGAGATCGCTTTCCATAAACGAACACCAGCACCATCAGCAATCCTACGATCAGCGAGCCGATAACCACCAGAGGAGCAACTATTGTGGTGACTTGAGAAGACAGCTTTCCTGGTTCCTTGCCTGAAAAAGATTGATAACAAAGCTTTAATGCTCTAATCCTTCAGGTCGTGAACAAAAACAAGACAGAAGGTAGTAAAAAAGAGGAGAACAATGATCCAGGGGAGCCCAGGATATGACAATCCATCATTATGTAAGGCAGCAGAACCCCGGAGAGGTAGATGGTCCAAGGGGACAAGGCCCATCAGAAGGACGAGGAGGAGGAGCAAGCTAAAGAGAGTGAAAGAGCGACACAGTTTGCAGCTAGTGGGGATAGAAAAAGCGATGTTAATAAAAATAAACAGATTTCTTGTCAGAAAAACAATGTGAATTAGAATACTATAGGTAACTCATTGAGACAGAGGCCGACCCATTGCTAGCAATTGAAGTCAAGGATTAATTGGAAGTTCAGTCAAAGAAATAAGTTTAGTTTAGATTTAAAAGTGTCAATAGAGCCAGTGTGTGACATGGGAGAATTTGGGTAGATTGAAAACTTGTTTTGGATACGCTGCAACGGTTTAGTCACAGAGGCTGGGAGTCCAGCCAAGCGCGAGTTGCAGTCGTCCAGGTGGGAAATGACCAGGAGTTGTTTTGCTTCCTTTGTGAGGAAAGATCAGATCCTGCGTATGTTGTACAGGGCAAAACTGCAGGATTGGGCCACAGCAGTGATGTTAGGGGTACAGGACAGTCTGTCGTACAGTATTGCCCCCAGGCTCCTCACTGTCGATGAAGGCAATTAAAAGGCATTAAAGAACACCTGAATACCTGAGCGGCCTGATGCGTCTTGTCCGTCTGGTACTTCAAATGTGACCTCATCCTCTTTGCCTCCACTGGAGTTGAACACTGCACATGTGTACTTGGAATAAGTGGACCCTGGCAGCAGAGTCAGCTTGCTCGAGAGTTCAAGCAGACCACTTTTTGTCTCCTTCACCTCCATTTCAGCGCTCTTCGTCCATTCCTCGTTGAGCTTACCAAACCAGCGAATCTGACCTTTCGGGTAGCCACCAACAGAGTTACAAACCAGGGTACCGCCTGTACTTTGACTTATCTTCTCAGGTTTGGTGATTATAGTAGGTTTGCTGTATTTGGCTGCGAAGAGAAAGCAAACATGATCATAAAGCTGAACATTGTGCCTCGACGTCAATTAAATGACACAAATTAAGTACTGCAAAATTATCACTGACTACAATATTTGACTTGTTCTTTGGAGTACAGTATGTGGAAGGAAATGCGAATAATGAAGAAACTGATTACAAATGGTATTTTTGATTTTGATTATTTGTCACAATGAAACAGAAAGCGTCCAACGGAGAGAGACAGCTGAATTTGTGTCATTGGAAATATTAATCTGCTAGGAAGATAGTTCTCTGATCACAAAACTATCTTCATTCCATCAAGGCCACCATTAAATCTTTCAACAAGAGAATGTTTTTGTGTGTAACTAGAACATATAATATGTTAAGAGAAACGGGGTCGACTTTAATTGTGGCTTAGCTTTGAGGTGATTTGTAGAGATTAGCTTTGAAGACTAAAGACGGCCATTTCTCTGTGCCACATAGTTGTCAGAATGCTTCAGTGGTCAAACATGGCTGAAGGCTCTCACCTGTGACTTTGAGGCTGGTCTCGCTGGTTGTAGTACCTCTGTCTGTCATCACCATACATGTATAAACTCCCTGATGCCCCACAGCAGTGTCAGTGATGTGCAGGGATACATTCATGTTCCTGTTGTTCCAGGATGGTTCAGCAAACGAGTAGCCGGGCTGTTTTTTAAATAATTTCCCATTGTGAAAAACCAGTAAAGGATCGTCAACTCCCTCTTTCTTCCAACTGACTGACCGGATTGCTATGTCTGTTACCCCTTCGGAAGTTTTGACAGTACACTCCAGCAGTGACTGCTGACCATACTGTCCCACGTTTTCGGTCTTGCATTGCACATTTACAAAGCCTGTAGAAGAAAATGTGTTTTTTAAAAGGGTTGGGACATTACATCAGTAGCAGGCAGAATTACATACTTCATACTCTCAGATGAGGCAGAACTTACCGGCATTCCCTGCAGTGATGATGACAGTGAAGATAAAGATACCAATGGAGGCCATGTTCATTTACCTGAAATGATAGTTAAAATGAACAATTGTTAATGAAGTGATTGGTTGAAATGTAACAAACACAATCACTCACTAAGGATTTATTTCTGTGAATTAAACTACAGGGTGCAACGGAAATCAAAGTCAAGTGCACCACGGGTACTGCTGGTATTTTTGTGGCCACAGGTGCAGATGCACCACCTGGAGCTCACCTGTATATGTTGTGGGATTTGAAATAATCTTACTATTTTGCATAAGATGTCAGTGAATGGGGGACTGTTGAAATTAATGGCCAATCAAAGGCAAACAGCTCCCCTTTTATGCAGGCTTGCACCAATAACAAATTTCTCAACACAGAAAAATGGACAATTAATCACTAAAGACATTCAGTGTGGTATTTATCATTATTTATTTATTTTAGTCTCCTAAAACACACGGCACTTTTGGATCACAAAGCTTCTGAAAGGGATTTGATTGCACCAGAGACCTCATGGGAATGGCATTTCCAAAATGTTTAACAGTAGTAATGTTTTGTCACATATGGCTTCATGAATACCAGAGTTGAAGCTGGTGTTGGTAATTCTTTTCAGAAATCTTTCTTATTGTATTTGTATACAATCTTTTGCAATGATTTTAAATGGCACAATTCTGACATCACAGAGGCTGTTTCTGGCTTTCCGGTATATTTGTCACTGCATAATATGCAACATAAGTTGCAGCGTTATAATACATTTCAAGTAATTTCAAGATCCTTGAAAAGCTGAATTTACTGTCAGGTAAGTCATCGTGCCATTCTTTCTACAGTCCAATCACTGCTGCCAAAACAGTAGAGGATTGAGACATCACCGACATAAGCTGCCCAACCTGTTGGCCAACGCTGATCTGTGTTTATAATCAGTCGAGAAACCTCTGGATGTTGTTTCTGCTACTGTCTAAACGATAAAAAAGGTATACTATTTTTTCAGTGTTATTTATTCGCACATGCTCCAAAAAATTTAAAAGGCAAGACTCTTATCTAATGCAGTTGCTATTATTAGTGCATCATGGAAAGTGTAAGAACTGTAATAGGCTGGTTGTTTATGTTGGAAGTGTAAAGAAAAGGCATTCATCATTTTCAAGACTTTATTTAAACAAGTTTAAGATAATACAAAACAAGGAGAAAACAGAGAACGACAAATAAATAGTCAGGCAGAGTTCAGTGCTTGATGTGATTGCTCCAAACATAGTCCTTGAATTCTGGCCTGTGAAGCAAAATATGAGCAGCATGATTAGTTCTTTTGATGGAACAGAGCTTGACTGTTTATATTACTTTTTTTTTTCAATGTCATCTATTCATGCGTTTGACTTTGAGGTACCGGTCCTTTATCATTCTTTACATTTTTCTACCTACTGTGTTTATTGTTATTCACCAAAACACAGATTCAAAATGTGGAAAACTACACGCTATGTCAAAATACTGTACAAACACTAGTAGTTTAGCTGTTGGTGGTGTTTATCATAAAAAAAGGCACCAGTAATGTTCTACTTTAGATGCTGACCTGCTCATGTGCAGTCCTTTGAACCAGCAATAAGTTACAACAGCAACATACACTTTCAATACAATGTCTGAACGTTAACAAAACCAGCTTCACAGCTGTCAGTGCTAGCAATGGCTATATTGTATACGTTCAATATGATAATATGAGGTGTTTACTTACAGGCGAATGAGACATGAGGTAGCGATTTGTGGTTTGATGTTGTGATGAAAACGGTGCACCGACAGTCTTCTTCCCACCTCTCGCGAGGACTCGGTCTCTGTCGGCGGTATTCGGCAGTTGTCACGGTGCGCGTGGGAGGAGCAGGCTTGTAGCGAGGCCTGCGTGCAGGGGGGCGGGGCTTCCTGTCTAAATACTTCAAACTCTATCCTGGTCTTGACGGTTTTTCCAATTTAACTTCCCGACCCCAGCTTTAACTTCTATAATGTCCAGAATGCCAGACCTGTGTTCATCGCTTCTGTTCAACACTTGAGGCAGACTGGAGATAGTTAACATGCCTGCTGAGCGAAGCGCTTACTCACTCCAGGGAAGCGAGCATTAGAGCCCAGCCCTGCTTTGTTCCCGAAAAACTGACCGCTTTATTTTCGCTTTGAATTATGCCCTCTGGGTTGACAGAAGGCTGAAGTAAGACACCAGAAATAATACAAGGAACCTTGTGTTTACATTAAAGCAAACAATCTATTTTTCTCAAATTAATACTTTTATCTCTTTACAACGTTTGAAGTATAAACGGAGCAGCCACATATTCTGTAACTTAATATCCTCCATGACACATCCGCGATCTGACATTTAGGTGTTTTATTTGTTTGTTTTTTGCTATTTTGTGAATCTGTATGACATCAACGGACACATCCCACTGTCAAAAGTAACAATAACAGTAACAATTTAGGCTAGCTAATGAAAGCTTACCGTATTCCTCGAATAATTACGGTGAAGGGGAAAACCAAGGGAAAGACATCCACTCCTGGTTCCTGCTGACAGTTTCACTTTCGTTTCCAGGCAACACTTTTTTGTCTTCACCTGCCGGGCTAGAGGCGTAGCCCTGCCACTGAGCCTATCATTGAGTAGGCTACATGATCAAAAACAAAGTAGAATTTTGAACAATTTTCTGACTGCATGTGTAGGCTACATCTACATTACATTTAGCAGACACTTTTGTCCAAAGCGACTTACAGAAGTTCATACGTACACTGATGGCAGAGGCTGACCAGCACATAAGAGCAGTTTGGGGTTCAGTATCTTGCCCAAGGACTCTTCAACATGCAGACTAGGGGAATCGAACCATTGACCTTCTGATAACAAGACGCTGGCTCCCAACCCTGAGCCACAGCTGCCTTTATGCTGCTCAATGTCTCGTTTCTTATCCAGGTATATTTGTGAAATGTACATGTGATTCGTAGTCTATGCCATGTTTTTAGTTTCTTATTCTGCTGGTGATGATAAAAATGAAAAATATTAAGATATAAGAAAGAAATTGGTTGGAATAAGGGGCTGGGGATCGCATTATGTCAGTGAGGATTAATTGCAAGGTGTATAGAAGTCTTGGAACTCACTAGCAGTCCCTCATCGAAGGCGTTTTGACATGTCACAGTCTGAAAAGCACAGGTGTAAAAATGAAAAATGAAATTAAAGGCGGAATTCCCTTTAGCTGATCCAGTTTCACAGTCCTAGTGTTTGTCATGCTGGCTTAAATAGAACAGAACCTAGTCTTATTAGAAACACCTGTGTTTTTACTGTAATGACAAGTCAAAATGAGTGCTGTGAGAATGTGATATACAGCACAGACATCATCTGCATCAGATAAATCAGCCTTAATCACTGCATTAATGTTTGCTGTCATTTCAGGTCCATTCTTCTCCACGGATGGTCCTTGCACTGTTCCTGCCTTTCACAGTCACCTAATTCTGCAGCCATGACACCGGTCAACGTGCTAACTGACTGATCCATGAGTACGACCACAGGAGTACTGAATACTTGTGGGTAGGACCACGGCCATCTTCAAACCTGACCGTCTGATTTCACAATTTGTCCACAGACAGACAGACAGACACCTGGTCAACTGCTCAAAACTGCTTCTGTTGTAGTTTCTGCTACAATTGTTATCTTTTGGACCATAAATGTGGGCCAGGAGCGTAAGGTGAGGGGAGGGCACCCTACTTCAGGTGAAAACAAAAACACCTGTAAATCTTTGTCTGTCTTTATTTTGTATGGTTGTGACGCTATCTCGCCGACAAAATCTGACAGACATACATGCACACACAGTTTCAGCTCGAGGTGAAAACATCACAGCACAAAACTAATGCAGTCAAGAATTTATAACAGGTGCATTGGCTTTAGCTCGGTGTACCTAATAAGGTGTGATGAGTGTGTATACACCTGTCCTGTCTTTTTGAGAGTTGCTGAATTTTGCGGATACACTCTAGTTTCTGATTCTGCTCTATGGTCAGCCTCGAGGCCACAGCTAGTAATGTTGTGGGGCAATTTATTCTGTGCATTTTTGTTAATTTCAAGCTTTATGACGAATTTGTCGGACTTCATGTTTCCTTGTGACCACAGATATCATATTTTGTACAACAAATCTTGTGTTGGACAGTGGCATATTGCATCATCTCGAGTTATGTACATGCACACGGGTTATTAATGATCTGGGGGGGGGGAAAATCAGTAAATGAGTTAGACGAGTTCCATAGGACTATCTCAACACTTTTTGTTATTGATAAAGATTTTGACATATATTTCTATATTTGTTACACAATCTTGACTCAGGGTCTTGTTTTAAAGCTCTGAAGCTATCACAAGGTTTTGATCAACAGGTGTAAATGTTTGAGCGTTTCATGGCTCTGAGCTCCTCTGGGACGTGTGATCACATGCCCATGTTCATATTTGCTTTACAGCAGGGTCATTTCTGCCTGAGGTGGTCATTATAACAGTTTTTTTTTTTTTTTTTTAAATCTAGACATTTTAAATAAAATGACCTTGCAGCACATTTGTTTCCATGTAATTCACCTGTGCTGTTATGGCCAGAAAAAACATGCTGTAATACTATTTGTCCAATAGATGGCAGAATTGCTTTCCATTCAAGGCCTTCAGGCTTTCAGGCTCTGCACTCTGCAACACTCAACTTGAATCTGGGTCAACATTATCTGATACTGCAAGCTATATATTTTATTTACTGATATACATGAATTGACAAGGTCTGCCTGATAATGAATGACAGTTAAAGTGATAAGACCCCTAATCCAGAGTCAGAGACTTCATTACTCAGCGTAAATGCTATTTGGCACCTGTTGATGCATGGAGAACACAATTCTCAAAGAAAAGAAACGGAAGAAGAAGAAGTAGCATGAATTGAATCATTCTGACAGCAGAATAGGAAACACTGTAAGATCTTGGGTGGCACACTGTTCTGTCGTCTAGTCTAGAGGTGGTTATGTGTTACAGACACATAAGTATCAGTTGTCACACTCAGACCAGTAAATAAATCCTTAACACACAATCTGAACATTTACTTTGGAAATCATTACGTGACATTACCCTCCTGTTTTCCGCCTGAAGCAGGAGGGAATGACGTTGTTGTCGTGTCCAGACTGGTGTAATATAATCTCCATGAATGCGCAGCAAAGACAACAACAAACAAATCATTCAAACACATTCCTTTTGTTTTTACAGATGAGGATGTATTTTTATTAGAATTAAAAACATCACAGGTCCCAGTGTATACAGTGCATGTAAATAAAACAAAGGGTAATCAAAATGTTCGTACTGCCTGTGATTCAATGGCACATTTAATTCAGAGCGGATGTATAAACCGCATCAAAAGCATAAACTCACACACACAGAATTAAAGTTTTCACAGATTTTTAAAACAGTATATATACGTGTATAAAACGGCATTCATTAGAGCATCTTTCACATGGTTTGTAGATTTCTGAAATCAACTTTACACTCCAAACTTATGTCCTGTTGCTGCTCTCCATGTGAAAAGTCAATGATTAACCATGATAACTTTGCTTTACAGTGCTAAGATTAATCATATACTTCTGAGGACGATAAGATGTTTGTGTGAGCACACCCAACATTTTGTTTTGCTTTAAGTAAAGAGCAGGATATTTTGTCATGCCCTGCTCTGTTAACAAACACGTCTCAGACCAGGAATCTAGATTCCAAAAGGTGGCAGCCATTTTTCTGAGGGCTGGTCTCAGGTAGTAAGAATGAAACCAAAAGCCCATCTGAGCTGATAGAGATAAAAGTAGATTTGGCAATTAAGGTGCATACTGCTGCCAGAAGTTAATAAGTAACAAAGACAGTTTGAAGAAGACAAACATGTCTTTTAGTATTTTGCAATAGCAAGTAAGTGACAAGTGAACATCATGTGACAAACGGAAGTGTAACCGGAATCTATCGAGCAAACTCTCTCGGTGGTCAGAAAAGGGATATGAAAAAGCGGGGGTGGAGTGTTCTCCATTATTTGTCTTTCAGCAGGAAATAACTAATAAACTTTAAAAGAAACTTCTCAGCAGAGACCCTTCAAGGTAATGGCTGGTGATACCCTACTTTAAAAGTTTTCTACAAATCTCATTAAAAGACAAAAACCAACATGAATTGATCTGATAACAGTGTTGCCTGTGCGTCCAAAGCCTGATGCAGCTTATTCGTCTTTGCCAAAGACCTTCACCCAGGTTTCCCCCAGGAACATGACGCGCTGCTCTGATTAACTGCCGCAAATAAAACACGCAATGTAATCGATCATTCGGTGTCATCAGCTGTGTTGAGACAGCCGGATTCCGACGAATATACTCTTGTTGTCAACCTAGTGGCTCGATGATGGTCTTACGCAGGGAAGCTCACTGACAGGAGGTGAAGTGGCTAGTTCATACACCAACATTAATAATATTTAGCTGATTAAATAAACATTAAAAGGTCCATGTCTCATCTTCCTTGGAAATTCTTTATTTCAAATTACCTTAAAATGAAACTGGCACTAGGCTCAAAATAGGCTATTTTCAAATATATATATATATACACAATAGCTGCAACTGCATTTAAGAAAGAGTCTATACGCAACTCAACAAGGCTGAAAACGTTTCCACCATTCAATCACTCAAATGTAGCAATGATTCATAAACATAAACTGCTCCTATCAGGGACAGAATGAATAGCATATTGAAAATCCTCTGGTGTAAAATTCACATTTATGGGATTAGAATAATCCCCGTTTCCTCTGTAACTTTTGCGCCCTCACACAAAGATCAGCCGTCTCTCTGTTCCTTAGAACTTTATTTATATTATTATAAGAAATTGGCATTTAAATCCCTCTGTTCGGTCCTGGCAATCTGTCTTACAGCACCGTCATGTCTGGTAACCAGGAGTGTCTGTGCCCAGAATTTCTTCCAGCAGACTCTCTTAAAGAATGAATCCGTACAATTAGTTTCATTGTGAATCTGAAAATGGTCAGCAGACCACTCGACACCCTATCTGGCTCGCAGGCCATGAATTGAGTATCAGTGGTCTGAAATGTCTGCTACTTCCTTCATATGTTTGAGTCGATCCCACCCTGTGCCACTAGTCATTTCTAGGGCAACAAATGATTACTCCTCCTTGAGTCATGTTTGCTAAAAGCCAGTGTGTCGCTGCAAAGCTTTAAAAAATAGAATAAAGTAAAACAAATTAAACCACAGGTATTTATGACCATGTTTTGTCCTGGACTCAATTGATGTGCACGTGTAGCTACCTTCATAAAAAAGTAATATAAAGAGGCAGAAAGGCCGCAGCTGCAGACAGGGTAGGAAAGTCAAAACATGCTAAGTCAGAAAAGTGTCTGGCTGCTTTGAGTCTTTTCATGGGATTTGGCGACGACACAATGGCATCTTTTAAAACCCTCAAACCAACTTCCAAGTCATGTGTGAAGTGAAAAATGCACCAACGGTGTCAAGCTGCAGAATTTGCCCGCCATTTCCTAAGTCCCTGCACCTATCCCATGAATATGATACGCTTTCCTTGTAATGCTTACATAATATGAGAAAAGGAAGTGAGAAGGACTGGTGTTCCTGCCAAGTTGCCAAAGGCTACAGTCACTGCATGGGCTGAACAAACACAAGACAACATTTTCCCTGCACATCTTAGAGATCCGCTGCCATCCTAAAATTACTATCAAGCTGGCTTTGTCGTGGATGATACAAATTGATCACAATCAAGTTGATTAGAGTTTTAAAATTACAGGTCCTGCATTTAAGTGTCTGTCACCTATTTACAATCAGTTGAAGTCTTGTTTTAGATTCAGCCTAGAGCTAAAAGTGTTGATTTGGTGACCCTTTTGGTGAATGAAGCGCTTACATTTTCTCTGGTAAATCACAGTAATAAGAGTTATCCCTGATTATGTACACAGTTCTTTGCAGTAGGGGAACTGCTGCGACAGACCAACATTTAACAAACAAGGAAGTTGTGATATCAGGTTTCCAGTAAGTTTGCATATTCCCATCACATGCTGTACCTCCTGCAGAGAGAGCGAGAGAGTTTTGGTCACTGGACAGACAATACACATAAATGAAGTGAAACTAATATTTTCAGCTATTTACTGTGAACATTAAAATCACCTCAGGCCAGGGTGTCTTGGTATTCTTTATCCACCTCCTGACTACCTCCTGCAAAAAGTTAAATATCAGAGTCTGAGTAAATCCTCATACAAGTCATTTTTAGAAACAGTGGTAAAAGAAGTTTTATTAGTTGTGTGAATGAGTAACACAGTGAATAACAATGCTGTTCCCCAGGCTTACCTTCCTCGGCGTCTGACTCAAATGCGCGGACTTCCCGATGGTCACCTGGAAAAAATTCAAGGTTTTATTGTGGGTTACAGTCCACGGGTGTAAAACCATCACCAAACTAAGCAAGTTCATGACCTGCAAGGATAGGAAAATCCCCTGCGATAAGTTTCCAACACATGAATCTGATTATCTTATGATTCAAAGAGTGATGATTAGAAACCAAGCCTAGTTTTTTAGTTTTTGTCCTGTGTAATACATGTGACTGTACTTCCCAGGACATCTTTAATGTTAGAAGAAAGCCCAGGGAGCAGTTTATTATTTCATGTTAATAATGTAACACCAAGGTAGTACAGGGATACTGGGAAAAAAAATTGGTCAGTGATCAACAGTTGTAGTAGTCCAAAGTTCAAAACACGGCAGGAGGAGCTCGTGCTCGAACAGGCTTGGATTGTGATCAGACCGTCTGTGGTGAGTTGGTTAGATGTCATGCTGGATTAGCGAGGCTGTCATGGAGGCCACTAGAGAGTAGTAAAAGGGAGTGAAATATTTTTAAAAAATCAAGCAAAAATAAATCAGCTCTGTAGCAAGGTTTCTTTTTGTGTTTCAGTCAGCAAAAAACCTAGCTGACAAATAGAAAAATCATTAGATAGAAACCCTTTTTTTCACCTCATAAGTCTATGGAGCTTTAAATGACTTTAAATGTTGACAACTGAAAATTAAACCTGAACTGAAACAAGTACATACTGGCAAAGAAACATTTGTGAAAAATAAATCACAGACATTAAAATTGGTAACTCACTTTTAATGTCTGTGATTTATTTTTCAGTGGAACTTTTGATATATTTGTACTTGGTGTTTTTCAAGTCACAGTCATCTGATTATATGTTTTCTTTATTTTCCATCGGAACATTTTCAGGTGTCAGTACATGTTTCATTGTCAGTGTTTCCTTTTTTCAGTTCAGGTTTTGTTTAGTACTGTCGATTACCGACATTTAAAGTCACTGTCACCGAATGTTAACCCATCGTCCCAGTTAGAAAAGAACAAAAGCGGCAGTATTGGATGTCCTAAGTCGGACGTACTCATAAGGGGTGTTGCAGAGAACCTCCGGGCCTCTGTAAAGAAATATGATGAATGAATGAAGAAGTCTTGTTACGACACACCCACTGCAAACATCTCTGTCTGCTTACTTCACCTATTGTTGTGGGATATTTTCCACACTGCTGAACAATGACTACTGTTTTAAGATGATGAAAGCTACACTAATCCTGTCTCACAATAAAAGACAGTGTACTTTCTCATCAAGTATAACACGTCTGCTTGCCAAGTGTTATTCAGGTTTTTCCACCTGCAGCTAATCTTCATCTATTGTCTGCTTATTTCCTTGTAGATGGACAACTAAATATCATAGTAGCAGAGGTACTGTTGTAATTGCATGCTCTGTCAGTACTCCTAGTCACTATTGTTTTTTTTGTTTTTTTTACAGTAAAATGGTTAGCATCACAGTTTTTTGTGGAAGCTGCTGTTCTGATTTTTCATAATGTTACACTACATTGGAAGATGTTTTTGTTCATTCATTAATCGACTTAGATTAAGTTAATTTTCCTTCATATGCACAGAACTAGATGTCATTAAAAGCTACATTTTCATTAGAAGAGTGCATTCCAGCCAAATAAAGAACAGAGGGTTCAGTAGTACGGTTCAAGTGCTTAGACATTTTGTCTTGTACCTTTTTACACCTGTTGTGTTCAAACTCACAAAGAAAAACATTTAGACCAAAAGCCAAACGAGGCCCTGTGTGGATACTTACGTCGAGATCGCCTTTTGTAAAGGATCACCACCACCAGCAATCCTACGATCAGAGATCCGATAACCAGCAAAGGAGCAACTATTGTGGTGACAGACGGCTTTTCTGGTCCCTCGCCTGAATAAATGAATAACAAAGATTTAATGCTCTAATCCTTGAAGTCGTTAACAAAAAGAGGAAAGAAGTGTTTGTTAAAATGAGGTATGTAAGCACAGTGGAAATTCCCCCTGTAATAGTTAGCTGCCTACATTCACTTTCTCTTTTACTCCTGCTGGGGTCGGCATTTGGACAACAGCCCTGAGTGAAAACGCCAGCCTTGTAGAGAAAGTAAACAAGATGGCAGGCAGACAACGACAAATAAAGATCAGCTGATAATGAATGACTTTTACTGTAAGTGGCCGCTGCCAGAACACAGAAAACAGCTCAGCTAGAGTGCCTCATGGGAACCTGTTGATGATTTAATATTGTTGTCTAATAGTGAATCAAAAAGCTGTATTTTCACACGTGCATAGTTTCCTTTCTTTGTGCGGAGCATTGTTTTGACGTTTTGAAGTCAGATCAGTGTTAGAGACATGTTGCAGCCTGGCTAATCATCGACTTGTGAATCAAAACAACTTCAGCACAGGACATGCGGGGACCAAAACAATCTTTTCTGGAATGTATTTATATAAGGCTCCTGCTTTTTTTGTGGTTCAACGTTTACCAGGTCAGTCTAACCTGCCATGATGTTTGTTTTCGTCTACAGACAAACAGGCTCCTGAAGACTTTTTGGCTCAGATACACCAAATCGACTTCAAAGAACTAGTGTCGATGAAGGCTGACTGTTGAATCACCTCATGTTGCCTGTGTCTCTGCCAAATAGCTGCACTAATACACACCGCGCCTGTGTGAAAGGAAATTCCTCTCCATACCAATAGGAAGTGGTGGTCTATGTTCATCATTCAAAAAGGTAAACATGAAGTCTCAGGACTGTATTAACAAAACCAAAACAGCACTTTTAATCAAGCTACAGGCTCTGAGGGCTTTCTCTTTCTTTTTCCATTTCTCTACTTGTTTCTCTTTCTACCTTAGTTTTCACTCATTGGAAAATTCATACCTCTTTAAACTCCAAAGGCAACAACAAGAACAGAAAAAGTACTACATTTGGCATGTTGTTCAAGTTCCTCTTCCTAAATGAAGGTGTGATATCTAACAATAGTGACATCCGTGTTGCGTCAGAGTTCAAGGGGAAGGATGAGCTCATGTGTAACTATGGTGGATATTCCTGCATGACATTTCAGTGTGTGATGCAGGATTGAACCAAAAGGCATTAAAGAACATATACCTGAGTGGCTTGATGCATCTTGTCCCTCTGGTACTTCAAATGTGACCTCATCCTCTTTGCCTCCACTGGTGTTGAACACTGCACATGTGTACTTGGAATAAGTGGATCCTGGCAGCAGAGTCAGCTTGCTCGAGAGTTCAAACAGACCACTTTTTGTCTCCTCCTCCTTCATTTCAGCGCTCTTCGTCCATTCCTCGTTGAGCTTACCAAACCAGCGAATCTGACCTTTCGGGTAGCCACCAACAGAGTTACAAACCAGGGTACCGCCTGTACTTTGACTTATCTTCTCAGATTCGGAGATTATAGTAGGTTTGCTGTATTTGGCTGTAATGAGAGAGGAAGCATGATCATAAAGCTGAACATTGCACCACAACGTCAATTAAATGACATAATTACATGATAATGTAGAAACTGACTACAAGAGGCATTTTTGATTTTGATTATTTGTCACAATGAAACAGAAAGCGTCCAACAGAGAGAGACAGCTGAATCTGTTTCATGGGAAATACCAATCTGCTAGTGGAGGAAAGTCCCCTGATCTCTAAACTATCTTCATTCCATCAAGGCCAACATTAAATCTTTCGACAAGAACATTTTCTGTGTGTAACAAGAACATATAATGTTAAGAGAAACAGGGAAGTCTTTAATTGTGGCTTAGCTTTGAGGTGATTTGTAGAGATTAGCTTTGAAGACTAAAGACGGCCATTTCTCTGTTTCACATAATTGTAAGAATGTTTCAGTGGTCAAACATGGCTGAAGGCTCTCACCTGTGACTTTGAGGCTGGTCTCGCTGGGTTTATAAGTACCACCTCTGTCTGTCAACACCAAACATGTATAAAACTCCCTGATGCCCCACAGCAGTGTTGGCGATGTGCAGGGATACATTCATGTTCCTGTTGTTCCAGGATGGTTCAGCAAACGAGTAGCCTGGCTGTTTTTTAATTTCCCCTCTGTGAAAAAGCAGTACGGGCTCGTCAACTCCCTCTTTCTTCCAACTGACTGTCCGGATTACCACGTCTGTTGCCTCTTGAGAAGCTTCGACAGTACACTCCAGCAGTGACTGCTGGCCATACTGTCCCACGTTTTCAGTCTTGCATTGCACATTTACAAAGCCTGTAGAGGAAAAATGTGTTTTTTGAAAAGGGTTGGGACGTTACATCAGTAGCAGGCAGAATTACATACTTCATGCTCTCAGATGAGGCAGAACTTACCGGCATTCCCTGCAGTGATGATGACTGTGAAGATAAAGATACCAATGGAGGCCATGTTCATTTACCTGAAATGACAATTTTTAAAGACATATGTTAAAATGGAACAAACACATAAACCCATGGAGGGTTTGTTAATTTCACTTGTAGAAGACAGCACACTCTCTCTTGAAATAAACTAAAACTGCACTGCTCCTTTAGTTAGGTATTGCAACATAGTTCTGGTTGCACAAGCTTAACTCAGTTCGCGGTGGGTCTGATGTGTGTAATTGGGGTTTTACGATGCACATCATGCAAAAAAAATGAGCAGATGAAACTGATAATGCTGACCTCAGATGACTGTACGTGGAGTCACCAGTCAGCAGGGGAGGCCTTCGTCTGCTGGTAAGAATCACAATTGTCTCTGTCAGTAGACAATTGTTACACCATTATACTGGTAAGTATAATGGAGTGAAACAAAGAAGCATAATGTAGGTGAAAGGAGTTTATGTGACTTTAGGGAGGTGTGTTTGCTTCCAGAAAGTGACATCAGGAGAGGGCAGGCGCACCGTGAGTCACGTTCTGCTATCCTGGACTGAGCAGGCGAGCAGCTGATTTCACCACATGCAGACAATCTTAGCAGAAAAACGAACTAGCTTGCCAGTGATAATACGCCCTGCTGTGACAAGTCAGAAAAGTATTAAACTAGCAGAGGAGAGGAAAGAACCTACGGAAAATGTCACATCACTGGTACAGAAATGTGCTTTGCATTGCAAAGTTTCCACCTGAAACAAACACAGCCTCCACTAACATCATAAGTCGACTGAGACGAGACCACCAGGGCTAAAAATGGTTTACTGGCTGGTTTGTTTCAAAGCGCTTATTTGCATTGGACCACGACCAGTGACACAAATAACAAATCAACAAAGACAAAAGGCTCATTGACAGGTCTCAAAATAACCCAGCCTGTTCTAATTTAACCCAAGGGGGAAATTGCTTCTATCAATACACAAACATCTCTTAGCACGTTAGATCTTTCCTAGCGGAGGACACAGTACCCAACCTGATATTTTGACCTTTTTGGCCCCTTTTTATAAATAATTTCAGTGTTTGTCTTCTTAAGCCGGCATGTACAGCAGTCTGTTCCTGTGATTTGTTAGACTGCTAAAATAATAGAATTGCGCAGAGGTCATTTGTGGCTTTGCTTTTGGTGACCACTGAACCCACGTGATGTCCTCCTGTTTCCTTAAACCCTCCAGCAATCGAAAAGAATCTCACAATATGATCTCTAGCTCTCTGCTTTCACTTTTGTTGCTTTTGCATACCAGGTGAAAACAGCATAGAGAGATATCTTTGCATGCCCTGCGCTTTTGGGAGGGGCAGTTCCCCTCATTCAGCAGCAAAAAGCAGAGAAAAAAGACAGACTGGCTTTGAAGCTGCATGATGAGCGTGACAAAACCATCAACTGCTGGGTTACGTACTACTTCAGCTTTGTTTTGTCTTTTGTTAAAGGATCTTTGACCTGGTTTCAGTCCTTTTCTTTCTTTTTTTTCCTTTGCAACCACGCAGTTCCCACAGTTGGCATTATTACTGATTTTCTTGTAAGTCTCCACGGGCCTTATTTCCTCAGCTCAGTTCTCCTAAAATGGCCAAAGCTGGAGTTTGTTTGTTTTCCTAAAACACATTTTTTATCCTGTGAATGCAGCTGAACAGAAAAACAAAGAAAGTAGGCTCTCAAGCATTAGATTTTATTCATCATAGTTTTCATAGCCAAGTTAATTTGCAACGTGTGTCCCTTAAAGAGGCTTTTATATTGAGATGACATGACAAAAACAAACACACACAAAATACAAAACAGTTACTAAACTAGATCCTAAGTGGAAACTATTGGAGCACTTTTGCAAGTTGTTTTTAACTTTGAAATGATCCTTGTCTCCCAGCCATGATCCACAATCTGACCTCTGTCAAGTTCCAAATATTCCATCACTTGAATAGAAATAAGCCATCTTTGCACAAAGGATGTTTTCTGAAAAGACATTTGCATCCTATTTAGATTTATTAAGAGTGACTGAGCCAGAAGCCAGGAGAGATTGTATCATGTCACTGATCACCTTCGCACTGAATTGCACATTATCGAAAACTGACTGTATTTGATTTCTTGAGGAATGTGGCAATAGTGAGATCTTATCGGCGTCTTGCCTTAAATGTTTATTCATTGGTTAAATATTATCCTAAGAAGGTGGGCGAAAGCTGACTCAGGCCAGAAAGCTGCACAATACACATACAAATGCATGCGTTAATCTATCTGACATATTCATTTGTCAGTCTAAAGACATGCAAGTGTTATATTGTAAGTGGCGGACTAACATGGGGCTGGAACTACTTCAGAAACATGTTTGACCTGCGGTCAACTAACACTTAAAGTGTTTCAATTGAGCAGATAAAGAGTCAAACTGGAAGAGAAGGTCAACGAAGAGGAGTTTTTTTTTTTTTTATCACACTTGAAGAGTCTAAGACGTGCCAAATACGAGCTCATTTCCTTTATTTCGAAGAGCTGTGCTGACCCCTGTGCTCTGCTATTTGCTTCCTGTTGGCTTATTATTCCCTTTCAAAAATAAACTATGAAGTCTTGGTTTGGTTGTGCTTGTTGTTTGCATTTATTTTTCCTTCTTGGCTACTCACACGTCTCATCTCCTGCCTGAACCCAGATCTGGTTCATGTCACGGCACAGCACAGTCACAGCAGTATCTTGTTATGGCCTTAATTGACTGTTATAATTTCCGCCCACATCGTTCCACAAGCTTTTCACTTGCCATTCGGAAATGGTCACTATTACGCCAACACAAAAGGACAGGGATGGCCCCCCACCTCTCCTAAGCGACTTGAAGGAATAAGCGATCTTGTGTTTGAGGGAGTAAGTGGGAATTCTTACATTACTAAACTGGACAAAAAAAAAGCAAACCCACAGTGTGGACAGTCATTCAGACAGCGAAAGAATTCGAGCACAACACAAATGTGCGTTCCCAATACAATAATTGAGTCACTGCAGCTGTGTGGTGGCGGATGCCTGTCTGAAACTGTTGGACACGGTGGAGAAACATCTGTGCTCCCAAACCTACCACGCCAGGATTTAGGCTAATCCATGACAATTATCTTCTGATTGCAACACAATGAACATTACATACCGAGTCTTGCTAAATCGCCAAGAAGGACTATAGGTCAGTCCAACTCTGGAATTATGGATACACGCCATCATGGGGGACAGGTCAACGCACTTGACGGTTGTGGTTTCAACTCCAGTGTAATATTGTTTTGACCTCAGTGATCCCACAGGATGTACTCTATCAAATTTCTTGTCTCTTCAAACGGCCCTGGTGGCCTGGCCTGTCTGTACACGTCAGTACACGTCTGGTGTGTGGAAGACCTCACGGTTGTTGTTTCCACGCAGCTGCTGAGGCTTATTGTCTGCGAAATCGTGGAGTGCAAAGATGAAACTTTAGTCCCAGCAGCAGTGGCATTTTACAGTTCACTAATCCATTGTCTATCTGATCCTTTTTTTTTGGAGAGACAGGTGTAGCAAAGATTGTCGGTTTTATACAAGCCAGTAAAACAATCTATTCTTACTCACGACACTTCAAACGTTGTTGACAAAAATCCCTTAAATTAAAAAATCTAGGTGATAACCTCAGCCACTTTTTGAAAGTGAAGGAACAATGGCACCAAAGTAAAGACAGTCTCTTGACTTTTTTCAGTGTTTTAAGTCGGAAGTGAGCCTGTCCTCACGTTTAAACATCATGATCAAATTTAGACTCTGATGAAACATACAGACAGATGGGAACACACTCCTGTCACCACTGAGGATATTGTTTTGGCTCCATTCCTTCAGTAGTAAGAACATTACAACCACATGAGAAACTGGACATTTTAATCTACAGACAGGCATGAGGCCTCGTACATCGACTCAGCCCTTTAATCACAGGATCAGGTAACCAGACATAAACAATGTGCTGCACTCACGGAACCAACAGCAATAGATGTGGGATAAATACCGAAAATGACTCCCTGCCGCAAAGGTTACAGAGAAAACACTGCAGCAGCCTACACCCCACCGTGCACCTGGCATTGTAACTCGTCCAGTGAGATTACAAATGAAAAGTCCCTGCATAGTTGAATCGATTTCAAAAATTCACTTCTTCTAACAAAAATTAACATCTTTTAACAGTGTAGGGCCGAGTGAGTGTGGGTATAAATATGTACAGTAAAATGGGGCTGAATAAGCTGGGAAACAATCTAATTGACATTTTACTGACCAATATTGCAATATTTTATGTATTTTTTAAAACCAAGCCTCTGTTCGATATTCACTGTGTAGAAGATTTAAAACTTGTGACAGAGCATTACCACACTGAAATATTAACTGATCTATACTCTAATGAAATTACCAAAAACTTATATGGAAGGAAATGAATTGCTGACAACAGCTGGCTCTCTGAAGCTGAAAATAACTCCATAGCACAGAATTGCCACCTGTCTTTGTCACTAAATCATCCAAGGTTGCTGCTGGATCAAAGGACGCCATTTTTCCACACCACAAATCTAAAGTTTTACCTGGGTTTCACGTTTTTGACTTAAAATGTATTAATTCTTCGGCCCTACAGTAAACACATGCCAAATGTGCACTTTGTAACAAGTACATGCACTGTGACTGCATATTTATTATACTGCATTTCATGTCAAATAACCCTAACCCATGCTTACCATGAGTACGGTCTATGCAGGCTTTAATTCACCACCCCAACCATGAACTGTCTGTGATAATATGTATGCATATGTTTTTCTATCTAAATTTAAGATTGTTATTTTATTCCGTTTTTCATTTTTTTTCCCTTATTTATATTTTATTTTCTGGTTGCACTATTTTTATGGACAATCTATGGAGTGGTTGCAAACTAATTTCACTGCTATTTAACAATTTCATGTGGTAAATAAACCTATAAATCTTGAATCTTGGCCCGAATGGGAAACTTGAGCCCAAATGCTTGATTTTTGATATCGATTTATCGGCTGATAAACTTACTATGCATATCATTTGCTATCATCCCTCAAATGTGGTAATCTAACTCTTGACAAATGTTTGCAAAGGAGGCGGGAAATTTTTACAGTTTTACCATAAATACATTTTTAAAAATCTTCACAAGGAATTCAGTAATATGAATTACACATAACATCTTTTTTTTTCTTTCTTTTTTTTTGCATTAGATCTCGACACAGATCAAATAACAAACAGGTTGATATAAATATATCAGTGTTGAGCCATTATCTGCTGATAATATTGGCAGACTGATATATATCGGTCAGTCTCTGAAGGGAACCAAAATTATTTGCATAAGAGCTGGCCTGACCATCTGAGTTGTTCCACCCGCCCTGCCAACACACAGTGGCAAAACTTAGTCTACTCACGTAGACCACAAAATGATGCGCAGAACAACACAGGCGCCTCTTTGCCAGAGAAAACAAGCAGATCTGTGGTGGGTATTTCATGGCGCGCCAACACATTAACAACACTGCCTCGAGATGCGACTGAACTCACTTTCACTTACACTTAAAGTATTTAGTGGAAACCACTGTACAAACAGCTCTCTGCTGCTGACGCATGTCCCCCCCCCTCTTCCCTGTTGTCAGTGCAGGGCACCTTTCTAACCTCAATAAGAAGATACATGCAGGAGTTTTCACGCAGTCACCCTCCACTTGGTGGTGTTAATTTCTACTTCTGTGGAGCCTGCGCTGTGTGCGAACACATGCTCAACGTCTATGATATCTGTGCGCTGAAAGTATATCTCAGGATTTCCAAAGGAGCATTAAGTGAGGGGCCGCGTTCACAAAGAGCATTTGAACGCGACACAGTGACCTAAAGTCGAGTCTGTCTAAGTTGTCTAGTTGTCTGTGTTGTTGTTAGACAGCAACGCAGACAACTTCTGTTATCTAAAATGTGACATAAAAAAACCCCCACAATGCTCGATATTTACATTGATTTAATTATGAACACGTGTGGGTTAACGCCACAGGTTAACTTACCTGTAGCGGTCACACGTCTGCTGCCTCCCTCCCTACCTACCGCACCATATATTTTCTGTACACACGCTCCATATGTTAATCGACACACACGCCCAGACGATAGTGTGACGAAACTCACTGTCCATATGACAAACACACAATGTAAAGACTTACCCGACACGCTCCTCAGCAAGGCAACAACACCGTCTCTCGGAGGAGGAATGATCGTTGTGCTGATAGTTTTGTCCATCCAGCCCCGGTCTGAAGTTTACTTTCACTTTCGTTATGAGTAACAGACGCTGCAGGGCTCTGGGCCAGATTTACTGGGCGCTGGCTCAACCCACACGGAAAGAATCTATAAACATATAGGTTTTAAGAGGTTCCGAATATATGCGACATACATAAAATTGGCCGGTTTCCATATTATATGTACATATATGTACATATACATACAGGTACCTATATGTACATATAGTTAGGCCTACATATATGCACCTATATGTTCACCTATATATGTACCTATATGTATATGTACATATAAGTACACATAGTTTCCGAATATATGCGACATACATAAAATTGGCCGGTTTTATATATTATTTGTACATATAGGTACCTATATGTTCACCCATATATGTACCTATATGTGATGTACAAGTTTCTTTATATGTAATTGCATGTACATCATTAAAAATTATACATAAAATATTTTAAAATGATTACAATGCATAGCTACATAGCCTACACAAACAAATAAAAACCCAAAATGTGGAACTTTAAATCATTTATTCACATTAAAACAATCAAATAAAACAAGAACAAGAACATAAATAATACATTGAAAATCCAAAAATGAATAGAAAAACCCAAAAATTATTTTTCTCTCTTTGCTCTTCTAAGCTTGGTGAGCTTGGCATTAATGGATGTGCCGATCTGCTCTTGCATGGCAAGAGAGAGAGAGAGAGAGAGAGAGAGAGAGAGAGAGAGAGAGAGAGAGAGAGAGAGAGAGAGAGAGAGAGAGAGAGAGAGAGAGAGAGAGAGAGAGAGAGAGAGAGAGAGAGAGAGAGAGAGAGAGAGAACATTTTAAAAGTATATTTAAGCTATTGTATAAGAAAACCAACAATTGGTGCAGTCAGTTACCTTTTTCTTTTAAGCTTTCTCAGTCTGCCTCTGCTCACTGTACTTTGAGTTTGGAATGTGAGGACATTTTGTTTCAAGTGTGTTCTCGGCCATCTTCATCTGGCATAGCTTCATTTGGAGAGTCTTCTAATTCTAAAATCACGAATTTGGGCAGTCAACAGTGACAACGAATTTGTCTTCAAAATAAGAGCTTTACATTGCATCCCATTGGAGTTTAGAACTCGGTTCTTAGCGGGGGGCTTTTAATTTGAAAGTAGCGACTGTTCGTAGCTACAGTCCTTAAGGCTCCCTATTCCTAGCTTGCCGCTCCAACAACAAGCGGACAACGAAGACAGCTACAGAGACCGAGGAGACGCTAGCATCTCCTGGATCTCAGAGGCTGTCCAGTTGCTCATCTTGACATCCGCGGATGAAGTCATGGACTGACTGCTGAGATCAGCTGTTTCCTGGTTTTAAAACTCCCGGGCTGTGGGTCGCACAACTGTGCACATCATCGACACCTCCGCCCATCTCACGTGAAAAAACAGCTTGACAGCATTCTCCTAAACAGCCTAAGTGGATGGGGACGTGTTTTAAAATGGGGGTGGGAGGGAATGTCAGAGAGCTCCCAGCAGCTTGACTCAGCTCTTATGGAAGTCTTAGGAAACACAGAGATCCCAAGTCCATTTGAGAAGACATTATTTCCACCCCTTTTTAAAGTCTTAACTGTAGCTGCTGGGAGTGTTGGTCTGCCCCATAAGTCTGAGGGTCTATAATAGTTATTCTAATGCTCATATGAAGTTTCAGCAGTCTCAGGCAAATCAAGTAAATATATTCCTCTTTCTCTCTGATCTTTCTTGCAGCGGAAAATCTCTTCAGCACAATCAATCCAGGTAAGACAACACACATAGCAAATACAACCATGGTCAAAATTGATTTTTAATGTTCATTTCCACTTGTGCCATTTTTTGAATTCATATTTCTGTAGTGACTTACATCCAGCAACAGGGATTGGTATAGGATGCAAACAACATATGTCTTGCATCATAACACACGTTAAAAATAGACACCACAGGAGTTACATTTCATATATCTGAAATGTAGATCTTCTTGAATGACAGCTGGCTGACACGGCAGTCACACACACGTGACTCAACAAGACAGAAGCAGGAGGGAGTTTGAATTTTGGTTTAAATAATGTGACATGAAATGTACAAAAAAAAAAGGACTTGTTTGTATATCTCCAGTGAGCAGGATCGTTAACAAATGCGTAAGGGGGTAAAACAGAGAAGAAAAAAAAGGCTGAGCTGTCATAAGGTCACTTGTCAAATCTAGGATGGGCTTACCAGAAACACTGAAGTGTCAGGACCAACAACATTCCATTGACTCGCAACAGAAAAACTAGACCTCGATGATACTGGTAGGATGCACGCTGGGAAAACCCAACCTTGTTTGATGTTGTAGCCTAACACGCAAACAGGCACACTTTTATTTTAGAGTCAGTTTTTACCTATAAAAACACGGGGCACTCAAAACCGGCACTGGGGTTACAATAATCTAAGGTTTGTGACTACAATATAAAAAAGGCTTATTCCAATTCTGTTTCCTGACATGGGACCTAAGACAAATGTTTGCATCTTTCAGATCACAATGACAGTCATTTATGTGGTTCCTATTTGGCTCCTATGTGAATAATAATAATCAGTAGAAAGATTCCAACTTCATGCAACAACAATACAACAATTATCCACAAAAATAAAACAACAGACAGGTTAAATAAAAAATAAAATAATTCACAGTTATGTTTCTTCTCACATTCAGAGCACACGTGCATGCAAGATGGGTCAAAACTGAACACAGTGCAAAAAAAAAAATGCTTTTTTTTCTTTGCGCATGTTCAAGAAGCTGCTTGTAAGATCACCTACAGCTTGTGCTGTCGCAATAAAATTAGGGGCATCGGTTGATATGAGAAATGTGATCCTTGTACCCTTCCTGGCAGGTCAAATGCATTACAGGGGCAAAGGCAAGACTTTGAACCATGTAATTAGAAATACATAAAGTGCTTCTGTCAAAACAAACAAACAATAAAAACAGTACAAAAACAGTTTTCAAAAAAGAGGTATCAAAACAATGCACTTGGGGATGTAGAGGAGACTGGTGTCTGTTGGACATCAGATTGGGTTCCTGCGGTACAGACAAATGGGTTTGGGGTTCCTTGTTTAAAAAAAAAGTTGGGAAAAAAAAAAGTTCAGAGATGAGTGGATGTAAGGAAGGGGTCAGTTGGCTGGGATTCAACCCAGAATGAGGCTGGACTTGCCCCCAGGTGGATTTCTGCGGCCGGACGGAAGCCCTGCAGCGGAATCCTCAGCTGGAGGGGCCTCATCCGGCTGCCCTGGAGCTGCTTCAGGCTCAGCAACGCTGTTTTCTGAACACAGGCAGAGAGAAGTGACAGTTACATTTGGAAACAATTACAACATAAGTCACTATAATTTTCTTATGAAAGCCCACTCCTTGGACTCTTGCCTGGTTCATCTTGGTTGCCAAATTGCACACTTCGACCTGAGGTAACACTAAACACATGCTGTAAATCTACATTACGTGGGACTGTCAACATCTTTTGACTTTGAGCCAGCCTTGATCATATCATCTACTACTGACAAAAATCTTCAGTTTTTTACTTGCTTTGTTCTTTTAAATGATCACAGACTTAAGGGCCATACACACCCAGAAAGATAGCTGAAACGATAACTATAAATAGATTGTTTTGAAAGTCGCTCCAGCTGCAATGGATGTCTACACCTCTACCGTAACGACAACAGTGGCAAATGATATTGTTGGGATCACTTTAAGAGCAGAACTTTCAGAACAGCCAGCCGATCAGAATCCATATGAACTTACACGGCCATCAGTTGCTTGAGTTTGGTGACATTTTCCTACAGAATAATGTAATAATGTCGCAGGGGTGCTTAAAGTATTGTTTTCTGTAGCCAACCTTGTTTATTTAATTAGTTCATTTAGGAAACACTTTTTAGGTGATCTATTGTCGTAACACAGTCTTGCTTATTTACACAACTTATTAAACGCTTATATAACGTATATTAGGCTAAATATAATCTCTGGCACTGATAGGGTCTCTGAAGTTTATTTTGATTACCTTTTTAACAATGGGCAGGATAACTGACTCAGCCAAATTATAAATAACATTCGTCCAACAGAGTGACTAATTCTCCTAACTCCTCTTGTCTTCGAGGGATTTTCTATAACCATAGCCTTCTGGCTGTGTTCTCTGTTGTTTCTCTGTGCAACATACAGCAGTAACATATCAGGTCATTAACATCCAGTTTCTGAACCTGCCTACACAGCTGCAACACACATCCTGTGTTCGGCCCTACTGTTTACAAAACGTCATTGCTCATCCTGGATGCTCACATGTTTATCATTAGTTATTGTTATCGTCATCATTCCTGGTGTAGACAGCCCTTCAGAGATCGCTGTTTCTCCCCTTTCTTATAGCCTCACTGGTATGAATTCTGACAAAGAAGCAGTTGATACTCCATTAACCATTAGCAGAGATATAGGATGGTCTGCATCCGAAAAGACTTTTCCTCCTGTAATGTGAAAAGTTAACCACACTATTTAAAAAGTGTGTAACATTTTTCATTGTTCATTTCATGTGTTTTTGCTGGTGCATGCAGCTTTACCCTCTGTCTTCCTGCACAAAAACATGTATGTAGCCATCACATGCATATTCAAGATTAGTTACAGGCAATAATATCTGCCAGCAACAGTCGCCATTTCAGAAAACAGAAGTGGAAGGTCACTGGCTGAAAGTGAGAAGCAGCTTCTGACTTCCTTTATCTGATATCAAAGAACAACTATTTTAGAGATGACTGAGATCACAAACTTACTTTCTTAGAAAAGGGACTGTTGTATTTGATGCTGTATTTGCTTAGTTATCAGACTGCCCACGAGCACAATAATCCTGATTTTTGTTATATTTTGGATTAAAACATTTAGTTTTTAGTATAAACAACTACTGTTGATCAAACCTCCAACAGTGTGTGTAAATTACAGAAGGTATTGTAATAAAAACTTACAAACATATTTTGAAAATGAAGAGTGTCTGTCTGTACACCTACAGTATATGTGTATGTCTAAGCGTGTGTGTGCTTCACAAATAGTGAATCTTATGTATTTTTTATGTATATATGATGTTATACTGTATGTGTGACATTTTTGATGATGTATCACAAATCTGATCTTTGTAATACTGACCAGTTGATCACTGGTTTACTGTCTGTCAGGTGGAGGGTCCTGCCTATCTAGTCCATCTATTGTCTTTCCTCTGTTCTTTTGAGTACAGGTGTTTTACCCATTGTGTTAAAATGACTACAGATATCAGGGAGAAACAATATGTTAAGTACCAAGTACTGTAAAACTGGTTGATCTGACCAGAAAAAAAGCGATGCTTACCAATATCACGTACAGAATTTTCTCCATCCTAAAAAATACAAGCATAAAACAAGTTGTTAGCATTTCATTAGATTACAAAACAGGAACTTCTGTACCGTGTCATCAGACTTGTTGAGGAAATGAAGTTAGCTGTCTTTGTTAATACCTGATTTCTTTGAAATTGATACACAAACTAACTTTGTGAGACATTAAGTAACGGAGATTTAAAAAAAAAAAAATACTTCAACACATTTGAACTTATGTTGGTTCCCTATATGTCTGTCTGCTCTCAGGTTTCACTTCATCTATTCCCACCATAACTCATGATCAGAGGCATGATCTTACTGTGGCCGGGGCGTCTGCAGAGTGGTTGGTGGTGGGGTTCGCTCCTCTCCTCAGGGGTGCTGACGGCTCACCACACAGCACTCCTGTGGGCTTCCCACCTGGAAGAACAATGAGATAAAATGGCTTAGATAAATAGGCTTTCAGACAGAAAGTTAAAAAAAAATTAGGTTTTTTTTTTTCATTCTTCAATATAGACAAAAAGACACACAGTATGTCAACAGCATTGCATTTTCTGTTTCAGTCTGAGCCACGGTGGCGGAACAACTGGTGACATTATCATCCCTTGACAATGCTAATATGTCTAAACAAAAGGTTTGTTAAGGGAAGATCAAACAGCATCTCAAATATACATGTCTAAACAACAGTGTGAGGGTTACAGACTGCACATGAGGGAAAGCTTGACCTCCATCAGCATGGTGGTGTTTCTGGCTATCAGACAATCACAGGAAATACAGTTGTTGGCTCCTATCTCCAGTCTTAGTGTAAACATCAGCAGCACTCAATGTCCTCCAAATATCAAACAGTGTTTCACATTAATTACCCGGGACTGCTGCAGCATGCCACTGAACGATTTATCTTACCGCTGGAATTTCCCAGAAATGAAGACTGTGCCATAAATGGGGATCTTTTTATTCTCAGATATAGTTTTGGAAGTGGCAGACAACAAGAGGAAATGCAGCCCTTGTGAGGGGAAAGACCCGTGCAGTCCACTGATGTAATCACCCACACCGCGCTGGACTTTCCTTTGTAGGCGAGCCTCTCATACACATTTCCTGAATGCTTCCTATTTTGCTTTGGGGAAATTTCAGACTTTGGAACTTTCACCTCCTTTTCAAATGTTATGTTAACAATAACTCTTTTCACACTAATGTTGATTTTTAACAAAAATATGCAGTCATGTGCAGCAATGTTGAATTATAGTCTTTGTTGCTTTGCTTCCACTTTCAATAAGCCGGCCTTTTCTTTGCAAGCTAGCCTCCCCAACACATTTCTAACTTGCTGCATATTGTGTCCTCAGTACATTTATGATTATGGAATTTTCACTTCAATTTCAAATGTGGGGCGGCTGTAGCTCAGTGGGTAGAGCGGGTCAGCTAGTGATCGAAAGGTCACTGGTTCAAATCCCAGCAACAACCCCCGCCACCGCTTGAAAAAAGGATAAAGCAGTTACAGATGATGACGTGACATGACATTTCAAATGTCACTTTCCAAATAACTCTGTTCACACTGACGTTGATTTCCAACAAAAATGTGCTGCAGTGTTGTTTTTGAATTTTAGGCTTTGCTACTTTGCACCTTTAATCCTCTTGGTTACAGGCTTATTCTCACTACATACTCTATCCTAGGATTATGTTATTAGGAGTATGTTATTGTTATTCTCAGAATAAATAAGGCTGCTCAAAAATAGTTGGATTTTCTTATCCTGACAAACAGCAAATATCTGTATATTAATGCAGAGTGCCACTGTATTTCTATTCTATTTCAATAAAACTCAACTACACTATACTTGTACGAAAATACGGTGCATTTTGATTCACTAGCCTTCATCTGTAGTTGGTATACAGTAGCTTCAAACCTCATTTGTGCAGAAATGTGAATGTTTTGAACAAAGTGGATATACAACTGTGCAGCAGACGGGCAGATTGTGCTGCATGAGTGGTTTGAGAAGTTTGGTGTTGACACGGTAAAACAGGTTTGTTGCCAACCGACCTCATAAAGCCCTTATTTTAGACAGTCCTGGTGATATCATTTGCAGAGGGCTTCCTGTGCATTTGCAACAAAACAAATTGCCAGCTACTTTTACATACTGCACTATACTGACATGATGTTGAAAGGGAACAGTAACAAAGTTACAACTATACTACCTGAATATGGTGTTTAGATTTAGATTCTGCCTGTTCAATATAAAATACATAAAATATCTCTGAATCCATAATATCCTGGTCCATAATACATTGTAGGAGCCATATTTTTGTTTTCTGTTTATTTTCCCTTGTTTTGGTGTGGTGACGTGATGTGGGATGGACCCCTTAATTAACCCATAAAATTTCACCTGTCACCTGGATGTCAGTGTTGGAGAGAGAGGCTGACCTGGAAGTGCACATTTTCGTTTACCACATGTTTAGCTCACAGTTTCTACCAGTTTTTTGTTCTTTGAAGAATTCAATAAAACCTTTCAAAGGGAACAACTTGGAGTGGACATTAATCATTGGATGGCACATCATACATAATGAATCTTCCCAGTGTCAGCCTCTCAGCGGCTCTAGAAAGCAAGAAGCTGCTACAATACTGTTAGGACTAAAGGCTCATTAATATCAGTCATTGTGATGAAGTAAAAATGAGGGAGAGGGACGTTTCAGAGGAAGACTGTGAAAGCTCTAATGCACATTCATCCTGTTACCATGAAAGGTTACCTTAGATATTTTTAAAAAGACAAAACATCTTTATTTAGTTTGACAGCATTTATTCAGGCCGTTAGAAACTGCAACAGAAAATTTACATCTTTGTTTTAAGTTAGGAAATTAATCTAATGAAGAAATTCCAGCTTCCTGTTTTGAAGGATGCTGCTCTTTGCT
Source organism: Diplodus puntazzo (assembly GCA_963678695.2). NCBI lineage: Eukaryota > Metazoa > Chordata > Actinopteri > Spariformes > Sparidae > Diplodus > Diplodus puntazzo. The sequence goes on from OZ023156.1 coordinate 20,145,253, forward strand.
TGGACTCAAATAGACAGGTTAATAAATGTTTGCCTTGGTTACACAGATTTTATTATTATTATTATTTAGCCTTTATTTCATCCCCCCGGCAGGTATCCTCAAGATGTCATCCAACTTTTTGAACAGCAAAGCTACTGGGAATTATATGTTACAATCCAACCTCTCACTTGATGTGATTCACAGAAAAAGTGAAGATTTTACATTGACACCAAAGCTTTGGAAATTTTACCCGAATTACATAGTAAACACTTTTCACAGCTGTTCATTCATATCAAAGGCTGGAGTTCTCTAAGGGCCATCACCAGATGGGTGTTGTTTGAGTTGCAGCTGGACTGTATTGTGACACCAGTGGCAGGGTCCAACAAAGATAGCTGCACCCAAAAACCCAAAAAACAAACAAATAATCATAAAATTGAAGTATTTCACTATATACTAGCAGGGGTGATGTTATGATCGGCAAAGGTTGCAATAAGATTTATCCTTGATTGTTATTTATATTCAGTGTTCCACTGCATATTCAAAGTACACTAAATACATATATATTTAGTGTGATGTGTGGGATATAAATACATTTTATATCCCACAAATTTAAACATGTCAAATGGAGAAAAATAAGCCTTTTGTCAGACAATATCCAAAAAGAATTGCTGACCCATCTTAACACTTAAAAAAGTCTGCGACCAGACCTGAATTAGCCAAATCAATGCACACTAAAATGACGGCTATCTGGATTTTGGCTTTCACTATCAATCGTGCTTTCATCATTTAAATTCCCCTTTTATTCACAGAGTCGTTCTGATAATCAGACTACAGCAGCCTACAAAATAAAAGCTGCATAAAACATGTATCCATCTGCAGTGCCTTACATTTTTATGTCTTCTACAATAATATTGTTTTCACATAGCAGCTTCAAGATAACAATAGTTTTATGTTCAGACAATTAACATAAGCTGCCGACTCTCGATTATGCTTTGTTTCCTAAATGATGCAGAAGATTTCTACACCTCTACCTCATATTCAAGGTAGAACTTTCAAATACAGCGATGGCTCCGAGTAAGAGCAAGACACATCTCTTGTTACACATATTTTAGCTGAAATGGGCGCATTTGTTTGACTTTCTGTGTGCAGCAGGGCTCTGAAAAATGGGAACCACTTAACCAGATCAAAAATGCATACCTAGTATCACTTTTAGTTCCCACCAAGTTTAATTTCCTCTTTTAATAACATTTTGCTGTGTATCATATTACATTTAGAAACGTGACCCAACACGGGGCCAAGAATGTAAGAAGTTGTAAACAATACTGTATAATTATTCCTTTTAGAAATAGAATCGGATCATTAAATATTATAAGAAACACTGTGATCTGACGAGGACTCATTTAGTCAGGTGAAAACCTTGTGTCTCCCATGGATATGAGAAATCAAGTAATAAGCTTTTACACTAAAGCATCAATTATTTGGGGATGGGGTAGATGGTACCTGGTGGGTTGTTCCTTCGATTAGCATATGGGTCCTCTGGCTCAGCAAAAACACTGGAGGCCATCTTGTTTTTCCGGACAGGAGGCTTCTCCTCATCTGCACCAAGTGAAATGTTGGAGCCGCCACCAGGAGGGCGCAAAACCCTGGAAAGACAGAGATATTAAACACTGTTATTGACACCTTGATTGTATTCACTGGTTATTCTGAAGCATCTTCTCTCGATTCTAAAGGTATTTTAAAACTAGAATTACCGCCTGACGGTTGTATGCTTCTGTACACCAGTCAAGATGTAGTTTAAATCCATGTCTGTCCATACTCATATAATATAACCTATGTAGTGAAGACTTTGAAGGAATTTAACATTGAGTGATACGTGTAGTCTTTGGTGAAATTAAAATCATCACTATATTGACAGGTATGATTCCAGTTCCAATAATTTCCAGTGAGAAACTTTATGTCTTTATTTAGAGACTATCTTTACAGAGAGCTGTGCAACAACAATCACCTGAAGCTCAATAACAGCAAAACCACTGAGCTTCTGGTGGACAACTGCTTTGTGTGTAAGTTCACTGAGCGAAACCTTGTATATGTTGATGAAGGTTCAAAGTCATCCAGGTCATGGTAAATCTAGGTGCTGTAACATAGGCAACTGGACTTGTTTCAGCTTCTTGACGTTGTTTCACCTCTCATCTCTCATCCAAGAGGTCTGAAGGAACTGAAGAAGCCTCTTGGATGAGAGGTGAAACGTCTTCAAGAAACTGAAACCAGTCCAAGTCCAGTTGCTTACGATACAGCACGAAGATTCCTTGTTTATGTTGACATGCTTGGGCGATTGAGAATACTGATAGAACATGCATAGAGGCTACGAACTGTAAAAAGTGGATGCTACTTCACACAGGTTAAATCCAGCAGCACAGATAATCTCTACAATGGGTGCCCAAAAATAGACATCAACAATTCGTATATTGGTACTATATAAATGCAAGTCCATTCTGTTCCTGAGCTGAGGCTCTTAATAATGGCCAAAAAAGGGTTTTTGAAAAGTATTTTGCTGCCACAGTACAGTTGACCTTCGACATTTTGGATCTAAAATGCCATCACTTCATCATTTTATCCTTATTAGACATTTGTGTGAAACTTTGTCTTAATAAGTGTATGAATAATTGAGTTATGTCCATAAACATTTTTTTAACCCTAGCTGCTGAATGTTGACCACCAAAATCTAATCTGTTCATCCTTGAGTCAAAGTGGATATTTGTGCCAAAGCTGAGGAATATTCCCTCCATCACTCCTGAAATATCACGTTCAAAAGGAAGTCCATTCATAGGTACATGCAGACAACCCATAAACATGGGCCATAGCTATTGTCGGCGTGGAGGCTTCAAAAATAACGTACCTATTGATTTAAGTCAGACTAGGGTTGCACAGGATTAATCAATGGGAAATCGCTGTCCATTCACATTACCATATCAAGGTTAAAAAAAAAATCAATGCTAACTCAGCCCGGTGGTCGTAGATGATCTTTGCACTGTTAGGGCTGCCAGACTCAAGTTGGGAAGGAAAGACCAGCTAGCCCCAGGTGAGATGGAAAGGTCACATCAGACATGTCATTCATGTTTCAAACTGACCCTTAAATCACAAAGGGATTACAGCAGTCCTCATACTGTCCCTAGGTGGACTTTATTGGTAGGTTACTGTTTTTCCAGCTGTGTGGGTGAGTTGATGTTATCATTGGTAGTACCTGTGACAATGATATGTCATTATTTCAAGTATTATATTTTTTCGACAGAGTTCATATCAACAAAGTTAGACTAAATATTGTCATTTGAACATCAGCACAAACAACAGCCTCTAAAATGGCCTCTATGAAGGTTGGTTTTATTTCGTGGCACTAACATAAATTTGGTGTGTTTGATAAACTAGCAAGTCAGCGTGTATCCTTTGGGATACTTATTGTAGTCTTTACACTGCTTTATGTCCATATTCATTTTTGTCTTTTTCTCTAGAAGGGTACCGAAGGTAAGATCATATGGTTGCATGATCGGGTAAAAAATCATACTGTTATGATTGCAATATAATTCACGATTTGTGGACGTGATGATTCATGTATCACTTCCATTTTGATTTTCATGGAAAAAACTATTTAAAACTCACGATGATGTGACATTTGTTGCAGTCTGAACCAAACAAACATGTTGTTTTACATGTGGAGAAGAAAATGAGTAGGCCAGGGCATCTCTGCAGTGCTACAGCACTTCTTTATGATGCCTGTTTGTCACACATTTTACCTTTATGGATAAAAATGCACATTCTGCTGTTTGGATATTGCTTTCCCATTGTGTTAAATGCATTAGTCTAATGCATTTGGCCCTGTTATGCTATCATTACATTGTTATTGTCGCGCTATGATGGAATGTACCACAATGACCACATGAATGACTGAAAACTCAATCGTTCATTAGAACATCGATTCTTTAAACATGCATCGTCCCAGTGTTTAGCATCAATTCAGCAGCAGCAGGTGTGGATTCCTTTCACTCCATCTCCATGATGAAAAACACACATGTAGCTCGGGTTATTGTCAAATGTAGCCAGCTGTATCATGGCCCTCGCCTCACTGAGACCATATGCAGGGCAGAGTAGAGGCAGAGGATGTCTTTTTGTGCCTCACTTATCATCTCGATAACTGATATCCGTGGGGGCCCCACCCCGCTGGAGATAAAGATTTCATAAACATTTCGCTGTCAGGCAATAAACACGAAACAGTAACGAGGACATGTATGCGTATACCCAAACAAGGCCTTCGTTTAACTCTAGCGTCTGGTCTGCACTCGCTAGCAAAGCGGCTTCCCCAGCTACAAAAGGGAGGGTACATGTGTGCCATGTTGCTAGCTAGCGCTGCTGAAAATGGGAATGGTCCATCCCAGCAGACAAAACGGGAAGGTGTGGTACCGAGCTGCATCCTCGCAGCATCCTCACATGCTCCGTCGTAACCGTTTCGAAGCGGTTTAGTATTACCTAAGTTACAGGCAGGGAGCGGAGGGGAAAATGTCTTATATTTAACGTGAACCTATGAAGCGTTGAGGTTAACGGCCGAGGATTCTGGACTTGTTGGCTTCATGGAGGCTAACGGTTTACAGAACGACGCCTTTACCTGGAACTGCTTTTAGAACCGGGCTCCATCCCTTGAAATGTCGTGGTCGTCGTCATTTTTGCACAAGAAGTCGTTAGAATATCTATAAATCTGATAGGGTACACGCGAATTACACTTTCATTAGCAGCACTTTACCGCCTCATCATTGTCTATCCTAGCCGGTGGCTCCCAATAATCAACCTGCCTCCAGTCCAGTCTGAGCGGATCACAGTCAAACTGACCAGGGGAAGATGGCGCGCTTCCGGTCGATTTTTCAAAATAAAATGTGCTAACTTGAGTTTTAAGGTCATATCGGTGTTAAATCTAATAATTTATAAATTGTTTATTTGAGAACTTAATTATTAAGGGGCAATGGGTTGTTCATGACCCCGTAACTCATCAGAGGTTATTCATTTATAGTGTCATTTGAAAGCACAAACGCTGTATTTCCGGTCTCTCTGCATATTTCTGGGTGCTTCTCTTTACATCAACGGGTTTGATAGAGGTGCGGGTGGAGAGGGCGTTTTCACAGCCTAAGCACCGCCCACAAGCTAACAGCTCCGTCCATGATTGGATCCTGGCACATTAATCAAGCCTGTGATTGGAGGATGTCCTTACACGACAAGCTAGTGAGGTTGACCCATAAACTCTCCCATCAGTTTTGTTCGTGTACTGAAACAGCATGTTTATTTTAATGTTCTTGAAGAAGACATTGTTTAGAGATGATACTTTGGGTGAGAAAGAAAAAGGTTTTGAAAAGGAAGAAGAATGCGTGGAATAAAAGGACGCTACATCTGGTTCTGCTGAATCAATTTTTATCATTTATTGACTGTCAACTGTCCATAATGAGTCAAACACTTACATGAGTGCAATACTACACCAGTGGACTGCTTTTCAAAACCTGTCGCCTGCATTACCCACAATGCCACTTAACCACTGACTGATATTTTTAACAGCAGTAGTATGTAGTAGTACTCTCCAATACCTATAAACACACTGCGATATGTAAAAGTGTGGCGTAACCTTTTAAGTAAGGATATTTTGCTATTAGTAGACCAATTTATACAATGCTGCTTTATTTGAGACAAGCCATTATCTGCATTCAAGGTAAAATGCCAATTTGTAAACAGCAACCTTATAGCGGATTTCCCAGATCTGTTTAATCAAAGACCATTGTCATTTGACTTACGTCATGTCTTGCTACAGAATAGCAGTCAGGAAACAGCTGTGTAGGTGATTAACGGCTGACAAAACTTCAAATGGTGGAAATTTTCAGATGTAGGTTTTAGGCCAATTCTGCAGACTGTTACTTGCACACAACTGACCAGATGTTGATTTAAGAAAACTATCATGTCACTACCCTTTTTTGGCAGGCATGATTTTTCTTAACTAGCTCAAAGATGTAAGATTTGCCCCCCCCCCCTTTTTTTTAGACACATCTCAGAGATTCTGACCAGGCACTGAAGATGTTAAGGATGACTGAAATGTGTCAAAGGGTAAGAGAAAAAAATGTTCCTGTATAATTGCAGGTATTGCCCTTTAAAACTTATTTAAATCACCTTAGATGGATGAAAGTAAACCTCTTCTCTGGTTTTCTGTTGCAGGCTAAGAATCCAATACATTGTCTTCATGAACAGTTAACCTACTGCTTCTGATGGTATCTGCTGGTTTAATCCCCCTAAGGACCCATTAAACAAACAACAGGGACATGTTTAAAAAAGACTCAATTTATTCCAATAATACATTTTCATATCAACAGATGTGAATTTAAAATGCAGGCTTACTTAACAATAATAACAAAATTCCATCTGAATCAGAACCTCAATAACATAAGTATAAAAACAAAAGGACCAGGGTGTTTTTCTTCCAAAACTTCCAGAAAAAAAGAAAAGATCATGAGAAACTTTTAATTTCTTCAGCCCATTAGCTGCAGCTTACAGGTCGTCTACACGGCACAGTTCATACATGTTAACATACATACGACGGTGTGTTTAATCTAGGAACACCAACTGTGCTGCTGCTGCTGCCTTTGAGCATTTTGTAAGAGTATTCCACTAGATGGTATCAACACTGGTCATGAGCATTTGAAGACTGGGCATGTTCAGGGATGAGAGGGGGAGGTAGGGATGTCTGTAGGAAACAGTCTTTAGAGAGAAGAGCCTCCGGTTTGCTGTTGGAACACATCAATCGTATCTTCATCCTCCATTTCTAGCTGTAAGAAAAAGTTCGAAATGTAGTTGAGTATAGTATAGTAGTTTTGAGAAAGACAAAAATACAAGAGCTTTAATCCTAGTGCTCATTCAGTATGGAGCGTACATTGCCTGAATTTTCACATCCACAAAGCCAGTTCATAATATCGCCTTATCACCATTTGACAGCTGTAACTTAAACTGGATGGCAGCCACTCTGACAGTGCTGCTGTAAGGACACTGCCTCATATTTTCCCTCAGTTTCGTGTGACTTGCTTAATGCTTCCTGCATGTGCTTAACAATGACTACATTTTCATGCGAAGGCAGTGATAGGTCTTTACTGTGAAGACATTTAGGAAGTGCTGACTGCTAGTGAAGTCAGCTAACGTCACCAAAGATTGGTTCAGCAGCTATTTGGAAATAGATTTAGGGATTTTTTAATCTTACTTTACCGCCTTGAAGTTATCTGGAACTTTGGCCGGAGCAAAGTTTATTTAACTACATTTCTTACAAAGCATGATGACATTAAGATCAGACTTAATAATACAGATGTAATGGAAGCAAAAGGGGGAAAGAAACGCTTCGTGGCAAAATGTAAACTCTTTCTTTTATGTAGAGTGTTCTATGGAGATAACGAGCCAGCACAACTGCGCCATGGACTCTGATCTGTTGACAGTGCCATTTGTAAAATCTGTGCTTTATCTCTATACAACACCAGCTGTTAACACATTACATATACTTAACAAGGATGCCTAAGACTGTCCTGAGGGCTTACATGCTCCTCAGGACGGTCAAAGGTAAGTGCAAGAGTAACTTAACAGCACACAGATAGGCTCTGTTTACGTGGAGTGTCCTGTTGACTCACCATTCTGACAACAGAAGGCAGCAATATGGTGAGGTTAGTATTAAGCCTCACGTTCATGATGCTAAAAATGATTCTGCAGCGCTCATGTGTAGCCTTACCTGCGAGGGTGTGTCTGTTTCATTGATGGGCTGGCCGTCAAATCGAAATCGTATTTGTCTCAATGTCAGCCCCTGTGCCGGTGGACAGAGACATATTGTTTAAAACACAGAAGGAAGAAAAATCTGTATGGGGAACACTGACCTAGGTGTGTCTATTGAAATGCAAATGAGCAATACTATTACACACCTAATAATCTAGGCAATTATGGTCTATTCACCTCCACATCGACAACAACCTACTCAGACTGCCAACATAGCAATGAAAGTAAAAATGACTCTTTTTGAGCAGCAGCAGTAATTGTGTAGCACTCTCACCTGCCGTTCACAATAAGCTTTCATCAGTTTGCTGAGAGGAGTGTGCCTTTTGATCTTAAATTGCACCACTGAGCCATCCTGTCCTGCCACCTTCAGGTTGATGTGCTCATTGTTCTCCGTCTTCACTCCCTCCTGAATGAAAGAGAGGCAAAGGGTGAAAAGTTTTGGGAAAGTGAAGTTGAGCCCACATGTGAAGTAAGAACACACAAGAAGTTTGGTAAAATGTGACCTCCAGAATGTGTTATGCATGTACCCCCAACTTCAATAACCCTTGAGTAATAAACAGCTTTTAGACTGATGTACAGTATGTGCTTCGAGACAGAAGTAACTAAACCAATCACACCATGAGTATGAATACGTATTATTTTCACCACCTTTATATTTGCCGTCTTGCAGTAGACTGTACGACTGGTTCGGCACTGAGCACAGAGACCAGGGCAACAATACAACTTCAGTTAGCATTAGCATTAAACAAGTCAATTGACGACAATGGCCTACAGCTTAGAATAATGTCCAACGGCCTCGTCAGAGCGAAAAATACAGTTTGCTCTTATCAGCAGTCCCTCTTATCTTTAGATACTCTGGTGCAGGCTTAATGAAAATGAATACTTATAATATCAGTTAACAACTGACGATGTCAACGATTCATTTTTGCCCGTTATGTTGTACTCTGCTGTCTCCGAACATTAGCTTCGTTTCTTCGGTTCTTGCTAAAGTTAGCCGAGCATGAAATAACTACTGTATATCACTGCATGTAGCATTTGCACAGTTAACACTGATAGCGCCATTTGTAAAGCGTTGGGTTTATCTGTAATTGATTATTTCTTTCATACCACCCGGCTTTCGGGCTAACCTCGTTAGCTTATTATGCTAACTACACCCACTCGGTTAGCCTGCTAGCTAACGCGGTCGCTCCGGTTTTATGCCGTTGACTTTCGCTATTACAGTGCCATCGTTGACAAATTGATCTCAAGGGCGGCTTTTCGTGGTGTCTTCTGCACAATGATCGCACACGGATGGGGTAAACGCTATAAAGAAAGGCCCTTTTAGAAAATCCGCTCCTCACCTTGGGTTTTTCGTCTGCCATGGCTGCTGCTGTGTGTCCGCGCCTGTTCTGCTGCGGCTGCGCTGTCCGACGCACCACTTTGCGCCGGCTGCACTGCACACAGCTGCGCCAGATCAACTGAGCGCCCTTACATACACTGTACCAAAGATCAGACTTGCACCCGTCCAGAAACAGCATTAAAACATCCGTTCACACAGATAAACATTTTAATAATAAGGCGTTTGCACGATGATGCCAAAGGTATCTAATGACGTAGGTATTGTGATATGCTTGTACTTTTCCTTTTTGTTCTAGTCTGCCTATCACTTCTGCTCCACATTTCAAGAGGAATGGCTGTATTTTCAATACCATAAGTGAGATTTAAAATTTAATTTGCAGACTCAGATTTTACATGTTTTGTCCTCCTGCTCCATCACTACTGGTCCTTTTGTTTCATTGAATACAACAGGGCTAACTTGCATTGACATGGAAATACAGCCCAATAAAATTGTGGTTAATATCCTACTGCATTGATACCGGTGTTAAGACACTGAAAAATGAGGCAAAAATATGTGAAAATTGTAATCCAAATAGATCAATCTCATTCTTTATTTTCCCATGCACAGAAATAGCTTTTCAAAAAAATATACAATGACAAGTTCATTGAGCAATCTAAGACAAATAAATAATTTCATAAGAAATATGTAGAGAACCTCCTATACACCACTAATGACCCCAAAAAGACAAAAAAAACCCAAAGAGGTTAGTTTTTGATGAACACATGGTAAAACTAATGCTTTAAATTAACAAGTTTTTTTTTTTTTACGATTGATATATTGTGTCATGACTTACTCAAAAAAATCTTTTCCTAGTTTGATACAGGAAGAGCCCACACAACCTAAACATTTACAGTTGACCTAGGGAGAACAACCTAACCCTTTAGCTTGGTCTCCACAACATTGTCTAACTGCAGGGGCAAAGTTACACGTGGCATTTATTTAACTTTGTCTCCTGTCTTCCTTAAACACTCCCCCTTCATATAACCAGTTGATCCTTATCTTTAATAGCTTATGTTGTGCCTGCCAAGGAAAAGTGGATCATGTCTCGGGCACAAGGCTGCTGTTTTATCTCTCAGGAATTACATTAATATATGAAAATGCTATCCCGAGCACACAGCCTGGCCATTTAACAAGACATGTAATTCATCAGAATCCAACCTGCCGCTACAGACGCAACATATCAAAAAATATCTGTCTGGATATTTTGTAACATTAAAGTCTCCTATACAGACCCCTACTGATCTGTTCCTTTCTTACTGCAATACTGATAGAGTCCATCATAAGAAGAGTAAGCAGAAGGAATACAGCTGTCGATTGCAACACAATACAGTAGTTAAATAGATGTTCCTCCCCAAACCAAAATAAATAATACATTCATAATAATAAATACTGAAAGACTAGAAAGCATAACAGGAGTTTGAGTTGAAGTTTGAGTCTGAAACTGTTCAACAGTAATTGTGAGGTGTAGCGGAAGAGGTCAACTGGCAGATTCTTAATGAGCCCATCTGTGGCAACAGAGGGGCTCTTGTCTGCTCCAGTCTAAATTCTTCAGTGTAACATATTGTTATCATACACCGTCAGCACCAAATCATGTGAAATGCAGGTTGCGGTCACATGTTCCTATGACCATGACTTGACAATCTCCTTCAACGTGTGTGTTTGCTGTATGTTTAGACTGTCTGGCAGCCAAAAGTGCAAGTACTTTCTGATCAGTTCTGAAGGACTGATGTTAATATGAACAATAAAATGAGAGAAAACAGGTATTATAATAATAGTAAAAATATAAAAATAACTTAGCAATATTTAACATCTTCAATTTATTCCCCACATAACCGTCCATGTTCACTTTAAACCATTTGTTAGTGCGCCACACTGACTACCTCTGGCACTGCAGTAAAGTAAGTTGGATATATGCTACAGGACTTTGGCTACTCCATCTCGAGCAGAAAAAATCCTTCAAGGTCCATTTAAGTTTACCTTATATTCTTCAAGATTTCGTAAAAGCCTTCCACTACTGTCCTTTCTCTTGACCTCTGAGCTGCACTGACAAACTCAGTTGTTTAAGACGCCTTGTCTCGTCTGGTAGGGCTATAGAGCCCCCCATCCGTCAGCAGGGGGAAACTCATTCACCTCCCCGACTTCAGTGTGTGACTGCTCTCCCAGCGTGAATGTCAGCTTGTATCTCATCCGGACCTTTTCCTGCAAAATACATACACATTCACACACTCAGACTGGCAGTTTTAATTAGCTGGCTCGAGCACACAGGATCTTGGGCATCGTCTGTGATCATTATATCCTTATGGCATAATAGTGCGCATGTAAGATTGTAAGAAGAAGGGGAGATTGACACGACCTTGAATATAAGTAAAAATATTGCTGCGACAAGAAAGTGCTCTATTAATTAAAATGTTGCTGCATTCATAAATGTATAAACACCAAGAAAAGCTCCAGGCTGAGCTCTACCTTGAGAGGGTTGGCAAGCAGCATGACCTGAGTGATGGCAGCAGGGGGAAGGATTGGGTTAAAAGGAGCCAGCTCTGTGCCTGAGGGTGGTTGCAGTCTCACTTTCATCATCTGAAGAATCAGCAGAACAGACATCCATGAGCATTTAAACGGAAGCAGCAACCCATTTAAATGTCATTTCCAAGGAAATGTTTGACTTAATGAGTTGATCGTCTGCCAAAGTTAATTCTTTGAAATATAAACACACACCACGTAGCTTCCACTGCGGTAATAGTGATATCACAGGAGTACAGCAAGTTTTTACCTTGGGCACAGCAGCCTGCAGAACAATGTTACTGACAGGCAGTGGAGCTGTGTTAAGCATGGATGCCACCATCACAAGTACATCAGGTCTACCTGCTGGACAGTCGGTGGCGAAATGCAACAGAACACGGACGCCGTTTTTGTCATATGCTGTCACAGGAGACACTTGACCTTAAATGCAGCACACAAAGGGGAACAGTAAAAAAATGATTACTACGGTCATCAACAGCGCAGTCACTCAATACACCACCTTTTTCTGTACTGAAATCACTTTCAAGTAAACAATAAAATCTTGACAGTCAAAACCAAGTGCAATTTAGGAAAATATCCTGCAGTTTGCCCTTGTCACCACCAAGTGGCAGTGATGTCTAAAGTTCAGTTTTCCAATGACCAACCAGGTTCAAACAAGGAGAATGGTGTTATTTTCTAGAAATATAGAAAAATAGAAAAAAATAGACTAGTTCTCTAAATCTCCCTGCAGTTATAGAGACATGGCCTCTTCATCCTGGTGTTTTTTAATCTCTCTTTATGATAGTCATCTCTACAGGGAATTCTATAAAAGGTTGTTAGATTAGGCCTAAATTTCCTTTTAGATTACCATTGTTGAAATGGGAGACCAATTCCTAAACTAACAGTGCTTCACAATAACATCATAATATGATCTAATATACAATATGATTCAAGCCATTTTCAACTTTTGAGGCAATAAAGCCCATTTGTCACGTAACATAACTATAATAAACACTACACCTGATTAAATTCTAACTGCATAGATGGACCACTTGCAAATCCTTAAGTAAAACATAAGGGACCCCAAATCAACTTCATAGTTTCACATTCATTTCTTACTTACAGGACTACAAATTTGCAGACTTAATGTCCTTGTATGTATCAAATACTTTTCTGTCAAGCCACTCCTACACAAATTATGAAAAGCAACTAAATAAACTGTTATACTCGTAAAATAAGAAGAAAGAAAAACGTACAGTCAATTTCATGGAACTCACTTGGCTTGATTGCATCTAAAGGGACAAAGACATTAGCCAGGGACACCTCATGTCCCCCGCCTGGACTGGCCTGGCTCAGAGGGAGGATGGGGGACAGAGAGCGTAACAGAGGGCTGTCATCTACCAGACTCTGGGCAGGTGGGGGAGTGGAGCCTCCAAGGAACAGTGAGGTGGACGTGGTCGAGGTGACGGCAAGACTGGAAGACAGTGTAGCAGGAGCGAGCAGATCCTCACTCTTGACCTGCAGGCTGCCAAAGTCCATCCCACTGGGTGTACTGTGTGGATAATTAAAGTAGACATTACAGGCCCCATAATTCTTAAACTTTTAATGACCGACATAAACATTGATAACAATTATATAGAAGAAGCATGATGAAAAAAACCCTATCTGAAATTTCATAACAAACTCTGGTTTTCATAATCATTGGTGAAATGCGATGGCACTTCGCTTCACTTAAAAACAAATACAAATCTCAACCGCCTTACATCTTAGCAAGTGACAGCTAGAATACTGCATCATGACCACTTCAAACAGTGCTCGGTGACAACCCCTGCATTTTGATTAAAAGGAGACAATACAAAAGGGCTCTTATGCCTTTAAATCTAATTTTAACAATATTCGGAAAACGTTAAATGGCCTTCTGGGGATCACTTTGCAATTTGGAAATCACTTAAAAAGTCATGTCACAGAAAAGAGAAATCATTGTTATGCATCTCAGTGGGCAGCGGTGCCTTTTAGCTAGAGTATTTAGACACACACTCAAACTCAAACTCAAACTCAAACACACTTTTCAAATGCATCATTTTTTTAACTGCTTATAAAAACAATAAAGCATCCAAGATGTTATGTGTGTCGGATTGGTGTAGATCCATATTCCCTCCCCAGTTTAATTTGTGGCAAAAGTACTACTCACTTTTTAGGGCTGCCCAGATCCAGCAAGGCAAGGTCTTGCAGATTGTGAGTGAGAGAAGAAGACAGCGGGTGGGATGCCTCAGGTGAAGTTGAAACCTGCTGTGATGGAGTGGCTGATGAAGCACGCAGGGCCATGCTGAATGACGGAGGAAGAGCAGCTGGAAAATTGGTAGTCAGCGCTGAACTGAGGGGCTCTTGGAATGTGAATGGTGTTGCTGAGACAGAGTCTGTAGAAACCGGAGGCATGGAGAACACAGGCCCACGGTGGCTCAAGGCAGAGGAGGCTGTAGATGTAGGAACGATGGAGCCAACAGGAGGTACCATCACAGAGAGGGCATCAGGAAATAACGAAGGTGAGGAGAACGCAGGACCCGAAGACGAAGTGGTGTCAAAAAGATCAAAATCTTGACTGGAAATCTGAAAATGGATAGAAATAAAAAACACACTGCTATTACCAATAAGATAGCACTTGACATAGTATACACTATTTAAATTAATCGAACTACCTGTAAAGATGACGAATGAGTGCTCAGGTCTACACTTGTTGATTTATTTGGAACAGAAACAGGTTCGCTGAGGCCTGCAAAGGAACACAAATGTGTCAAAACTTCTGTTTCCTTCACGAATCAGAGCAGAATCCAGTGTGACTGCGGCTGTTGATTCCTCCAGAAGTAACAGCTCTACTGCCAGCTTTCAACAGCTGAGCAGCGTCCTACAACATGCACAACATTTTAGCTCAAGTTCATTATACCACATGAAAGATCATGAAAATTTGCCATTACTTTGCTCTGTAAAACATGCCATATCAATGTAAACAAACAACAGAAAACAATCAAGGACATTATATTCCATGTCACCTAAAGATAACAGCTGTTCGTCCAGCAGAGAGAGTGATGCAGAGGGTGCGCCAAGGCTGGGGGACTGAGAATCGCTAGCAGCAGAGCCACACAGCAGGTCAGCAGGAATAGACAGAGAGGATGTCAGGGGTTGCTGCTGTGATTGAGGCATGCTCTGTTTGTCCAGACCCACCAGGTCAATCAGAATCTCTGACTGGTTTGTTCCTGTCAGAAAAACAAACAGTGAGTAGCTATTTTCCTAGTGGCTGAGGCATGCAGGAAGTTGTGGGTTTTTTTTTTTTTTTTGTTGAGATCTTTTTTGCTGAGACCTCTGCTACATCCCAAAACAGCGAGAGAAAGACAAAAAGTTTAACATTTATAAAGCTCGAGAGCTCCGTTCATTACCAGGAACAGTGTCCCATTTGCCCAAGATAACAACAGACCTCACTTTGAACAGCTATCATCCATAACTAAGGCACTTTGCACAATTTCTGAAAAACCTCTGTTTCTCGCAAAATTGGAAAACCTTTACTGAAATTTACAGTTTCATATTAACAGATCTAATTTAATAAAGACTATCAGCTTAATGCCAGTAGAGATGAAAACCAACTGCTGATAGTTGTGAGGGCAGGGGGAGATCGTTTGTATTCATTGTTTTGTAGGCACTATGCATCTTCACACATTTGGATGCAGTATCTCAAAGCAGCAGCAAAGACTTTTGATTTAACAATGTTAAATGTCAATGTGTATGACATCCACTGCTCCTACATTACAACAACAAGTAATATTTCCTTGTTCCTTCCCTCATTAACTGTGGCATAACAAAAACCTTGACACACCATGCACGTATACTGTTGTCATGCCTTTCAGTCATGTAGTTAAGTCTCAAGAGCACCTACAGGGATGGATTTAATTTTTGACATGTGGTCTAGGTTTGGGTTGCAGCAGGTTGAATGAGTTAATAAATAAGTGGATCGCATGCAAATGTGCAGTGCGTCACACTTGTTGAAAGAATAGGCTAAAAAAACTGCAATGCCGATGAACACACCCAAGTCAGAAGAATGACTTCCAAATCCAGTATATTCACTGGACTTAATGAGCTGTGATGCACACAAAATGGAAGCCTTTATTGGAAATATTTCAGAAACTGCAAACAGCGTAGTTTTTACGGTTTGCTATAATCACACAATGATAACAGACGGTTCTTTGTTTAAAGCAGTTAGATGTACCTTGTCTGACAGATGATTGTGTTCGTTGTGCTTCTTCAGTCTCCCCATTGGTCTGTCCTTCCACAATCTTCTTATAGGAATTTAAAACATGGGAGAGGTCATCACTGGCCTGCAAGATGTCTCCTGATAAGTGCATTTTAAAAAGGTTACACTCAGGTGAGATTTATAAAATCTTTGAGAAGCCACATTTATCCCCACAGTGTGTGAACTGTGTGTTCGTGTGCATTCCGGTCTGACGGGATGTTGGCCTCAAGTGCACACACGTCATCCCTTAATCATGACCAATCCGTTTCATACTAAAATGAGGACAGTGAGAGTGAGTCATCAGCATCAATAGGGCCAAATTCCAAGATTTCTCACCCAAGCTGCTGTCATTATCCTCGGTCTCAGTGGCGAGTTGAAACACTGTTTGCCTGAGCTTGTCACAATCACCATACAGCTCCTGGAAAATAATTTAAAACACAAAGAAACACACAGAATCTTCATCAATTCACATCAGAGAGTCCTTGTCTTCATGTTTACAACTTTAAATACTTTGTGCTGCTCAGAGTTTAATTCTTAACTTGGTTTAGGAAATTAGATTAAGTTCTTCTAAAACATACTTGCTATAAACCTGTAACCTAATGAAGGACTGATTTGTCTCAGAATGAGGGTGTTTTCAATTCTTCCCACAAGGTGAAATCCAAAAGTAATAAATTACTTCACATTGATCAGGGACTGTATACGCTTGGTGTGCACTATTGTAACTGTGTTTCAAGAAAGGTCAATAAATGCCAAAGAAATATGTAAAGTTGTTTCAAAAGGTCAACTGAGCCTCATCTGATGAAGAACGAACCTTAATGAGCTCCTTGTCTCCGTCAGTAGAGTCTTCAGGGCTGAAGTGAGCAAGCATCTCATTAAGGAGTTTGACGCTGTTGTTGACTGCCTCCAGGGTGCTTTTCTGCTTTGTCACCTTCTGTGTTCGTACCTCATCCTGAAAAAAACAAAGGAAAGTATAAACATAAGCTTTGACATGACATATATATTATATCATTGATATTCTGTCAGTGCAATGTGTAAACTGTGATTTGCTCTGTGCATGCACCACCTATTGCATATGTGTCTGTCCTGGGAGATGGATCTTTCTGAGTTTTTTCCATCCTCCCCCCCGAGTAAAAGTTTTTTTTTTCTCAATATGGCAAGTTTTTCCTCACTCGAATCGAGGGTCTAAGGACAGAGGATGTCGTTCATTGTACATATTGTAAAGCAAAGGCAATGTGTTTGTGATTTTGGGTTATATAAATAAAATTGATTTGAGATGGAAACTGAGTGTGAAGTAACAATTTGCTTGGAATTTATCTAGAGGAAAGGCCCTGGCGCATAACAATCAAAACCTTTAATTCACACCTCCTTGACCATGTTCTTGATCAGTCGATTGGCCTCTTGCAGGTCTTCAGGCTTTTTGCTCTTCAGCAGCTCAGCTAATCGCTGGGGAGAGATGTGAGAACCATCAGTGAGTAAACACTCAATATTATTTCCCACAGACTGCCAAGACACAGGCAGCAAATCCAAGCCAGCTCCCAGACCCTGAAAAAACAAACTTGATCCATAGATCAACACAAAGTAAACATGCAGTCATGACTTGTTTTGGTTTGCTGTTGCCAGTAAGGTACTGGAGCATGGCATTTTGTTGGACTCTACGATGCAGTGCCTTTAGTTACTGATGCAAGAGCAGGAGAGGGGAAGAAAGAAGGGTAGAGAGAAATGTCTGCTTCCTGTTTTGATCCTTTAAAACCTCTCTTCCAAGAAAATACTCCAGTCAAACATCACTCTCAAGAATGACAGAAATATCAAAGTATATGGCTATGACAGACTGGTTCTCCTGGATGATTGTGTGATTTGATTTAAGGATTTCATTTCTAATAAAAAGTGGGCTGCATCCATCCAGAAAAACTAAAAGGGTAGTTCAAATATACCTTCTTGTTTTCTTACCAAGTGTGAGTAGAAATGATTTATACCACTCAGACATCAGTCTGTTAAATGCAGAGCTCCAGCTAAAATATCATTAGCTCAGCTTAGCATAGCATAAAGAACTGGAAATAGGGAGTAACAGCTAGTCTAGCTCTCTGCAAAGATCAAGAATAAAAGCCACCTACCAGCACCTCTAAAGCTTATCAATTAACATGTTATATCTGGTTTTGCTAGATCCCTACTAAAACAGAAGTAAAAAGAACAAAGTTGTTGTTTTAAAGGGATTTATGTGCTGATGATTTCTTAGCCAGAGGCAGTGACATCGTGGAGCTACTCTGGCCATCTCCTGCCTGTAGCTTCATACTTAATGGACAGATATGAGAGTGGTATCTATTTTCTAAACCGGCTTCTGGCAAGAAAGTGAATCAGGCTGGTTCCAAAAATGTAAAACGATTCCTTCAACAGTTGGGGGGTCTGAGTGTGTCGGCTTAATAAGCAGACATTCAGATAATTTGAACACAGCAGTAATAAATGGCCCCTTCACTGAAACACATAAACATATTGTACTCAACACACATAGTATGCACTACACGGTAGAGTACAACCAATCTCTTATCTTAAATGATGATTACAATCTATGTCGTGCCAATGAAAACAATTAATTGGAAATCTGTAACAGGGATAAAACAAGAAAAAGAGAGGTATCTGCAGTTAGTTGCAGTGATTACACAACATCCAAAAATAATTGTTCTCACCTTGCTCTTCTTCTCATCATCAAACACAGGATTCTTTGGTCGCGGAGATGGAGATGGTATTAATGTGGCATCAAGAGGGATTTCTGGGTCAGCTAAGACAATACCTAAATAAAAATGACAACAGAGAGCTATTTTAGTCTGTAACAGACAAGCTTCCAGCCTTCAAGTTGATAAGATCACTTTAAAAAAGGAGTGCAAGGCAGAACACAGTAATGACTGAATATTTTTGGATGTTATCATTACACATTCATATTGTTTAAGTGAGTTATTTATTTTGCAAGCCTATTTTAACAGTTTTTAGTGGTTGTGGTCTCACCCTGGGACTTCAACATCTGATACGCTTCACAGATCTTTGCTTCATCTGGTAGAGAGACAGTCCAACTGTACATCATTTCGATGACTTTTCCTTTCACCTTCTCTGACACTTTGTCTCCCAGATACTAAAAGATAACAGATGCACAGCTTAATATGACAACACATATCAATTCAGGTAAGCATATTATCATTAGAGGGGGTTTAAAGTCTTATGGTACTTACTTTGGGTGAAACTACCTTAATTAATTCATTTAAAAACCTAAATTTCCCAACTTCGTTGTGAAACCTTCGCCCACAGTTCTTCATACAAGCCTCAAGAACCTGCAAATATGAAAACAAGCCAAAATAAATCTCCTCTAATTGTACAACTTATGCTGAAGGATGTCAAAAAAGGAAATTGAACAGATTACACAACAGACCGTTAAAGCTTGTATTGCCTCCCATTCCTGAGGGGACTGAATCTTGTGCGCCAGCAGTCTAACGGATATTTGTGGGCTGAAAAATATGACAGAGAGAAACAATCCAATACAAACTGACAAACAAAAGCAATCCAGAGTCAGGGTTATAATCAGTGGTGGAACATGAATAGATTTATTCAAATTGCTATACCTAAAGGTACCACAACAACTTTTAACTGGTTAGTAAACAATCTCAATTTTATGCGGATCCTTCTTGATCATATCTACATGAGCAAGAGAGATGATCAGCATGTCTGATTCTGAGTGATCCAAGTTGAATAAGTACCGTAATAAAATGAAAACTATTTTTATAGTGGAGTACTGAAGATGAATTGAGGAGTCTCAATAATAAGTTGATCCGGGTGAATTTTCATTATCAGGCTTATTGTGAATCAAAATAATCATGAATATCCTCACATGACTGACTTGAACAAGCTGTCTAGCTGGCTGACGTACAGTTGTATGTTAGTTTCCATTTTCATTTTGCAATGCATATGGGTGAAAGCACAGCTTGCATATTGTATCCCTAAAAAAAACGTTAAATGGGATGTGTGTAAATTGTAGATTCCAAACTAAAGAACGACAGGGAAATGAGGGTACCACCATTTATTCATCTTTTATTTGTAAAACAAGGACATTATTATTTCAGATTATCTATCCAAAATTATTTTATTGTTTTTCATTAAAAATGAGTATAGCATAATATTGCGAGTTGCAATTATGTAATGGTAATGGAACGTGGTAATTGTGACATTACATTTTTATGCCATCACATGCCTAGACAAGAATCAAAATAAAAGCTCTCCGCTCCACTTTTATTTATCAGGATAATTGTGAGTTTCCTCATTACAGTGACGTGAGAAAGCTTGATAACAGACCACCTGTTGATTTCATGATTCATTTTGAATTTCCACAACACAACAGGGAGATGAGGTACCCATTATTTATTTATCCTCTATTTATGCAGGGGGACTGTTTGATAAATTATACTGTAATTACCTCATTTACTTTTATTTTCAGCAAGAGGATGTTCACTGACAAAATGTGTGTGTCCTACCTGTAAGATTTAAGGTAAATGTAAGTTAACGTGATAGGGTTACAATTTGTTTAGTGCCATTTTAAGAGTTTAAGGACATCCTAAGGATTATCATAATAACAATGTAAATCACAATTACTTTTGCTGGGATCATCGTGACTTAATATTCTCATATCGCCCAGTTTCTAGTCACTTTGAAGATTGAGGCTTTACCAGCATACAAATAGAAATTAAATGAAAATGAAGTTGTTGCTTTCTTTAGGAGGTATTTATCAGCAGGTTGGGAAGGTAATTCTAGATTTTTCTTAATGTACTGGCTGTACTCTAGAATATAAAATAAAGAGATTCATTTATGACGGAGAGGGCAGCATTACGCTTCATAGCGTAAGAATAGCATTCAAATAACAATAGAAGTATGCCCTACCTAGAATTAGATTAATCCTGACCTGCTACAACATAACACAATCATGCATCTGTACTGATAATCCAATAATATGTCACAAGGACACTAAGAGGTCATTCTGCTGCTTTGTGAGTGTTTTACTTTTAATACTTTAAAAACATTTTTGCTGGATTCAGATTGCAGGATTCTAACTTGTAATGGAGTATTTTTGCAGCGAGGTACTGTTACTTTTACTTATGTCATTTATCTGAGTACTTCTTCCACCACTTGTTATAACAGGCTTTATAATGAGCTCTGTGTGTTTGCCACAATGAGGACATATATGAGCAATATTAGACGCATGTGATTCAACGTTACGGGTGAGATCGAAACAATGTGACCACTTTACCCCTCTAGCTCCTTATTGACCTGGTCACAGAAGCCCATTATATATTCCCAGTCTTCCTGCCTGTTGGAGGGATTTGTGGCTTTGTCTGAAAAAGAGAAAGACATCTTGCCAAAAGATACAGGTAAAAAAAAAGAAAAAAAAGAAGCAATCCTGACATTGGGAAGCTATTGAAGGCTGGTTAAACATGAACGTGGACACGAGTCAATCTTGAGAATCAGACTCTATCCCCTCTGAGTCCAGCTTATTACAGACGATGCAGACAATACGACCAGGCGTTTTCTTTTCGTCCTACGTTCTGAGGTTCTCTCTTGAAAAGTCCCCAGACAGGATCCAGTTTGTTTTTGCTGCTGAAAGACCTGTTTGAACTTGGATTAAGTTAACGCCTGGAAGTGTTTAGCCTTGACCCGCGGGGAGCAAATGCATAACATTAAAGTGGGTCACCAGTAGAATAGAGTACTAACATTTTTAGCAGTTACACATTTCGATGATAAACCCAGGAAACAGCTGAACCAAACATGAAAGCTGGTTTTGGCTAGCGACAGCAGCTGTCTGTGTTAGCCACTTTCTGACAACACAGACGAAACAGCACGATAGTTTTCACATTCAGCCATGTCACGAGAGTCCAATTAACGTGTCGGGCACCTGCAACCATTCAGCACACAAGTGCACACCTCTAAAATGAATAAACGACGTGAACGGAGAGTTTTAGTGTGAACTTACTGAGCCAGGACTCCAGCGACTCTCCATCATCCGCCATGTTTGCACTCTGTGAGGCAAACAACGCGTGACTGCTGTTGCCTTCACGTGCTGTCGGACAGACGGGAGTTAACGTACTGATCGGTTGTTCGTGACCCACGGACGTCTTTCCTGAACTTTCTCCACTGTTGAGATGTGGAGATATGAACAATGCCATGCCTTTTTATGCTAAAGTCACATGTCACAATTTTTTTTGCCAGTGATTGCTGTGTGTGTGGGGGGGGGAATGTTAATCTTCTCCATCTAGAAATCTTTCTCCCTGCTTTTATTTAAAGGGGCTGTATGTAAGAGTTGGCCACCTGTTGACTTTATACTCCAACAGACAGGGGCAGCATATCACCAAGGCAACTGCTAACTGCTGCTAACTTGTCCACTCAGATAGCCGTGCAGCTAGTCGGACCATTGGGGGAGTCTTGGTTTTTACACCGCTTTCACAGGAGGCCTTGAGGTTTTCATTTTGTCCTGCCTTGTTTCCTGGCACTGCACCAATTCTTCACAGAGGCAGCTAAAAAGCATGTACTCCCCAGGAGTCAGATGAGCTTGGCCTTGCCAGTGCCATCACTCCAGGCCTTGCCACAGAAACGCGGCACCATCTATATCGGTTTAGTCTGCGCCCCTCTGAGCTCACAGGTGTGGCTGCAGGGAAACAGCTGGAATCTTGTCCCCAGGACGTTGACACGTATTTCAACGCCAGGTGGCTCCACACTTCTCAGCTCATAGGGCCAATTAGGAAATCACTGTAGCCTGAAGTTCACTCCATGTGAGCTTCTATGGAGGCAGACAGAGATTGGAAATAGTTTCCGGAGCCAAGCGTCATTCAGACGTCTTAAAGCAAATCAGATGTTCCCTAGGATACCTGCTCAGTGCATTCTACAGTCCCTGCGCCTCAGCCAGCACCCTTTGCTCGTCTTCCAGGTGATGCTTCCGCTTCTTAACAGTGCAGTCCTTGATGCTTTTGCTGCCGAGGCCCGCTCTAATGCGCCCACCAGGACGCTCTGTAAAGGGGCGAGTATGACAAGATGTGGGGGTGTTTGGATTAACGCCAGTACATCCAGACATCCTCATCAGCTTTATCCCGGTGCAGAGCAGTCTGCGTATGATCGCATTTGTTCCCGCTGAGTCCATTTGAGGCTGTATCTCTCTTCGCACCCTCATCTGCCACACTCTGTTTCTACTACACACTACATGTCAGCTGCAGAATCCACTGCCGTCTCTCATATTTTAGCAGAGCGGCATCTCTGTCCACCCACACTCTTTACATTTGTTTGGTATTCCCCACTAACACGACTCTGCTCTACTTTGCATTCTGAGCGTAGGGATATCAGGGTCGGCAGAAAGCTCTTAAGAACATGAGCACATCATGATTTCATCGCTAACACGGCTATTACGGGGCTAACTCTGACAGCTCCTGGAGCACAGAGGTGCATTCCTACATGGCTCTAGCCAGCACCTGTCGGCTTGGCCTTTCAAGGGAAGCTTAGAAGAGGATGGGGCCAAATCTTGAGGTAATTTAGAGTAATTTAGGGTGTCCAGATTTTATCTACTACTTCCTCTTAAAACCAGAGTGAAACTGTGAGCATTAAGGCTGGTATGTGGAGAGCTCCCATATTTGACCTTTTATTTCCCGTGGATACAAATCTAGCTCTTTGATGAGAAACAGAAGTTAACTATTTTTATTTTAGTAAATGCTTTCTGTGAGAGTGAGGAGACAGCAGGTGATGGTGTTTCTAATTAGGGGAATTTAGGAGCTTTGTCAGACAATTTTTTATTTTCTAAAACTGACAATCACGCCCACTTTAAGTACAAAGGGTCTGAACCTCTCTTTCAAACTCTCTGTTTGTCCTTCCTCACACAGAGCTGCTTCTATCACACCATGAATGCCTTTGAGGTGAAACTGTGTGTGCCACCTGTGTCTTTACTGAACACTTTTTTCCATAAGGTGCGGAAGTGGCTCCAAAGGGGTTCTTTGCAGAGAGATTGTGTTCTGCCTCCAACCCTTTGAATCTCAAGAGCACTTTTTCCTTGACACATTTCTATTTCAGCAAGTTTTCAGCATTGTTACAGCAAAAAACCTAAACCGCCCCCCTCGGCACGTAGTCTGACATGCCTGCTCTACGACATCAGAGCGATACGACGAGCTCAGTACAACTCCAAAATGCATGTTGAGCCTCTGGTAAAAATTGCAAGATGGAAAAGTAATCAATAATTAAAATAATGGTTTGGGTTTGTTTTTTTTTGTGAGTGTGTTTGTTTAAGCCTACACAATGGGGCACCACATGAGTCTGTGAATCGTTGATTGATCCAGCCTCGGTAGGGACGTGGTCTTAGACATCCATTCAACTGTAATACACTCAACACGTTTTTTAGATGTGGAAATTTGAAACGCGGCCTCTGTTTTCTCTCTCTCTCTTTCTCCAAAAGTAACCGCTGTTGGAGATCTTGACGACCCCCTGATGTGCCTGTGTGCACCCAGCTCACGAAGTGCCTACAGGGTACACAAGGCTCTCTGGTCCCTTTGGCTCATCTTCGGAAGCTCATGGCCTTACTCAGTACTTCTCATGCATATATAGATAAAACTCATTTCTAATGTAAGACTGAACAAACAAATGCACTCTTTCAGAAGAGTTCTATGTGACCGTCAAATGTTCTTTGCAGAAACCTTTCTTCCTGGGTTTTTACAGATTTTTTAATCGTGGCTGTTTCAAGCCTTTTTGTGGGCCCTACGCAAAATGTTGTGGAAGGTAGAATGTTTTATCACATATAGCAGAAGTTAAACTCATGTCATTAGTGTTGTTTCCAATAAAAATAATACAATTAGTAAACTTTAACATAGGATTAATTTTGGTCATAAAACTCAATGGTGTTATATTTCAGCATGGGGGCCCCCTGGTGGCTTCAGGGGCCCTTTGCAGCCTCATAGTCTGCATATTGCAAGAAACAGCCGTGCACAAGCAACCGTGGTTCGTTTCAAGCGTACCAGAACAGTTTTGTCCTTGTTGTTGGTATGCAATGGTAGTCTGGTGAGAAATCTCGGGAGTTACTGTGGGTCTGTGGCCAGTGTTGTAAAAAGCACCTAAAAGTAATTATATTATCTTTAGTAAATGTAAAAGTCACTCATGCAAATAGTACTTGAGTAGAAGTCTTGAAGTATCTGATGTTAAATGTAAACATACATATATACAATTTTTCAGATTATTCAGAATCAGTCCTTTGAAAATCCATTCTCTCTGATGCAGCATGCAGTCTGCAAAGTAACCGCCTCAAAATTTTATGGAGTGCCACTGAGTGGCACCTCAAAATTGTACTTTAATACAGTACTTCACTGTGTGATCTTCAAACGTAGCTCTAGTGGAGTCTGAGGAAGTTTAGTGTTTTCGTTGTTTGCTGTCTCTGTTGGGATGAATTAAATAACCCAAGAATAAGTGCTCAAGGATTCTCCCAGTGCTTGACCTCAGTGGTTGAAATGAGGCTGCGGGCCTTTGCTCAGCGGCTGTCCTCCTGGGGGAGCCGACACGCTCAAGGCTGAGTCAGGTTGGAGTAGTTGGAGTAATGTGTCTGACTTGGTGGACCACCACTTTGTTACACTTAACCTAAATGATGATGCACTTGCTTAATCTGTAGCCCACAGCTCTTCTTCCTGTGTGGCCATGCGGTGGTACTAACCGCTCAGAAAGGATCTTGCAGTCTGTATTTATTATGCCATAATATCTTCACCATTCAGAGTGTGTGTTTGTGTTTCTTTTAACCGTGGTCCTCAGCACTCTTTGTGCTTGGCATGGTTAGGACACTTTAATAATGGTTTATTCAAGTCAATTAGCTGAGGCAGGGAAATGACAAGGGCAATCAGGCTTATAACAAGGTTTTTCTTATTTATTTTTTACACACACAATCGCAGAGTTGTTTTCTCACTCTTTTAGCTCGGGACCCAGCTGAGAAAATGAGTGGCCATGATATATTTTTAGCGTTTAGAGGCCACTTCACTGCATTTTATACACTGGAAGAGAGCACTTTATTGTGTTTTCTCTACCATAGGAGCATCCAAGAGGACTTTTGTTGCTTTATTTTCAGCAACCCCCCAATCGACCAGTGAAAGAATCACATGTTCAGTGTTTTTTGCAAATAAAGCAAAAGACCACAGACCTCTCAAAGATGTTTTACTGTCTCTGCTTTTAACCACATTACACACATTTAATTTTACAATCCATACACATCCATACCAGCTCGATCTCATCCAAGATGTGATCTCATAACACCACCAACCAATTACATATAAAGTTATGCACCGCTGTGAAATAATGAAAGATATCTGTGCAGACGAACGACTGGAAATACAATAAGTTTCACCCATGTGTGTGCATTAATCACATCACAATTTTCTTTTTTTTCTTCTCATAATTTGCTTTGAAGAATTATGAGACTGTCATATGGTCATCACTAATTGACTGTACACTGTGAGAATTGATGACTTCATATGTGTCACACGACAGCCCTCTTCGCCATCACCAGACTCAACATGGCTTTATGAAACCCCATCTCGACATTTTGCAACAGTTCCATTCTTCAGTGGTAACATTAAAGCATAGAAATAAGCATTTTGTGCGATTTGGCGCCCCCCACAGTTTCTGAGTGCTGCACCGCTGTCATAAATGCAACTCTCCGGTCTGTAACAGTTTGTCAGACATAATGTAGGTGCTGACTTCAAACAAAACTCAATCACGTCATGACAATGCAATGTGTTGAAGACTTGTATGTTGAAGTAAACATGCATGTGACCCTGTGATCCTGCCCTCTCACTGAAGTTACACAGTGCAGACACAAGTGATAGAGACGCCATACACCCTGTCACAAGACACTGTACCATCAACATGATTTTGAAGTTGTTATTTTAAGGTAAAAAAAAAGTTACATTATGTTGCTATTAGGGACAATAAAATGATTTACTATTTACCCCATTTTCTGGATTTGAAAAACGTGTTTTTTACTTCTAAAAGAAAGCTCATTTGATTATGTCCCACAATGCACACACTCACACAGAATGTTTTTAATCCACATGCTCGTATTTCTCAAGTATTTGCGTGGCACAGCACACTCATCATCCATCAGTGAATCATTATCTACACACACATACACACAAAAAAAGATTTTTTTTTTAGGTGAGTGCTTTCTACATATAAGATATAATTAAGAGGTCCGATCTTCAGTGAGAAACATCCTCCATGATTGTTTTTTTAATTAAATCCAGTCCAATTCTCCCTGAATTTTATATTGTTTTATCTTTCTTGTGTAAAGCACTTTGTGCTACATGTCATTGTATGAAAAGTGCTCTATAAATAAAGTTGATTTGATTTGATTTGATTTGAATATTGCAGCTTTTCTTATCTCAAGAAGCATTCGTGAACTCAAAATTCAGGGGAAGTGGTTTGCCCTTTAAACAAGTTCTGTTCTTTGAGGCAATCATGAGATGAGACGTAAACGAGGAGCAAAAGCACCTAGTAGAAATTTCACATCAGCTGATTTTGACAATACAAAGTTGTGCTAGTCAAATTATATAATTTGACATTTAATTTGTTTGAAAATATGAAAAGAAAAGTTATAATCATGGAAAATATGAATATAGAAATGTAGTTTTAAACTTTCATCACGCTGCATGCCAAACCTAAATAGCAGATTTTCCTTTTCACAAATATTGAGCTAAACACAAGATAACAAACCCCATTATTAAGATTGATGCAGTACATTAGATAGTAACAAATACAAATAAAACAGTTATCCAGCATCCCAAAGCAGGATTCATGTAAACACATTACTTATTGGCCTCCTCATCTGACATCTCCTCATTAGCTATTTTTGGCAGATGTGTTCAGCAAAAGGTTTTTCAATACGATTATCGACTGCCACCAACTTCAATCAGCAGTGTGACTAACAACACAAAAGAACCCCATCTAACCCTGTTTACTTCATGTTCGATCTGTGCAGACTTGAGGAATAACAGCCTGCTGTGCTCTCCGGTGCTCTGCTCGCCCTGTGTCGGCGTAGCACAGCTCTGTCATTCAAGATGTCTTCCCTTTGCTTTTCACTTAATCAGGTACGGTCACTTTTCATCGTTGACGGGTGCCACATAATTCTGGGGGAAGATGCCGGTGTTCCCGTTGCACACTCCCGTCCACCAGTTGGCATCAATTTTATCCAGGACCTCAATGATCTCTCCACGCTTGAAACTCAGCTCACCCTTCTCCTTAGCCTCGAAGTCAAACAGCGCCTTGACTTGCGTTTTCTGCATTTGAAAGAAGATTGAAAGGGTTTGTTTTTTTTTTGTCGTTGTTGTTTCTTTGCTTTTGTAAATAGCATGCTGGATGTCAATATCACAAAGCGGCAGTATTAATATTACAATGTAATTCCTAAAGTTTGGGACAGGTGGAAATGTTAAACATAAGTCAGAACAGAGGTGAAACAAGGACATATGCTCCCCAGCTCCACCCTTTGGTCCGTGGCCACTTCTATTTCCAAAACGACAGAATGACGACAGGTGTGATGCCAAACTGGTGGCCACAGACATTCAAAACGTTATCAAAAATTCCTTATAGAAGCTTCTGAAAAAATACAGAAAAAAATAATGTGGTCTAGAAAACTGTATAATGTGTGTGAGCAAACGTGTGTGCATGGACTGTACGATGAGATTAAAAATGTATCTTTAAGCCTGACAAAACAACCACACCGCATCTTCCACTTAGTCATTGCTCTGTGCTGCTGTTTCCATCGTCTCTCCCAATCTTCCTCAGCAGATGGGGGTACCAAGTTGTCTCTATCTCATAAAAATGGAAATTGGAAGATCGACATTGCCATGACAACTGGGAAGTATTTCCATCTACTGACGAACATCTTCTAACATGATCAAAGGTTTCAGAGCAGCGTTCAAGAGTGGAAAGAGTTTGACAACTATGTGCAAGTGTAATTTTACTGTCAGCCTTTGGGTGCCGGCCTCTGTCCTCTCGGTCTGCGGAGGCTCTTGAATGTGCGTGTTTGCGCCCTGTGTTTGTGTACATGTCTGACCTGCTGCATCTCCTCCATGTCCCGGAGATAGATCGTCTGGCTGCGGGATACCGAGGAGGTGCGATGATACTCTACCAGTTGGTTTAATGAGTTGAACTTTACCACCCACAAGAAATATTTTCCTGCTCCGTCGCGCAAGACCTTAAAGTGCTGCACTTCATTGTCGTACCTGACGAGGATGAGAAATGAGAGAGAAGCAATGACATTTGAAAAACCCGAAGGAGTTGTTGTTGGTAAAAACAGAAATAGTTAGTAAGTAAACAGAGCTTTCTTTTGTTTGTTGATCAAGGAAAGCTACTAAGGGCAACTTCAGTAACTAAAGGCTAAAATCTTTTTTGGCCTTCTGGCCTTTATTGATAGAACAGCTGAAGACGTGACAGGAAACCGGATGAGAGAGAGGGGGAGTGACACGCAGCAAAGGGCCCCGGGCCAGGACTCAAACCTGGGTCCACTGCAGCGAGGACAAAGCCTCTGTACATGGGACGCCCGCTCGACTCACTGAGCGCCCCACTAGAGGCTAAAATCTTTCCTGAAATATTCAAAGAAGCACATCAGATTTGATTGATGGGGTGTGACACGTGATTCAAAGCAGGAAAACGAAGTTAAGTTTGAGCCATTGCAATACAATCATTGCTTTCCACATAAAATAGTGTTGTGTCACTTTTTGTATACAGATTTTTATGTTACTAAACCTTTATCCAACATTTAGCTTAAAGAGAAGGTGAGAATAAGTCCTGGCAGCTGTGCGTGTGTGTTTCATCGCGTTACATCATCGCTGATGGCGAGAATCTGAGGTCCCAGATCAAATGAAATGCACTTCTCGCGGTCTGTTTATCGCACGCAGCCAGTAGAAAGTGACAGCTTGCTCTGACAAAACGTTTAAATATCAATGATTAAGCTGTCAGACTTACAGTTGACGGGCAGTAGAATTGTTTCTCCAAAGTAGTCACCTTGAACAAGGCAGGTGATTGACAAGGCAGCGATAACAGCACTCTGTCTATGGACGACAGTCTGTGCAGGAGATAGAAATATGTGGTCAGGGGGCGACCTTATCCTTATTGGATCTGTGTCTCAGTCTCAGTGTATTTTCTCTACATTGATGATAAAATGGCGTTAATGCCTCTTCCACACATTGAGGCTCAGTAAGCTAAATGTCACCCGGTGAATAACAGTCAGGGTGGGAAATTGATAAGGTTACATTGCTAAACTATGCAGCTTCTTATCTTCTTATCTTAACACCGCAAATCTGGACAAAGATTAGGATATTTTTGGATTTTTTCATTAATTTTTCAAGGAATAATACGAGGCTTCTGATGAGCCACATTCACCACGGCTGGTGAGTACAATTTGATGTGGATCAAAAAATTTGGACCTAGCTGATTTGAATATGTTTCATTTGATATTGCATTAGGCTTGATTGAATTGAAGGGGTCTGTTGGGCCTTGGCGGAGGTATGAGCTCTACTGAGTGCCATTCTAATTCAGTTGGCAGTAAAGTTGTCTTGTGGCAAGAAGTTCCTCTGACTTGCCTCACAACTGCTGGGCAAAACTGGACTGAGACTCTGCGGGATTACAAACAGCAGCAGACTCTGCTCTGCCTGGGTTATGAAATATAGATAAATATATTTATTCAGTGCCTTATTACTGGAAATCAAACTCTGTTTCCACGTGTAATGTCAAAAAAATAAACTTGAAGCTTAAGTTAATGTTCAAGTAAGGTTGTGCTAATGCCCGCGAGACACGCTGAGATGTCAGCTGCATAGATAAAAATGAAGCGTTTCTGTTGAATCGAAGTGAAAAACACATCAAGGGAATTAATTAAAGTGTCTACTAACTAGATCTAGCATTTCTGTTAGGAGTGAGGCAAAGCTCCTTTATTGGTCTATGAATGCCCACATACACTTGCATATGAACTTACACTCCACAGATCTTTTCAGTAACATATGATCAGTGATGCCAGTGCAAAAGCTAGACTTTGGTGCAAAACAAGTAAGTGGGGGGGGTTGAAGAAGTTGGTTGGGTGGTATGTTGTAGAGGAAATGCTGCACTTAAACATGGTTGACTCGCCCTCGTTTGGCGCCATAATAAACACGATCCCTCCTACTATCAGTGGCGTTACTGTTAAAAATGCACTTCCAATAAAGTGAGTACTGGCAAAACCGGTTGTCATTTTTATGTTGAGGCGGCTGGGGTGTTGTCGGCAGCTGCTGAATGTAACTAATAAAGTAACTTGTAATCTAACTTAGTTACTATTAAAACAACTAATCAGTAAAGTGACTAAGTTACTTTTTAAGGTTTTTTTTTTTAAGGTAACTGTGGCAACACTGTGTATGATTGACTGATTAAGCAGCAGCAGGCTGACCAGACGGCAGCTGTGGAAACTGACAACTTTCAAACCTAGCGTTTCCAAGTGGTAGTATTTTTGGCAGCGCTGTCGCAAACACGACCGTTTTCATTTTACTCGGATCAGCAATTACCAACTACACATGACGAAGCATGATTTTATTCAAAATGGAGATGTGAAAACAGATATAGAAACGGTGGCAGGCTTGGGGCGCCCTTGTAACTTGCCAGGAGGAGCGTGCAACCCATTTACGAAGGCTGAGTCTTCAGTGGTGGCCCTGGTTTTAATCCGACCTGTGGCTATTTGCTGCACGTTATCCCCTTCTCTCTCTCTCCCATTTCTTTTCACATTCTAAACTATTCTATCAAAAAAGAAAAAAAAAAAGAAAAAAGTCTTAATTTTCCAAGGAAATGTCATGCCCAGTGGCGGAAAAATGAATGAAAGCAAGGGAACCAATCAAAACGCAGATGTTGTCATCATACTAAAGCCATTACATTGTGCATTTAACATGTAAGTCATAACGATACAGTGAAACAAACAACTAGTTTGTTGCCAGTTTAAAGTAGGACAGTTCTGTTTCTATTGCAGAGACAGAGATGCTCCATGTCTTCCCAGTTAGACTTAAAAGTAGGTTTTGATTTTAGGAAGTGATGGCATCCAAAGCTTTTCTGCGGTGCAGAACCAAAGCTGTGGGACCAAAACAAATGAATCCCTGCTATGGAAGATGTCTATCTGTCTCTCAAAGCCTGAGTTGAGAGCCTCACGCATCAAAAAAACAGCAAAGACTGTGTACTACAACCAACAGAAAATGCACTTGAGGCAATTGAAATGACAACTGACTTGACAGAGAGGCTGAAATCCCCCAGAGTGCTCTCGCTGTCTCGGATGATGAAGGCTCCGTCCTTCTGTTTGCTCAGAAATTCTTCAGCTTGGACTTTACGCATGTTCCCGTGATACCATCTGTAAAAGTCAGCAGAACAGAAATAAATGAAAACTGGACATTGATATGATGTCTTTCTTTTGAGGTCAGGGGTAGAGAGGGAGGTCTTGTAGGCAGAATCATAAACACAAAATTCAACCATCAACAAATTGAATATCTTGCCTGTCACAAGGACAGTTAATTGTATTAGCATGATAATTAATGTGCTCCATAAGTCCAAAGCCTCTGACCGCTGGCTTTGGGGAGTGAACTAGATGTAATTAAACTGAGAGTCTTATTAGAATTGCAATAGCTTTTTTCGGTAGTTCAGCTACATTCATATTTGCATTGTGATTCAAGCAGTTAAAGGTGTAATTCATTAGATTCAAAGGTATCTCCCAGATATATAGGGGGCAGCATATAGCAGCATAACATAACATAATAGCTGCTGTTCCCATTGCTGTGTAGTGTAACTGAACCTCTTCGACCAGCCTCAGCCTTATTTTTCTTTCATCCTGAACACTGTGAAGTCATGTTGGTAATGCATTCGTTACTGGAATATCTTTCATGTCAGTTATTCATGAGCATTGAGTTTAGCTACTTATTAACATTTGTTCAAAGAAGTTGCTGCACGCTATCTTAGAAGTTGCCTGGCTGACTGATTAATCCTGTTTACTGCAACATCCCCACCTGCACTCTTATTTGTGGAAGGCAGAGGCATCGGACAGACTGACATCGTAAACAAAGCCAAAGCTAATTTGCTTTCTTGCACTTTCTCAGTATTGTGTTTTGCTTTGTTTTCTTTTTTATTATAATTTTTTTTTCTTGTGTATGACCTGTGGAGAAGTGGGCACTTTTTCCCTTCTTTTTTTTTTGCAATAAACTCAGTTGAATAGCATTATTTGTACGATATTTGACTTTATTATATTACATTTTGTAATAATTTTGAATCACACGTTTGTTCTATAATTTTTTTTCCAAAGTTGAACTACTTGCTCTGAAGAACTTAAACTAGTTTTCTCTAGGGTATCTTTGATCAACTTCGCCCATTGTTGATTAATTAGTACCTTGCAAGGCTATGCTTTCATAACCAACACTGCAGATTAAGGGGAAGAGGAAATTATTCATAGAAGCTCCTATTTTATAAACACAACTCCAGAGTTCATAATTATCCCAAAGGAAAACAATAGAGCGCATTAAATTAAGATGAGATGATGAATAATGAATGATAAAAACAACAAATTTGGTGACTCCCAAAGGTCTAATGTTAATCTAATGCATTCATACAGTATGTGGTGGTTCTCTGGCAAAAGATGCTCAGAAAACCAACGTCAGGTGTGTTATTGTTCCCAAAAGTTGTGTTTGCGATGCAGGCTTTCTATCTGTCAGCAGAATATCTCATAAATGACTCAAGAGGGTTTAATACAATTCCGGTGGAATGTAAAGGTTTTGGGCAACATTAGGCTGAAGGGGCAGAAATCTAGCAATGTCATTTATAGATGGTCATTTACAGTATGATGCCACTACATTTACAGATCTTAACACTTTAACTCTGAGGGAAGAAAGGTTTGTCTTGAAAAAAAAAAAAAAAGAAAATCACTATCCGACAATTTCACGTTGCCTGTATTTCTTGCACTTCTTATTAATTGAGCCTGACCTTCCTGTAGCTTCGTGTACTCAGCAACAGTGACTCTGTTGTTGTTCTGTGGTTGCATTCCAATTTTGGGGCTGAATTATTTAAAGGACACAGACTGACAAGGTGTTGCGTACAGAGAACCAGAAGGTCAGGCTAAACTTGCTTTAATACGATTCTCTAAAGATCAGCGCAAAGATGCATTTAGACAATCGTTATCTACTGTTGCTCAGATGCACTGAGATGAGGCATAAACTCACATTCCTTGGACCTGACAAGCTTGACTAGGCAACCAAGAGAGATGGGGGAGGTCTCATTTTACATGTCACCTTACAATTCGCTCACACATGGACAATAACACAGTGTTAAATACATGTATATTGGCAAAAAAGAAACTAAAAACTTCAAAATCAAAATGTAACAGGAAGTTGCCCCCAGGTAGCTGACAAAGTGGTAGTTAAGTGCTGTGACATCCTGACACATGTAGAGTTAATGGTCTGATGTGAACGACACTCATATGCAGTTCAGCCCTGATTCCAAAAAAGTTGGGATGCTGTGTGACACGTGACAAGTGTATTCATTGGCAAACAAACTGAGTTTACCGAAAGCAGTTTAACAACGTCTTCAAGAGCCTTCATGGTAATATCCTTTATACCATCATATGTTTCACAGTGTGGTGAACCTCGCCTCATTCTGGATTGTGAGCAACTTGAGCCTGTCATGTCCAATAATGACACTGTCACTTGTTGCCACTGAGTCTGTTTACCTGTGGAATGTGGAACAGGTGTTTTTGGAGCGTTCAACATCTGTCACTTGTTTGACCGTCTTTAATTGAGAACGTCAATCTTCTGTTTAAATATGTTTTATATTTTTTATTGACAGTGTCATGACTTTTTCGGAATCAGGGTTGTATGAGTGGTGAGTTTCTCACTTTTGTCTCTATTGTTTGGGCTGTGTACGCTGTTTCTGGTGAGCTGATGATCATTCGCTGCTAGATTTGCGGCTACTGCTCTCAGTATTATGGTGGTAAGGATTGTAAGTTAAAGCCAGGACATGTGGTGACGTAATGTTGCCAAACTAGAAAGTGCTTCAAAAACATCATTGAAAAGTGACCATGTCCAACATATCTGGTATTGAAAGACTGAATTTTCCTCGAACTAAAAATCACAGGTAGCATTGAAATGTGGACTTTGAAGTGAGCAGCCCCTTAACTGAGATTCAGCATGCGGTACGTGTGTTATCCTTGCAACAGACTGCCAGCCTGTCCAGAATATGTCCCCCAAAACATCTGAAGAGGAGACTCACACTGCTTTGCATTGGCAAAGAAGAATGAATTTCAAAACCACAAGTAATCAAATCAAGCCCCAATTCACAATCACATTGCCTCAGTGGGCTTTACAATCTGTACAGTTAATGACATCCTCTGTCCTGAGACCCTCAAGGAATAAAAACTAAACAATTAAATTAAGATGAAATGTCCCTCTCAAAATCAGATGAAAACTAATACAAATAATTTAAAAGACAAAAAAATAGAAATGGAATATACCAGAAATACACATACTGTGAAGTTGACATGAATGTACCTATGGAAATTGTGCTGCTTTAGATCTTATCAAACCCTGAAGGGAAATTATATTATCGGAGCAGCGGGTACATTCAAGTGCAAATACAATCAAAACACAAGGGCAAATATAAAATACTATATACAATAACATGCTTAAGCAGCTATAAAATAAAATAGGAACATGAGGTGCGAGAGGATAAGGTGCAGTATTGACAGTAATAATAATTTCAAGTGCATTATTTGTGTGTTTTGGACTGAGTGCTACAAAGTCTGATGGCACCAGGAGGAAATGATTTCCTGTGCCGGTCCTTTAGGCAGCGGGATTGAATGAGTCTGTTGCTGAAGCTGCTTTTAAGCTTGTCCAGAGCTTTGTGGTGAGTGAGAGGCATTGTCCATTATTGCCAGCATCCTGTCCTCCGACGGCACCGTAAGTGTCACGCTCAAAATATCGGGACACTCGTGGAATCAAGGCATTGTCATAATTGCCTTGCTCCATCGCTCGCAATGTGCTTTGAGGCCTTTTTCGCTACGTTTCCTTGAAACCGACGAGTGAGAGAGTTTTTCTGTCAAGGATGAACAGAGGCAGTGTGGAGAATATCTAGTGCCACATTAAAGACAGATGTCCTGGTGGGAGACAGCTGAGTGAATATCACTTGACAATAAGTCAGCACCTTCACCATCCTGGAGCTGAATAAAGTCGGAGATGACAGATGTGGGTCAGTCATCCGCAGTGTCTGTAGCTTCAACAAGATTAAGAGTCTATAGCCATGCTAGCAGCCCTGTGTACCTGGGTGCTTAAGATAAATGCAAACACAAATGCTACTGACAATGCTCGGTGTTAGTGCAGGAGAAAATGCTACTACTGCACTAACAAAGTAGCTACTTTCCTGTTGTTACACGACTTTACCCAACTGGCCAATCAGGTGTGTTGAATCCTATTATTTGCTCTAGGATGACCACACTTTCAAAGCCCCAAGCCAGGACCCTGAAGTGTATCATTGGTTCATGCACCAAAGGCGTGGGGGACAACTACTTCAGTGCCAAGCACACCAACCGAGTGCACCTTTTGTCACCATGGACGCCATGTGGCCGGGCTCATGAAAAAAAGGAGTAAAGGCGTTTCAGACAGAATGTGGTATGTCGTTCGGCACAGGAAATAAATGATGTTGACTTCAGATGCATGGTGCATTGTTTATAAAAACAAGTTAAATATCACAATGATTATTTTAACTATAGTGAAAACCGGGACAATCTGATAGTGAATGCTGAAAACGGGGATATTTTCATGTGTTGCAGGACTTAGGACACCCAGGCGGAGTGCCTGGTAACCATAATTTAGGTGGGTGGTTTGTTTTGATTTGATGTCAGCAGGCATCAATCACATTCTCACCATCAAAATAGGCACTTTGAGTCAAAGAAAAATCAGTATGGGTGCACTTTATATTCAACTGCTGTAGTGTACTGCAGTGCCACGGTGAAGAAAATTCAGCTCAGTCAAAGATGAGACTGCTCCACTCTCCTCGCACTTGAGTAAATATTTTGTTATGTGTCTGAATCATTAAATGACATAAAAGTTTAATTATTTGTGAAAGTCTACAACTTTTTACTCATCTGAAATGATGAAGAAACATTGGAATCCCTGTCCTTCGCTGCCAGTGTCATGCAGTCATTCAGTATTCTTGGTCTCTGGCTTTGTCCATATTATAAAAGAAGGCTGTGCTTTGTGATATTACAGTATTATTGCATGAGTCGCAAAGTATTATGAAATATCCAAAAAATATCTCATTAGCCTTCAACAATCAGACACAAATTCAATTTTCCATTTCTTGGCTCAGTCATGCATGCATGCTATCTAAATAAATCGGATTCACTGTCTTAAAAGATAAGTCTGTTGACATTTAACCCCTTAACGCCTGTTGGCGCGAATTCGCCTCAAACCGCTTCTATTCAGAATGCAGCTGAGATAGTGCGTGTGTTCCCCCAATGTCAGTTCATTCCATATACTAGAAGACAAAATGAACATAATTAATCTAGTACACACACATACATGCACATTTTTTTTATTGTTGTTTTGTTATCATTGTCATGATGAAGTTTTGAATGTTTGTCATGAAACCAGATTATAATTTAAATTTAAATAGTATGTTGGCATTAATAAAATCCATTTCATGCCTCAGATGGGAAATGTGTTTTAATTACTACTTTATTACTAATTATTAATTTGCATCATACCCAAATGTATAACCTTTCTGTCGGTGAGCCACACCATTGTACTGAGTGACGTCTTCCTCTCAGTCGTGGCCACGATTCACTGCAAAGAACCATCGATCAGCAGGCTCATTTCCATGCGTGGCCATTCAAAAGGCACTTTGCACTGACCATCTATGATTGAAGCTGGGTGTGGAGAGGGCAGGGTAAGGGGCTGTGCCCTGTGCCAACATTTCCAAGTTGATTTGAGATGTATAAAAGAAAATTCCACACTGGCAGGTGTACTCCAGGTTTTACTAATCAGAATACATTTTGGTGTTCGTACTTCCCCTCATTTGCAGATACACAAACATTTTGTGTGGTTTTGCCACAGAGTTTCATAAGTATCGCCCAGGAGCATCACACTGTATTTTAATACTAGCATTTTACAAAAACACAATTAACTTTTGGGCTGCACATTAAAGATTTATGTCTTAGGCACAGCTTCCAAATGCCAATGTTTCCCTTTTTTACTTCAAGTCTTGTTTACAATACCAAAATTGATTTACAATGCCAAAAAAGTTGTCCATAGACAAATCAATCAGAAAAAG
Source organism: Diplodus puntazzo (assembly GCA_963678695.2). NCBI lineage: Eukaryota > Metazoa > Chordata > Actinopteri > Spariformes > Sparidae > Diplodus > Diplodus puntazzo. Next base: position 20,183,556 of record OZ023156.1, read on the forward strand.
AATCAATAATGAACAATGGTCAGTTGACACAACATTACTCTGAAATGTTAGTTATTACCTTGAATCATGACTTACCCTCGTGGTTTAACTTGGACATGGTTTTTGGGAATCATGCCTTCTCTTCCCTCCTGCTCTGCTTTGAACCAGTTCTTGTCAGAATGATCACTCAAAATCTGCAGAATTGAAAGGAAAACGAGATAAATACACTGAAAGATGCCAGCAATTACAACTGGTTCAATCATCCACATATGAAGTTATTATTCAGGGCTGACTGAACTATAAAACAGATAGCCTGGTCAAAAAGGAAGTTTTATTCTGACAATCCACAGACAGCTATTTCACTCCGGGCCCCCTGCTGGACTTCAAATCATTGCTGGGACTGAGATGTTGAGGTGAGTGGGCCTTTCAGACATGAAAGCAAAGTGAGGCAGATAGTCCGGGCTCAGAAAGTAGCATCAGAAAGTCAACGGCTTCAATCTCCCAAACCCCCCTTCAGATAACAAGTGTTTATCACTCTCAAACCAACTCATGGAAGAGTTGAAATTAAGGTTTCATGCTTAAAATTAATTGATAAATGTAGGCGGGGCTGCATTGCTTTAAAGGTCCCATATTATGGTCATTTCTGCTTCTTGACATGGTTCCTTGATGTCTAAATGGAATGTTAGTAACATGCTTTGGTCGAAAAAAGCTGAAGGATTGAGCACAGCAGGGTTCTTGAAACACCAGTTTCACAGCCCTGCTCCAGGTGGCCTGTTTCAGTGCCTTTCCCTTTAAATGCTAATGAGCTACTGCGCGCCGCCCACGGTGCGCCCACCTCCTCCTGCCTGCGGAAGACGTGAGGACGGCATCATGTGACCATGGCAACGGCGGAGTTTCTGGGAGTAATGGCTGCCGGACAACAGACTGCGGTCCGACCCAGAACAACAAGAGGCTCCAGAAGAAAGTAAGCAGCCAAGAATGAACATTGATGTTTCTCAGTGGTCAGTAGTTAAGTTTGTTACCTCGACATTACTTTTATGTTACTGCAGATAACGAAAGTTTTACGGGCTTACTGGCCGTCTACCCGCGTTGTTACAGCTAACAGCCCTCTTCTCCTCGAGTGTTTACATCATAAAGCTTAGCCAAACCTCGACTGGTGTTTACTGCTGTTAAGTTGTAGTAACGCGGATGCAATTTAGCAAAAGCAGTTGCAAGAGAAAAGTGTAACCCCATATTATTATTTACCTTTATGTAGCCAGGTAAGTTGATTGAGAACCTGCTCTTATTTGCAGTGACGACCTGTAATTAGCTACTGCCAGCAATTTTCAACTGTAGTTTTCAGTAAGCCACAGTTGCTTCCAATCACCTTTCTACCAGCAGAATTGTTTTTTAACCATTTAAAACGGTTTATAAGCTTTATATATATTATCAAAGAAACAATGTGACATGATTAGTGATCATAGTTTCCAATGAATAATAAAAAATCGGTATAAAAACAGGTGTTCCTGTGGCTATTGTAAACAAATGCCTACAGAACCTGAGAATATCTGCTGTTTGGAAATACCACAATAAAGTGTAAACACTGGGCAAACATGGTTGTCATTTTGCTCTCTTTTCTCTAATCTATTGTCACTCACTTACCTTTCATAATTTCTAGGTTACACGAAGACTGCGGCAGCTTCCTGATACACCATCATGCATGGTGGACCACCCTGGCCTGTAACCTGTCTGCCTGAATGTATCTGCACTGCAGAATGCACTGAACATTTATCGGGCAGACTATGAATCTTTACGTCTGAGGGGAATAGTGCAGTCAGCTTTTAGTCACATAAATACTATTCATTTATCGTAAAAGTGTTATGATTAAAAGTACATAACTGCTTCTTCTATCTTACATTGTTTATAGTTTATTATCTTTTACTTATTACCATGAAAATTACATATCAAACAATGAAAACACAGAACAGTTAGGAAAGATGTTTTAATTGTAAGAAACATTTGTAAACATGTGTTGACATGAATGAAATAATAAGAAGAAAATACATATCTGAAGTGAAACAGTTTGACTTTATATATTAACTTCAATATCAATATGAAAATAATAACAAAGAAAGTATCTAGTTGCCATGGGTGTAAACATTCAGTGCTGACTTTATATTGAATTGTGTTCAGCCAATATAGCCTACATAAGCTTTGTAAGCTGGTGCTGGGGCTCTCTGGGGAGGAGAGTGAGAGTTGTGCTGCCCGTCTGTGTGGTCTGAGAGGTCTTCAGGGATTATGAGTTTCAGCACCTCCTTCACATATGGGGCAGGGTCCTGGAAAACCTTCTGGAAGATCAGGTCCAACAGAGCATCACCGCAGTCTGCAGTGCAATAAACAAATGCATGTTTACAGGAAAACTGCAGTAGAACCAAAAAGCCTTGTGCTGCAGTGTTGTAAAGTGTCTCTTATTTCTCCTAATTACTTCTCATTCATACATTCTCATTATTTATTTTGAAAACCATCTTAAAAGAATTCAGATTTTAAGTGTTTGTTTTCAACCTTTTGAGTGATGTCTGTGTGTCCATGTTTATTTTAATTTGAGAGGTTCAAATAAAAGATTGTAAAACTTACAGAATGTCGTGTCTGTCTTCACTGGTTTGGCTCTGCACTCTCCCTTCCAGGACTTTGGAAAGCTCAGTTTGAAAAGAGGATCTCCTGATGATGTGGTGGCTTGTCCCCTATCAGCATTCTTATTGTGATGCAGTGCAGCCAGTCAGAGTCTTGAACAGTAAAAAGACAAACATGAAAACAATTGCAAGAAATGGGCAAATGTTCTCAACAAGTAATCACAGTTTAATTTACCTGCACAGCATTCCCAGATATGGATAGGAGTAACACATGACAGCACTGTTACAGTATAATTCAAGCACTAAAGGCTGCAACGCCTTACATTACTCTAATCCGACCACTTTATTTCAGTAACGAGTAATCTAGCGTTAATATTTCCAAACCAGTAATCACATTGAAGTTATTTATTGAAGTCACTGTGCGTTACAATTATTGTCATTTTCATTCGTAAAAATATATATTTTTGCTTTCTTCTTGTCTCTGGGAGTGATGTCACGTACGTCTCAAGTCACGTTTTAGCCATGAGGATAACTCACGTGTACACCACGCAGCAACACAAAAATGGAGGGAGGAGAGAGATGCGTGTTTCCTAGCTGGAAATATAGTCATTATGCTGAGTTATTTAAAACAAAAAAAGCACAAATGCTTGGTCAAGGGCCCAGCCCGACCCGGCTCGGGCAGAGAATCTAAGCTCTATGTAGCAGTCAACAGTACCCTCGTATTGCCCCGGCCTATGCCAACATATTCCAGCTTAGAAAACATTTTCAAATGCATTATTTCACAAAATCCTGAAAGCTTAGACCCGGCGGAGGGTGTGTGTATGTACTGCTTGACCGACCGCGCCTCTGGGTTTGCATGTGGAGACCGTGTTGATGCGAACTAGGGGCTCGCGGTTAGCATTAGCTTGAAAGCTCACGGTTAGCGTTAGCTGGTACTATGTGACACTGCTTGGTTAGTTCGTGTAAAATTGCTAAATAAACACAGCTAAATACTTGTACATGCAGACATTTCCCTGGGACACGCATTACATAGTGTGCAGGATCAGAAACGTACTACACACAATGATTCTGCTTTAGCACTAACGTTAACTTGTGTGGTCAGGGAAGCTAACGTTAGCGGTTAGCCGCTAACCTTAGCTTGTTCTCAATGGCAAAACACACAGTACATCAGGCACGGGTTCAGCCTAATCTACAGAAACACACAGCACATTATTTGTATACTTACATGTCCTTGGTCTACATGTATTCCTTTGAGTAAAAGTCTGCCGACCACTCATGCCTTGTACTGGCCCAAGTTGGTGAAACAGTCAGTGTCAAAGTGGTTCGCACACACCAACAGTTTTTTGCCAACTTCAAAAATAAATCATAAAAATAAATTCAATCCATGCCGCTCTTTTGTCCTCTGCAGCTGGGAGACGATGGAGTGTGTTGTGCTGGTCCTTGCAGCCAACAACAGAGCATTTTTCCTTGAGTTTGGCCATGGTGATTTCAGTAGCGTAATGGCGGATCTCCGAGACAGCTGTACCTGGTGGGTGGAGACACCGTGCGGTGAAGGGAGGGGCAGTGGGGTAGCCATATGCAAATGTGCGGCCGTCGACGTCGACAGCCGCAGCAAATTTGACTCATGTATCTGGAAACTGCAGGCAAGACCCCTTTAGAAACCTGTATCTCACTCAAAAAAGCATGGATAGTCTTTTTTCAAAGTTTCTCGGCGTGTGGCAGCACCATAGACCCACAATAACACCCCAAATCCCAGAAAAAGTCAGTTTTTCATAATATGGGACCTTTAAGGAAGCTCCAAGGTAGCCCACCGAGAAATATCACATACTGTAGATAGAACCTCATACTTTGAAGATAAAGGAGCTAAAAGACGTATTCAGGACTGTGCGGTTACCAGTACAAAATGTCTCTTACACCATATAAGGAGGAAACGGCAGAATATGTAAAAGAGAAGCCATATTTGCATAAAATTAAATCAGTCTACGTTGTATGCCAATGCTAATTTGCTAAATGCTTGGCAGGGAGTCTCTTACACAGGATGAGTGGTGTGCTTCCAGCTGTGATGCAAATTGAAGTCATATATTAACATCAACGCGGACAGGTCTCACTGAGCATGGTAATCCAACAGTAACAAAGATGTGAGGCCTGAAGATGTATCCACTTTCTTTATCTGACTTATAGTTTTTTACCGGAAGCAAAACACACACACACAAATTGCACATCCTCCTGCAAGAGTTATAAGGCTCTATCTCGTGGCCCGACGGATGCAGTGGTCACTTTCACGCCCAGTGCCCACGTTGTGTTAATTGCAAATGCACTCGTGTACGCCATTCTTGTTCCACCTGTGTGCCCCTGGGCATGTTGGTACTAAAAATGAGGTGATGGCGTATTGCTAGCTGGAGGCAGCAGAAAGAGACTGTGCCATTAACTCTAAAATGGTCTAAAATCAATGACACGCTGTCTTTCATAACCCTCTTTCAGTCATGTTATACATTTCCATGAATGCAGCAATGTCACGGTAACAAATTTGTGGCGCATCCAAACAACAAAATTAGAAGCTGTAGTTCTAATCTTGTCAGGACGGAGAAAACTCTTCAGGAGGAACAGGGAACTTCAGGATCTAAAAGGAGAATGGTTGCTTCACGCCAAACCTTTTGATGTGTAGAAGAACACAGAATATGTATTAACATGAAACACTAACCGATCCTGTAGAGGAGTTTTAAATCTCCTTTTCAAAAAAAAAAAGAGTATCTGCTGCTCCTCATGTGCACTGCTTGACGATCGCTGCAGGTAATGGCAGCTAAATGACTACGTATCTCTGAGCAAAGTCAAATGCCACTGGACCCTTAAAGGGAATGGGACATGACACTTGGATTGGTTACATTTAAATTACACAAAACACCACCATAAACGCTTGAGACCATGTGCCACAGATCAGGTTAACTTGTCCACGTATTTACTCCAAAAAACAGGGATGCCCAAGGCTTGTACCAAGCTCATGGTATCTCCCTTCCTGTGAATAAAACATCTGCATACGTCTGCCTCAATTTCTGAGCAGCGCATGCTCTGACATGGAAGAATGTAGAAATATAGAACTATAGAAAAAAGATTCATGTGAGTAAGAAGAGGGAAATCATAGTTGTAGATATTAAGTCAAAGTTGAAAGATGTTGTACTCTCTCTTCAACCCTATCTGTTACTTCCTGTGTGGTTATTACTGCCTGTAATTAATAGCCTAAACCTACTGTTGTCTCAGTAAGTTGCAGGTGTGTGTTTACATGAGTGTGATATGTGCCTGCTATTTTTATGAGCTCATGCCTTTCTCGAGATGTCAGCTGCTGCATTTGTGTGTCTGGTTGCGCCCCAGCTCCGCCACCGTCTGTCTTTGCAGCACGTTAATATCAAGGTCTGTCTCTCTCTGGAAAATGATTGCCATCCAACTACTCAAAGGGTGAAAAATATTCATGACACTTAACCTGCAAGAATGAGCGCCCTTGTTTCCAAAGACTGGCTCCAAGAAATGATTAATAAATATCCAAAAGTGGGCCATATCCCTTGAGCGACTGTAATGATGTGGATAAATTAATTTGGCACCGTGTGTGTTTCTCCAACATCCCATAATATATACAATTACAACCAATTTACACCAACTCACACAAGCACACAGGCACACAAACACACACACACACACACACACATATGGCCTGCCAGAATTCTGACTCACTCAGTAAGCTTCTCTAATGAGCTGAATGAGATCTTTGAAGAGATGACACCACACAAAAGAACTGATCAAGCTGGAAGGTTATTTATCTAAACCTGACTGACAACACTGAGCCACAGTGGTTGAGCTGGATAAGACTTCATGCTGCAGGGCTTTGAGACACCATGGCTCAGAGATCGCTTTGAATGTGTCCGTGTTCATGCGTGCGCATGATCTTTTTTTTTACACATTTGTGGTCGAGAGGAAATGAGAAATAATTCTGGAGTAAGCATCAGGTTATGAGAACATTAAAATAATACTACGATATGTTGCTAAAGACTATAATGATTTAGGAATCACCACACAAAGTTGTTTTAAGCAGGGAGAAGGAAGTCTGTCTAACATAAAGAAGCGTTTTCAGTACAAGAATGTGAGTTTCTGCCTCAAGGGCTCCGAGCAGAGCTGCTGTTCCTCGCGTCAAGAGAAACCAGTTGAGGAGGTTCGAGCATTAGATAAAGATGCCTCCCTAGGGGGGCCTCCTTGTAACCCCTTTAGGATACAACAGTAGGAGCTAGAGGACGTGGCCGGGGAGAGGGATGTCCAGATGGAACTTGCTCAGCCTGCTGCCACCACAACCCTGCTGCAGATAGGCATCAGAAAATGGATGATTGGTTTAAGAATGGAGGTTTCCTCATGTCCACAGTTGTAGTCACAATGCCACAGAGTGAGCTATAATGCTACTGTATCCATAATTGACAACAAAATGATGATGAAAGAAAACTGTTTCAGAACATCGCAGGAAAATTTACAGCACTCTGAAGTGAACTAGTCTCTGCCGGTTGATGGCGTCACCTTCAACTCAGCTTTTCAAGTTGCAATAATTTCTAATTCTTATGTATCAGCAGAAGTTCAGATGAAACCTGGTGGAACAAAATGTAATACCACCATTATCTGTTGAAAATAAATGTAGAGAAAACGAGTCCAGTCTATGTACATCTCCCCTGTTGTACCAAACTGCACCCATAAATGCACCAAACCAGGACTTCTGTGGTCTGTCCCACCCCTAATTATTGCAGTTCATTCTGAGGGTGACATGGACACGTACCAATTTTACTGGCAATCCATGTGATAGTTGGCGAAACGTTTCATTGAAAACAAAGATGTCAGAATCATGGGGGCTTTGGAGGAAAAGTCAAGCGATTGGCAAATAAGTTAGGATACATTAACTAAAAATGCTGAAGGGCCAACAGCTAACCCCTTATTCATAACAATATATACAATTAACACTGAAAATAAGGGTGGGATTTTTTACTTTTTTGGCTGTTTTATTTTTTTACTTTTCTTACTCTTCTTAATATGCCAAAAGTTCGCTCCCAGGCCAACAGATGGGTGAGCAGTCAGACATATGTCCACACAGGATTAGGGTGGCCTGGCCAGTTCTGTGCATCTCAGAGTCTGCCAACACAACCTTCCACCCCACCAACAGCTATTATAGTGAAATCTATACAAGAATTCACTAAAATCTATACAACAGACTAGTACAGTTTGTGTTGCTTTCTTTATATTGCTCATGAAAACACAATGCCTGACAGGGGGTTGACAAGAAGATGTTCCACCCTAAGTTTAGGTCACACATGATTATTCATGCCCTCCCCCCACCTTGGTCCCTCTTTTACCTGAACAAGGAGGGAGGGAAGATGAGGCGAGTGGAGAGGATTGAGAACACGGAGAGGAAAACTGAATGGAATTTTCATTAATTACTGAGACGTAATTTCTAGACAATAACACCCAGTGTGTAACTCTTGCATTTATATGCTTTGGATTACGATTAGGATGGTTATTATTATTTCTGCTCTTCATTACTGTTTTTCTTACAATTTGGTTGGTAATGATGGGATGGTTTGGTTCACAGTCACACACTGTATTCCCTGAACATTGTAACAAGTCCACGGTAAGTAAAAGACACAGCAGTTTGGCTGCAGTTCATTAGCAGGCTATGTCAGTTCAGGGCTCTACTTGGAATCAGTCAGGCTGCTCATTAAAAGTGACTCAGTTCTTGGTTCTGAAAATCATGGCTTAAGAATAGCAATTTTAAAATAGGTGAGCCAAATAATGAATGTAGTGCGATATAAATCAATGCAATTAATATTCAAATGTGTAAATACGTAAATATGTTGTGCAGCTGCTCCTGGTAAAAACATTATATTATTATTCAACCTGCCCAAACCTTTGCCATAGTGGTGTCACATTATAACACATACATGATTATAATATAACATATCAGTCATCCTGATGTCATCCTGTTAATTATTGTCAGAACTTGAATCAACATGAAATACTAAAGGATCCTGGCGATCCTGGCGAGTCAGGAGTTTTAAATAACAATGAAGTCTATCCGCTGTTCTTCGTGTACAACTGTGCACATTACGCGAGAGATAGACAAATACGTTTTTGTGCTGCTGGAGGATCGCTGCAGATAATATCATTAATATGCATCCCAACCGATATTGATCAGAAATATTTTTATGACCCTTCCTACCTGATCAGCACATCACCACACACTCACAGACGTGCTGCAGCACTCTTCATCCCCCTCAGTTAAATATCAGTGTATTTTCTCATATGCAGTCAAACAGTCAAACATTTGACTGCATGTTGTTATTCATGATTGCAGAGATTTGAAGGAGAAACACTAATATGATCTCAACCTTGTGTTAATTGTGCCTGACTGGACGAATCACACTAAGAGAAAATACTGACTCAAAGTATTTAGATTATAAATCTATGTTAAATGTTCTTTAGTAACTGCTGTTTATAAGATGTTAACAACGCAACTGTATACAACATCTAGAAAACTACACTGAAAATTTGGAAGGTAACACTGGGTTTGGACTGTTCCTTGGTATCAGCATTAGTCTTAAGTTTTGCAGCAGAGAAGGAACGTGATTGCTAAGCACACAAAGGGAGCACAGTGAACGTTCATCAAGTAGTTCATTAAGAGGTCTTCATTTGTGTCCTGCAGATTTAAAAAAGTCTATTTGAGGCTGTCTGGGGCTCAAGCTATCCATGCACATTATTTTTAAAGCAGTGCAGAACATCTTATTGAAGGTTAGTCTGCAGCAAAAAGGGCAGATTGGTTTGTTTGCACTACTCGCCTTACGCTATTTGTTATCTGTTGGTTGTCGCCACACCTGCTCAGGTGCAAATATTCAGTTGCTGATACGTTTGATATTGAGCGACAGCGGTCCGGTCCCTTTTGATTAAGTAACAAGACCATACACTTTGTCAACAAAATAAGCAGTGTTTCATATATAGAAATAAAATAACATGTTGCCTTTAAAAATCATGTTGGAAAATTGAACCAGTGAATACCAATTTGCTATCAATTTGCTATCCTGTTATTTTCTTAACAATCAAGCTGAGAGGATAAAAGCAATTGAAGTCCAAATTAAATAATCAGTCTGCACGCGTATGAAGCAATATTGCCCTTCTTTGATTTAATCAACTCACTAATTTGACACTCAGCCCACTCAGCGGTGCATTCACAACTGTTTGTGTGTGTTATTCAAAACGATTATGCCAGAACAGAGGAAACTAGAGTGGAACACAGTACATCATATAACTCTGCCAAGGCCCAACGGTTCCCTTCTGTTCTCACTCATACATACCAGCCACCTGTATATGTCTGATTATTTTAATCAAGACCAAAAGTTAATGGGGTCTATTCTTGGCTGAGACACATTCCTCTCAGTTTCACAGTGATCCGTAATTTTTGTGAAATACTGGTGATGAACCAACCAACAAAGCAAAAGAAATACATGGAAACGGATAAAGACGTAACTTCTTGGCAGGGGTAATTACTAGATTAAACACAGAGGAGACCTGTCCCTCACACTGATAACCATGTACCGATCCACATAACTGAATACAACTGCTGCTGGCTGCTGACTGTGGGGAGACACAACCTGTAATTTTTGATGTATAGCACTCTATTAAAGTTAAAAGGTAACCTGCTGTCTCCCCCCTTCTTCTGTCTCCTCCACAGCTTCTTCCCCCTCTTCCCCCTCTTGCCCTCCCCTCACCCACCTCTCCCTTTCTTACTCCTTCTCTCTCCCTCATTCTCTCCCTCTCTCTCAACCCAACCAGTGGAGGCAGATAGCTGGCCCACCATTGAGTCCGGGTCTGCTTGAGGTTTCAGATTCAAGGAGTATGGTTTAGACCTGCTCAATTTGGAAAGTGTTATGAGATCACTTTTGTTGTGAATCAGGGCTATACAAATAAAGATTGATTGATTGACTGAAGTTGATTGGATCACATCACTTAGCAGTTTTAGAAATGGAACTGCAAAATCTCTCAAACCTGTGTCACGTCTATTTCAAAGCTTGAGCAAAATCCTGTCTGTACTGACTTATCTGTGTCCAATGTTCTGTGTCCAAAAAAATACAACATTGAGCCACAACGGTCGTGCTGTGATCACTTTGAATCTGCCTCCTCTTTGTTCATTTGACGAAAAAAAGAAAAAAAAAAAGCCTCAGACTGATTAAAAATACATTTTGTTGTCATGGACAACTGCTGTTTACTTAGAATGTAAAAAAACTCTTGGTTTTGCATACCAACCAAAACTAAACCATGCACCAAAATTAATTATTGCTGATTAGATGTGATAAGATGTCCTCAATATTAGGATTCATGCTCCTTCAGAGTGCTTTATCAATATGAATGTAGAAAGTCATAATAAAAAAATCAAATTCTACTTACAACAAGTAGTTACAACAAGACATCGTCATGCCTAAATGACTAGACAGGGGATTTTGTTCAGAACATTCCAACACAAAATACAGTAAATAACGTTTCAGAATGACAGACCAAACTTAAAACGTATAGCTGCTAGGGATTTTAAAAACAGCCTCTTTTGAAAAAGAGTTATGAGGTCACTCAGCTTCAACAGTGTGTTGGTTAGATCAGATTTGACATTAACATTGCTGTTAACACAAGCGATCAAACTCTAAAGGGATTGGTGCACCACATTAAGCAGCATCACCTTTCTCCTTATAAACCCCGCCCACTGCGGATGACAGAAAGATTTTTCTTTAGAGAAAAAGCAAAAGTGTAAGTATTACTTTGACAGTAATGTTTTGTACTGTGGGACACAATCACAGATAATAAGAAGCTAAGTTAAGGGCATTTAAGGAAAACCAAGATCAACTGTGTAGTGCAGGATGAGGTAAGACAGCTAGACTTTGATGTCAAAGCAGTTGGAGCAAAACCACAAAGGCTCTTGTTTCTCCAGACAGTCTCTGTTTAAAATCCATACAATATCAGACATCTTTTTCCACGCTGTCAAACAAATCAGTGCTTTTCTAGCTAGGGAAGTGATAGAGCCTACAGCTCTTCAGAAAATTATATATCTTCGGAAGTACGTTGCAATCTGTGTCACAGGCTCATGATTCACATATAAATGGTCGCCAATTTTGAATGTTCCTCCAGAAGTCCCTCAAATCGTAACTTGACGTTGATTTGAGATACAATATGCCACATATTGCACAGTGTATTGCACTTGCATGCCATCTTACAAAACATGGTTACATGACAGAGGCCATCAGAGGACCAACAATCCTAAACTAAAGTATGAAAACACTCTTCACACTTCACACACTCTGTCGTTGATGATTCATTCCTTTGCTCGGGTTTGTAGCAGAAAGCTCTCCTGTCCACTTTACCAAAACACACATCAAATTAAAAGCTGACAACAAGCTTCCAACAGAAGTACGAAAGCTGTGAAATGTCTTTGACCAATGACACTGTCCACAGTCACAACACAGATGACATTAAACACAGATAAACTCAACTTGGAGCTAAAAGCCGACAGGATCGTGCTTTAAGATGTCTTTAACTTGTTATCTTCACTCGATGCCACTAAGCCCGAAGAGAAATAGACAGCTCAAGTAAAAATTAGAAGAACATTTGCCAGACTAATTGCCTCTTTTAACCAATTAACCAAAGATCAATCCATGAAACCGCTTGTTTTGTACGTCTTTCACTGTTTTGATTTTCATTTAATTTTGTTTGCTTAGCCCAAGTTCATCTTTTCTAAGAGAATCCATAATCGCAAAAGCACGATCTCAACACTTGACCCTGTCGAATCGATACAAAAAACAGCTTTAATGGTGTCTCCAGCTCTATAATTATAAAGTCAATAACAATGATAAGTATTTAATGGCTGGACCTCCATGTAATAGGATGAATGTGACTGTATTACCGACCAGAAGTGTGCGTTCTGGCTGCTAATGAACAAGCATAGGAGGGAAAATATCATATTAGGAGAGAGCGAGGTTTGACATTAACTGATCAACTTGTGCATTAGCAAGCCAATCGAGAGGAAATTCACTGAACATTCAGGAGCTGAACTTTCAGTCAGTTGAATGCCCTTTCCTTTGGCCCCTTTTTTCGCTGTCGCCTGTGGTGAAGAAGGAGCAGAGTGGTTGAAAGTGTAGCTGTGTGAACCACTTCGCTCATGTATTTTAAAATACATACATTTAGTGTGTTGTAGCAGTAGTTAACTTCCTGTCAGAGCACTGAAACGCCAGGTGCGAGCTTAAGTGCTGCAGTAGCAGGAGTTAACATTATGAGAGTTGCCCATTCAGTCTTTCTGTGTTTTGTGGACTTCAGCAGGCAGCCCCAGTGCCCCCAGTGTCTGCTGGTAAAGAGCGAGCTGAGCCGGAAGGCAAGATTATCGATTTACCAGTCGATCTGCATTCAAACCTTCACCTAGAAAAATGTATTTTTGAGTTTATTGAAAATATGGCTTGCAATCCTAAGTGTGTACATGTGTCCTGAACAACAATGAGGGACTGCCTACTCCAGAAACACTATCAGATTCTTGATTTGGGCCTTGTTGTTAATTCAGCAAATATTATACATGAAGACTTCTTTCTTTGTGTAAAGAACTCTTCTGTTTTTGTCCCAGTGATGCACATGAGGTCACTCAAGATATATGTCAAGACACACTTGGATGCCAGGTATGAACTGACGGCTTAGAACCGTTCACTTGTGATCGGATCACTCAGGAAGGATGTTTAATACCAGGTCTAAACTTCCTTCTTTTTGTCTCGGGCTCGATCGCACAAGCATTGATCGTAAGCAGAAACACAGGAAAAAGATCCCTCTGATACTACACAGAAAGCTCAGCCACATCCACGATGGAGTGCAACACATTCCTCTCGTGTAATGAGAATATCTGCTGGTGAGAATACGAAAGCTTTTGATGTCACGGGAAGATAACACCAAAGCCAATGTAAGAAAGAGACTCGTGGAGTGTTTGTACACCTCTTCAATCGACAACTTCAGTTCAATTTCAGAATCCTGTCATGACCTGACTGAATGTAGGGCTTTTATCCTTCAGAGCAAATAGCACCTGCACAGAGTACATTTAAGGGCAAACTTTCGGAAGCAATTTTTCTTACTTGCTGCAGTGTTCTTTATCCCTCCCTCAGTCTCAATTTTGTGTTTGTTGGAAGACAATTAGCTTTTTTTTCCTTGCAAGAATTCAACACAATTAGATCTCACTCTCTACCGCAGATGTTTGGGTGTTATCAAGGAAAGCATGGTATTAAATTCTCAAACTTAAATAAATAGATTAATACGATTTTACAAGTATCTTATAAGAAGTAACATATGCTGATTTGATCCGACCATAACATCAAGTCCAACACAGAATTAATGTAACATACTTTTGTACAAAACATACAAATGTACTAATTAATGTAACATACTTTTGTACAAAACATAAAAATGTACTAAATTTAAATTGATTTATTTATAGAAAGAGACAAAACCTCATGGGTTTACAAGAAGGCAGAATATGTTGTTTAATACCACGCTGGTATTTTTGTTACAGCTGCAAATTTATTTTGTGAATTTTCTTGAGAACCACAAGACACCAAAGTAAATTTGCAGCTGTAACAAAAATACCAGCGTGGTATTAAACAACATATTCTGCCTTCTCTTTGAAGCAAACATAATCTGCTACAAAAAACCACCCTGAAGCACAACTCAGGTCTTCCAGTATCGTCCAGCACTCAAGGGAGGACATTTGAGTAACATCCCTGAGACGGGATGGCAAAACAAAAACTGAACCTCATTTTCAGTCTCGCCTTGCCCTCGCAACAAACAAACACAGTCTGTTCTTGTCCATCGTGGCATTACACCTGCCAGTCTCCAGGGCTAATGGAAATGTTCCTGAACATAAGTCTGCACATAAGGTTCTACACTGTAGCTGCTCTTTATGAGGCGATCGGTATGGAATTTTTGTTCATACCATTCATCAACAGACCATTTTTCTATACACGAGAGAAACATTTAACTTCATAATCTCCTGAATATCAAGGAGTAACCTGATCTGGACAATGAATGACAAATTGTTGTTTGTATAGAATAAAGATTTTGATGCATCAGCCAGGGATGAACATGCAAGATGTCCCAAATAAACATATTTCTGGTGGCTTTCTGATCAGAAATCTTCATAAGTTCCAATCCCATATTTGCACTAGTCCTGTAATGTTGCTTTGTGGGTTGAAGTGTGGGACATTCCTCTTTTATTTGATGAGTGAAGGATCTGTTTAGCTGTCAGACTGTGAACACCACCAGAATGACACTCGCCTGTCGCGCGCTGCCGGCTTGTCCATTCACACAGACGCTGTCTCGCCTCTGCTGCAGCTCACTCTGACGGTGAGGCGGAGTATTGGCGCATGATTATCACCTTGAAAGGGCAGTGTGAATGGGGCTAGTCAAGAGTTGCCTGTTGCCAAAACTAAACCAACGAGTTCTGAATTGTGTAGTTGAAAGGAAACTAACAGAAGCTTCCAGTGAATCTAGGAAGGACAACCAAACAACCCAGTCCAGTTTAGGCTGTTATTCAATTCGGAACAAGAGAGGCAGCATTCCTGATGCTGCTCCAGTAATTTCATCATGCTCTTTCCCATCCGCTGACTTTTACCCCTGAGTAGGCATATTTGAGTTGAGCTAATAAAGTTTCAAGTTTGACCATTTTTTTTGTGGCAGTGACAAAGGTACAGAACACAATTTTCTGTGACAAGGACTTTCATTTGATGTCTATATTTGAATATGGTTGTGAAGAGGTTGGACAATATGGGAACAATCTATTGTGCAATTGTCACAGCAAAGTCTTGTGATTAATATTATTGTGTAGACACAATTCATTCTTAACTATAAAAAGGCATTTTTTGATAAATTCAAATGTGAAAACAGAAAAACAACCATGACAACATCAAACCATATAAAGACATAGTCATAAAACAGAGAAAACATAATTATAACTGGTGTAGGCAAACAGGCGTAATTATGTGTAACAGGGTTAAACACTGTCCATTTAGGCACTAATTCGATTGGTTTTAAATATCAGCAGCACAGCAAAAACAAGAGCTACTTGTTTCTGTTGCCTCATGCAAACAGCAGAAGCCATTACTTGTATCCATTTAATTCCTCCAGAGGCACAAAATGATAATATATCTGCAACAAGCAATGATGGACTGATTCCTATAGTTGCACTGAGATTTCAACCTTTTGGCACTTTCTTTTCTGTCAGGTGTTTTTGTTTCTGTTGAGTCTCTCCTCCCACTTAAGTGTCACGACTATGGTTGTAGCCCCAAACTGGAAAGTGTTTGCCAACTTTAAAAAGTATTTAAATGCCTGTTGCTTCAAAATGCTTTAATGATGGGTTAGCAGGCACATCAGCCTTATTGCAATGTAAAGGCCGGATGCATCACCCTAACAAACTCTTTATGTCACAACTGTCATTGAGCTGAAAGACTGGTTTTATGACCCTTAAAATTACAGACCTGTCCAGATTCTGGAGAGTGGTACTGGTGGTTATTTAAGCTCACATACCTAGAACTTGGTGTTTCACTCATAAATTTAAAGCAGGATGAGCAGTAAGTGTTCCAACAAAAAGTCCTGCAGACAAAGAGTGATAGCTCTGCATCAGAAGTTTAAATGGACTTGCACGCCTGATTACATGACACTGTTCACTTGTGGCAAATGAATCAGCTAAGCCTATTGAATCTTGTATAACAACACACATCCACTGTTAGTAAGAGATACCAGAACTGCCAGATTCATGCTCTAACAGAGTACTTATCCCACCACAACAAGTGTAAACAAAGTAAAACAAGCAAAAGCAAAGCAATTCATATGCCATAGTTTCAGAATACAGAACAGATTACGAATGACTTACCTTTAATATTGACCCACGCTTGAAACTCAGTTCATTGTCTGCCGTGGCATTAAAGTCGACACTAGCTACAGCCTCCATTAAGAAAAAAAAAATGCTAATACCTGTCAGAGATAAACAAAAATGTTTAGTCTCCCACACTGAGCTGCTGTCGACGGAAAACTTCCTTAAAATACGTAAAATAAATGAAAAAAGCTGGTTTTAGTACTTTTTCACTGTACACACATTGGGATACTGTATTTAACATACAGCCACACCCAGACAATACAGCATTGGATGTAAATGTGACACATGGAGGAAGGAAAGCATGTGATTGGCGCTTGCCTTGACCAATTACAGAGTGTGCTCTCATTAATTAGCCAATGGCATAAGAGGGGACAGACACATTCAGTCACTATGTGACTGTTGTGGCCTGACAAGTTCTGTGCTGGATTGTTGTGTTTTGGTGTTATTTCTGTTATGTTGCTCACAGAGGTGCACTGAGAGGTGAACAGAGTTTCAGCATGATGATGTCATCAGTTTGTCTCTACACCTTGCTCCTACATATTTCCTGTGAAGTATTGATAAGTCTTCCTGCACTCTACTTCTGCCTCGTTGTCCGCGTTTGGGTCCTACCAAGCAGCACACAGCAGCGTAACAGTGACGTGGGGGTGAGTTTTGACAGCCTTGTACAGGAGACACTGTTGGCAGCTCAGCAGTGTCATTTAATGTGACATTATGAGTGATATAACAGGTATTGTAAGGAGATGCACCGCAGAAATCGTTCATGTGGAAGAAAATGTAGGATAAAATAATCTTGCGATCACTATTCTCCTTTTTTATGACCTATGATTTTATTTTGACATATAACATCAGCGCTGTGTAAGACCAAAAACAATAAAAACAAAGAGACAGACAGTTTCTCTCAAACAAAGTATAGAGTAGTTTTCATAGAGCTAAATGGAAGGAGACACTACAGTCCAGAGAGAGAAGTAATCAATATCATCGATCTGCCTCTGCCTCATCCTGCCACGTTTCCTCCTCAGAGGCTATGCAGGTTTCCTCCAATTCCTGAGAATAACTTGCACTTTCCAGTTCTTATTTCCAGTTGGGACCAATTATTCACTGTTTGCAGTAGCGAGTGTCTCCTACATCATAAAGTTTTGTCTGTATATGAACTACACACCAGTGATAACTTAACAACAGCAAATATTCTCCCAGACCTGACTGAGTTTTGAGCATGTCCACAATTCATGAGCCTTGAGCCTTTTTTTTTTTTTTTTATAACTTCTGAGCCACTGACTCAGTGGAAACCAGTAAATCCAACTACCAAGTGAGCGGAACGAAAGTGCATCTTAACCAGTTAGATATGTCTCTCATATCCTTGTCCAAATATAGGACAGGTATGCATTCCTATTCAATGAAAAACACAGACTGGAACTATTTATTTCCACACGTATATGTGCACTAATCTTATACACTGTCAAAGGCAGTGATTTCCCACTAGGGGGTACTTTAGAAGTGTGCACTGGACTGTGGAGAACATGTTTAGCTAATTTGAAACAAAAGTCAACATTAGAATATCAATTGTCACAGAAGCCGACCAACTGTGACAGTCTGACTGCATAAGACACATTTATCACAGACCTTCAACTGTAGGATAAAAGAGTTAAATTTAAACAGCGTTCAATCAATTTCCGTTCTTTTCTTTAGGTTTTACTGTGAGAACATATGTCTGGCTGTTGCACTATGCTTACAGAACCACAAATAAAACTGTGTGACAACTGTTCAGTACCACACAACAAAGAAAATCACTGATTTGTGAAGAAAAATGAACATCGAGCAAGCTTGTAGCTCATTGCTCATTTGTCAGGCAGCCAAATTGATGATCCCCAGATGACTCCAGTTTCTCTATGTTTCTCAAAAATGGTTTGATTACAAATAAGCCATGAGGACTCTGCAAGATAAAATAAAATTAGGTAATCCCTTGTTGTTTGACCAGAGGGGAAATTCAGATGTTTCAGCAGGACTAATATGGACTACATAAGAATAAAATAAAAAGTACACAGGGGCAAGTGATTGAAAACTAATAATTAAAGGCAATCATGGCAAAAATGTTAATTAGTATTATTGAGGACTTCAGGTTATGGTGCCGTGCTGAGCAGACAGGTGTCGGATTCAAGCAATGAAAGAACCTGATGGGCTGCTGAATGTATTACAATTAAAAAAAGGCCTTTTTTTAATTGCTCATTCAAAGGAATGGCAGGTTTCCATGTGGCTCCCACTAGATCCCAGCTCAAGGATCAGTAGTGATGGCACTGAAGACTCACAGTGGTGACAGGCCTCCTCCTCGTGCGCTCCTCGAGGATGACGGCCGCAGAAACAAGCCAGGTAGACGCAATGTTTTGAAAACAGTGAAGAAAGTTTCCTCACTTCTGTTGTTTGCAGACTTTCAAATTAATTAGATGATGTCTCTGGAAAGCATGCATAGCAATTTTACCGCAGGTGGGTAGAACCACAGGAACACATATTAGTATTAGTAAAAAGTATTTACATATGAATAGGAATCTCTGTCTCTTTCTTTCTCTTGCTCTCTCTCTCATTTGTATGAATACCAAATAAGCACAGATGCCAATCATTTGAAGATAATTAACCCCTCAACTGATATAGCATTATAATGGCAATGCAGTCTGTAACCCCCACTCTCCAACTCTGTAAGTGTCTCATGGAACTGAGTTGTCCGCTTGGAAGTCTTCTGCATGGGGATATTTTCCATATCTGTCCAATCATACTGTACATGTGTCCTGTACTTTCCATATCACAGGACAACAGCATGTCACCGTCTACCTTCATAGTCAGAGTTATCACAAACCAATCAGGTTTGGACTATGACTTTTGTATTTCCATTGCTTCTAGTTCTTATCAAACATTTGATAGCAACTGTGCCTTTTTTGCTGCTATCTTCTCATCACTGCAGAGGGTGACAATGTGATAACGCTTAAAGGTCCAGTGGGTAGGATTATGGGGGTGTCCCATGTGAAAAAAATGCCATCTTGGATGCCCCATATGGTAGATAAGACAGGTTTAAGTGCCCCGTTCCAGTGCCCTTCTTCTTTTTTTCACCCCGCCCCTCACACATCCTGAGTCCACCACTGGATGCCAGTAAATCCTACACACTGGACTTTTAATACCAAATTGAAAGGTATTTTTTAATCAACCTGTCATGGTTGAAAGTTACACTGACACTCATCACGGGAAGACAGAAAAAAAGCAACAAAAAAAAGCAGTTGGGTCCATTCTATAAACAGAGGAAACTCACTTAGTTACTTATTTACTGAAAGTGGAAATTGAAGTGACTACAGATCATTTTGACATGGGATCGCACCATCTGCCACACCGTCAACATATTCCCGTTCTGAACTACGACTACTCAGTACTGATTACTACATTTTTTCACAAGGTACTCATCTTTGAATTCTGCCTTCAGTTTGATCTCAACCACACAACTGTAAAGTTTCCTCAATGGATCGTGCACGGTTGGGAAAACACAGAGCGAGGACATGAATGGTGTTGGATTGGAAGTGTGTTACAGTGATCCACAAGAAATGTTTTGGACCAGGGCTATAAAGGGGGCCCACCTCCCAATTTCTGGCCCTCTGGCTCATACCATGCTCATTTTTCTAATTCAGCCTTCCTTTTAATCTCAACAGTACAGCTGTAATTTCTTGTGGCTTTATCTGCACAGGATGCGACGCTATCATGCTGCCAAAAATCTGTCCACAGACAGACAGACAGACAAATAAACACCTGGCAAAGTACTCAGAATCACTTCTTTGTATATTCGGGGTACAAAAGGTGTCTCCAGGAATACAATTTTGCCATTCTGATGCACACATACACAGACTCAAAAAAGAAAAGCATATCCAGCGGACACTGTTGCAGCTGGCCAAAATTCATAAAACTGGCTTTCTAATGGCGAGTCCATGCAAAAATGCACAGGCAGAGTGAAGTAGCCCATACTCAAAGCACAACATTATCCCACCAGTGTGTTTTGACTCTGCCATGGGTCTTTTCTCAGTGGGATGTGACCAGCATATCTCAATAGGTGGGCTGTGAAGAAGCCTGATGCCCTAATGACACGCCTGTAGCCAGTGTTAACAACTATTTTCTTCTGAATGACTCGTCCTAATGAAAACTGCTAACAGCGTGTCCAGCAAATCATTCATATTAATGGAAAGATTTTTTTTTTTGAATGGTACATTGCTACAACGTTTTTATGGAGTCTTTTTCCTGCTCTCTGAGCAGTACAAACAGAATTTCATTCACCACCATAACACCGGTGGTACATGGTGGCTGATAGCTCAGAAACGTAGGCACAGAGAAGCTACTTAAAGCAAATTATACAACTTTTACCTTAAAATAACAGCTTCAAAACCATTGTGATGGTACAGTGTCTTGTGATAGGGTGAATGGTGTCTCCATCTCAGCCAGCACTTGCGTAGCTTCAGTGAGAGGGTAAGATCACAGCGTTACATAACGTGTTTACTTCAACATACATGTTTTCAAAACATAACATTGTTACGATGTAATGAGTTTAGTTTGCAGTCAGCACCTACATTATTTCTGAATGGATGTTGTTACAATTGCTGAATAGAAAGATTCAGATTAGTAAAATAAATCTTTGTTTCCTTTGTGCTACTAATTTCTACAGGATGACTCCAAAGAAAGGACAATGAAAATGCAAAGAGACATACGATTATATAGCATATCTGATAACCCATTAGATACTGTGAGGCAGCAGATAATGCTACCGACACAGTAAGACACAGGAAGGATGAATATCAATTCCTAAATATTAACACATATCCACGATACAGTCATTTTTTAATTTAAAAGGCACTGGATATAATTAAACTTGCAACTGTCTTTTCAGATGCTGATGTGCAGGGAAAGCGGTGAATGCCAGTTCACTTCCTTGGCTATTCCTTGGCTACTGCCGAGGTGCCCTTGAGCAAGGCACCAAACCCCCATATGCTCCCTGGGCGCTGTAAAAGCAGCCCACTGCTCCTAGCTTGCAAGGTGTGTGTGTGTATTTGTGCATGCTTACAATATATACGCAGCTAGGATGGGTTAAATGCAGAGAACTTCGGGTGTGTTTGCATGTAATGCATGTACTATATATCTGATAAATAATTTCCCCCCGGGGATTAATAAAGTATCTTAAATAAAATAAAAATAGATAAATAAAATTAAATAAATTTACAACCTTTTGTCAGATTTGTTTATAGAACTTGCAACTCGGAACGTATCATCTACATCCTCATCATCTATGACATTATTCTTGATGACAGCATTTGAGCTTCTCACCCTGAGCATGATTTCAGAGGAACATAGCCTCTGTGATTACAGTACTGTGACTTTATTTTGTCACAAGGAATTCTGCATTTGGACACATACTGGACAGTTTTTGTGTCATTATTTCTTATTCTATTGCCAATAAAGAAGTCAAACAAAACTCAAATGCTAGCTTAGAAAAACTAAATGTTTATCTGCAAAGATTCTATTTCTGGTGATACAGATTTTTAGCGATGATGGAGAAGATTCCCAGTCATCGAATATTGACGTTTTGTCAGGGCCTGAGGAAACTCATACAGACAATCAGGGGAGACTGGGGCCTGAGGGGGGTGGTGTGAAGCCAGCAAGACATGATAAGATCTGTGGTTCATCACAGATGTGTGGCCAATGGGTAATGGAAAGGGTCTCACAGGTCTGTAGTGGGGCCATGTCAAACTAAAACCAGCTCTAAACCAGGATAGAAAATAAATCCCCAGAAAGAAATAAAAAAATTAAGAGCAAGCAATGGTGTAGGTTTGGTTTGTAAAATGGTGGGGACATAAATTTGCCATGTGGTCAGTGGATCCAATTTTTTTTACAATATAGTAAGATCCGTCGCTAGAAAATTTAGACAAGATAAAACTATATTTCCATACCTCTCTCGTAACGTACCGGTAATATATAATGGTGCATTGAAGATGGGACACTGTTGTTGTTTTATGGCACTTTAGTAAGCTCTCAAAACAGAAATGTTTTCAACATAACACAACTAAATTCATGTGCACTCAACTCCTCAGGAAATACATGTGCAATTTATCATGTACACTCACAGACCATGCCAATCTCTATAGGTATGGTGAAGGGTATGTCATGATATGTGGCTATTTCAATTACAAAGGCCTAGGCGACTATATCAGGATGCATATTGTCTTGGATACATGAAATAAATGGCCTTTAAAAATATAAATCTGACTTCCTCTATGGGAATTTAACCCATTCATTGACACAAGGGTTCACATATCTTCCTGTATTCAATGGAGAGCATATTTATTTACGATACATTATTCATTCACAAAGAAAATGTGTGGCCTAAAAGGTTTGATTTTTCCTCATTTGTTTAATTAAAACATTAATATCAATTTCCAAAACATGATTTTTTAAATTCCTCTTTAAGTCAACTTGAGCATGGGGTTAACTTACTTATTCTTGCCACTGTAGTTGAAATCCTTACCTCGTCATCTCTTTCTCCTCTCTCCTGTCCTACCTAAGGTGCTCAATCTCAGGTGGTTCAACAACTCTGTCTGATGCAGCCTGTAGTATGGACAGCCACTATGTAATCATTGCCAAATTAGCCATAACATTACAACTCACAGTTGAAGTCCTGATGCGTGTAATATGAAAAGCACTTAATATCACAATACAGGCCTACGCAATTTGTAGGTTACATTTTTAGTCTTCATCTTTGTGAATTTGAAAGATATTATTGATGGAAGATGAATCTACAGTGTAATAAGACAAATTACAGTGCTGTGTTGGCTAGCTTACCTGTTCAGTGCTACTACTTTGCTCTCTCCCTGACTGATCTGTAGTGCTGCTACTTTCCCTCTTTCTCTTCATGCCTGACGTCTGTGTACAGCAAAACAAACTGAAATCATCTGGAATTCATATGCTAATGCAATGCAAATTTAGAAAATAACAAGCTCACATTTTCTTCATCACTGCCAACTGTCTAGACTGCCTACTTACATTCAAGAAATGACCTTATATCTTTTGTCCCAGTGTCCATGATGCTAGTAGCTAATCCATCTGCTTCTGCCTGCTGCAATAATGTAATATTGCAATTTTAGCAAGTGTTGTGACAGGAATTTGTCACCCCAGGTTCCGGGACCTCAGCGCCGATCAGCTTTGGAGGTGGTTTGGAGAATGAATGCACTCAGACTCGAGTTTAGCCTTTTGCCGCTATAGCGGGAGAACTCCTCAGCCCAACACAGACCCGATCTGCTCCTGCAGCTGCCAGTAAGAGTTCTGGGGTCTTCGCTGTTTGCAGGCTCGTTTTATTAAAGAAAGGGGTGTATACAAAAATCAGTTAGTACAGTTAATGTCAGTCAGTAAACAGCCATACGCGAAACCAGACTCCTTCCTGTTCTCAAGGTTGCATATTTGGCAACTTCTTGTATATGTGTGATAAAAACGATATTGAGGGGGGGGGAAAGCACCTTCTCCTGCAACTGGTAATTTTCCACTGTGGCGTGGCCTTGTTATCCAGCTGACTTCCTTTTTCGGTGCTGTCTGGTATATGTGTGTGTGTGTGTGTGTGTGTGTGTGTGTGTGTGTCTCATAGGCCTAGTAGCATAGCAGATAATATGTGTGTGTGTGTGTGTGTGTGTGTGTGTGTGTCTCATAGGCCTAGTAGCATAGCAGATAATATGTGAGCGGGTAAAAGGCACAATAAATCCACACAAGTGACCAGAAATAAAGAACACATTTCAGTATGGCATAAAGCATCTCCATCTAGCCTACGTTACAGTTGTTTTTCCGCTAAAACAGATTAGTTCCAGGTCGAGAAAATCCTTAGATCTTTGCAGGAAACATTGGAAACGTTCATATATACCTCTTATCTCCTGAACAACGGTCACAGTAGAGCCGTCTCCACTCTCCAACTCATGCGTTCCGTTCCGTATTTCCTTTCAAATTATTGCGCTTTGGCAAACAAACAAACATCCACGACACATAGGCGGGACCAAAGAGGAAAAGCAGCCATCACTACCAGAAGCGCTGTTTAGGCTATCAAAATACCGGTACTCTTTGGGAGACTGTTTGTGAAGCGGTGGGGAAAATAGCCTAGGGTATAGTAGGCTATTTTATCTAAACGCAATTTGTGAAAAAGTGGTGGGGACAATTCTGCGCCATTCCAAAAGTGGTATGGACATGTCCACACCGTCCATACCATAAATTACGCCCATGAGAGCAAAATAAAAATTTTGAACCAAATGTATTTATAAAACTCTTGGACAATTGGGTAGAAGTCCACAAGTATACATTTTTGTGAGAAAGACGTTTAAGGAATCAGTCAAGGACGTAGATGTCTAGACTCCTGGGGGAGGACATTTAATGATATATACTGATGAGGCTCGGCATTTACAGAATTAAGAACGGGCTGAGTCTTCCTGACCAGATGTCGATACACAATGCTCACTTTACTGCAATCATGTGGAAACTTAGAAAAGAGAGAGAAATAAGCAGTGTTACGCAACAGCCTCTGTAAATGCAGGAAAACCAAAAAAATTAGACCAAGTGATATTGACAACAGAGAAAATCCATAAGGCTGTTGCAAAGTGGGCTCCATGTGGAAGAAGAGGGAGCAAGAAAGTACTTGAAAGAACTAAAAAGGCACTTTTAAGTGAAGTGATTCATATTTCACTCCAGCCCCGGCCACTAGAATGCCACAGCATCATCCGGCTATTCAAATGCGGCAGAAGGAATGAGAGATTGAATAAAATGCCAGGTCATTTTATTTGGCACAGCCATGTGTGAAATGGGCTTTTAAACAGTCGGGGTTTAGCACAGATAACAAGAACATGGTTATTCTGGGCTCTGGCTGATAAACATGCAGTCTGAGAGTGTGAGTGACGATATTTCTTCACGTTTGGAACAAAACATGAGAGAGAAACAAAGGCTGCAGATGTGAGAGCATCCGCCACAACTCAGAGCTTTTCTAATTTACAGACTTAGTTGATGACTGAAGGGAATGATAATGCTGCCGGATGATAAGGGGCTTTGAGTGTCCGCAAGAGTTGCTGAGGCCTGACAGAACAAATATGTGAAGATGACAAACATGTGGTGTCACTTTGATGGGATAAAACAAACTGAATAACACTTCAGGGGAATTAACATAGAATTGCATTCATTTCCTGGAGCCTTACCCTGACCCCTGACCCATGACCCCTGACCCCTGACCCTACACCCTACACTCTAACCCAAACCCTGACTTGCCCTTACCCTGATCTTGACCACTGACCTTGACTCACTTTGTATTATAAGAACATGACTTATAATGAAAATAACAGTATTAATGAGCTTTATTTATAGAGCACTTTTCCAACAAGGTTACAAAGTGCTTCACAGAAAGGGAAATAGATAAAACAGTTATAGCAACAGTTTAAAAAGAAGCTAAAAACACCACAAGATTATTACAAAACATCTGGGGATGAAATAAAGCTGAGTGTGAGCAAAATGATAAAACACAAAAATATATTAAGGAATTCAGAAACGCCTCCCTTTACCCTGTTAAGAACTAGAACTTTGTGTCTCTGCTCGATAATCAACAGAGTATCTCTGCAACTACAAACTCTATTTGAATAATCAAGGGAGCGCTTGAAATATTTGTTCAGATGTGTAAGGATAAGTTTAAATGTCACTGGGTCTGAGTAAATTAAGTTGGCACACAGCATCAATACAGATTTAATTGCAATTTTAGAATGAATATGAATACGAATAATGATGCAGCTGCAGCTCCAAATCTCTAGCAGACCAGAGCAAAACATCTGCCAACTTTCATGCTAATAAAGTGAATCAAAATAAATAAAGATTGACTGATTGATTGACACATGAGGACACAGGCTGCTGTTCACGCTGTGCACATGAAGCAATCTCACCGGCATCTTCAACCTTTTTCAGTGCACCACATGTTTGAGACCCAGCATCTCGCTAACATCTCACAGAGCACTCAGGCGTGATGCCAGCTCTCTGGCTTTGTTTACAACAGATGTCAAACTCTGCAGGATGTAATGATCCTGCGGAGGGACGATGGGAAGCGCATGGACACACACGCGCGCGCGCGCGCGCACACACACACACACACACACACACACACACACACACACACACACACAAACACCAAGCTTCGATTCACTCCAAACTCAGAACAGGGCACTCCACTGGCCTGACTTCCCAAACCAATCAATATACGAGCTCATAAACGTCTCCAGCTTCTTCACAAGCCTATTTCTGACCCATAAATCCTGTCACGGTCACATCAATTTGCCACGACGGAGACGTGTGAGGACTCCGAATGAGGGGCAGCGAGGCCATCTAGTGGTTCGACCTGTTTAGCGCCCGTCGAAATAATTCAGACCTGCCAGTCATCTGCACCGGCAGTCATGGATTCATTTGTCGCTAAATAGAAACACCTGTACCTCGTCAGCAACTCACCATCCGGTCTGTTGGGACAGGACACACGGAGGCGTCCTTTAATGACAAAACAAGAGGCTTTTGAGCTTTATTCGCCGTACTGTTGGAGGGACTTTCTTTCTTTCTTTCTTTCTTTCTTTCTTTCTTTCTTTCTTTCTTTCTTTCTTTCTTTCTTTCTTTCCCTTCTATTTTGCCTTCCATTGCTGTCATTTGATAACGTGTGCTGTCCACATTCCCACCAGTCTATAAAACAAGAGCTTACATTTGGATTAACCATCACCAAGGGACGTTTTTACGCGCGCACACGCTCCCTCTTCTACGAGAGAGAGAGAGAGAGAGAGAGAAAGCTACGGGCTATTAATTATTACCTGATGTGTTTTATTTGTTTATTTATTTGTTTATTTTTCTACCAGCTGGACTGACACCTGCAGCGCAGTCGCAACTCGGCAGAAGATGCTCTCAGGGGCTCTTCAGTCGCTGACCGAGAAGCGGCTGTATCACCACTGAAGGCTCAGAGCGCACAGCTCCGCTCACAGACTGAAGCCTAAATGCTCATGCATGGATTAAACTATTTGAAAAAGCATATGGAATAGGAGCAAGACTGAATTTCGGTTGCGGGCTGCTACAGATGCGTTTTGCTTGGGAAGCAGGCACTTTTTAACTTGGATGTACTTTGGATTTTTTTTTCCGATGGATTTCCTAAACGGTTCTAATTTCTCTCTCCGAGACTCTAATGCAACAATAACAACAGGTAGGTTGAGCAACCAGCACATCGGTCATATCATCCAGTTGGAAGCTCATCGACCACCCTGCGTTAAACAAAAATCAATTTAGTACGGATGTTTTCTATTCTCCTTTACCCCCCATCTTAATTTATACAAGCCCCAATGTATGTTGCAAAGCAGGCTGCAGTGGATTCCCGTCACAGCCTGACGTGTTTGAAACATACTAGAAGAATGACCATATTCATCACAATAATTTAACTTAAACTATGCCACTGCTAAAAGCTAAACCGTGATATTAGTGATTAAAGCACACCATATTTGTGCGAATAAGCCACTCAGTGGTGTATTGGTAAGATGATTTTAGACATTTAAATGACTTTCTGTTTTTAGAAAACAAAAGGTGTTTGCTTCCAACATCATAATAGTCATTACAAAGACCTTTTATCATCCCATGATCAATTTATCATATTGATATCATATTGTCATATCATTATCTACAATGAATCTTCACAACAGCTTAAAAGCAAGAGTCAGAAAACGTACCAGTGCTCTGCACTGTGTGATAAAAGATCTGCGTGAGCAACACTAACAAACACATTTAGTACATTTTAGTCTGTTGCTCTCGCAACATTGTGATATAATGACTGTGTTATATAATGTACATACTGATACATTTCAGGTGCTCATTTGACAGCCTGATTAAATACAATGTACAGTGCTCTAAGATGTGTCTTCATTTTTGTGCTTCTTGTCTCCAGCTGTAGACGGGGCCCCGCACTGCAGTGCCATCCTCCATGTCATCTTTGGCATCATCTGTTTTCTGGGTATCATGGGCAACTGCATTGTCATCTACACAATCATGAAGAAGACCAAGTGCCGAGCCAAGCAAACGGTCCCAGATATCTTCATCTTAAATCTGTCCATAGTTGATCTCCTGTTTCTTCTTGGGATGCCATTCCTAATCCACCAGTTGCTGGGCAATGGTACCTGGCACTTTGGAGCAGCGATGTGTACGGTCATCACTGCTCTTGACTCCAATAGCCAGATTGTCAGCACTTACATCCTCACCGCAATGACCCTCGACCGTTACTTGGCTACAGTCCACCCCATCCGCTTCAACTACATCCGCACACCTTGTGTGGCAGCGCTGGTCATCGGCCTGGTGTGGGTTCTGTCCTTACTCACCATCATCCCTGTGTGGATGTATGCAGGTCTGATGCCTCTCCCAGACGGCCTGGTGGCATGTGCTCTCCTTCTGCCAGACCCAGTCACTGACATATACTGGTTTACACTTTACCAGTTTTTCTTGGCATTTGCTATCCCTCTGGCCATCATTTGTTTGGTGTTCTTCCAGATCCTCCAGCACATGTCCACCAGCGTTGCACCGCTGCCTCCACGGAGTCTGAGGGTGCGCACCAGGAAGGTGACTCGAATGGCAGTGGCTATCTGCCTGGCCTTCTTCATCTGCTGGGCCCCATACTATATCCTTCAGCTGGTCCACCTCGGGGTGCAGAAGCCAAGTCTGGCTTTCTCCTATGCCTACAACATAGCCATTAGCATGGGCTACGCTAACAGTTGCATCAACCCTTTCCTCTACATTGTCCTAAGTGAGACCTTCAAGAGGCAGTTTCTCAGAGCCGTGCACCCTGTTAATAGAAAGTTCCGCGTGGCCCCGAGTACCACAGATGGTGGCAGTGTGAGCGTGAGGATGGTACCTGAAGGGGCTCAGCAGGAGGTGCAGGCCTCTGCAGAGATGCTACCATCCAATGTGACCTCACCATGAATACAAATCTGTGAATACAGATCAAAATAACTTCATCAATGTGTATCTTTGCGACTTAAAATTGCTATGGAATGGGACATAAGTGCAAAAACACACCTCTTTTTTTCATCTCACACTCAAGGGTATATTAATCAGACTCCTGTTGTTTATTCATTTTAAGAATGGTGTAAAGAAATTGTTAATTTATACAGCTTGGGTAATTACAGGTTTTTCTACCAGTGCTGACATATATTTACTTCAGTTCATACCAGCAAGAGTGAATCCACCTCTTTTTTGTGTCCACACACATATCCACATATCCATTGTTTTATTGTCTCTGCTTTATGTTCAGTCCGATGACAACTTAATACATCCGGTGGGGCTAACCAAGACAATATCCACGACTGTGAATAACAGGTCTGGCTTGAAAAACAGTGAACTTATCATTAAACCATTTCAACACAGACCATTTTCCTTCCAGAAATAATAATTACCCCAGAGTACCAGTAGGTCCTGGTTGGCAAGCTATTATCTGGTAACAAGGGGAGTAAAAGTCACAAATAATTGCTGCATAGGGCGACGTTTCAGAACAGAAATCAGAGTAAACTTTCAGAGTAGCTTGAAGTCTTGGACTTTTCAATGGACAAACATACACCAGACAGAATTGTACATGACTGAGGTACTAATGGAAAAAAATGTGTTGATAGCTTCAGGGAGATTTTGTGTATAAAGAAGTTTTGACAAACATTCTTATGTATATGTATTAATGTGTTTACTTGTCCTTCTGTGACTGTGATTTCTGTAAAAACCTAACCTCAGAATACCACAGGGATGGAGAATGAGACTGGACAGAATGTCCTTGGCCGTAAGGATGCATCAGATAGCACTGCTTACAAGAATTAAATGGAGATGCATGTTTGCAACACATTAGCATTCTGCAGACTGAGTGTATATGATGACTCTCAATGAGATGACCATACTAGTCCTGATTACAGTGACCGAAGTAGATGGAGAGCAGAATATTTGTATCATATCTGGCACTTCGCAGTCAGGGCTAAATGTAAAGTGTTTGTTTTTACCATGGAAGAGGTAACTTATCATCAGGGATGATTCAGCCAGCTATTCACCAAATTCATGTTTGGTTTTTTTTGTTCCTGATTGCTGGAAAAAGGCATTAAGCCTTACTAGGCAACAAACAGGAAAATGTGCAAAAAACAGAATGTGCTGTCTTATGTAAATCTTTTTCAGAGGTGAATTTGGCTTTTGGATATCATCCCGCTGGTCTGATTGCTTATTTGTCTGGTATCAAGATATCATAGGAAAAAAAAACCAAAAAAAAACTTGTTAACAGACTTTGGTGAAATTGTATAGTAGTTAAGCCATGGGTGAAGAGAAAAGTGCATAATCTATGTATGATTTGACAGTACAAAGCAGTCACAAAGCAGAGTTGTGAGAGTTTGTGATTTTATCCATCTCCTGCACAAAACTTGCTCTTATTGGTCCGTGTGGAATATTGTTTTCAAATGTATTCTTTTTTACAATCCATAAAGTTGCAGAGCTTCATCGAGGTACCTGCTGTAAGTTAAATAGTTTTTTTTGTCAAGCAGTGAGAGTTACTGTATCTGCAGTATCAATTCAGTTTGATATCCTAAGCCATGAAAATTAATGAAGTGGGTGCCATTTTGTCAATAAGATGTTGTTAGTGTTGTTGTATTGATACTGAGTAATGTTGTGTCTTTGGTGTGTGCAATTATTCTGATGTTTTTGAAGATTTGTTCATGTAAATATAAAATATAAGGTTCAGGGTTTCTCAACCTTTTTGGCTTGTGACTCAGCTTTCAGAGTCTCAGAATTGTCTTGATGCCAGTGATTAGAGTTGCCAAGCTGTCATCAGAATGGCCTCCCATTACGTTCTGGTTTTAAGTGGGCAGAGAAAACTCTGAATGAATCATTAAGTGGACCGTATAAGAGAAGCCTTGAGTTTGGCATTTTGACCGATGGCATTTTGGAGATTTTAGGTCAGAGGGGTGGAGCTAGGGAGGACCCAGCCAGCCTACTTTGTTAATTATGTGCATTCATTTCTATTTCAGCCTTTTACCTGCGTTAAATGGGATGGTAATTTTGGCTCGTGAAAGAAAGGACTTGTAACAAAATATATTACCAGAAATGTCCTTTTGAGACAACGAAAATGTTACAATTAACATCTTTGAACTGAAAACAGACTGAAATGATTAAGTTCTGAGGCAAGTTCACGACCAAAAGATTAACACAATGCCATGGCAAAACATTTCTACAATCAATCACAAGGTAGCTTTGCCCTAAAGCATGCCCTGCTTTATTGTCTGTTTTAGTCTAAATGGGAATATAATTTATTTTATTAACAGCATGCTGTACTGAAAAAGGCTCATGATCGTGATGGGGATCAAAAACTCATCAGTAATCAGTTCACTGAGGTAATAAATCAAGTGAGAAGTACGGTCATTTTCTCATTAGCTTACAAACCACTGGACTTATTTTCAAAACCGGCTGAGTCACACCCTGCTGGCCGATAGAATAAAAACAAAAACTTTACTTTTCAGACCAGGAAGCCAGTTGAAGCTTTGTCTGTCTTACCAATTCCCAACACCCCCACCTCCTTATCGAAGAACGACAGACTGTAGAGTCTTAACAGGAAGGATGAAAAACTCTGTTATAACTGTTTTTTTGTTTTTTTCATTGTTGACTAAACGTGAGTTGGGCCTCTCTATCTGTGTATTGTGAGCAGTGACAGCTTTACAAGACAAAACGTGTACTGTGACACATTTTTTAATGAACTTTCAAAGAACTGTGCTTTTTGTTTTCGAGCTTGTGTTTTCAACGCAGTGCACATTATAACTTTCTCTGACATTCAGGGCACGCAAAGCATTTCCAGTCTGAGATACATGCAGCTACTGTAAAGTGTAAAGGTCCTGAGATATTTTGCCCCGGGCTCAGGACTCATCCTGCAGATGCCTTTCATGCTCTAATAAAGATTTTAACTTCAATCTTCTTTTCTATTCTTTGTCTATTATGCTGACCAATTTAACAAACAATGCACCTGTCCAGACAAAGAGAGAGTCTGCAGTGGAACTTGATAAAATATGTGAGTATGAGGCATAGCTGATCATTGACGAATAAGCGAGGAGGAGAGACAGAGATGGAGAGATGGAGCAAGAGAGCCCCAGGAAGGCCTCACGAGGTTGCCTGGAAAAATTCCAAATCTTGCAGAATTCAAAATAAGCTTTATTATTTAATCATGAACTAGAATACTGTGCCAGTTGTCCTTAATTTGCCAGAGCCCAGAAGGGTCAAGTATAAATATTTAATGACAAAACTTAATAATAAATGTGCAAATCATATACAGTCATGGACAAAAGTATTGGCAACCCTGGAACCTTTCCAGAAAATGCACCATTTCTCCCAGAAAAGTTTTACAACTACAAATGTTTTGGTATACACATGTTTATTTCCTTTAAATGCATTGGGACAACACCAAAAAGCAGAAGGAAAAAGACAAATTTGACATAATTTTACACAAAACTTCAAAAATCGACTAGACAAAATCATTGCCACCCTGTTAAAACTGGGTAAATAATTTTTATTTCAACTGACAGAGCCATGATCGTAACAGAATGAATGCAGAACGTGTCCCGAATTCACATCGCGTGCCATTAACAAACAGTCAAGTCACTATGACTTTATGTGCTTGCTTCATACATGATATCTCAGCAGTTAGATGGGCTCTGTAGAACTTCTGTGTTATGCTGGAAGCCGGCCGACTCCATTTCCACACTAGCAATTGGGAGAGAGACACTGAGACGAGACACATCCTCTGGACTGTCGCAAAAGAAAATCCAACCTGCGTCCTTCAAAAAGAAATCCACAGTCCAACAGCATCAAACAGCTTAAAAAGGCTTGAATAGGGTGACTGGGAGAGACGGGACGGCCTCATTTTTCTCGTCATGTTACGATCTGCTCACATGCGGCCAATCAAAAAGTGAGCGAAACATGTCAACTCCCACAAATTGTAACACAGAGCCCCTTTAAGGAATGCTCATTCACATGTACTTCATACATAAAGTGATACTCATCAAAATTAGCTTGAATTCAGTTTATTTCAGACACGTGTAATTGTATAGTGTAATTGTACAGCCTTGATAATTAATGTATTCTTTTTGAGACAGAAGAGAGGACGAGGGTAGGGGTAGGGTTTTTATAATGGAGTGCACCATCAACATCACCTGTCGGCGGCACTTCAGGACGAAACAGACCCCTCCGCTTCGCTACGGGACCGGTTCGTCCTGTTGGGACTTATTTTCCCGATAATGACCGGCGTTCTATACATTATCCCTTACAGAGTGGAGGCCTTTTACAGAGACAGTTGAATGGATCAAGTACAGGCTGGTCCTGGTTCCATCAGTTGAGGATTATCAACAGACTCCATGTCAATATACATGAAACACGCCCCCTCGTGAAGTTCTGGATGGGTTTCCAGGCACAGGGCTGAACTCAAATAAAGTGTTGCTAACTTCATCTCTGTGTGCGCACTGAGGTATCTATTTTTTTTTTCTTCATTCCTTGTTATTCATTTTGCTTAACAGACAGGCCATGTGAGTCAAAATGAGATAGATGACACTATCAAACAATGGACTGATTCACATGATTCTTAACATGATTGTAAATGTTTTATACACGACAAAATGTCACCTACCCTTTATTTTCTTGTCTTGTGTTTACATCGGCCTGAACTGAGCGTGAAATCTGAACTTTTGAAGACCCGCTATTTGTATGAACCTTTCCTGCCTAGGTTTTCATCTCTAAGTGCTGATTTGTGCCGCCGACAGGTGATGTTGATGTGCACTCGATTATAAAACCCCTTCCCACATACTCAAGCAACATTCAAGTCTCGTCCTTTCTTCTGTCTCAAAAGAATAAATTAATTATCAAGGTTTCTTACATTTTACTTTTGTGCAAAGATTAGTTTTTCTTACAGCGAGCTTTCAATAACATGTACTTGATCTTGTGACTTATTAAATAAGTTGGTCTTTGAGATCTTTCAGCATATTGTGTCGCATGTAACAGAACTTGTGCAGATTTTAAAAAAACAACGCAGCATAAGATACAATACATCACGAAGATTAAAAAAATGTTTTGTCTGCTGCTCATTAACTCAACTTTTGATACAACAGATCCCAGCAGCCAGGGCCGAATATATCTATCGAATCAGATCTTTCATTGCCTCTAGATAAATAAACTTGTGTCTGTACTGTGCAAAAATCGCCAAATACAGATTTTTCTGGCTGACATAGCTCATCCAATCTCACTCCCCAATCTCTCAGTCACCCCTTGCCGTTTTTAACCTTATGAATTGAGTGTGTAACTGGGAAGCAACATTTAAACCATTTCCAAACCGGTTTCCTACAAATGAATATTGTATATATCTACTTTATGACAGAAAATACATTTTCTAATGCTTACCAGCCTAAAAGGAAATCTTAATTTTCTATAAATGAAATCAAAATTAATAAATCTGGCAAGTTACAATCAAACAGATCATTAAAATGTTCACATGCAATATAACAGCTATGCTTCTGTCTATGTAACTACAGTTACAGAAAAGTTTATCGAATTATATTTCTGTTTATTATATGGAACATTTGCATCTGATGACCAATTTGATTTTAGAAAACAGTTGAATAGTGACTGGTGACGATCGGAGATATGCCCCTGAATGTTTTGTTTGTGGGAATAAAACGGTTGCAGAAGTACACATTTTCTTAATTCTACCAGTTGATTGAAGGGTGTGATTCAGCTGAGTAATTACAGTACAGACAGAACACTGCAAGCAACAGATGCTGTTGTTTCATAGTGTAATATTATGTGAAATGTTTGAGGAGCCCACCAGTAGAGTAAATACTACTTATTTATAACAAGTATTCAAATTATGCATGAAATGTGTATTAATAAAGTGAGTAAGTAATGATTTGGAACATTTTAGAAACAGTGGGGTTTCCTGGAAGGTTTTTAAATAAATCTTTTTGCTTATAGAAAATGAAAAGTCTACTGATATGGAAAATGAAAAAGTCATTCTTGCAATAATAATATATGGTTGTAAAGGTATCCAAGGGCACACCTGG
The DNA here is from genome assembly GCA_963678695.2 of Diplodus puntazzo. Taxonomy (NCBI): domain Eukaryota; kingdom Metazoa; phylum Chordata; class Actinopteri; order Spariformes; family Sparidae; genus Diplodus; species Diplodus puntazzo. The sequence continues at coordinate 20,219,237 of OZ023156.1, forward strand.
ACCTGACTCGTGGCACATTAGTGTGCCTCAGCAAACTATTTGGGAACAACTGAGTCGAGGTAACACAAACGTTATTTCAATTCATCCTGAGGAGGACCAGACTAAATGTTACGGCATACATGGTTGCTGATACATTTTCAATAAGGTTTGACCCAAGATGAAAAATGAAGGCACAAAGACTGTCTGCATAAAACGTTTTGCCACCCATTCAGTTGACATTAATACATTATTAGCAGTGTAGGAACACAAGCCCTTTTGTCTCTAAATCTCACAGAGACCTGTGTCTGTCATTAATTAACCTTTCGCCCATAGATTGACTATTTTCTCTAAAGGCGGTCTAAAAACCTCTTCACATAGTAAGAAGAGACAATGTTTTTCTTGCTATAAACACATCAACGGAGACTTATTTTAGTAATTTACAACGAATAACCACATCTGGTCTTTTTCCTCACCTCAAAAGAAGATGTACTCCTTTTCCTCAGGTCAAACACCAAAGAGGCTCTCTCTACCCATCAGAGGAAAGATACATTCTCCAGTTGAGGGAAACCTAATCCAGTTCTCCCCCACTCACGTGTCAAACTGTATTTATGAGTCTCAATACTCACCCAAGTTCCAATAAGTTTTGAATAACTGATAAACTCTAATCTCTTCTTCTTAATTTTAATACATTAAGGAATAGTAAAGAAAACCCATAAAGCTGAGGTTTTCCGCGTTTCTCTATGGTATTGTTAAACCAAGATGAAGTTTTATTGCTTAATGAGATTGAGAAACCAGCCCTCCCTTTGCTGATTGGAACAGACTTTCAGAACATTTCTCTTTGAGTTTAATACTTCTGTTATTCACCAGTAAAATATATCTGACATATGTTTTTGTTGACAAACATTAGGATAGGACTAGAAGGAATATGCATAAGTCCTCAGTCCTACTGTATGGTGAAGAGTGTTTTATGTTTAATCATGTTTAATTCTTTTTGAATGATAAGCGATTTAGTCATGTTGTATCTTTTCATGTAGACGAAATCTTACTTTTATGTCATGGTGAAATTCTGGGAAAGGTAAAACACGATCGCGAAACATTAAAACAATAGTTACGTTAAATCAAAGCTTTGTGAGTCTAAACTCATATCACAGAAGGAGTGACGCTGTCAGTCGGCCTCCTCTCACTCCTCTATTGCTCCTCTTCTTCTCTTTCAATCTTATTTTCTTTTAAAGTATAATCTTTATTTTTATTTTTGGGACAAGCTCTAAGAAAAGCGAATTGAATCACTACTTTAAGTGCTTCACTTTTTATTTTTAACAGAAGAAGAACGTTGCAGTAATTGTCTGCTTCAGAAGCCGTACACGTGGTCTCCCACGAAAGAGAGACTTTGTGTGCTCCCTAGAGTTGCCACCCGTCCCGTTTTTCCCAGTTGTTCTCCTTTTTCATCAGCTGTCCCAGGAAAATATAAATCTCTCCCAGGAAACAATTTGTCACGTTTTTGGGGGGAAAATGTACAACCTTAATTTGGTTTCCTTCGTTCTGTAGCCAAGAAAGGTTCCCATCAAAAATGTCTCCGTTATGCACCGTGGCACCTCCATCCAATGCTCAAAGAAATTTTAGCGTCTTCATTTGAAATGGGAGGAGAGACGACGGACAAGGAAGGAGATGGAGCAAATACATGCAAGCCACCAGTGCGAAAAAATGAATTGAAAATGAAATTTTCATGAAAATTTACAATCCTGACTGGTCGAAACTTTTGGAGTTTGAATGGGTGCGACCAATCCAGGGAGACAATTTTTTTGCCACATGCGTTTTGTGTCCGGCGACAATCTCTGTATAGTATGAAGGAAAAAACACATTAGAAATCCACGGAAAAACAAAAAAGCATCAAGGTGTCGTATCAAACAAACAAAAACATGCAGCCATTGCTACTTTTATGCAGTCAGCAAACTGATATCAAACATGTCATGTTAGTTTACTGGGAAAGGAGCTAAATATCGCTCCAAATTTGAACTGTTTTTACCGCAAGGTCCACGACCTCAATGAAATGATTACTTGTAATAATAACGTTCAGTCAGCATTTAATGAGGGATGAGATGAGGATGAGGAACCTGCTGCTGCTCAAACTGAGAAACTAGATTCATGGCTGTCTGATTGCCTTCAATCTTTACAACTGCTGACATTAGCTTTAACTGTTCTTAAAGTGTGTTAGCTGTGAACTGTGCTCACCTTTCTTTTGAAATTAATGTGTGAGGAGTTGTCTTCCCTCTCCTTGCTTTCTTTCCCTTTCATTTAAGGCTCCCTGATTTTGCTTTGTTGGGGAAAGACATGTTGATGAGCAGCAGCCACTCCGCTCCTCCTGTTTGGAGATGCATGTTGTGCACCTGCAGCTGCAGGGGTGGACTGAACCATTATGTATTGTGAGGGGTGAGAGCGGCCTCAGACTGCCTCCACCATTTTTTTTTCATACAGAGTAAAGTCTCTTATCCAATTTATTCTGCCAATTTTAAGTTAGTTATGACGCTAATTAGTTAGAAATTTAAAAAAATAAATGAAAACAACATTTTTATTTCAGGCCTTTCTAGGGCCCCCTCCCCCATTGGGGCCCTGGTAATCTGTCCCACTTTTCCCCCCAGTTCGCCGCCCCTGTGCATGCCCACCCACTAATAATTTCTGTTTGTATAATGTGGTTACAAATTCAAAAAGTACTTGCAAATTTCATGGTGCGCTCTATGAAGCCCGGAAATGTACCAGAAATATTAACAAATGCAGGTTCTTATCTCTTTTCTCTCTGCACAGGTAGCCCACAAGAATAGAAGAAGATGAGCAGGATGAGGAAAAACAGCGGGACTTCCTGAGATGAGAGCTGCGACCCCCCCCAGACCACATCCCCAGCGTCATCCCCTCATAATCCCTGACAGATCCTACATCCTCTCCGCCTTTGTCACTGGTTTAATCCTCGGGACTCAGATGATGGAACTGATGACGTTATTTTCGAACAACTCATTTAGCGGTGAATGGAGAATGAAAGATACTGAACACCATCACCAGCCTGCAATCTTGCACCAATGTATGAGTTTAAATAAGCCACTTGATGACTGTTGACTCATCAGCCTCATCCCTCTTGAGCAAACTCATTTCAGACACCAGCGCTCTTCTTGGAAGAGAGGTTATCAACAGGATGTTGACATACAAGTGTATATCAGGCAATTACACGTTCCACATGCTGTTTACAATGGCATGGGACGAAGTGACTGGAAGAGAAAATGCAGAAATGAAAAGCTGGGCCCAAAAAAGTCTCCAAAATTAGGTTCCACGAACAGTCCACACACACTCTCTTTAATTTACCACCAATTTTCCTCAGCACTAAACTGTATTCAGGCTAAACTCAGCCTTCACCATCAGTTGAACTGAAAAGAGCAACGTCAGCCGTGATAACAAACTAATTGTGCTGTGAGTGTATGCAACAGATGTTGCTCTCCTCCCCAAAGATGTTCCCATTATTTCATGAAGAATGAAGAAAAGCAGCAAATCCGTAAAAACTGCAATGAGCTTGAAAGATTATTTTTAAATAGCGATTAATTAAGTAATTATTTCCTCTCTGAGTAAGAACATTATGTATTTTATAAAGAATGAAGCATACAGTACAACACTACTGCTACTACTGGAGGAGTGTGGATGCACACTTGTATCCTTTCTGGGAGTTTTCTTGGCACCCAAGACGTGACAGAGGCGCGATACACAGCTGGAATATACAAATCATGCTGGGAGCAGGAGTCTTTAAAGAAGTATACGTATACACAGAAGTTGTATTTGTTAATAACGTTGATCAAATGCTCGATCAAACTCTCTGTCTTTCACTGTTGTGCCTTGTAAGGTAGTGTTGACCTTTCTCACTGACATTTCACTGTAAAATGATGTCTCATTATGCCATGCTGTGAACTGAATTGAAAGTAAATACATAAATTGACATGAACATTGTTCTGCTCATCTGACAGAGATAACAGAATACAGGTGTTGATTATAAGAAAACAATAGACAAATGATGCAGCTGCGCCACAGGTCATAATTGATAGCACTTAAAAATGTGACTACAAGGCAGAGATGTCTTATTTTTGTCAAACGCCTGTTGCCTTGGCACCTCTCTCCTCGTGTGGGAGGGACTAAGATCTGAGGAGAGGAGCCGAGGAAAGGAGTCAAGGATGTACAAACTGAGAAATGAGAAGAGACAAAGGACAGTTTTCAGGTACTTTACTTCTATCTTGTTCTCATCATCATCATCATAATGCTGTTCTGCTACATTTCAGAGGCAAATATATATCATTCAAATATATCCGACAGATATAATTACTAGTTGCATATCAGATTGTTGGGCACGGTTTACTGCATGAAAATATCTAATAGTCTCATCCAAACCATTAGCCAACCCCAAATTTTAAATGCAATTATTTTCTCCGCTGCTTGTCAGGTCAGGCTATTCTGATCATGCTATGACATTTTCTCGTTGTGCAGCTGGCTCTAAAGGCAGTATTTTCTAACCATGTCAGGGGAGTTATTGTTACGCGTTTTAGAATAATGTCACTTGCCAGGTCATGTAAGGGGTAGACTACAGAATGTATTATACTTGCCAAAACTAAAATAGGAACTCTACTATGTCTCTCTTTACATTTATTATGTCCCGTTGTCGGCTTCAGCTAAGAACGAAATAGTTTGCCCCACACGTCCAAAATTCTTGGAACACATCAGATAACCTTCCACAATGATTGCAGGCTCACAGGAGGAGCTCTGCTTTGAATGAAGTTCCATAGTGACAAATAAATGGACTACTTGCGGAGTGACATGAAGACATAAATCTGAGACACAAAAAATGTTGACAGCGGTGAGCGGTCATTATGTTTACCAATACCCAACCCGTGCCTTGCGCACCAACCACCCCTGCCAAAAAAGCGGATTTACATGAAAGCCTCATTTTCAGGTCGGAAAGGCTGGATTTATGCAGAAGAATCACACCCCTGATTCACTCACCCATCCAAATAATTGAAATCAGGTGTTCCAATCACTTCCATGGCCAGGTGTATAAAAGCAAGCACCTAGGCATGCAGAGTGTTTCTACAAACATTTGTGAAAGAATGGGTCGCTCTCAGGAGCGCAGTGAATTCCAGCGTGCTGTGATAGGATGCCACCTGTACAACAAGTTCAGTCGTGAAATTTCCTTGCTACTAAACATTCCATAGTCAACTGTAGACAGCAACTCAGCCACGGAGTGGTTGGCCACGTAAAATGACGGAGCGGGGTCAGCGGATGCTGAAGCACATAGTGCGCAGAGGTCGCCAACTTTCTGCAGAGTCAATCGCTACAGACCTCCAAACTTCATGTGGCCTTCAGATGAGCTCAAGAACCGTGCGTAGAGAGCTTCATGGAATGGGTTTCCATGGCCGAGCAGCTGCATCCAAGCCATACATCAGCAAGTGCAATGCAAAGGGTCGGATGCAGTGGTGTAAAGCACGGCACCACTTACCATATTTTTACTCTTTTTTATACCACTTGTGTGTGTGTGTATATATATATATATATGTGTATATATATATATATGTATATATATGTGTATATATATATATATATATATATATATATATGTATAGTATATATATATATATATATATATATATATATATATATATATATATATATATATATATATATATATATATATATATATTAGGGCTGTCAAACGATCAATTTTTTTAATCGCATTTTGTCCATAGTTAACTCGCGATTAATCGCAATTTTTTTTGGCACTTTCTTTTCTGTTCTAAATGTACCCTAGTGTATTTTTTTTATGTTCTTAATACTTTTAACAACATAAGAAAGGGCAAATATGCTTGCATTATGAAAATGTTTATTCAACACTTCAAATCATGTAGGAAAATAAATCCAGGGTTGTCTGCTTTTGGCGAGGGGGGGCGACGGGCTCTCTGCATCTGCCGTCTGTTTGGCTTGCAAGTGGTGTCCACTGAGACTGCACGTTTTTCTTCTTCGCCTTTTTCACGCAGTGTGCTGCTTTCTGTCAGTCAGTATCACACTGATGATCGCCATGGCTCCGGTGCAGCAAAACAATAAAAAGTACGACTTGAAATTCGAACCTTCTGTCGTGATATATTCAGAGGAAAACTCGGGAGAAGCAGCCGCTAGACGTTTCTCTGTCGACCCCACGAGAGTGAGAGAAACGGAGCTTCAGCGTCTGTCCGAGGAGGACAACAGCAGCGGCAGGCTGCCTGCTGGAGGGAGGAAGAAGGCTAGCGAGGAGCCTGAGATAAACATGCGGGGATGAGTTATCAGCAAACGGGCATGCCACGAGAGAGTGTCCCGCAAAATGATCAGGGCGATGGCGAAACAAATGTCCGCCACCGTGAGTGACAGCAGAGATGAGGAGTTTGCAGCGAGTGCTGCTTTTCAGTCTGCCGTGTTTTTAACGAACCGCCAACCCTGCTTCTTCTTCTTCTTCTGATTCCCTTTCTTATTCTATTTCTTCTGCCACCCTCTGTATCAAGACTACGGGTGCCGCCGACGGCCGTAAATTACGGTGGCCCAGAGGTGTCAGGCCAAATACAAAAGCCACAACACAAATACAAAAGCCACAACACAAATACAAAAGCCACAACATGAATACAAAAGTCACAACACGAATGCAAAAGCCACAACACGAATACAAAAGCTACAACACAAATACAAAAGCCACAACACAAATATAAAAACCACAACACGAATGCAAAAGCCACAACACGAATGCAAAAGCTACAACACAAATACAAAAGCCACAACACGAATACAAAAGCCACAACACGAATGCAAAAGCTACAACACAAATACAAAAGCCACACCATGAATACAAAAGCCACAACACGAATACAAAAGCCACAACACAAATACAAAAACCACAACACGAATGCAAAAGCCACAACACGAATGCAAAAGCTACAACACAAATACAAAAGCCACAACACAAATACAAAAGCCACAACGGAAGTGGCCCACAACGGAAGTGACGGCAGCGGATGTTGACAATGCAGCGGATGGTTGCTGCCATTTTAGGACCCGTGTGCCGGCTGTTTCTGGGCAACACAGAGTCCAACTTCGTCGAGTCAAAGCGAATAAACTCCACAAGTCAGTATGTGGGGAAAGTCGGCTGTGATTGTGCTACTGTAGTTCATAGTAAAGTACAACAGACCGCTGTAATTAAGTAACAGACACATATTTTCATAACTTAGCAAGTAGTCCAACTTCCTCTCTGATTTTCTCCAAGCACTCTCCTTTATTGTCCGGTCTCTGTATGTGTATACAGCGGTATGGTGGCACAGAGCTCGGGGAGCGGACCGGAGCGCTGCTGTCGGCGCTGCAGCCCCGGCTCGGGACGACACAACAAGCGAGAAAAGCCTGCTGTTGTACTGTTGTGCTAACTGGGGCTAATGATCCGTGCTCGGCGCCCCAAAGCTCGTTAGCTCCGTACTATACTACCACACTCCATACGCATATAGAGACCGGAGCTCAGGAGCTCCGCGACAGAACCAGATACACAGAGACTTGGACAAAACAGGAGAGAGCCTGGAAAAAAGTCTGCGACGAAGTTGGACTCTGTGTTGCCCAGAAACAGCCGGCACACGGGTCCTAAAATGGCAGCAACCATCCGCTGCATTGTCAACATCCGCTGCCGTCACTTCCGTTGTGGGCCACTTCCGTTGTGGCTTTTGTATTTGTGTTGTGGCTTTTGCATTCGTGTTGTGGCTTTTGTACTCGTGTTGTGGCTTTTGTATTCGTGTTGTGACTTTTGCATTCGTGTTGTGGCTTTTGCATTCGTGTTGTGGCTTTTGTATTCGTGTTGTGGCTTTTGTATTTGGCCCGACACCTCTGGGCCACCGTAGTAAATCATACAATGCGCTTTTTTTTATATACTGAGCGTTAATCGCGCGTTAAAAAAATTAACGGCGTTAAGAGGACGTTGCGTTAACGCGTTATTAACGCGTTAACTTTGACAGCCCTAATATATATATATATATATATGTGTGTGTGTGTGTGTGTGTATGTGCTTGTTTTGAGTAGAATTCATAATCAAGCAACCAACTAAAAGGTGTTGACTGAAGACCATAGTCATAAATAATAATCTTTTTTATTTATTGTACTGAAAAATAAAACAATATACCATCATGTATGGGCAGAAACTGTTGTTTACAGTGAAAACATTCTCGTCACACCCCGAAAACATGTAATATATTGCATGTGAAATCCAGATCGACACCTTGGTATCTTTATTCCCAAATCACCCCATCCCACAGGCCAAAGGTCAGTGACAATAAGCTTATTTATTCACCGTTTCTCTCTCACACATCCACACACACTGTTCTGTCTGTGTCTATCTACAAATATATACACAGATTGTTTTTAAAAAATGTAGAAAAATTACATATAAAAACATCTTTAACCCATATCTCACAAAAATTGCGTTAACACTCAACAACAGTGCTCAGTTTGGCAGAGTAAACATGGTGTGTGTGTGGCCACAACTGGGTCGAGCCATGTAAAGAGAACCAGACACAAACTTTGTGACAAAATTTATGATGCGACACAGCCCCTCTGTGTTTTTATCTAAACTTTACACTCCACAGCGACGCATCGATTCCTCAAATGAATTGTCTTCGACTGCCATTTCCTCAGAGAGCAGCAAAGTTCAAGTGACTTTATCAGTGTTTGTCTAGGCTGACTGACTTTATACTTGATGTGGGTGATAGCACTCGGGAAAATGTAATGAAAAGATCTATAAAAAAAAAAACGGTGGGCGTTTTGTCTATAATGATTTGTATAAGCATGAATTTTCTTGTTCATAATAAGAGATTATGGAGATGAAATTTGAATTAACAACTGTTTTAAGGTAAGTTTTAGTTTTTAGTAGTAGTTTTTAGTTTTTAATCAGTTCACAAAGCACATTAAAAGAAATAGATGTTTCATGCATTAAAGCACGACGTCATGATAGACACAGCTACAGAGGCGGCCTAATGAATGCTAGCATTTGTTAAGTTTAATACAAAGCCATCTAGACAATCTTAGTTCAGCACATCAGAGCCAAAATTAATTTAAGGAAAATACCAACAGTAATGAGTAAAACATGCCACTATTATTGCTTGGACTTTTTGAGACAGGCTCAGCTTACTGAAAGTGTGACAGAAAAACAATCGCGGTGTGTCCTTGTGAGGGCTGCGTGTGAGTCAATGCACTCGATGTAGCTTTCAGTAGTTAAATTCACACTTGCACAAATATTTGCACTCATTTGTCGCAGAAACAAAAATATTCTCAAACCAAAAACCCTGGAAAGCAAAAACCTTTTCTAACAAAGCTTTAGATTAGATGTATAGTTAGTGTGCCATTTATTAAAGCTCTGACTAATGCCTGCAACAAAATCAATGACCTCAGTCAACCTGACCTTTTTGGTTTGGGACATATGTCAATAGAAAGATTAGACAGCTATACAAAATATTAATCCTGCCCTGCAAAGTGAGCCGGCCATTAAATCATGATGCTATCTGTGCAGAGGCGGGTCTTGGTAACTCCATCAGTTTTACTTATTAATGTATCATCTTGTGGAGCACAATTGCATATTATGAAAAAAAGTATTGTGAAGCTTTTTAGTGGCTCCAGCGGAAGCTGCATGTAATCTGAAAATTGCTTCCAGTGATGTCAGTTAGTGGCTTAGTTGCATCTTGGGTAATGTAGGCACCAGGTTTTTGAAAAGGAATAGGAATATGTGGAATAAAAAAGGTGATATCTCTGGTTCTGGTTTCAAATGGTTCGTAATGAGTCCAAACAGTGTTACAGTGCAGTGCTAGACCAGAAAACTGCTTCTCAAAACCTGATGCCTACATTACCTACAATGCCACTAAATCACTGGAGGAAATGTGTCAGATTACATGCAACTTCCCCTGGAGTCACAAAGGGATTTATATTACTTTGTTTATTTATTTTTAACATATATGCAGTTGTGGCATTACCCTTTAGGAAAATGTTTGAGTGTTGTCAAAGGGTTTTGCACAGGCAAAGGGAATCCATACATTTACTCTGAGAATTTAGCGTGCTATTTTTTTTTTCTGGCCACTCAATATATTACACCCAACTAGGATGGTTGTACATTGACAGAATAAACCCTCTCCTCTGAAAAATGAATCTGTTATGTCATAAGTGTCTTATAGTGTCTTTGTTCATGAGACATACGAGCATGTATCCTTGGCATAATCATGAGAAAATGTCGATTCAAGTGTTCAAGGTGGAAATAAAGCAGTAACACAAAGAGCTTTATGATGATGTGCATCGAAAACTGGCCTCCATAATACTTCAACTCTTTCATTGTCTTTTTTTTTTCCACAGCCTCCTTCCCCATATTTCTGACTGTAACTGTGACACTGTTTGCTTTGAACAAAATGCAGCATTTGCAGCGAATGATACTTTTTTTATTTTTACTCTTTTAAATCGTGGTGGACAGACCCTGTGGGTTTACTTAGTTTTTAGGCAAACACAAGTTTAACAATGGTTCGCCATGCTCACATTCACATGTGAATACTGTGACTTGAGTAAACTTCTACTTCCATCTTTAAACAGCGGCAAAAAAAAGGTCACTCCAGTCTCAAGTGTGGATTTAACGCAATGATGCACAGCTCCAATTACAGTCAACTGAACTCCAAGGAAAAAAACAGACTTCACTTTACCGTTTGTGCAAAAAAGTATTAACATTGCACAAAAGCACATCTATACTGGATGAATAGTGTTTCTAAGGTATCAATGTTCAGAATAATTAAAGTAAATCTGCAAACTCTAAATGACAAAAGACTGCAGGCAGTATTGAGTGCTTCTCTATTCGTAAAGTTGAAAAGAGCAAAACCCGGCAGACAAAGACAGAAGAGGTGCAAGAAGTGAGGGTCACGCAAGTCTTCCACATTTTAAAATCTTAATAATAAACAGGATCATCAGGGCAAATACTCCATCATACAATGTTAACTGTTCAGTCACAACTTTTTTCTGAGGGTGGCATTGTGCTTATTATTTTCATTTGTTCCCATCTGTCACTAAACTGCCTTTTTATAATAGAGATGTCCTTCAGTTTGAAAACCTTATTAAGCAATAGTTTTATATACTTACAAAGCATTTCTTCATGTGTAAAGTGCAAATTAAATCTCGGTACTGTGCAAATGTCTGTGTCGGGCCGTACCTGTGTAGAGCCTCAAAAGGCATCATGGGAAACATTTGTGCACACATGACCTCGAAACATTGCCGCAGCAGCAAATGAGGCAACCCAGCTGGCCTTTTATTCTATTACAGTACTGCCAGGATTTGAAGCAAGATTACGACTACGATGTCACGCGTGAATTGCGTGGCTGGGGACGAATGGGCAAGGCGAATTAAGTTTACGCTCCCTGCTTTCCTCCCAGTGGCTCTGGTTGAAGGTGCACAGTAGTCAAAAGACTGTAATTGTACTGTGTATTTCATACATTTCATAACCATTTAGTTGTGTGGCAAGTTCATATCGGGTAATAATGGTAATATGTTAAAAATAACACAGTTTGTAGTAAATTACAAGAAATATGCTTGCATGCCCCCCTAAAGTGTCCAAAATATATCTTTAGCTCACAGGACATGAACACCATCATAATCATCATAATACTCTAAGCTGTGAACAAAGTGCACAGCAAAACCTTCACTATGCCGGATTCGCAAAGGAACTGCAAAGGTACCAATCAGGTACCGATTATGGAAGACTTAAAATGCCGATATTAAATCAACTCAGACTAAGAAAGAAAGTGAAATACAGTACACTTTGAAATATTGATTTCTTTTTGCATTTACTCGGTCATTTAAGGATGATAGCATTTGTTAAAAAGACAACTTTTAGTTTGTTTTCTCTTGCATGGTGACAGACATTAATTTCTCAGGCCACATTCAAGTGAAACCCTCACACGGAAAAAAAAGCGAGTATGTGTGGAAGAGAGCAGCATAGACTTTGAAATAATAATAGCAAAGCATGTATTAGTTTCCATGATGAGGAGTTTTTACCTTTGAACAGACGCATATTGTTGAGACAAAAAACGAAAAACTATGAACTGTCTAATCACATCCCCGGTGGTAGGGAACAGGCCTACAAGCTTGGTGCCTCTGACATTAGTTAATTGCAGCAATGACTGACAGTCTTTCACATTAATAACGTTTCTCGCGTGCTGTCCAGCTGCAGGGACACGACTACTGACTGTACACTGAGTTACATTTTGCAGATTTAAGTGATCTTGTGCTGCAAGAAGGTGTACAAACAGACACTTACATTGTGAGCATTGACAGCTATCACAGTAAACACACAGTAAATGCATACATAAAAAGGACACACATTGAAGAATGTGTGTTGAATTTAACTTTAAAAATATATATATTTTAATGGGGGCATTTTAAGTCCTCCATAGATAAGGCTGCAGTATTTCTAGCTCTATTAGAGTGAAGCCTAAAACATTATTGTATGTTCAAAGAGGAGGGAGGAGGGGTAATTTCCTAGCCTTGCCGCTTTGGTGCACATTTTTAACAAAATGTGGATCAAACAAACATTGAAGAGAAAGCATTTTTTTCCATTAGCCACAGCTTCCAGAAGCTTTCAGAACAACATGTGCCTCAGTCTGCATTCTGAGTCAGGAGAAAAACTCTCTTGCTGTGCTGATTGCAGCCACCACCTCCATATAAACCACAGCAGGATGCATCTACGTTAACTGTGCGACAGCTGAAACAGAAATCATAAACTAAGAAAGGTGATCGCACAAATGAAAAAAAAACAAAAAACATGGAATGCATTAAGTACGAGTAATTGGTGTTACAGAGTACATTCTCTAAGATTGGAATAATTTTCTAATTTCTCTTCCACTACAGGGATGATAGTCAGGCTCACGTATAAAGCTCTACTGGTCCTAATAGGGATTCATTGTTTGGATTCAAATAAGACCCAGGTCACCACAACACCTCCGGCAACTGATTACCCTTAGAGGTCATTGTATTATAAATGCAGCTTGAACCCTGAATAAACAACAACTGAAGTTTGTGGTCACATGTGGATAACTAAGTGCTTCATGAAAACACTCTGTTGTGTTTAAAGCTGCCCCATACTTTAAATAAACATTAAATGAGGGAATTAAAGATGAACAATTGTTATAGATCAGAAACTGCAGCCTCGAAGCACCAACGTCAATCAAGTGGACACATTACATTCTCATAAATGAAAACAATCAGTGTCTTTCTTGCAAGCAAACAAACCATACAAATTCAAAATTAAGTGATGGATTCCAACACTTCCACTACAGCAATAAGACACAAATGTGGATATTACGTTTGTGTGCATGTGCGTGCGTGTGTGTAAGGGATTTCGTGCTTCCATTGCTAAACAGACAAAGTAATTGGTCTAAACTGCATATTCGTTGCTCAGGCACTTGTTTTAAGTCACAAAAACAGGATAAAAATGGACTTGCTCATAGGTGTGATGGACAGGTCATTTCATTCTGTTCTTTTCAACCCAGCATTAAAAGACCCTTCATTTGCTGCATGTCTCTCAACTCCAAACGACTGGAGTCAGTTCATTATCTGGCAACACAAAAGGCGACCCACTGTGAGTGGAGTTCTATTGCTTTGATCTCAGAGACTGGACGTCATTCACTTCATAACAAATGAAAGGCTTGTGTGTGTGTGTGTGTGTGTGTGTGTGCGTGGGGAGGTGCTAAATTTCTCTGTGCTAGAAGCTGGACTCGGGGACTGTCCTCTTGCGTCCCAGTGAGGTTGTGCTGTAGCGAGTCCTCTGCAGGGTGCCGTAAGACGGTTTATCTGTTGTGAGGCTGCTGGATGGTGCAGGGGCTGTAGACATCCCATTACGATGCAAAGACGCTGTCCTGCGCATGCTGTGCTCCGCTTTGGTGGGGATGTTGGAAGAGCTCTGGGAGCGTTTGATGTCAGTGGTGCTTCGTCCCGCTTTCCCATTTGCCAGCTCATCGCCCAAATGGCCTGAGCCATTAGATTTGCCTCCCTCCACCCCAGCTCTTCCTCCTGCTGCCCCATTAGAAAGTGAGAGCCTGGAAAGGGTCCTTCTGCCACCTTCCTCACTGCCACCTTTCCATGACCCACCCTCTTTGGACTTCCTTGAGTCCTTATCCTTCTTCAGGAAGTTACCTTTGAAGAAGGAGAGAAGTCCCTCGTGGCTCTTGGGCAGCTCGCCTTTCTTGGTCTTAGAGTTTCCTTCATATGTACCGTGGGGTTCCCTATCAGCCCTGTCCCCTTTTTGTCTTCTCAGAGTCCCATCATGAAGGCTGGGGGTGCTGTAGCTTGGCTGAACTCCAGCAGTGGAACTCCTTTTTGCCTCAGTATCCTGTGAAGCTTTGGATGAGCTCTGCTTCCTGGCATCCTTCCTCCTGGTGAGGGTGTTACTACTTAAGCTACTGCTGATATTCACAGTGCTCTCATCTCTCGTCTGGCTCTCCTTGCTGCGTCTCAAGCTGGCTGTCTTCTCTGATGGCCTCCTCTGGCCCTCCGGGACTTGTGAAGAACCCTCTCCGTGCTTACCAACACAACTGATGCTCCCAACGCTGGAAGATCGGATAGTGGTTACAGCACGGCCCTCAGCAGCTTCCTTGGTGCTGCGCGGTTCACTCATCAATGTTACTATTGGGTCTTTTGTGCACCGGGGCCGGCGACCAGATTCCAAATACTGCACCAGCTCCACAGGGGCAGGGTCTTGGACAGGTGGAGGCACTGTGTCAGGTTTCCGTCTGTCCTTGGCACCGAATGACCAGCGCAGGGGAAGCACTTTGCTGAGGGTGTCCTTGGTTTTGCTGGGTGCTCTCATGCTCACGCTGCGTCCTTGAAGACCCCTTATAAATGGCCTGTTCTCAAACCCCCCTGACAATTAAGTAGAGAGGAAAATGTTTTAGTTTTTTATACAGTCTTTGCACAGAATAAGCCACTGGCATGAGCAGGGCCAATACTGGATTACCTTTTTCCTCTTTAGAGTCACTGTCGAGGAAGACTGGAGACTCGGGCGAGTCAGGTAAGGAAGACGGGCAGGTGGTAGATGATCGAGACACCAGGCTGCCTCTCTTACTGTCCCCTGACAGCCGGATTAGCCAGTGGTCTGACATTGACGAACTTGTAGAACCTGTGAGACACACAGAGGAAAGAGAGGGATCAGAGGAGGAATATGAACCATAACATACCAGTTGATCATTGCACTCCTTTAACATGGTGGACATTTAAAATTCCATGCATTTCCCATGTCTAAATCTGGCCCCTCTATTAACCACAGCAAAACTTGACCTTCACTGATACGGTCAGAGATTTGGGGGTGTTATACTAGAGCATCCAGTGTTAAGCTGTTAGCTTCAAGTGATGAAGAGCGGTTATAAAGGTTTGGCAAACTCACAACCTGATTTATTTTCAGACTTGTAGCCTTCACACTCAACTGACACTGACTCAGGAGACATCACTTGAGGCTATTTATCGAAATTTGCGCAGCTCTCTGTGGAGCCAGAAAAGGCTTTGTACAACAGCCGTCACATTTGCAGCGGCACCAACACCTGTAAACGGACTTTGATGTGTAAAATCCGGGGACTGTCATTTCAAATAAACAGCTTATCCGATATTAACACACTGCCGACAGTGGCAGATTAATTACTCAGATCCATTATGTGTAAACCAGTCTTGCATTCAAATGTACATAAATAATAATAACAGCAAGATGTACAGGAACAAATGTAGCAGTGAAGCAGAGTGGCTCTGACTGTAGAATAAAGAGCCTTATAGACTATTTGGTAGTTTAACCTACAATGTGAAGTACCGCACAATTCCACTTAAAGGCTAACTCTGGTACTTTTCAACCTGGGCCCTCTATTTGAATGTTTTGATGTGTAAATGATTTCAAAGTTTGGAAATCAGTCCAGTAGACTGCAACGTCTGCAATACAATTTACAGGGCAACTCGAATCGTCAAAATGATGTCCTCTAAAAGTATTCGTTTCTGCTTCTCAGAGGCTAAGTTTGTTTTTCAAAGTGTCTGACAACATAACATGAACTATTCCTACGACGACAGAACTTTTTAGTAACCAAAAGTTACAGTCTCGCTCTGAAATTGCATGAGTTGGGTTGATACGGTTCTTACCTCTAGATTGTAAAAATCTGTGCGCCTGGGACCCCTGCCCTACGTGATTTAGAGGTTTCCCTGCTCCAACACACCTGATTTAAATAAATGTTATCAGGCTTCTGCAGAGCTTGAAGACGAACTGATTAATTCGATCAGGTTTGTTCAGAGAAAACATCTAAGGCATGCGGGTCAGGGTTCCCCAAGGACGAGGACTGAAGAACAATAGAGTAATCAGGCAAACTTTCGGATTCATTTCCACTCAGTTCCTCCAAACTCCTCTCTCAAACTCTCTCCAGTGTCGTTTTCCCGTCGCAACTCACCTCGCGCGAGATTTCAGAGTGAGACTTCTCCATGGACGGGATTTGCGTTTCTGGTTACAAAAAGGATCTTATTTGACAAAAAGGTCTCTCTGTAAAAATTGTAAACAAATTTGTTGTCAGGCACCTCAACTAGTGAATAGCAAAACCAAGCCCTTCTAGTGAACGTAACGTTAACAGACGGAGTTGCCTCTGAGGATTTCTTTGCGGCCATTACAGCCGTGTTGCAGCTGCTAGCTTAAATACAGGGCCCTTGTTTAAAAATATTGGAATTTGCCTTCAAGTACATTGCTTGAGTGAATATTCTAGGGGATATTGTTATTTTCCAGCATCCATAAACACCCCTTCTTTTTTTAATTTACTTTTTTTTACACCTTTTGCCGCACAAATGTGCTATGGTGACAGACAATGTGACAGTGTGACAGTATCGCCTGCATTGAGCCCACTCACAGGTTTTTGGAGGTGTGAACAGTAGAGAGGGAGTGTGAGGGACCGAGGTGGTCTCCCCACACAAAGGGGATCAGGGCAAGCCAGATTAAGGTGATGGAGGTGGAAAACAGAGCCAGCGAAACGTTCCGTGCCAAAACAAACGGCTTTTTATTTTACCACAACAATAAAAAATACACACACATTCGTGAGGACCCAGCAAGGCAACAAAATGGCCGGAACATAGCTTCACACCAGGCTACTTCCACTCTGACACCAGAGAGCTGAATGAAGCTCCCTTAAATATGGCAGCCTGCTAAGCCCAATTGGGGCAAACCATTAATGAGGGGGAACACCAAAAACATAATTGTCCACCCCTGACATTATACACATAAATATACCTCCGAATAAACAATACCAAATCCCCTTGTGACACAGACAATATTTCACCTGACAAACCCACATCTTTGCATAAGGATCACCCAAACCAATATACAACAACAAAACAGACAGCCCTGAGCGACATGGGCCGTGCCCTCCTTGCCCCGCGCTCCATAAAGACCGCACCTGCAGCGGCGTGCGCTTCCGCAGAGGAGCAGTGGAGTCGGACCGGGAGTGGAGGTGAGCACAGGCGAGTGTATGTGAATGTATGCAGGACCAGAGTCTTTACCAGTGAACAGATGAATAGCGGGACGAGTAGTGGGTACCTCACTACACGCCAGCATGATAGAGAGGAGTGAAAAACTGTCACAGGTGAGTTGTGGGTTTGGTGCATGCGAGCCGCGGCGCACGGCGTTTCTGACGCCGGTGCCCGGCTCACGCCACACCTGATAGCTAAGCACGGCACCATACACACATATCATCACCGCACACCTCAACATAACCTTTTCCTCGAGTCCTGAGAATAATAGGCGGGAGTGTGTGCGGGTGTATGAGTGTGTGTGTGTGTGTGTGTGTGTGCGTGTGTGTGTGTGTGTACAAATGTCCGTGAAAAGTCTCTCTTCGCTCCCTCGTGGGCCACGCCACACAACGGCGTTCCCTCGAGGAGACTGTGAGAAGGGGGGGGGGATGCTCACCTTCTCACACTTCCCTCCCCCTCTGGAGTCTCGCCAACAGGATGGCGAGACAAGAAGTCTGCCACAGTGTTCTCCTTACCCGCCCGGTACTTCACCGTAAATCGGTATGGCTGCAACGCCAAGAACCAGCGGGTAATACGAGCATTGGAGTCCTTCATGCGGCCCAACCACTGCAAGGCGCGGTGGTCGGTCTCCAAGGAAAAGTCTCTACCAAGCAGGTAATATCTTAAGGTGTCCAGTGCCCACTTCACAGCCAGGCACTCCAGCTCAACTGCTGCATACCTGGTCTCCCGGGGAAACAGTTTGCGGCTAATGTAAGCCACCGGCTTCTTGTCGTCCCCCTCACCTTGAAGTAGCACTGCCCCAAGACCAACACCAGAGGCATCAGTCTGGACAGTGAAGTGCTGTCCAAAATCAGGGCTCTGGAGCACTGGGTCCTTGCAGAGCGCCCCCCTCAAGTCCAAGAACGCCTGCTCCTGCTCCTCCCCCCACTGGACCTGAGAGGAGCCCGATTTCCGGGTCAAGTCCGACAAAGGTGCCGCTCGACGGGCAAAGTCTGACACAAACCGGCGGTACCAACCTACCAGTCCCAGGAACGACCGGACATCCTTCTTGGTCCGGGGCCGCTGGCAGTCCAGCACCGCCTGAACTTTGTCTGTCTGTGGACGGATCAGCCCCCGGCCCAGCACATGACCAAGGTACCTCACCTCCTCCTTTGCCAGGGCACACTTCCGCGGGTGGATGGTCAGTCCCGCCTGCTGGATGCGCCGCAACACTTCACCTAGATGACACAGATGGTCCTCCCAGGTGGCACTGTACACCACCACGTCATCCAGGTAAGCTGCCGCAAAAAAGTCTGTACCAGCCAACACAATGTCCATAAGTCTCTGAAAACTGGCTGGTGCCCCCTGTAGACCAAAGGGCATCACCAGAAATTGAAACAGTCCCTGAGGGGTACGAAAGGCTGTGTAAGGCCTGGCATCCTTGGTCAGAGGCACCTGCCAGTACCCCTTACACAAGTCCAATGTCGTGATGTATGATGCTTTGCCAAGGCGCTCAATCAAGTCCTCCAGCCTCGGCATGGGGTAAGCATCAAAATGCGACTGGGCATTCACCCGACGAAAGTCAATACAGAAGCGCATGGTGCCGTCTTTCTTGGGAACCAGCACCACCGGGTTGCTCCATTCACTGGAGGACCTCTCAATCACCCCCAACGACAACATCTCCTCCACCTCAGTCCTGAGAGATGATAGGAGACGCTCAGGCACCCGGTACATCCGCTGCCTTACCGGGGTGGTGTCTTTGAGGGGAATAGAGTGCTCCACCACTGTGGTGAAGCCCGGCCTCTCCTGGAAAAGGCCAGCAGGGATGATTGCTTCCAGCTCCCTCTGCTGGCTGGAAGTCAGATGTGACAGATCCAGGGCGGCTGACTGCTGGCCGGTGGGGAAGAACTGCTCCGGACTCTCCTCCTCCGCCACCACAGCCTGCACCCTGAGCTGCAACTCTGGCTTCCTCTCATGCCACTCCTTTAGCAGATTGACATGGAAGGTCTGCTTGGGTCTTCTCCTCCCAGGAAGGTCGATCTCATAGGTGGCCGGACCCATCCTCCGCACCACCTCGTAGGGCCCCTGCCACCTGGCAAGCAGCTTGTTCTCTGAGGTAGGCAGAAGAAGCAGAACCTTCTGCCCTGGTTGAAGGCTCCTCTGCCTGGCTGCCTTGTCATACCAGGACTTCTGGTGTGTCTGGGCCTGCTCCAGGTTCGTCCGCGCCAGCTCAGCCATCTCCTCCATCTTGTCCCTCATCTTCAGGACGTGAGCCAGGATGCTGCAGGTCCGGGTGACCTGGGTCCCTCCCAGGCCTCTCTCAGGACGTCCAAGGGACCTCGAACCTGTCGACCATAAAGCAGCTCAAAAGGTGAAAAGCCCGTGGAGGCCTGGGGGACCTCACGGTAAGCAAAGAGCAAGTAGGGCAGCCAGCGGTCCCAGTCTTTCCCATTGGCTGCCACAAACTTCCTCAACATGCTTTTAAGAGTCTGGTTGTACCGCTCTACAAGGCCATCGGTCTGAGGGTGGTATGGAGTGGTTCTGATGCCCTTAATGCCCAGCAAACTGTAAACCTGCCTGAGGGTCTTTGAGAGAAACGCTGTGCCCTGGTCAGTGAGGACTTCCTGTGGGATGCCCACCCTGGAGAATAGCTGCAACAAAGCCTGTGCTATGGGCCGAGCAGAGACTTTGCGCAGGGGGAAGGCCTCCGGGTAACGAGTGGCATAGTCACAAATTACCAGGATGTACTTGTAGCCTGTTTGAGTTCTCTCCAAGGGGCCTACAATGTCCATCGCTATCCGGGTAAAAGGCACCTCAATGACAGGAAGTGGCTGAAGGGGATAAGGGCTAGTCTTTCTTTTGCTAGTCAACTGGCATTCAGGGCAGGACTTACCATAGTTGAGCACATCCCCATAGAGCCCTGGCCAATAAAACCTGGCTGCAATTCTTTCATGGCTCTTGGTGTTACGGAGATGACCTGCCCAAGGAATCTTGTGACCCATCGCTAGCACCTGTTCCCTGAGTGTTTTGGGAACCACCAGCTGCTCAGCCCTCCCCTCTCCTGGCTGATGGTACAGCAGTCCATCCCTCACCACATAACTTTCCCCAGACAGAGCAGGAGGAACTTCTGTCTGGACACCATCACTGAGGGAGACCCTGTCAAAGGCTTTCTGCAGAGTGGGATCATTCCTCTGCAGCTGCCCAAAATGGTCCAGAACCTCCCCCCACTCATCATCTGGCTGGGTAAGCGGTAGCTCCTCATTCCTTTCCACCGTCCCAACTAGCCTATCTTGCCTGCGCTGTCTGCGGGACTTCTTACCCCTTGTTCTGATGGGAGTAGCGAGGTCTTCGTTAAACAAAGGCAATTCTGCCAGTTCATTGTACTCAGTCTCACCCGTAGACTCTTCAGGGCCCTGTGCTCGGCTCTGTGACCTAGTCACCACCATACTGACTGGCTGGCTTGTTCGCACCAGCTCGGGCAAGACCAGGATGTCTTGGCCGATGACCACAGAATGGCTCAGTCCCTCAACCACACCCACAGTCATCTGGTAAGTCTGGCCTCTGACCTCTAGATAGACTTCAGCTACGGGGTACTCATGTTCATCTCCATTCACACACAACACCCTCAGTTTCCCACCTGGCACAAAGTCTCTCTTCTCCACTAGGTGGGGCTGTAGCAGTGTCTGTGTGCTTCCCGTGTCCAGCAGGGCAACAGCACTCTTCCCATTGACCTGAACTGGTGCAGTCTGTAGCCTCCCCACAAAGCCTGTATCCCCCTCTTCTGGTCGTGGGACACAGCAATGGCTAGAGTGCTTGGGCTTCCTATTGGGACACTCTGGCTTAATGTGGCCCTCCTGATGGCAGTAATAACAGACCACTGACCCGCTTGATTTCTGCTCTGGATCTCTGGGCCCAACTGGTGGAAATGAACTTCGGGCAGGCAGTCTACTGGGCTCGCTAGTCTTTGGACCACTCCCATGACCAAACCCCTCAGACCTACCTCGTGCTGCTGGTCTTGGTTGCGCCTCCATCCGGAAGGCCTTGTGTTCATGCCGAGCCGCCAGGAAGTTCTCCACCAGCTCCACTGCCCGCTGACCATCCTGGGGATCGTGCTCCTTCACCCAGACTCTAATTTCAGGGGTCAGAGTACGCAGATACTGCTCCAGGATGAGTATCTCCGTAACCTCGTCGATCGTCTTCGTTGCTGGCCGAATCCATTTGTTCCCCCAGTGGGAAATGGAGACCCCCCAGCTGAGGTCCGAGCGGTGGTAGAGGTGGCGCCTGCGGTCAGCATCAACATCATCCCGGAGCCGATTCAGCTGGATCTGGACCCCATTCCAGCGCTGCTCCTGCTTCAGTGCCTCCCTCTCCTGGGTTTGGAGGGTTTTGACCAGGAGCTGATGCAGGGTGGCCAGATCGCACCCCTCCGGCTGGTCTCCGCCCGATGCCTGGGCCCCGGCCTCGCTGTCCGATGGTACCTCCTCTTCCTCCTCCGCTTCTTCTCTGGTCAGCCTGGGGCATTCCATCCTCCCCCAGGCCCGGCCATACCCACGGCCTCGCATCCCAGCCCGTCCTCGTGTTCCACCTCTTCTTTCCAGCTTCTCAGATGGTGCCACAGATCCCACCACTGCCACCAAATGTGAGGGACCGAGGTGGTCTCCCCACACAAAGGGGATCAGGGCAAGCCAGATTAAGGTGATAGAGGTGGAAAACAGAGCCAGCGAAACATTCTGTGCCAAAACAAACGGCTTTTTATTTTACCACAACAATAAAAATACACACACATTCGTGAGGACCCAGCAAGGCAACAAAATGGCCGGAACATAGCTTCACACCAGACTACTTCCACTCCGACACCAGAGAGCTGAATGAAGCTCCCTTAAATATGGCAGCCTGCTAAGCCCAATTGGGGCAAACCATTAATGAGGGGGAACACCAAAAACATAATTGTCCACCCCTGACATTATACACATAAATATACCTCCGAATAAACAATACCAAATCCCCTTGTGACACAGACAATATTTCACCTGACAAACCCACATCTTTGCATAAGGATCACCCAAACCAATATACAACAACAAAACAGACACCCCTGAGCGACATGGGCCGTGTCCCCCTTGCCCTGCGCTCCATAAAGACCGCCCCTGCAGCGGCGCGCTTCCGCAGAGGAGCAGTGGAGTCGGACCGGGAGTGGAGGTGAGCACAGGCGAGTGTATGTGAATGTATGCAGGACCAGAGTCTTTACCAGTGAACAGATGAATAGCGGGACGAGTAGTGGGTACCTCACTACACGCCAGGATGATAGAGAGGAGTGAAAAACTTTCACAGGTGAGTTGTGGGTTTGGTGTGTGCAAACCGCGGCGCACCGCGTTTCTGACGCCGGTGCCCGGCTCACGCCACACCTGATAGCCAAGCAAGGCACAATACACACATATCATCACTGTACACCTCAACATAACCATTTCATCGAGTCATGAAAATAACAGGCGGGAGTGTGTGCGGGTGTATGAGTGTGTGTGTGTGTGTGTGTGTGTGTGTGTACAAATGTCCGTGAAAAGTCTCTCTTCGCTCCCTCGTGGGCCACGCCACACAACGGCGTTCCCTCGAGAAGACTGTGAGAAGGGGGGGGGGGGGGTGCTCACCTTCTCACAGGGAGACATTGCTCCTTGCTGGACACGCTGAGTCAGATTAACTAACCCAAACGTTCCCATACCAGTTCTGCAAGCTTTTTCCGTTACAAAAACAATGCTTTTTTTATTTGTGCAACATGGCCTCCTTATCCTCCATGTCCCAGCCACTTACCTGGAATTGATGATCTGCCATTATTGTTCCAATCCCTTAAATGCATCACCTCTGTTTATCTTCTCTATACAGACAGGGGAGAGGAGGAGGAAACACAAGTGTACGTGTACGTGGCTCACCTCCATCAGGTAAAGGGGGGATGAGAACAAGGATAATGGGAGAAAATAATGAAATTGAGGGTTTAAAATAGATCTTTGAGCAGCAGATACCATGTTTATCTGCAGAAAAACTTCAGCACGACAGTTTTGACATCAACATTGTCATCACATTAGTTGCACAATCTATTTTTAGAGATGTAAACAGCAACTGCTCCATGGGACATTTTCGAGAGAATATATTAAGAAAAACAAAAACAAAACAACAACCTGGCAATTTGAAGAGTCTATTGATTGAGTTGGATGTAATAAATCATATTAGAATGCGAGCCACACTCCACAAATTCAATAATGGAAGTTTTTATTCAACTGAGCCTAAAGCAGCTAATCATGCATGCAAAGACGCGGCTCTGCAACACCCACACAGCTCAGGGGTAGTGATTTTGATCCTAATCGTGTATTGTTTTGTTGTTAAAAGACAACTATCTCTCTAAAGCAATCCTTTTCCAGAGAAATCCAGCAGTCAACAGGCTCGTGCACATTTTTTAAAGCACTCAAAAGTTTGGTTCATTCATTTAGTATTTAGACCATTAAATATACATGACCAAATAAGAATCAATCAAGCCTTTTAAATTTTTTTTTTTTAAATGTGTTATTAATTTATTGCAAGTTTAATAGTAATAAGTTTAAGCCCAGCTAACCTGCTTCATTAAGACAGCATGGGTGTTTTTTGATTAGATTTGACTGATGGTGCTGGTAACACAAGCAAAGAACCACACTGCTGTAATAATAGTTTGATTTTAATCTTACTAAACTATACAATATTTGACCACACTTTCTACCAACTGAGCCCCGTCGCTCACAGTCCGTAAACAGAAAGTGTTTTCAAAGCATTTAAGGTCCCGTCAGCTGACCACTTGGGAAGCAGTGAGTGACAAATACACCGAGAGGTGATGAATGTTTTAAGAGTTGACGTTTCATGAAATGATGCTTGACTGGGAATTAAGCCTTGAGTTGTATATCCTTGGTTTTTATCTCTATTCTGTATGTAAGTAACAGAAGCTGTGAGCAGGGATATGAGAAGGCACAAACAGCAAACTGTTAAGAACTTGTTAAAAATATGTTTCCCTTAAGTACTCCTGCCTTTTCCTGAGGAGATAAGTGTTGCACTATTCTAAACCTCGACTCAGTGCACTTCACATTTAATCCTTCACACCTAGAGGCTGCACACTTCAATGCTTTTACACAGCTGCAGTTAGCAGAAGTGCGAACAGTTGGCTTAAGCAAGCAGGACGAAAAGCATTAGTGACAAACGAAGAAACATAGTCGACAGCGCTTGATACAAATGTGGAGGAGATAAACAAAGTGAACTGGGGAAAGTCAGTCTTCGTCTACTCACCCTCGGGCCGATGGAAAGGCGGGTGAGGTTTCGCAGTCCACAAAACATTTCTGGAGCTTCACAGCAAAACAGTGTTGCAGCATTCTGCTAAACAACTGAAGCAGACTGGGACTTGTATTTAAAACGTAAAGACAACCTGACAGCTTGTCTCCAAAAGCCCAGTGGTCCCATATTGATTTGAGAAGATTGTATTTGCACCCTCAACACACAGTCGAACTTGTGCACACGCTGCAGACAAGGTGCCCGCTTACACTATGAGCTTAGCAGCTTGTCAGTGAGGGGTGTAAAAGCTGCATGGAGCCATTTAATGTTTTTATTTTATTTTTTTCAGTTGGTTGAATGCTGCCATGCTGTCTTGCTGTGAAGCTCCAGAAATGTTTTGTGGACAAGGAAACTTCACCCAACCTCCATCAGCATGAGGGTGAGTAGAAAATGACAACATTTATATTTCAGGGTGAACTTGTCCTTTGATGATTGGAGACATTCTGACATTTTCAGCAGCCATACCGTGGTAACAGGTTCCAAGTTCATCTTGCTATAATCTATATGACATTCACCCTCGTAGGTAAACAGAGGACAGCTGTTGGCAAGACATAAGTGCATTAAACAGACGGTACTGCGATTGACAGAATGCTCCTGAAGAATCTGCCTTGATGTTTTGCTTTTTAGCTCACAACAAAACGTGAACTGCCAAGAGCAGCGATTCAAGTTGAGAAGTCACCCTGACTGTCAATAAAGATGCAAAGGGATGCTTTACTGGTGTTGAAAGAGCAGCTTTAAGGCAGGTGACTCAAGACCTTCAGACGGTTGATAATGTTCGACTTTTGCTGACTTTCAGTATAACGTACTGATTGACTACTGAGCAAAAAATCAATCAATCACACTTTATTTATAGAACACTTTTCATACATCGCAATGTAGCACAAAGTGCTTTACAGAGTTAAAACAGCAACAATTAACCCCCCCCCACATTCACACACACACACACACACACACACACACACACACACACACACACGCACACACACACGTATCCAGCTACTTAAAATACAATAAGCAAAATAAAATAAAAGAATGAGTAATAATAAACAAATAAATGGTAATAAATAAAACAGGGCACTAACAACAGGTATTGCAGAACTGAGAAAAACACTATCATCGATGTATTTCACTGAGGAAACACTAGAAGCAGTAAAAAAAAACAGTAAATTTGCTTCGCAGTACTCTGTCCTTAAATAGCTTTCAGAGTTCTGCGGTGTCCTCTGTAATTACCATCTGCCTTTGCATATGATGTTTGAGGATTATTATCTGATTGGTTATTGGCTTTGGGTAGAAAACAGCAGTCAGTGCACACTAACAGGCTGAGGGCCAGACTGGAGGCTATGGCACCCTATGGGACCCGGCCTGCACATGATTAATGGGGGCTTCCTGACTTTTCCTTTGAAGTTGTCACTGATGCTGAAAGAGTCAACACGAGGCATCTTCATTACTTGATGCAAAGAGTGTAGCCTGTACACTTGACCCCAACTGGGTACGGAAGAACAGCTTGTACAAAAAAGCAGACAAGAGTGTCACATTAGAAAAATATAAACCATAGAATGTGAATAATAACACGATGACAACTAACAGTTATACTGACTCTTTTTAGTGTGAATCCAGCAGCTGCACAAAAAGACTGAAGGCCAGACACTACAGGCAAAAACATTGTTTTCATGCTCACTAGTCAATTTTGAAGGTTCTGGAAACATTGGAAACATTTCTTCTTTCAGATCAGTGGAAAGAAAAAGATCCAAGACTCACATTAAAGTGTTTGTATTCGTACAGATTTCTGTTCTGTAAAATGCATGCAAATATGTGCTGTCTGATTCGGTAATGCCTCATTTGCACATTTAAACATAAAGAAAAAAAATGTCTAATGCAAAAGAAAAAAATCCTTAATGTAAGTATTCAACTGGGTACGTTGCATCATGTTATCTCTTAGTTAACATGTTTACCCTCTGCTAAGGTGGCCACTTAAAATGGGAAAAATGCAACAGACCCTTTTCTTGAACAAGAGTTTAGTTTGTCCATTCTGGGCTACTGTAGAAACACAGTGGTGCGACATGGCGGAGTCCCTGTAAGAGGAGCTGCTTCCTCTGTAAATTTAGAAGGTTCAATTCAAAGGTAACAAAAACACAACAATTCTTAGTTTCAGGTGGTTATACACTAATGAAAACATAATTACGGACATAACATTCTATTCTAATTCTGCCCTTAACTCACACTGGACATTTAATGATTTTACACATTTGCAGTTCCCCCGCAGTCAGACAATTTAACGTAGCTTGCTCATAGCTCTGTTCTTCTCCCCGCTGTGCATTCAGGCAGGTTTTTGACATTGCTGTGTCATTTTTCATGTACGCTGCAGGAGTGTCTTTTTTTTTTTTAATTGTACGTTGCTTCCATTGTAATTATTTTTCATATAGTATTTTTAACTGTTTAAGCCAAAACTCTTTGTTCCCAATGAATGACAGTGTGCCAGGGCAAAGAGAAAATAGCTCCATGTGCCTGCGGAGCGGGCGCCTCTAGCAGATGCAAACCTCGCCATGGTGATCATTAATGCTGCAGAACTTGAAAATGTATGACTTCATACCCGAAAAGTACAATGGAACACCAGACAAAGTCAAGAGGGACAGTTGCCTGATGTCATACAGCAAAGGCAGCACCCGTGGGGAGGGGTAGGATGTATTTGTAGATGACAGCATCTACATTAGGCTTGTGTTTGGAATATTTTATGTATGTGTATGACTAGAAAAGTGTAACCATGGAAGTGGAAAAATAAAAATAAAACTGGTTTCTAGTGCATTTTGTGATTTGGATGAACTACACAGTATTTATAAACCATTTACAAAGTATAATAAACATCAGTTGCAACTTAACCATAAACAATTGCTAAATAAATGGTTTATAAAGAATATCATTGTTTACTGAAAGTAAAATAAGAATAACATTAAGTTGAATTAACTTTAAAACTGTTATTAATTTCATTATGTTCCCCTTGTTTATCATTTTTGTGCATTTCTTTCTCATTAGGGAACTTCGGTTGTTTTTTTGTTTTTTTAATCAAAGCTTTGTTTGCCTGATACGAATCGCGCACACCCAAAAAAACGTCTACAGGTACTGAAACAAAGAGCAACCCAAAGGCGAGATTCAGAAAAAAGATATGCACGCTGCACCAACAGTTCCCTCCAATTTTAATCAAGCACTGCTGTGATTCAACAGAGATGTTTATCAGGCATTGACAAATCGCCATCACAAGGCAGGACAGCAAACATAAACAAATTCATCACTCAAGCTATTGTGATCTGCATGATTTATGCTGCAATCCATTGCAAATTATAACTTGATATTCATGAGTCAGTATTCCCGACTTCCAATCCAAGCGCATCTTGTTGGGAAAACACAGATGCCTGCAGCACACGTCTGTGAAGTCTGGATACTTCTCAAGCAACTACAGCAGCTGATTTAAAAGATTAGGGCCAGGGCCGAATTAATTCAATGGACTGCCACCACTTCCGCATTTTGATTATTGGCAAACAAATCAAAATGAATCAACTGCTGCATGATTACATCTATGCTCATTAATTTGGCTTAGGTGTTTTGGTCTATCTATTTAAATTTCGGTTTTCAAACTCATTTGGTTGGCCATGTATGCAAGTGTAAGTGTAGTGAAAATGAAGCTGTTGAAGAGAGAATGAAGACAGTTTACAGTCGATGGAGAAATGACAGCACAGGCAGTTAGGTCTGCAGTCCTTAGAGTGCAGACCACTGTATGACACTCCCCTCTGACTTCCCAAGATATTTTTTAGCTAGTTATTCGATAGCCTACCTCTGACGGAGCAACTGGCCGACCATGGAGGAATGGTGTTGCGTCTCTGGTAGAAAAGGATGTAGGCTCCTCTCGTGCATACCTCTTCCTCTTGCACCAGGTCCACGCTGCTGTCGTCGTAGCTGTACCACTGTCCATCCACCGAGTTCCTGCAGTAAGCTGGATGAGAAAAATGACAACAAGTATCAATGATGGACACCTGAAAGACACTTCAAATGAACGCTTAAGTCAAGCAAGACTTAAAAGACGAGGCCGACAAGCAGCTCATTACTCCACACTTTAGAACTCCGATGTTGTCCGAAAAAATGTAAAAAACGCATTCAAGAATTGAACCTTGGATTTTTTGGTGGCATTTGCCTTCACTGCAAAGAGTGCGGCAGGTTCATTTCACCTTGTCAACTAGCAAGGCCATGTAAACAACAGGTATGGCTGCCTGACACACCGCTGCTCTCTGGATTGATAACTCGGTAGTCAAGGTCCAAGGTCCGCACTAGCTGCTCTCATTGCAGTGAAGTACAATCACTCAGGTACGCCTCTTTCTGTGAGGTCGAAGCTTGTCATAAAGAAGCATAGACGTACGGTATCACATAAAGACTATGCAAATCTATTGTTCACATGACACACAGAGAGCCTCCACTAATAACACACATAGCTCACAGGAGAGGTTTTGTGTGGAGAATTGCTGCTGTCTCTTAAAATGTATACCTGTCAGGCGATAACAGATGGATGCATTGTATATGTTTTTTTTCCTATTATATTTTTGGGCATGAGGTTGAGCGGCCACGTTGGATGTGTGAGGACCACTCACACAACCAATGTGAATTATAGAACCCCTCCAGCGTCCTGAATGTGTTCATTTCAGTCTTCCCTATGTTTATTCCTTAAAACTTATGTTAAGCTGAGCAAAGTGTGGACCTTATTAACACAGTGTGTCGCAATGTGGTCTGAAACTCCTCCAAATGCTGGCAGTCTTAGTAATTTAACAGTTTGCAATTACAGTTTGCAATTACTGGAACTATGTCACAGTGGGGCCTTACTTTGCCACTTGCAATTACCACTAGACCTTACCGAGCAAGCATTCAGAGGTCATTAGGAATCACAAACAGACACTTTTTAACTTTTAAAGCCTTTACTTCAAGCTTAAAAAAAAATATGT
This sequence comes from Diplodus puntazzo, assembly GCA_963678695.2. NCBI lineage: Eukaryota > Metazoa > Chordata > Actinopteri > Spariformes > Sparidae > Diplodus > Diplodus puntazzo. The sequence continues at coordinate 20,249,089 of OZ023156.1, forward strand.
ATTTGCGCATCCTCCAGTGTATCAGGGACCGAACAGCGTTTGGATGTGAATGTGTTTGATAGGCTTTGATCACTCCAGCAGGATCCTTACTGCGTCCTGACACAAATGACAACGTGTTTGAACACCTGATTGGGTTGCAGCATCTATAATACAGACAGATTTACAAAGATAATGTCTCTGCATTTTAACAGTGATACATACCACAGACAGTGGGATTCTGCATGACTTAATGAGCTGACCAAATAATCAAATGGACAAGCAAGGCATTTGCTCAAATACTGCGCTGCTGTTACATTGCTTGTGATAACGAGGCCGTTCATCACCATCTCACGAAGGGACTGTTAAAGTCACGATGGACAATTAAAAGATTATTACAATCAATGCAGCGGAACCAGAGATATTTTTTTTTACTCCATCAAATCTTCTTCCTTGTCAAAATCTGGCGTTTACATTACCCACAATGCAAGCCTCAGCCTTCAACAGTTCAAATCCTGGTGTGCGATGCCGAAACCAGCTAATATAGCCCTGAGCAGTCAGCCTCAAGCTGAGATGAGACACAGACTCCAGAGGACTGTTAAGTTTACTCCACACCGCAAGATTTCTTTCCACTTTCAAATTGTTTCTAGCCTTCAGCAGCGACCAGCGCTGACTCAAATCACATTGCTCGAGACAATTAAGCACTTTTTCCTCCCTTTGAGTTTGTTGTTTAGTTCGTTCTAGTCCGTTAATGTTAGTCACAAAACTCATATTGTCATCACAATGTTACGTATTGACAGCTTGTGTGTTGAAGTGACCACGCATGTAATGCTGTGGTCCGACCTTCTCACTGAAGTTACATGTGTTATGCATCATCTAAATCATATAAATATATACCAGGATATGTGTTAAAATGCTGGTATAATCAATGGCCAAACATCTAGTGATTGGTAAAAGGTAGTCAGAAGGGAACAAAAAGATTTATCATAGAGTAAATAAGGTCTCATATCAGCCAGATCCTCACCCGTATAATGTCCTCCGTGCATTCCACCATGATGGTTGCACACAGCGTATAGGTCGTACAGATAGTCATGGGGGAGGATCATGTCGGCAGGTTGGTGGTGTTGGCCTGAGGGCTGCTTCCAGGAAGGTGGCCAGGCCCCTAAGTTCAGGTTCTTCATGCTCTGACTCCTCTTAACTACGTGGGGGGCCATGTCCAAACCAGTCAGGGGGAAACGTACCAGGGTTGACAGCTTGTTCCTCCGTTCGCCCACCTGTTTCAAAATATATTATTCATAAACACAAAATACTTGCAGGCATGTAAAAGAAAACGCATTTTATGTGAGTGTTTGTGACACACATGAATTTAATACTGAATTGATAAAACAGCTATCAAATTAATGTTGCAGCAAATAAAATAAAAAAAAACAGCAATAACAATGCTATAGTTTTTGGATAATATCTCGTCAAAGAATTATGTGGTAGAAAGATTTTAAAAAAGAAAAAATTGTCTGCACATTGTCCCTCAGTACGGCTTTCCCCTTCAAATGATTCTACACCACTGAAGACCAAGTTCCCCCTCCTGGGACTGTCCCCCTATAATGATGGAGGAACTCTGCACACCGCCACAACCATACAGACTGTGCAGATCACTGGTGTCTGGAGTCCAGCAGAGTGCTGGACTGAATTCTAATGCCAAACCTGTGAAAACTCACAGGTCAGCGGAGAGAAAAGATGTCGTGGGATGGAAGCCTGCAGGTTAGTGCCTGATGTAGCTGGCTGGGCTTAGACCCCTGAGCCCTGACTGGGCTCAGGGCTTAACATGGTGCCACCTGCTTGTGAGACCATGACCAGAGAGGAGAGGCAAAGCAGTGCCAAAAAACATGCAGGCATGGCTGAACTTTACCTTGGCTGCAAATTGGCTTCTATTATGTTTCCTGTCATGGCTCTGAGGGACAAAGAGCCGTATACTGTGTGGGAGGTTGAGTGGTGCCAGCTACAGTCGGGATATGTTCGCAGGTATCAGCTGTGACATGAAACACCGAGATAAAAGTGAGGCTGTCTCCTTTATAGGACTTGGCCAACATTTTGAAAGGCAGTAACTAAAAAAGAAAAAAGAAAAAGCACCCACATTTGCAAAAATAAAGAAGACAATACTATTTTAAACAGCATTTATAATAATGCAGGCTATGCTATATTAAACCTATTAATATATCCCCTTATTGCTTGTGTTGGTCACTAAAGCTTGGCTACTCAAGAGAGACCAATTGGAACTGAAGCAGCATGAGGCCAAGATATCAAGACCTCCTATTAACACACTGCAAAGTAAAAAATAAAACATCTCAACGTATTTATCATTACTCAGTTTTTTATTAACTTCAGCTAACTGCAGTATTGAAAGAATCAACATTTAACCAGTAAGAGTGTTTAACAACAACGAGCTCCAGTGTATCTGACGCATGGTGATGATGATATTCTGATGAAGACATAAATACTCAACTAATTATTGATAAATAATCAAGAGTACAATTGTCCTCAACACACACGCAAGCAGGCACGTGCGCGCGCACGCGCGCGCACACACACACGCACACACACACACACACACACACACACACACACACACACACACACACACACACACATTTAAACCAGAACTGACTGTCCCAACAGTCAAAACACCAAAATAAGCAACGTCATAATAATTTCTAAGAATACGTATTTCTTTTGATATTCAGCAGCTTGAGTCACTGCAGCCACTATTAGCAGATGTTCCTAGTGTCAGCCATGTGCGGGGTTACAAACGAGTTTCCTGTTGATGCTACTGTTTGTCACAGGGAACAAGAAGCTGGTCAAAATGTGCCTATATGTCACTGTCTATTGCAAGCGGACGGCTCTTGTGAATCGCAGATTCATTTGAAGCCTTTCTCACAGCAGACATTTTGACTTGTCATAGCAGCACAACCACATGTGCTACTAATATCATGAATGAGGACTCTGCTCAATTCAAGTCCCAAAAAGTTACAACCAAGCAACCTAATTAAAATATGGTTGAAATATGGACACAGTTCTATCTACTGTTTTGATTCAAGCGATAATCAAGCGATTCTATTTTTTGTTCTTCCCAGATGTTCCTCGAGCAGTCGTAGTACATTTTGAAGTTTAGTACATTTTTGGAGATGGGAAAAGTCTTTCTTATTGCTTCATATCTATTGCAGTCTGTAGAAATAGCTCACATAAGCAGTGATGGACAACTTATCTAGTTTTCCAGCGGTGAGGAAACCCTGACCTTGGGTATACAGCCGAGAGTGGACAATTCCTGACAACGGGAGTTGTGCCCACAGTGGAGGAGGTGGCACAGTAACATGCATTTTAAGTGTGTGTGTTGGTAGGTAGGCAGCAGTGGCTGACATGCTGAAGTAAATACTAATTAGTTCTTGTGTTTATTTATCTTCTTGCACTGAAGGAGGAGCTCCCGCTTCCCAAACATGTCCAAAAGCAGATCAAATATTGGAAGAGGTTTGTGGTTAAAAATTGGCCCGGCGTTTAGTTTGTGCAGAACCTCACTGTGTCATTTATCTCACTTGTACTCGACTGCATTAACTTATGTTCTGCCTTTCAGTGGCCAGTCAGAATGCATTCATCGCCAGCTATAGTATGTGTATGTGTGCTCCCACACATCTAAGCAGAGGTGGAGATGGACATGTGAGATTGACTCTTTGCTGTCTGTCGATAAGGTCAAAGAGTTTATGCAAAGCCCTGCAGTGGCTAAATGGAGGAGGTGGATGAGATGCACATAGTAACGCTGGATGTTGACGGGCTGTCGAGACTGGCATGAGTCTTCAATAATGCACTGAGGTCAGGGGTGTCAGCTATGATTTAAAAAAAAAAAAAAGTGCAAAGAGATATGTTTCACTGATCTCACTTCTCACCCTCTCTGAATAAAATTGAAGTGAAAATGATACAAGTAGGGCTCGCTGTTGAATCTCAGTGTCCAGAGGGGCAGTTTCAATTGATTCTATTTAGGATGAAATTTCCACCTGGGCAACAATCTGACCTGTAATGTTCATGCTGCTTTTCAGGCTTCAGTCCTTTGAGGACATCTGGCTCAGGACCCATCTCACCACTTCCCTCTCTCACATCCTCTCAAACTTTCATGGCCTGATTCCTTATTTGATGCAACAGTTATTCTGCGCTTTCTTCAATTCGGTTCGCTAATAAGTTGAATCAGTTGTTGAGTGTTTTTTTAGACTACAGAAAGAAGAAAGAAAGGAAACAAAGGACGAAAACAACAAAACACAATTGCACGAAGACCGTGGTTTAAATTATACTGTTTCGCTTTTCATACAGCTGCAATAATGGATTTCCCCGGCAACAGGAACAAGCTGTGAACACAATAATAACATGTTTTGTGCCTGTAAGGTCGATACGTTGAATGTTTAAAAAAAAAATAACAATGCATTTATAGAGCAGAAATTGGAAACAAGGAAAATGCGCTTTGGCTTATAACTCACATATACTTTGTTGCACATTCAAAAACCTTATATCCACGTGTTCACTGAATTGTGCTGAATCTCATATATCATATAGGCCACGCCCATTTCCGCCTCCCGTTTTTTCCCCCCGCAAATTCACGAAATGTCGCAAGCCTACTTTTTTGAACTCCTCCCAGGCTATTTCACCGATTTCCACGAAACTTTGCACACAGCATCTGTGGACTCTCCTGACAAAAAGTTATAAAAGGAATTTTGATATTCCAAACAATTTAAGTTATTAAATAACAACTTCCTGTACATTTTGATCAAAACACAAAGTGTTTCATGTCTCCACATTGGTCTGTCTCAATGACATGAAACCCAGGTGACTACTTCCACTAAAGCTCTGTGAAAAAATTACAAACTTACTTTTTCCAACTCCTCCTAGGCCATATGACCGATTTGCACCAAACTTTGCAAGTAGCATCTGTGGACAAAACTTATCAAAAGCGTTCACCTACGTCACACCTGGTGGCGTGCTCCATTTTGATGCTTCACCATAAAACCATCAATCCAGTATAACTTCCACATACAATTTGCCATCTACTCCAAATTGCTCAAACTTGCCCTGAATACATCTACGAGGCACACCCCGACGGCAGCATGCCCCGACACGCGTGGACTGCGAGGGCCCGTTCATCGCTGCTTGCAGCTTTAATTTGCAGTTGTGTTTGGTAGAGCTGCAACGATAAGTCGCTCAAAAGAATATGAATTGCCAGATAATTATACAATCGTTTCAGTTGTTTTTTTAAGCAAAAATGAAAACACTTGCGGGCATTTGCTGCTTTTCTTGGCCAATTATAATAGTAAATGTCTTAATTTACTATCATTAAATTTCCAAATTTAATTTGGTTTTTGAGTGTTAGTTTGGCAAAAGAAGCAATTAGAGGACTTGACTGGAAAATTGCCATTAGCATTTAAAAAAAATATTTTGTCATTCTATAAATCGAAAATGATTCAATAGTGATAATAATCCTGAACTGCTGTCCTAGGGTTTGACCGCCTGATCAATACTAATTCTTCTTTTATCTCTGTTGTGCTGTGTTCTGTCTCCACCAGCTTGGAAAATGATCTCTCTGATTAACAGCTTAATCCCTCACTATGTTCACCAATTAACTGCTCATTTTCCCAATTTGGTGCTTGTAAAGAACTGCAGAGTGTTTTTTTTGTAGATGAAAAAAAAATAGCAGATGATACCCAACTCTCAACAAAGTGGCTGAGACCACCTGAAACATGCGAAAACACTCTGCAGCGCTGAGGGGAACTACAGAGTAACGTGATAATTCACTTTAATAGATACAAATTCAACTCCAGCACTTGTCTTTACCAGGCCTGGTTGTGGCTCACCTACCTGTCGAAAGCGCTTGAGATGGAGGATCAGTATGTCGGGGAGAGTCCACAGGCTCATCTTCACCATGCCCTGCTGAAGCTGCTTGCAGTGGGGACATTTCCAGGCGTCATCGGGGGCGAGCTGGAATCAGTTACAAATGTCAATCAATCAAATAGTAACAATATATTAAACACAATATGTTTAGGTATTTCCCTAAACTCCCATGGCCTGCCAAAACCTAACACTGTAAAAAAGATGGCCTTCAAGTAGAAGGCAGGATTTCTGTGAACAGTCTCGGGTCCAAACTATTAACACTCTTAGCACAAATGAGACAATAAGCCTACTCTGGTTTTACTCAATAGCATCAATCTCAATACACCTGCCCTGTGTATAAAATGTGGTACACATAAGGGAAGCTTGTTTTGTTGCTCCTGGGAATACCCAAAAGAGCCCTGGGAGGAGATAATTACAACCTTATCATCTGTTTCCACATTACCAGTAAACTGTAAACTTTACAGTACAAATGAAGATGGTTATATTCTGTTTACTTGAACCTCAACATAAAATTGCTCTGTCATGGAAATTACCAAGAAAGCAAAGCAGGGATAACAGGTTGTTGCAATGTGCACTTTTGGAGATACTTGCAGGTTACAGTACTTATATTGACATTTTCTTTTTTTTTTTTTACACCTGACAGGTTATGTTAATATAAAGCATTGGTTCTTCTCTTTCAATCTGCTTAGATGTGATTATAGTTCTGTGCCTCTGTGTGATGTGTTTGGTTAGGTCCTTGTGCGTGTTCAATGAGTAGCGTATGTTTTTTTTCCTATATGATTATGTACAAAACACAATCAACATGGTAAAAAGTCTTCTTCATATTTGTTTCCATTTTTTCACCTCAACAAACCCTGTTTGCCGTCTCTGCTCGGAGGAACAATGGGAGACTTCACAAAAATGATTCAGTTGAAGCTTAATTGTGAATATAGCCAGTATGTTTAAGCAAAATTAACATCAGTCTACACCTCTCTCTTGACCAGTCATGGTAAATCCTAATATTAAGTGTTGCTATGGTAACAGACAAGGCTCGAGGGAGTTATTGTCTCCCTTTTCAAAAACTCGACTCCTCTCTCTGAAAAGGGATGGACATGATATAGATTCTGTTCAATAACGTAAGATCACAAACTGCTTTATTTAGACTCAGTGCTGGAGAGAAAAACAGGCTGTGGGCTTTTCAACCCCGTAATCACCACCTAAGTGTTGCTTTGCTGAGCTGCCAGATTCAGTGGGAAGTGGAAGCCCTGTTGTTTAATTACAGGCTCGATAAGAAAAGCGATTGTTTAAAATAGATGTTCACAGGTCTGTCAGCAGCACTGACAAGTGTGTGAGTGTGTGTGAAAGGGCATGACAAGACTGGGCAACATCTCATTTAATTTTCTAGATTGTCTCCTTGTTTCCCCTCACTTCCTCCCACTCCAGATGTAAAGGGGAAACATAGGGATAAAAGATTATAATAAAGTGTCATCTGAAGTGACAAAAGTAACTAATTATGTCTGCGGAGCTGCTCGATCACAAATTGTATTTAAACTTAAACTGTTCTTTTGCGTCTTGCCCCTTCCCAATTTGAATTTGTACAGACAATGTGATGCACTCGCAAGGTTGAACTTGAACTTGAAATGTCGGCCTCTGTATGTCGCCTCTTAGAATTAACAAGAAAAGCGATCACTTGTCCAAGGAAAACTGTATTTACACTCAGAGTATAGATCAGTCTTTAAAATTAAACAGGTTTCTCACACGACAAACAAAGATGTTTTCCTGCTAGTTGGCCATGATCATGAAGCTGTTGTCGTTGTAGCTGGAGCGCAGAAAATGTCATCGGCTTTTTGTTTGCAAAGCTTGGTGCTGCTGAGTGCAACAAAAGTGGGGTCTGACTTTAATGTCACATCATACAATAAAAAGAGATGGTCAGTAATTGACAGCCATTGCCATGCTAGCAGAGTAAAGACTAGAATTAGTGAGCACAAAGGAAGAAAAAAATAAACAAGCAGCTCAACAGTCTCAGTTAGGAGCCATTCGGTATTCAAGTATTTGATTCTGTCATCTTTAATTGGACTGTGAAATATTAAAAGGTCTTTCATCAGCAAAGATCAGTGCAGGGTTGTGTTATTTCATCATTCAAACATGAGACACATCAAGTGGGAGCTTGTATCTGTGTTCAAATGAAAACAAAAGTGGCTAATTTTGAGGAACTCGATCACTAGGGTGGTACTAGGCTGGTAACATAGCGTCAACTCCAATGAACAGATGACCAGATGATAAAGGAATAGTTTGCTATTTTAGGAAATACGCTTTGAAGCAACAGTTCAGTGACAGGACTGATACCACTCCCATGTCTGTATGGTAAACTTGAGGGTATCGCTAGCAGACAGTTAGCTTACTTTAACACAAAGCCCGGAAATGAGGCGAAGCATCTATTCATCCTGGAGTCCGGCCAATACATAGTCCAGAGTTATAACCTGCTGTAAACATCACCATTGCTTCTACATTTCACTTATCTACAAATAAAATTAATCAGATATACCTTGTGAATAAGCCTTAGAGGTGCTGGTTTAACACGTTTAGTCTTCGTGATAAGCTAAGCTAACTGGAAGCTGGTGATAGCTTCACATTTACACATATGACTGTATTGCTGATCAACTCATTTAAATCAGAAAAGAGAGAGTGCGTAAGAGTTCTCGAGATGCCACAGCATTACATTAAAGCAACATTATGTAGAAATTAGCTTGTTGTGCGACACTGTACCATCAACATGATTTGAAGGTAAAATTTACATAGTATACATTTCATGCATACTCAGGACTTCACTTCCAGACTTTATGTACTATATCGTAGGCAACTGAAGATGTTTCAGTTGCCTACCATATAGCACTTTGATTAACTTTAATTACCAGGACCTGGATAAGCGAGAACCTTAATCAACATAACACTTTATCCAGATGTATTACAAAGTCGGTTATCATCAAAATCTCCCCTTATAATTTTTTTTAACTTTTTTTCATAGCTACACACTAAAAAGTGACACACAAAACACATGGTCACGGTCACGAGCCTGGAGGACCGATTAAAAGCTATGAGGATAAACAGAAAATGTTCCTCAAAGAGGACTGTATAGTAAGCAAATCATAACATGTGTCTGTGAAAACACACATGAGAGCAAAGAGGTGAGTGGAGACTGTGGAGTCGACACTTGTGTCCTCGATGGACAAGGTCCAGTGGTATTGTCACACAAAATTGTCACCTTTTTTACAATAGGAACAAGGTGAAGAGTGTATCCTTTTCTAACAACTATCTTTGCAGAGAGTGTTCCTCTTTTCTTGAAGAAAAAGAAGTGTACAAACCTGATTGGCAATAGACACGTTTTCCAGGTCCCTGTAGACCTCGCTCTCACAATACAATCTTGTCTGCCACCAGGAACACGGTCACCCAGGTCACATTAAGTCAACTGAGTAAATTAAACGTTTTTGGGTTTTGGACTGCTGGTTGGACAAAAGAAGCAAATGAAGACTCCACTTCGGATAGTGGGAAAGTGTGATGAGCATTTTTTTTGTATTTTTTTGACATTTTATAGATAAGACATCTATGCATAGAGATGTAGTGGATGCACAGTAAGCCCTCCGAAGGTCCATAAACCCCATGGCTCTACTCTTTATTGCTCTCAGAAGCCGCTTTTCTGCCCTCATATAAAAAAATCGAACAAAGACTGTCCTGCTCCGAACAAGAGGCCATTCCAGATCTCTCATAAAAGTAACTCTCTGACAATTATATGTCTCTGTTACTCTTTACTAATGAGATGCAGGCGGAGAAATATGATTTTAAGTACATGAATCAGTATGGATGTCGAGACAGATTTATGCATCACCTCTTTCTGCCCCATTCCTTCCAAATAAAACACTATCAGATGAGTGAAACCCTGTTATAGCCTGTTGTAAATGGAGACAGGGTGAAGACTTTCCCTTAAAGACGGGTGATAAATAAGTGGTGTTTGGTCTTTGGGTGGAATATTTGCCGTCTGACATTTTATTAACGGATAAGGCTGAGGCTACTGTGTCCCTCTCTTGCTTGCAGCCAGTCCCATTAGGAGGCCTGGACTTATCTTTATCTTACTAAAACATATTGTGTGTTATATTCAGTCTGGCATAGCTTTTGTTCATGAACAGAATATGTGATTTTTCAGTTTGTGCCCAGTATTAACTGACATCTGCTCCTTCTGTCTGATCTCTCTCTGGTGACCTCAGGCTGTGTCTTTTGTCAAAAGAGTTCTTAATGATCAAGTTCTTCACATTCACACCTTCAGTTTACTGATGAAACTAAATCAAACGGTAGGAGATGAGAGGCTTTTTCTTCGATATTGTCAGCGGCCTGTTTACACTTCGTCTGATGAACTGAGACGGGTAAAGAGCAGCGTGGCACTTGAGCTCCCACTGCTGTGCAGAAGTCACTAATTACACAGCACGTCCCCCTGCCGGCTCATTCCAGTCAGTAATTGGTGATGTCAGTGAACTCAACGTGAGCAGCGTTGTACTAATTTTCATTACATAAATTAAAAGGGCATAACAGCTCTGTAGTGTCACAGA